>OX459020.1:12857944-14057944 GCA_949774965.1 Diarsia brunnea | reverse complement strand
GTTGGTAGATGTCACATGTCTTCGATTTTTTTGCTTCTAAGACGTGCCGGTTTTCTCACGATGTTTTCCTAAAACTACAGGGCAGACTTGAAAAATTCTTTCACCGTTGGAAAGCTACACTACCCCGGAGTGACATAGGCTACTTTTTTTTACTACGCGCGTGAAACCGCGTGACGTCCGCTAGTAAGGAATATTGAAATAAAACTCTTCGAATGAAATCCATATTGTATTTATTTATTGTTTAATATGCATACTCAGCTCACAGCGACTACTGCTAATGGAAGATATAACGTAGTACACATACTTAGTCTGCGCTGCACTTGTAAATAAACCATAACTCGATTACATACAGTTCAATTTACACTGCTTTTAATTACCTTTATAGCTGCCAAACACTTTAGTCATTCAGAAATAAATCTTATTAAGATGCTTTTAAAGTTGTCATTTGCATCACGTATTTTTTTATATAAAAACAGGACTCAAGAAAAATGCAACAACAATGCCCTGCCTATATTTTCTGAGATCAACAAATAAAACGCCTTCTGGCGTCATTTCCTATCAAAATAATCTTCCAACTTCTGTAGTTCTGGAAGATTATAATATGTCACGAAAATAAAATTCATTAAAAATAAACATTTTTGTAATAAATACTACACTATTGGAAGAACTATTATAAATAATTTATAAATAACGCCTTTTTCAAACTCAATTCATCTCCTTTAAAATCTCAAAAATAATAAACTTTACGTCAATTTCTACTTTCGAGTCAACATCAAAACTCTAGCAAATGCAACGCAGACTATAACAATTTATATTTGAATAATAAATTACAATTAAAACTATAATGCGATTACAATACAACAATATCAAGTGGCCAATACTTACGGCTCGATACAAAACATTAAACTTTTATCTTCTCGCCGATAGATGGCGTTGAACTAAACTAGTCACCGTTCAAGACACACACGTAAACTTCCACCTTTCTGTCAACAGATGGCGTTAAACGACATAATACATTTTTGTTGTTTTTCTTTTACAATTAAAAGTATACATTCGTACAATGGTGCATGGTTCTTTTGGCGCTTGTATGACATCCATAAAATTTAATTAAAATACCAAGACGGTGTCGTTAGTTCCAACTATGGCCACGCGTCAAAAGAATCACGCAACACCAATACATTCTACACGTCCTGGCAATATAATTGGCACACCAAATGGCATTCGGTGGGCAATGCATTTCAAGCCGCAATTATAGACCACAAAAAACAGAAACGAAAAATAATGTCATCTCCCAGCCAAGATACATTTAAAAATTATAATCTCATCTATTGTAACGACTATGATATTATAGTACATATAACTATCTATTTACTATAAATGTTTATTTTTATGTTGTCACACTTAACATCTTCTGTTTACAAATAAAACGGGAATAACACTTAACATTATCTATTTTTTTATTATATTATACATTTCTTACAATCCAACAGACAGATCCTTCAGGTTTTTCTACAATGTTTTAAGTTTTTAAACAGTTTTTTTTACATGTACAAACAAATTAATATTGTTGTGTCTATATAATTATAAACATTACATATTATTAGCTAAGTATGTATTTATTTACCTACAAAATTAAACATTGTTCATGTAGTAAGTATTTATACAAAGAGTTTTTTTCTTAAATGAAGGTTTTACGTTGAAGTTGAGAGAGTATATATTTGTTCGATATAACTACTGATACATTAGTGTCGTCTCACCGTATATTTTGACGTTTGTATATTCGTCGTTTTCGAGAACAGATTGTAAAGAGCTACGGAAAGTGTTTGTGTAAGATAAAGAGTAAAAATCGAATAACAACGATCACTATTTAAAAAACCACGCAACAGTAAATGAAATTTACCCTGTTTAGAAGACATTGTATATCTTAAAAATTGTGTCCTCAGCCTTTTTAATGATATCATTTTGTTTTCAATTTTTTTTTCAAGGTTTTTGACAGGTAATCAACATCTGCGACGGTTTAAAAAAAAACTATTTTTTACAACATAAAAATTAAAAGAGATGAAAAAAAATCAAAGTATGACTAAAAGTTATTAAATAAATACATATTTAACAAAAAAAAACAGTTATTCGAAAATAACATTTAAACTTCTCAAAATATCGCAGACGATATTATCTGTCAAGTTGTAATCACTAATTTGCTAAGGGATCTATGAATTACAGGGTTTTCAAACAAATGTAGAACTTAAACGAATGGAAATAAAGTTCAAAATTAACTTCTACGTCAACGTTTGGGAGTTAGACGGATATTGGTGACGATTTTTATCTATTACTTGCTTCATACATATTTTTTTCGCGCGGAATTATTTTGTTTTTTTTTTAATAATTTATTTATTATTTATGAGGAAACTATGATTCTAAGGAACTATGAAGTCTGACATTTTCTATTTAAATAATAAATTGCCTAATTCAATGGCAAAAAAAGAAACATAAAATACTAACAGAATAATTTCGCGCGACACACTAACATCTTACAAGCTAAGGATGAATATATTTAATATATTAATTAATTAAAAATCATCGAGATTGGAATTTTACGTTACAATTTAATAATTATCATTAAATATTATTATAATAATAGAATACACCTACACAGTAGGAAAGTTAAACGGAAATGGTCATAAGTATAATGTACCATAGGAATATTTTATGTTGGCGTTTTGTCAAGACTGAAGATCATACGGATTTCGAAAAAAAAATTTCTATAAATCTAATGTCTCAAAAGTTTCAACTTTTAAACTATAGTGCATACTTTAATGTAAGCTTTAGAAGATCAGAGACAGAACCATATTATTATATAGTTTTAGAATAATGTTCCCACAGGTGGAACACAGGCCCCCCTCGAGAGGGAATGGGGCAACATTCTACCATGAGGGCCCAGTGCGGGTTTGTTACAGCAGTCAGTTTGCCTTTTTGAAATAGGGCAGTTAACAAAAAAATCTAATTAGTCCGCCAGATAGATTTTCAAAAAATATTGGACACGTATTTTTTCTATTTCCACGTAACAAACAATGAAGGCGATACAGTGCTTTGAAAACTCGTGTGACGTCATATTCTATTCTTCATACATTAGTGTGACATTTTTTACCGGTGAGTGACGTCACAACCCCTCCCCACTCAAATCTTTGACGCGTTTTATCTTCGTCAATTTTTATTGATTTGATAAAACAAAAAATACGTATCCAATATTTTTCGATAATCTAACAAACGGACTAATTAGAATCATTTATTTTTTAGTTGGTAAACATCCCTATTAGTATGTTTGTACTGGGCTAGTCGGAAGATGGCGTAGTTATCATTAACAAGAAAAAACCGTATTTCTGGAACCTTAGTAAATCTGACTTTGCCGTCTGTGATGCGAAAGTCGTCCATCGGTCTGCAAGTTTTCTAATGACCTCGAGGATGGTAATATATTAATTTGGGAGACAGCTGAGAGTCCAGGGTCACACAATCCCTTGTATGATCTTCAGTAAAAACACACGCAAAATATTAATCAACCTTAACACATTACAATATTGGAGAATGTATTCGAGAAAAAATAAAATGCACAGTACACCAACCAAAATGGTTCACAGATCGAAACAGAAAGAAAAAATCGGTCAACTTCACATTCATCAGTAAAATACATACACTTACACACGACGTAATATTATTAAATTTAACGCTTTCAAAAATCTTTTAAATCGAAGCTTTAATATTCATTGTATTAGAATCCCTTTCTGTATGCCTACTTGCATTTGGCCTGGAGTGATCAGGAGAAAGGGATCGATGAGGCGTATTATTAGCCGTTTTTCTTTAGATATATTATATTAGGGAATATTTCAATATACACACATACGCTAGGACATGGCACGGCCTGTCGACTATCTCATAATATATCAGGCGAATGTCGAAATCAAGAGTTATATATTTTTAATTCGGTATTCCACCGTGCAACCAGTTTTTCTTACACAATAATATAATATTAAAAATCTACCTTTTAAAATATACATTAATTTTTTTAATAATAATAATAAAATTAGTTATTTTTTGGCATTGAATCGTGGGGTCACACGATTTTCGAACGTATTTACATTTAGATAAGGGTGGGTCGACATCACTGACTCGAATTGACTCAAAAACTATCAATATACATTTATGATGGACATAAACGGTTGATAAAATGTCAAATACTAATCTAAAAGATGAGAGAATAATAATATAATTACAGTTATACCAGCAAAGGATATGCTCTTCGGTAATCACAGCGAGTATCCCGAAGATTTCCGAGGAGCACACACTTTTTGGAAGAACACAGAGTATGTAACAAATGGAAATGTCACACTTTTATTTCGTTCACAATGAAACGCGATAAAGTCAAAATTAGACGATTGCAAACAATCGGCATCTGGGTTAGCACTCCATGTATTTATTTTCTGTACTTTCAATGCACTGGGCAAGTAAAAAGCTTAGATGCTTTACAATAATTAAGTTTTGTTAAAATAGTTTACGCAAGCACCGGTTCGCACCGAATGTTGTCGTTGTCATAGTTGTATGTTTGGCTGTCGATTTGGCGTCTATTATGTTACGCATATTGACCTTGTCGTGTTGGTGTTACAGTATGTCAAAGATTGAGATTTGTCACTTTTTATACTTAGCTTAAAAAATAACTTCTCTGACTACACTGCGATAGGCTTTCGTTTTATTGGATAAGGAAATCTGCACAAAAAAATATTCAACAAATATTCTTCGCATTTTGGAACAACTTGAACGGATAATAATGAAATATCTTCACAAAGAACACTTCAAACTCGACCTCATACGCCACATATCACCGTCAGAGCTACCCTTCAGCCCGTGAAACAACTTTATACAAAGACTTAGTAAGATGACAATGTCATTCAATTTCATACGCCGTTAGCTTCTCGCTTCAAGCGCTCATTTCAAACCGACCGCTTTATTCACCGTCCAAACTTGCCTGAAGTTTTTATTTTGTTTGAAACGAAATTGTTCGAGCATAATTATGACTTATTTTGATGAAGCGATGATCGATTATCCTAAGACGAGTTATTTGACAATGCATGATACAATTTATTGGGTTCAAAACTCCCATAGTGATGTACGATTTGGACATAAAACGTCAATTCGGATTAAAGTACGAACATAGCTCTAATATCGATGTTTTCGTTTCGATATAAGACTTAAAAGACACTATCGTTAGTCAGCCTGTAAGTATGTCAACCAGTCTAACCTAGACATATTGTAATACCCAGTACAATGTGGGTTGTGGAGGTCAGATAGGCAGTCGCTCCATGTTATATACTATTCAGTGGCATCTGGTTAGACTGGTAGCCGACCCCAACATAGTTGGGAAAAGGCTAGGCAAAATGATGACTTAAAAGACACTATCGATATCGATAAAATTTACAATCGCTATGAGCGATAGTGGAATGAGATCCGAGCGATATCGCCGCTGTATCGTGATGAAATTGTCCACAAAACATGAAACTGTGAGTTTTAATACCATTTTTGGTGAGATCAGATAATACATATGGCTTAGAGAGATTACAGTAATACTATTAATATGATTTTGATCTAAAATCATCTCTTTCTAAATCTCATCCACTTGATTTTTACTTATTTAGTGATGTTACCCAACCAACAAATGACAAGATATTCAGTTATACATTTTGGTGGAACCAATAATATTAGTAATGTGCCCTAGTGACAAATAAGTTATCGATGAATTTACAAACATCGAAGGGAGTGTGTCGGTTGTTCGCACCATATCATTTGCAATTTAATTGCATAACTGGATCCACACGAAGTAGTTATCAATTATGAAGATATTTACCCGACTGTGGTAGAGCACAAATGGAGGGTTTTCATGGAACTAGTCCACTTGTCAAGACTTGAGTGGAAATATTTGTCAATAGCCAATCAGTGGCTTGACGTCTAAAAGCTCATTCCTTATTGGTGATTATCGAAGAGATATATGCATTGATTGGTACTTAAATACTTCACAACACGATCTTATAAACAGTAGTTAGTTACAAATCACGGTAGAAGTATTCATACACTTGAGACAGTAGACATCAGAATAATGTCAATTATCAATAACGTAAATAATGTTAATATTTTCTATTTCCACATAGATTAATCGAGCAATTTTTTTATACAGGGTGGAAGGGATATCAACCCACTAACGGTTACACACTCGTGTTCAGTAGATCATGATGCACCTCCCCCAACATAGAATAGCATAGTAACAAATAGTTGTTTCCTACACGGCCAGAGTGTGAAACAGTATTTTTTTTTAAATAACCGGATTCTTTGATTCCTATGTTCGAAATGATTTACTGAACACGTGGTAAACGTTTGCGCGTCCCTTCGACGCTGTATTATACATAACAGAAGTGTTATTACAATATTCGATACCCAACTAAATAAGCTGATATTACCACCCTAAGAAATTATTTTGTAACGGTGTCAATGTGTAGTTTCTAATTTTTTATATTAATCAGTTAGTTTAAATAAATATTTTTTACGATTAAAAAAAATACATAAAAGAGACATTACTTAATGTAAATTCTTGTTTATTTGTTTAAACGCTTGTTTTTACGATATTTTAAATTCAAACAAGGAATTATTTCGGAAAAATGATCATCATTCATACATGAAAATGTCCGAGACACACAGGTGGCAGCACAATCGTATACAACTATTAGAGAACCAGTAATCATGGTTGAATGGCAATAGTGGTCATTGCCCTTTACCTAATACCTTTTCACAACTACGCATTGCTGTTTTTCATTCATAAAAAAATTGGTAGCTGTCGATTCAGGATAACATCAGGTTTTTTATTTTATTTTTGAAATCAAGAGCATCAAATTGATAGGAAAATGATCTCTATTGTCACTCTTTAGTATAAAAAAACCCAACATTTTTGTATGAACGAGCACACACTACATCACAAATCAAAGTACGTCCTCACCGCACACATTGACACCTCAAAACAACCGAAAGAGACCAAAACACAACCGACTCCCCCCGTTTAAAAAAACTCGTGCACTTTGCGAAATACCGAGAGCACTTTTCATTTCTTAGCTTTGACCGTGACGTAGGCGGGCTCGTTGGCCCCGCGCAGCAGCAGCGGCAAGCGCCGCGCCTGCACGGCCGCGTGCGCCGCCTGCATGGCCGCCGCGTGCGCCGCCTGCGCGGGCTGCGCGTAGCCCAGCGGCGCGGGGGCCGCGTCTCATGTTTGTAGAGCCGAGTTTATCTCGCGGTGGATCGTGCTCTGTTGACAATATTAGCGTTGCTTGAGATTTCAAGATGAAGACGAAACAAGGCGGAGTAATCTGCCTGTGCGGGGCTGCGGGTTGTTCGAAAGAGATACCGCGGCCTCGGACACAAAGGGCTAAGAAGGAACATGAGTGGTTTTAGTCAGTAGACGTCTGACACTCCCTACCGCTCCGCCCAGAGCGGGAGGAGTCATTTGATGATTTCCCACAATACAAAAAAAATGGCAGAATAATCTGCAGGTGAGATGGAATTTACAACCGAGTGGTTGTAAATTCCATCTCAAATGCAATAACCAACTTTCCCCACTTGTATAAAAATGTACTATGCGCTTCTGTTAAATTTAACATCATTAGTCTAGTCAACAAGTTCAAAAACGTGTTAAATAGAAGTAAAGCTCCTAAAAATATGTGCGATAGCTTATTCGATTCGGAATGACGATTAGAAAAATGTTTTAAGGGTTTTTTAGCACATACGAAATTGCGATTGACAAAATAAGAAAAAAAATTAAAGTATTTAGTTTTTTTTTAATTATTCCAAACCTAATAATTATTAAGAAATTTTATAAAAAAAAAGATCCTGAAAGAGGAGGAAATTTCCCATAAAAAAAGTCCCGACTCCCGGAACTCTATCTCTATTATTTATAAAAAAATTAACGTTGAAAATCGGACTCCGCGAGGTCGACTTCTAAAAATCCGGTATATCAGCTAAATTATTTATTTATTGTATTAAATAACAATTTAAAAATCTATAAAAAAATAAATTATGGTGTAATCTAGACACTTGAACGAAAAAATCTTTGGTGAAAAAAAATCGTTATGTCGATTTTTCAAAAACTTACACCATTGTTAATTAACTAATTATTTTCCAATCTCTGTTTTTATAAATTACGGCGTAAAACTTTTAATAATGGGTCTAAAATCTTTCCGCTGCGTGGAGCTCTTCTCGTATAGGTACTTAATTATATGCTATAAGATGGCAAAATAAAAAAAATTGAAAATTCCAAAATAGTCTGTTTATAAACAATTTCCTAGAAAATGAAGTAATTCTTTTTTTCAATGTTTAATAAACAAACATTAGATGCAAAAACAGCAACACCAAGATATTACAAAAAAAATAAAAAAACATTTTTTTGGAGTAGAAAATAATAAACTTTAATTATGTTTTTTTACATAACTTTATTAAGTACCTCAACGAGAAGAGCTCCACGAAGCGGAAAGATTTTAGACCAATAATTAAAACTTTTACGCCGTAATTTATAAAAACAGAGATTGCAAAATAATTAGTTAATTAACAATGGTGTAACTTTTTGAAAAATCGACATAACGATTTTTTTTCACCAAGGATTTTTTCGTTCAAGTGTCTAGATTACACCATAATTTATTCAGATTTTTAAATTGTTATTTATTACAAAAAAATATTATTTAGCTGATATACCAGCTTTTTAGACGTCGCGCCTATGCCGTAACGACCTCGCGGAGCCCTATTATCAGCGTTAATTTTATTTTAATAAATATTAGATTTAGAGTTCTGGGAGTCGGGACTTTTTTATTGGAAATTTCCTTCTATTTCAGGATCTTTTTTTTTAATTTTTTAAAAATTATTATTTTTGAAATTATTAGCAAAAAACTAAATACCTTAATTTAATTTTCTTATTTTGTTAATAACAATCACAATTTTTTATGTGCTAAAAGACCGAATGAGCTATCGCACATATTTTTAGGAGCTTTACTTCTATTTTACACGTTTTACACTTGTTGATTGGACTACATGAGTGAGTACTCATTGGCATTTCTTCTCTTATTGGCAATTTTATATTCGTTGTTATGAATATAAAATGACAATAAAAAAAACAATTAAAATTATTATTTCAATTGTTTATTTATTTATTTATAAAAACACAAAATACAAAAAAAAAAAAGGAAAATACATAAAAAATAGAAGAGCACAAAGGTACTGTACTTATTTCATAAGAAATATCTTTCAGCAGACCTGCGAGAGGAAAGTTGGATAAGAAATATAGATAGTGTGTAGAAAAGACAAACAGGTACATTTTAATTGGAATTTAGAACAAATTGTATCGATATAAAATAAACATTCATACAAATATATACACATATAAAAATAAATACTAGTATTATGAATATTTACCTGTAACGTATAAACATACATGTATACAGAATATTACAGTATAGAGGAGAGGTAATGTTCTCTAACTTTTTTTTTGAAAATATACAAAGATTAACATTTCTTATTTGTTTGTCTTTATTTTTATTGACATTTTATACTCCCAGTCTTTTATCTCAATGACATTTTATATTTATATTTTAAATTGGCTTTTTATATTTTAATTTATATGTCAGTAACGACAAAACATACCAAGTGTATCATTACTTATAAGATCCTTAATGTTGATACCTATGTTTGACAAATAAACGATTCTGATAATATAATTATAGATCTATTAAAACAGTTTGTAAACTCACCAGCTCATCAAGCTGCCTCGCCAGCTGATCGTTGAGCGCCTGTATGACCTGCCGCTGTCCATCCTGAGCAGCCAGGGCCAACTCCAGCTGGCTCTGAGCGAGTTTAGCCTCTGCGTCCTGCGGATAAAGGGTTAAATTCCTTTGACAAATTGTTGTCGGTAAAGCTCTTGTATGCTTTAGCAGAAAAGACAACAGAAAGGCTACGTCACAAGAAAGGAGAGCAAAAACAAATGAAGTCAAGCAGAAAGTTAGGAATACTCATTGTTTCTGGAGCATGCATCAATTAGGACCTTATGTCAAATGTCCATAAAGGTCACAACCCCGTGCCCGCACATGTTACCTTGTAGACCTCTAAGATTCTACAGCATTTTTGTGTAGCTTTAAGGTCCAGTTTTCTAGCACAATACGTTAGTTCAATGACTTCTAAATCCTCAATCAAAAATGTTGTCAAGAGTCATTGCGGTGCTTTTAAGTTAAAAGTGGGTTATCCTTGCCTGGATATTTTTTTTTAAATATCTGTTTCTGAAACAAAAATCTTCGACGCGTCAGAATTTGACGCATATCAAATTTAATTGGGATTGGGATAATTCATTCAACCAATGAAAGCAGTTTCATAAACACGTCGATTTGATAGATTGTTTTTTATTCATTTTTATTCCATTCTTGATTGTTTTAATAATCACCGGGGATTATTAGAACAAAAAGTATTTTTGTGAAAGAGAAATAATAAATTAAGTTCAAGACTAAGAAAAAATAATAACATAAGAGACAAAGAAATAAGAAAACAGCACAAAGGATTGAAATCAAATAAAAGAAGGAAAGAAAATAGATTTAGATTTTATTTGTTAGTGGAACATTAACATTTAGTATAACAAAACATAATATCTATAAGTTAACTTAGATTATTTACAAACATGCATTAAAGAAAATATAATAAAACAATAACAAGAAATGAGAGACATGGTTGTATTGTGCCAAAGTGTCATATTGTAATATCAATTAAATAACTACATAATTACATGGAATAACTGACGCCTTTTTCACAAGGAGGTAAACAGAAATGAAAAAATAATGATAAATATTGGATAATATTTTAGAACACTTTGGCACACACACAGAAATTTTTTCCCTTACTTTTATAAAATCTACTAAACATGGAGTATTGAACAAATGGAGCACTAAATCTGAAGTGAAATACAGGGTGTAAACGAACCCTTCACGCATCCGACAACCAAGCATTCTGTACATCAAACCAAGTACCCCTACGCAAAAATTTTTGCTGGGAAATGACTTCTTTTTTGGGGTCAAAAATCACATTTTACGGTAAAACTCAAAGTAGCACTCTTAAAACATTGTGCTAGTGGATGCTTTGAATAGTAAATGGGTCATGGAGGTAATTTAAGTAAAGTTAAAACCTGAAATACTAGTATTTACAAAAACAGCTGTGAAAAATTTGGAATTTTGACCCCCAATATCTCCGAAACTAGGAGGTTCCCAGGTATGGTCTAGAACAAAAAAATGACCACAGTGATGGGGAGAACAAATGCCCTTCGTTTGCGTTAAGGGTACTTTTACACCCTTTATATCGTCCTAGTCTCCTAGTCCCTAAAAATGACACTATCGAAACTCAATTAAACGTTTTTATTTATTTATTTTATATTGTAATCTCATAGATGGTGTTAAAATAGTTTCATTCAGCAGCCATGGAGTTCCTTGCTGAAATCTTTACCACTCGAGGGTGCAGTCTTGTCATAGATTGATTTATTCAAGGACCAGTGGTTTGGTCTGTGCGTTGATAACAGTCAGTCAGGACTTAGAATTGTATATGCATAAACATTGACAGATCAGTTACAGGCAATTTTGATGTTCCAAAAAAGCGTGTGCAGTCTATTTGAAATAAATACTTGGTTTTTAAAAACACTCAGCGCTCCCTAGTGTCGAAGCTTCCAACAAACAACACCATTACAAAGCTTTTGACCAGTTGACGATTGGTCAATACGGTACTAATATTTATTACCACTAAACCGAAATACAGGGTGTAAATCTACCCATCACACAGCCGTCAACCAAGCATTCTGTACATAAAACTAAGTACCCCTACGCAAAAATTTTTGCAGGGAAACGACTTTTTTTTTGGGTCAAAAATCACATTTTACGGTAAAACTCAATGTAGCACTGTTAAAACATTGTTCTAGTGGATGCTTTGAATAATAAACGGGTCATGGAAGTAATTTAAGTAATGTTAAAACCTGAAAAACTAATATTTACAAAAACAGCTGTGAAAAATTTGGAATTTTGACCCCCAATATCTCCGTAACTATAAGGTTCCCAGGTATGGTCTAGAACAAAAAAATGATCGCAGTGGTGGGGAGAACAAGTGCCCTTCGTTTGCGTTAAGGGTACTTTTACGCCCTATATTTACTATTTCTTTAGAGTTGCTAGTGAACACGACAGTTTAACAAACTTATCCATATCATACAATAGCACTCCATTCGCTCACAGCTCCACGCTACTATCGGGTTCCGTCAGACAGGCGAGGCCGAGTAATAAAGGTTGTATCGTTCACCCACCTGCTCGCTCTTCTTAGACTTTGTGATCTGCGCCAGTTCCTCGTTCTTCATCGCGATCTCTGCCTCCAGTTGGCCGACGCGTTGGCGGAGCTGTTCAACTTCGTTGGCTTCGGCGCCTGGAATGAGGAGACGATATGATGGTTTAGCGGGGGAGTTAGTAAATGTAACATACCATCACGCATGTAGATAATCCATTATATTATATACTAGCATTTGCCCGCGGCTTCACCCGCAAAGAGTTCTATAATTGTCCCACGGGATCATACTACTGGGACATAAAATATCCCATGTCTCAATCCAAGTTATAAACTATCTATTTACAAAATGTCATCCAAATCCGTTTAGTAGTTTTTGCGCGATAGAGTAACAAACATCCATTCATCCATCCTCACAAACATTCGAATTTATAATATTAGGTAGTAGGATTAGGAAGAGGTGTTTTCATTTGGGACAAGCCCGCCACACTATTCCCAAACCACTGCAACTCCTGTGCGGCAGAATCAACAGTAAGGCCGCTATCCCACTGGCGTTTTACGAGCGTTGGCGCTTCTCTGACGTCTGCGCAGCGCCAACGTTGCGCAGACGCGACGTTAACTTTGCGAGTTTCTAGTGGTAAAGCGCCAACGTTGCGCCGACGCGACGTTAACGTCGCGAGTTTCTTGCGTTTTTTGGCAACAGGTACAACCACGCCGTCCCGTTCTTTGTATCCACAACAGAAAAAACAGGTAGAAATGCTAAGCGACGAAATGTGCATCGGGACCAGTGTCGCCAAACTAACACAATCAAACCATCAATCATACACTGCACTACATATAAACAATTCGTTTGATTGGTCGTTTAAATTCCAATCACAACTAGCATAACTCACAGATTCTACATTTTAAAATATACCTTCCTGCTGTTAGTATAGGTTTATTTTTGCTTTAAGCAGAAATAATATACATCGTTTTGTAATCGGCAATCAAACTAGAAACAAATGCCAAGTAAATTCCGCTACTATAAATAAATAAATATAAAAATATAAATAAATAAATATTATAAATATAAATATAAAAAAAAATATATATATATTTTTATTACTACTATAAATATTCACTTTCTTGTAATCGATTGGGCCTTAAAGGATTTTCCCAAAATTGACGATGAGACTTTATTTTTCTTTTACGTCGTTTTCGTCGAAGTAGCAAAGCCAACAGTAGTGTTTCCTCGTCGGAATCCATTTTGTCTCTGATTACACCGCAAATCACAGCATGTGTGCGACGTTAACGTTGCGTTCAGCGGATGTAACGCTTGCCAATAGAAACTCGCGACGTTAGCGTCGCGTCTGCGCGACGTTGGCGCTGCGCAGACGTTGGAGAAGCGCCAACGCTCGTAAAACGCCAGTGGGATAGCGGCCTAAAGCGTCGAGACAATGAAGCTCGACGAAGTTCTAGATAAACAATTTGGCTGTCTTGTATCTCGCAAGGAAATAAATCAGAAAAGAATAGCGCAGGAGAAGAGGCAGTGGTGAACTCATTAGTACGCCACATTTCGCCAGTTATGTTTTAGTCTTATGTAATAGGGGCCGAGCCTATTGGTGGCTGCTACTGAGAAATTCCTGTTTCAGTTCATTTTTACAGCTAAGAAACGGCACAGCTTAAATGACAAAAGGCAGTTCAACAAAACAATAAATATTTGCCACATCGTAGTGATTTTACTGGGAAAAAGAAATGGCTGAAAAACACTCAATCACTGATCTGACCATGTTCATCATCATTTTAAAAAAGCAGTGGTGTGACCGTTGTAGGTACCCCCAAGTCAAAGGTCCCGAGTTCGAACGCAAGACCTCTGATTTTTCAGATTCATGTGCGCATTGTATAATTATCACTTGCTCCGGTGAAGGAAAACATCGTGAGGAAACCAGCTTGCCTGAGAGATATTTCTCGACGGCATGAGATAGAGCCCCAGGGGCGGAAAAAAACTATGACACCAGGTTTTGGGGACACACACACAGGCACATTGGGGATAGAGCCAATTTTTTGTTCAAAACCACCTAGAGATCGCAAAAATAAACCACAATGAGACAATTTACACAACAAATGACAAAACAAATGTATGTGTTAATGAGTAAATAAATAAATAATAAATAAATTTTTGGACAGAAATGTTTGTGATTAAAAAAAAAATACAACCTAATTTCGCAAATCGGGCTTCGTGAGTGTCTTTGGAATTTAATTTCAAACATTTCTATGCAAAAATGGTTTAATTTGGTTAATATTTGCGGTCTCTAGGTGGTTTTGAACATACTGTCCCCAATGTGCGCCGGCCTCTTGCATCTCACATCCAGCGGAAGACGACATGGTGGTTAGACCACAGGATTTCCAGTAGCCCCTTGTTTTTCAACTGCGCTGCCTTTTATCCCAGTGTTTACTGGCCAATGTCTGTTGGTAGATCACAAATCTACATCTACCTTTACCAGCGTAGTGCCTGGCGCGGGCCACCTCCTCGCGATACTGATGCAGCTGCCTCTTCCACTCGTCCACGTTGGCAGTGCTCTCCTGCAGCGCCGCCGTCAGTCGCAGGTTGTTGCTCTTGAGGGTAGCCAGCTCGACCTCCCACTTCTTGGCGTTCGCTGAGCTGTGGATGGATAGAGGTGATGTTAATTGATGTAGTTTTACTATGGGTTTTTTGTGAATAGCCTACATATTTACATTGTAAGTCTGACATTAGGGTGTCACTAAGACTAACCGGTGATCACCATCTGCACATAGGAGGAAGCACAGATATTAGGGTCTAGATCTGCAGGGCTTAGGCCTACAAGGGACTGACCATGGGTTAAAAATTATGCAGTGACTACAGATGTTGATAGATGTGGTCACTCCATAAACGTTACCTAGCACAAACGTAAACAGGTATGCTTAGCATAACGTTTTAAATAACGTTTATAATCCTTGGCCATATCTGATGATGACTGTAAGCCCCAGCTATTAAAAATCAATAAACTAATTTCAGAACCTACAATACTTGAGAAGTGTTTTAGGTTCTTCAAGCTGGAAAAAAAATGACAACAAACTCTTCAGCATAAATCTATTGTTTTTTAATAAAAAAAACTTAACAACACTAATACGAAAGCAGTTTAACAGTAAATAACCTTTAAAAGAAAAACTACGCAAACAACAAAAATCAATGATGGATGGGACAGGAAAAGGTTTTTGAATTTGATCGAGTATCATCGTACACCTAAGACATGTGTGCTTCACGCTCGTGTGAATGCGAGTTGGCAGTAATTGTTAAACAAAATTGTCGACCTGTCGTACCATCAGCTCTTAAAGCATGGTTATATTATTATGGGAAAGCGTTGGAGCTATAGGTACAGGCCACCTAGCTTCATATCTTTCCTTCCCACATGGAAGAAAGATTAAAACATTACAATAGGTAGGCCTACTACAGCAGTACGTTATGTTCGGCTTTCACAAGCCTCGGTCGAAGCGGTGCGAGCGGTAACGACTCTGACTTAACGTGTTGTAGGTCGTGGTTTTGGATCCAAGGAGCCATCACTCTATGTAATTTATTTTATTATCTTGAGGAAAACACACACACACTACGCGCAGTGGGTCTGCAAAGTGGATTACAGGCTGTTCGAAAGAGATACCGCGGTCCCGGACACAAACGGCTAAGAAGGAACGTGGGTGGTTTTTAGCCAGTAGAATTCTGACACGCCCTCATTTGATAATTTCCCACCCTCCACAAAAAATAGCTACTTCGCAGAGGAGGCCTGTGTCCCAGCAGTAAGAACATTCTAGGCAGGCTTCATTAGAGCATAAATTTGTATGTTCGTGTTATCCCCGTTAATTCATTTATAAATACCCAAAAGTAATTCATTCAATCCGAAACGTTCCAATAATATCCGAAATCCATTAGTTAATATTCAGGCTGACATCGAACTCAATTGGAATCATGAATATTTTATTTTTACACAAACCAAATTATAGTATCTCTGTCAGTTTTGTGTGGTTTATTCATTTGAACAATTAATAGCTCAGTTATGTTGAGATTGTAACAGTTTTATTATTATTGTCGATTTTTTGGTTTATACTTTACTGACGACGATGATGACTTTAAATGACTAATGAGCTCGTGGCTAGATAAGAACAGCCGCTCAGACCAATCTTCAGCTAAAGCCGCGCTTGCGTAGGTCGGGCTGCGGATGGATATATCGAGTTGAGCCATTAATCCCAGCTGTAATTTGAAGATATTCATTACAGTGGGTCTGAAAGTCAGACAACCAGTCTTACCAAGGGTTTACCGAGCACTGAGTTGTGGAAGTAAGATAGCCAGTCGCCTCATGTATCAGCTGCATCCAGTTATCCGTTAGGACTGGAAGCCGACTCCAACATAGTCGAAAAAGGTTAGGCAGATGATGAGACTCGCTTTTCTGATTATAAAAATGCTAAATCAAAACTTTTGTTAACGCATAACACAACTTAATAACTTATTATCAAAAGTGTTACCACAGTCTGATAACAAAGATTTAGCCTAGCACGCAATATATCTCTTACTCGCACTAACGAGAAAAACATTTGAGCGCCTACAACAAAGATTAACGACCCGTCTTCAGGAAAAGAATTGGACAACACGTATTTTTTGCACTAAGCCTGCGTTTCCACCAGTATTCGTTATCAGGGACTAGCTTATGCACGCGGCTTCGATCGGGTTATGGTTAGAAATGTCCACGAGAACATTTTTAAACATAGACCATGTCACTCGGGAAAAATGTGGTTTTCCGTTAGTGAAAGAAAGCAGCGGGGCGGCCCTGATTTAAGAACAGTAAGAGGCTGATGATGATGAAATAATTATTACTCTATTTGCTCTTTATAATATTAATATTGATGTGCGAGATTGTTGCAGTGCAAACTCAAAGAATTCGTTTCAAATAGACAAATTACAAGTATTTTTAAATTATCATAAACAAAACCAAAATATGTTACGGTTTAAGATATTTATTTCTCAAAAAGAATACATTCACTTAATATGAGAAATACAAGGTAAACTTAAAACTAAATATAAGAATCACACGAAGGTAGGTACTAGTAAATAAATAAGCTAACTAGTAGACACAATTTTAACAATGTTGCGGGTAAAAGGAAAAAGTTGGTGTACTATTACATATCGAATTTTGATTCTTGAAGGCAAGTCAATAGCAACTGTACATTGAACTTGTTAAATTACAAAATACGGTTATTTTTATACTGAATAAATTAGTAAGTAATAAATAATGTAGATGTGAATTAATTGGTGTAGTGAGTTACATTTAAAACCTAGAGAAATCTTTCAAGATGGTAGTGCTTTACGGTTTTTTTGTATAAAATAAAGGACTGTATCTCTTTAGATTGTATCCCTTGTTTTCTCTATCTTCTTTTTCTCTTCTATCTGTATCTTAACAATATCATTCATCAATACATATTTTTAGTAAAAACGCAGCCTTAAGGCGTATATTCCTGCCCACTATTGAATTACAGATTCTCGTAGTAAATGTCAGCCATAAATTCTTCAAAGAAATTACTCTTGTGTGCACGGGGATATGAAAACAAAGATATTCATGTAGTTTTGGTTTTGGGTATCCTCAACATTTGTATAAGGAGTCCTATTATTCTTTCTTATTCGTATGGTCATGTCAGCAGTCACCTCTTTTCTAGCCATATCATCCTTCACACAGTCCATCCATCGTTTCTTTGGTCTTCCTCTACTCTTATAGCCATCTACATTCATACTCAACATTTTCCTTATTCCTTATCATCACATGTCCATACCACGACAACCGATCACCACTTAACAGCCAGTCACAATCTAGAAATATCAATGACCAAGCAATACAATATCGCTCGATCAACTATTATGAATGTGTCTATAATTATTAATTCAGCAATGCGATCAGGCAGAACTGCCGGGCATTAAATATAGAGATTAGTCAAAAAAACGCAGTCTTATGAAACTTTCGACGGTATAACGCATGTTATTACCTCATAAGTTGGCTAAAGCATATGAAATTATGAATATAGGTACGACATAAGTCGACAGTGAAATAAAATTTATATCCTGAATTTGAAAGCATGTCGCCGAACCTCGTTATAGAATTAGGCGGTTTTTGCGGCAATCCATCACATTAAAAGCTATTGACGCCCGAGCAGTTGTCGAGTCAAAACTTCTTGAGGATGCCCCGTTGAGATGCGAAACACGTGTCGAATATAGGTTTGGGTATACCTACGGCGTGCTAAATTATTATTACCTTTTGGAACTATGGAATACGGAATTTATGGAAATTGAACACGCTGTTTGGGGGTAAGTTAGAAAGGCTATCCTAAGTTTTCGACCTCGAGGACCCTGTGCTAACTTGGCGGAAACTAAATATCTGCTGGACTATTTGGTGCATTGCAATATCTGCAAAGAACACTCAAATAAAACGCTTGAAAAGCTCCAAAATAAAAACAAAACATTCCCTCTATTTTACTCCTTACTTTTTTCATCTTGTATATTTTGGCACTTAACCAAAGTTGTATTACAAAGTTCCCGAGGCTTTATTTGCTTGAGAGCTCGCGACGAACTTAGCCCAAGTATGCACTTCTAAATTAAACTAAAGTTTACACAATATAAAACACTTTGTTGTACGAGACAACGCTTTAAAAGAGGTCACTAACCGGTAAGAAATGCTCGAATAACACTTTTTCAGACGCTCAGTTCTTGACGTTTGTCAATGCAAAAACAATGGTAAAAATATCATTTAAGTGATATAAATACATTATGCATGCATCTTCGTTTATCAATCTGTCTAAGAACACGCACTTTTCATATCAAACATCGACAACTGAAAAATGTTCATCTTCCATTACTGTACACAGTTTCGTTCGAAACAAAGAGATTGAAAATCCTATACTTACCTACGAGTTTATCAGAAAAATTTCATCTCATGAAGGGTTAGGAATAGGTCCTGTCGGGGCTGCGGGTTTTTCGAAAGAGATACCGCGGCCTCGACACAAAGGGCTAAGAAGGAACAAGGGTGGTTTTTAGTCAGTAGAAGTCTGACACTCCCTACCGCTCTGCCCAGATCGGGAGGAGTCATTTCATGATTACCCACCTTCCAAAAAAAGTGTTAGGAATAGGTGTACCTAACGGCACATACACAGTCTCGCCCCTTATTACATGGACTTAAACATACCTAACTGGCATTGAAGTAAAAGGATCAATTTAGACACGTTACACGACGATAACGTTGACATGTTATGGTTCTACTTGACTAGCGAGCAATGGTCATTTGACTTTTACAAATAGATTAAGATTTTGTTCACGTTGTTCCATCTAGTGTAAATATAGTTCAATTCATTTTGCTCCAACAAAATATTTTTAACCAACTACGCTCGAGTCAGCTTCCAGTTTTACCGAATACTGCCTATCTTACAAAACCAGCAATGTATAACTCCGAACCTATGCCATCGACTAGTGACGTGCCTCCATGATATCGATATTTTCACACGCATCGTGAATCTCGCACCACTTTCGATCATAAAGCACACTCGGTTGCGCAACGGTGCGGTGACGCGGCATCGATTATGCATGCCCATCTCGACTAAGCGTCTTTACGGTTACATCACTAGTTTGCGCGGTAAAAATGCATAACATGTATTGTGTTATGTTTCATTAGTTGTGCGGTTTATGCGTGTCATTTAATAAATGCCGGTTTTGCGTTTCATTTTTACACTGAGGATCTCACAGGCATCCTGGCAGGTGACATTCTAAAGTTTCTACTTATCTCTACGGGAAAAAGGCGAAAGGTTTCTTGACATTGACTTGTTTTAGGCATCTACTCAAACTCAAGTTAGATAAATATTATTACCAGTACTTCAGCTTTCAGAAAACATCCGAACATATATGTCTTTGGAATCTTCTACTAATTAATCCCAAGAGACGATAAACAAATAAAACGATATGATTCAATCAATTTCCACTCCAAAAATCATTCACTCACGAAAAATTAAAACTTATTAAAAATTCCATCATAATTGCACTGACATTCTCCATCATAATAAATACACAAAGCTTAAAAATATTTAATCAGAGTTGTAAATATTTTAATGAACCTCTCCTCATAAAAATACTCCTAGCTTTTCAGAGCAAATCTATCACAATCAATAATAAATTCCAGTGCTACTCACCACGCTTCCTGCTAATATTACATAATTCTCCGAACAGCCTGCACTCGATGTACATAACTGTATTATAATATAATTGAGTCTATTTATTTATTGCTTAACGTGCAAGCGTAGCGTGGAGATTTGGCACAGTAGGATGGAGACAGAAGAACATCTTTGGATTGTCCTCGAATTTGCGAGTGATATCGCGTATTGGTTGGACATATCTAGTGACGACTATGCATCAATAATCAAGTTAATTGATAGTGACCGAGTGCAGTATCCTAGGCGTTAAGCTAACCGACCATATACACAACACCACACTGCGTTCCAAAACACAAAGTAGGTACTGACCTTGCACAAAAAGCCTCTAAGCTGAGGACGATGCGAATGCGATTATGAAGGTTGTTGGAGACAGTATGGACCGAGCAATTCACACTGCAGAAGACCGCTTATCTTGGAGACGTAAAATGTCGTTGTAATCCTCAGCATTGAGGAAACGACGAAAAATAAAGAACTAAAGACACCCTGGGGGATAAGACATGGGGCCTATAATGCCCCCGTGTAGCAAATCATCAAAACAACCTTACAGAAATATTGAAAAATTCCACCCACGATATGGGTAGGTCTATTTAAGTAGACTATCTTAATGGACTTGTGTACAAAACAATTAAATCGAAAGCAATCGTGTTTAATAACTGCCGGCACTTACACAAATTGATCAACAGACCTGCCAGAAAAAGCGGTGTTGTCTTCGCAATCTACTTGATTACAAACCAATCCCATTTCAAAGGTAGTCAGCCAAAAACAGCTTTTTCTTTTACCTACTGGCCCGTGAGATTTAGTATCGTACAGTTAAAGCATTAAATACTGCCCCTGCCGACTGGGATAAAGTGTTTAAATGCGAGATATTTTAATCAAAAAAAGATGTTTCAACAAAGACCATTAAAATCGACAACTGAATTAATACATAGATGGAGTATATGAGCTGCTTACGATGAAAAACCACAATCGATCAATGAACTCAGGCTACAGCAATCCACATCAGGATATACCTATATCTCCAAGCTGTGGCACAATGCCCTGGCCATAGCTTTCTGCAACCAGTCTGACCCAGCCATCGGTGATTCCATAGGCATGGTCAGCCCACTGTCATTTTAGCTTTTATGAGACAAGCCCGCCACACTATTCCCATTCCATCGCAACTCTTCAAATCCAGAATTATCCGTGGCGACCACAAGTACAATGAAACTCAACGAAGTCCCAGAGATACATATTTAACTGTCTTGAATCCCGTAACAAACAAATCAGAAAAGAATAGCGGACAAGTAGGAAGACATAATTTCCACTACCCTCCAAATCAAAAGGAGCCAGAAAAAGACAAGGCCAATAGTTACAAAGGGACGTTTACAACTAGGATAAGTCCAGTTGCCTTACACCACAGATAAATTAAATCATGTTTGTGATTTTAGCTTGCTTTCTAAGCCATGTTGGTGAAAAGTCACATTTTTCAGTAATCATTCAAACATTTCTAGTACTTCTGTTACACCTATACAACGTCCCACCGATTTGCTAGATCTAATTTTCCGCCCATATCATTACGGAGCGTGAAGATCGTACGATTTCCCGGCGCATCGGTCTGCATCGGTACGGTTCGCGCGCGTTATGTAAAAACGTTGTGATCGATTACTATGTAGGACAGTGAGAGTCATAGCTGGCTGGTAAACATAGGATTGTGGAGGGGTGGCTTGTTAGCGTGCTGTGGAATTAGTCGCGTTCAGTACGCGTAGTTCAGAAAATTGAAAGGAAGTCGTCTGTCTTGGTATGGACATGTAATGAGGAGGGATAAAACGCATGTGACTAAAAAATTATGGATATTAATGTTGATGGGTGGAGAGGAAGAGGGAGACCAAAGAAAAGATGGATGGATTTGAATGATGTGAAAGAGAAAGGAGAAAATGATGCCGTGACGTTCGACAGGGGAGAATGAAAAAAGGAAAAGTTCTGAGGACCCTAAGTAGAATAGGGCGAGGGCAAGAAGCTGATGGTTCGCATAGTTCCTTGGCGTGAGTTGTTTCACCACCACAGCACTCAAACAGTGAGGAAAAACATTGTCGGACCAAACCTAACCTAACACCAAGAAATCGAAGACATATGACGAGCGCTGTGTCCGCGAAGTAGAGTGTCCACTCATTTTCCTAGAGAGGAGGCCAGTGTTGGTAACATTGTAGGCTGATCATGATACACACACAGTTGTGGCAGTAGACCTATCAAGTCGTAAACGTTCTACAGATTGACAAAACGATTGCTACACTGATACGCGAAAATTGACCAAGACTTGTGAATTTTCTCATTCCTATAATATTTGCGAATTCCTACATGAATACTTTTCTAATAGCAGCACCATTCTTTGTGCAATCGTTATGTTTGTAATCAGTAAGACTCCAAAGACGAACGCAATGAGCGAATGAATGTAACGCCTACAATTTTCAAACGGGTAAGCAGATATGTTTTATAGGACGTTTTGTAGATGGACCGATATTTGACTAGTTATGAAGTCCCATGTATTACTGCGGAGCAGCGGTGGCCCAGTGGTGGCGGCCCCGACTTACGAACAGTAAGTCGTGGGTTCGAACCCAGGCAGGCGCATTACTTTGTGTAATTTATTTCATCACCACTGCTCTCAAAACGGTGAAGGAAAACATGTCTGAGAACCAAAAGATTCGAAGACATGTGACATATACCAACTAAAATCCACCACGCGGGCCCAGTGTGGGTTGATTTATAGCCCATCCCTCTCTTAGAGAGGAGACCGGAGTCCTTGCAGTGTGAACATATAGGCTGATGATGATGAAGCCACATTACATTTTACTACTTCAAATAAATTCTAACAGAAAAAAAAGCCTGTCCGACATATATTTGGCCAAAAACAAAAAAACGTACAAAGCAATAAACTTCACCATTAATTCCTAAAATCCGCACTACGCTTTAAAAGCTCGACGTATGAACAAAATCAGCAGTTTTGCGGCGCAGAAAAATCTGCTGATACAGCAGAGTAATCGAATTAATTGCAAGAGGCTGGCTGGCCGATGATAAATTAATCATTTGTGCAGAACATTGGAAGCTGGCCAACTTTTAGGGTCCGTTCATACCCACCGGCTCGGAGAGAGCAGAGCAGATTTTGATCACGTTTAAAACAGAGTTTTGAATCATTGTAATAAGTTTTATTTTTACATGTCACTTCTTTTGTTCTTGAGAGCAATCTGTTCTTGAGTGACATGTAAAAATGAATCTTATTACTTAGGTTAAATGATTCAAAACTCTGTTTTAAACGTAATCGAAATCTGCTCTCCTCTCGGAGCCGGTCGGTGTGAACGGACCGTATGAACTTATGGCTGAACAGGATTCGTATTTGGTGGTAAAGTTGGTTGTTTTCTTTAATTCGATTATTAGGGGTTTAGAAAAAGATTGAATTGTAGTGGTTGACTGCCTAGTTGGTCAAGCGCGACTGCTGAGTATAAGGTCGTGGGTTCGATTACCGGATCGGGCAAAGTGTAATTGGGTTTTTCCATCAGGAATTTCTCAGTAGCAGCCACGGACTCTGAATTTATGCCCGGTTGATGAAAATAGGCTCGCCCAATATTACATGAGACTTAAACATAACTTACGAAATGTAAAAGCACTAGAGGCACACCTCTGCCAAACCCTGCACAATAACAGAAGGGATGTTATATTACACTTCGAAAACAAGTACATGAATAGTAATTACTTAGTTGTTGTTAACGATTGGATCTCTAAAGTAGTCTAGAATTATCGCACTTTCAGTGAAACCGCTATTAGGGGCGTACTTGGCTTACGGATAGATGACAAATGAGTAACCACAGGCATTACCGTCCACCTTGAAAGTCTGTATTTTGCACCCGCTAAGAAAATAAACACCGAACTGACGAACTAGGCATAAGTTATCATCAAGATATGCCAAGCCTTACTTGACTTGACTGAAAGCGGTTACGGTTAAAAGTTAAAGTACCTAAAAAATATACCGGTACCGGTTTAAAATAAAGGTGAGCTATACCGGTACCTTTATAAATAAAAGTTAGGCTAAACCGTTATTTAACCCTTACACGATTTCGGTACCGAAATGCATGCGAGACGGGGCGCGGCGCGCGTGTGTGCTGTGGAAAACGTTAGATTTTGTTTGCTACTCTTTTATTTATATCTTTGTTGTGTGTGTGAGTGGCGAGGCGGTACCGCTACCGATACATTTATAACGGTTACGGTACAGGTCACTTAGTAAAGGTTTTGAAAGTTTTGTCATACAAAAGTATGTCAAACCTTTACTAAGTGACGGCTTAAGTAATCATTAAATATCTCTGAGTACCTACCGCAGTTAATTAGGTACCCGAACTAAAAAAAAACGTCAACACGATTGGACAGTTAGTTGTCCATACTCCGAGTGTATTTTCAAAACTCATGAATCCGAATATTTTAGGGAGTAGGGTTAATTTCAAAGTTACATAATGGGCCCGTATTTTCGTTGATGGACTTAGAGAGTAGCAACCCTGGCGCAAGACTACCGCCAACTTCCAAACTCCGAGCTACTATTGATAACATTTCTAATAGAAAAACCCAATAGTACTGTTTTAGAACCCAGGACACGACCCCGTCAGGGCTGCGGGTCCGCGGCCTCGACATGAAGGGCTAAGAAGGAACATGGGTGGTTTTTAGTCAGTAGAAGTCTGACACTCCCTTTCGCTCTGCCTACTATTAGAGAAATATGGAAGAAGAAGACATGCTGTTTCGACCCCAAACATATTGCGATAAGGGCAGGAGAACAATGTTTGTGAACGAACCAATTCATTTCAGTCAGTTGACTCTCCAATCACATATTTACCAAAATAAACAGCCAATCACACAAATTGACATAAGAATTGGCAACACATTACATCGAGTCGACTTTTGGAAGATTCTCTATTTACTGGCTTGAGGAAAACGGCCGATATAAGCAAAACGACCGCTAAGAATGAAAAATAGCGCATAGGAAAAGAAATAACACAACAGACAGGAAAAGGCTTTGATACAATTATTCGACAATAAATTATTATCAAGTCAGTGGAGTATGTTTACATTAACAAATCGGCCGATGTGTTGGAATAGATAGTCATATAATTAGCTAGCTCAAATGTGTAGAAGGCAGTGTGGTATCATGTACCTACGCAATGTAAAACTAGGAAGTGGCCTGCGAGTGAAGTTGGAACATAGGGGTGTGTAATCGGTGCGTGCATGCGAAAAAAACAATTATAAATAGCGAATCATCAAGTCTTTGATGCCCTTTTGTTACACTGTTGACTCTAATTTACTTGGGTCAACGCAAGGTACTATGCGAGCCAACTAAGAATAGGATCGCGCTTGCTGCAACTTCACACGGTAGCAGTACTTATCTGACAGATAAGTACTGGCAGCAAAAAAAATACATAATTTAATATTAGAATAAACAATTCATAAAAAATTCTCTAACAAAATATCGAGAAAATAACCCTCCTTTTGGGCTTCGCCGTAGTCGAGTTAATAATGTACATGCTATCTAACTAAATGACTAATGGAGTAGCGTGAAAATTTCGAAAACGGAAATGTAAATCAACAATCTTTATTCTAATGGGATAAGATTGATTTTACGTGGCATAGAGGAGGTATCACGTTATGACACCGTCATGGCATTTTCCGTATCGTCGGTATACGAACGGAAGAAAAGTGCCCGCACCAACCGCTCCACCGTATATTCGCACACAAGTCGTTCGGAATCGTATACGCACTGAAACTGCCCGGTCAACGTTTCCGGCACGCTAATAAAATGAAGTTATTATCATTAATCTTGTTCCTCTTTACGGAATTAGTCGAGAATGAAATATGATCTGGTAGTACTTCCGTCGTTAAAGAGGATTGAGTGAATTCACTCATTAGCGGTTTGCTAAGAAACCATGAAAATCGGGTAATTTGTTCAGTTTGTTTTTGTCATTTCTTTAGTATCGGGCGGTGACAGTGTGACAGGTTTTATCATGCTCGTTTTATGCATCCTTTGTTTTCATATCAACCAATAATAGTCATCCCCTTCTAATAAATCATTCTGAAATTTCGAGACCGTCACTCAGAAATTTGACGTAAAAGTACCGTCCTCACGACGGAATATAAAGGTGGACAGGACAATAAGCTAGACGTGGTCATGGCAGGTGGAGTAGAATTTCATTGAACGGTTGCCTAGAGACTATAAATGCTATAATATAAAGACATTTTACATAATTAAACATTACTCTCACAAGCAATACGTTCGGGAATCCCAATCTCTCCACGCCGAATTGCAAAGACAAGCATATTGCTAAAAGGACACCGAATAACAAATTGTTTACGAGCTACACAGACACATAAACATTCAGTTATGACATGTACGACGAAAGAGGAAAAACGCTCGCACATTTTGTTGGTACGGTCAACAACAGAAGTAGCTAAACATTTAATTATTTGTTGTACAGGAGTCCAGCTATTATTTTTAAGATTATTCTTTAAAAGATTCCTTACTCTACGATAACTTGTTAGTAAGGAGAATATTTAACAAGTTTTTATTAAAAATCCTGCTTTGAAACCTTGAGTAGTGTTAATCTACTTCTGATGCTGTCTGTACTACTGAACTATAATGTTATGAGAAGCTGTTGTGTTTACAGCCCCTGACTTGTGTTGAATGTCAGGGGTTGTCAAAGTTCAGGATTGATGGGATATCTCTATTTAATGGTTTGAGGTTGAGGGGTGCCAGATGAGGTAAAAGGAAGAAGACGTTTTTCCCGGAAACATAAAAAAATAACCGGCGGTGTAGGATTTGTCGCTATACAGGGTGGTTCCAACGATACGACAATAAATGAAACCACTGGTAGTTCTAGTTCATAGGAACATTTTTAAACTATCAATTAATCCTAACACCAACACAATTTATTTCCACTCGTTAATCGGTGCAAATTATTCCTAAGGTTAGTAAACCAATATTTTTGTTTGTAAATTGTAATGTATTTCGTTAACAGTTTTATGCTACTTAGTTTTATTGCTTTTTTTAAATTTTTTTATTTTGGTGTTAACACTTTTTTGATAGTTTAATAATGTTCCTATGGACTAGAACTACCAGTGGTTTCATTTATTGTCGTATTGTCGGCACCACCCTGTATATCATGTGTAGGTACAAGATAGTACAGTAACATCACGGGCGTAAGCTGAAGAGTTAAGCAGGTGACCCTTGAGGTATTGTTGGTCACCTCTGCTCACCCCATTTCGACAGTTGTGATAGAGTCTAATGTAGCAAGCGGTGCACAAATCCACAAATCGTGCTGCTATTGACGAACAACTAATAGAAAACATACTAACACTGTGCGACCCCAGATCCTCATGCTTATGTGTTCAGCCACTGCTAGCTCAGTAGCAAAAGACAAAATTGAATCATTTAGTTTTATGGCACCTGGCTTCAAAAGCTCCATGGTCCTTATATGACTTGACCAATGACTGGACTTTAGATGAGACAGTGACCTCGGTGTTTGTATCGCCTGTCTCTTTTCAGAATTCAGGTACGAAACACCGGCCCATATAGTTTTAAAACATAACATGATGTGACATGTAAAAGTGTTTTGTAAAACCAATTTATAGAAATAAGTATGATTTATAAACAAGGAAAATATGTACGACTTTTATGCCCGTGTTGTAGCAGTCATTTAATCCAACGTAAATTGAAAAAAAAAACATATAAAAAGTTTGAAACGAAACGGATGAAAAATTATTGGAAGTTAAATCAACCTCAAATAATATGCATGAAACGAGTTGCATTCCAATTTGGAATTTTTCAATCACATCGGCTTGCAATCTGTCAATTGATTGGCTCATACCGTCGAGGTGGGGGGTCCCGACATACATGTTTTGTACCTCCGCTCCATTCAACTTTGAAACAAATATTTGTGAGGCCTGTATTGATTTCCCAGACTGTCAATGGATGCGATGAAAACATCGAGAACATTGTATCGAGAATGAAATATGATAAAACGAATTGGGTTTTCATTTTAGCATCCAATGTTTTTGTGAAATTAATTGTGTAGAGAAAATAAACGCTGGGAAAATAATATTTCTGCAAACAGTGAATGTAACAGGGCAAACCAATCACGTCAATGCTAACTGACAGAATAACGCCATAACATTCACTAATAAGTAGATTATTATTTATTTCAATTAAACGTGTACAGGCACTTTTATATGCCCGGAAAATAAAGAAAGCGAAGTTACAGTCACAAGGCATAATAACATGTCAAAGTACTATAGTTGTCATACCAAAGCGTAGATTTCTATGGAGAAGTATGGGCAAGAAAATCCATGGACACTTCCTTTAACCAAAGGCAATAATAATATATATTATCATCATAGACAGACAAAGCTGAATCGTCTCATATACCTAATTGCTCATGAAGCACAAGCAAGGCATGTAAAGTATCCAGTAGACTACACAATACATCATTAGCGTCAGATCGAGAGACGTATAGTGTTCCTACGCTGACGGATCAACATCGTGTAACACGAGAATGATAAGTAGCATCACTACTCGTGTGCGCTGTCGACCGGGAAGAGGTATTGACGCTTGGGAATTTATAACAAACATGTGGTCTTTGAAGATTACTCATGTAGAGATGATAGGTGGCAAACCAGCTGATGAGTATGTGGTTGTCAAACTGAAAGTAAGTAATTATCAAGGCGTCACTTAACAGAATTATCAATACTATGGTCAAAGCTGAAATATCTTATTTGCATATAAGTCAGAAATAGCGGACTTTCGAGTTATGCTAACTTTATTGTAAACTGGGTAACGACTTCTGCCAAATGCAAGCACTAACTGATGGCTTAAAGATGAACTTTAACATAACTCTCAAGAGATCATCATCATTGACAATCGAAAGGGAGTTTAGACTGGAAACTTACTAGTTGATCAGCAGGGCTATTGCGTATCTTTTTAAATGTCAGTGGCTATCATAGTGTCCATCGATTAACTGTCAAATGGTTATGGTTTGGTACAAAATGGAAGAAGACAAGACAAGACACTGGTAACGAGAACCCGCTTAAAAATGGCATAATCAACCTATAATGCTGGAACACAAGCCTCTTGTAGAAGAGGGCTGTGAGAGATGTGCTGTAATTAACCTCGCGAGCCTAGTATAGGTTCTTTGAAACGCTTACAAACGCTGCCAAAAAGAACCGCGAAAGACCTTCCACCACTACAAGGTTGTGTGCTTCCCCTACGACGGAAATCCCAGCAAGGAAATTCCAAATACATATCGTGTCCGAAGACATCAAATTCAACACATACGATACTGACTACGTAATTATCGTACGAACTAATTACACACTAGCAATGATAGTCGCCGATAATTATTACATTACAGCCGAGGAGCATTGTGGTGTGAGGCACGCAATTTTAAGATCATTGGCATGGTTAATATTGTGGGTGGTGATGTAGTTGATGATATGGCTAGAAAAGTGAATGATGGTTGATGAGATGTGTGGAAGATTTATGTTGCGCTGGCACGCCGGCTTATAATGGTATGAGCAAGTATAGGAGAAGATTGGTAGTTCAAGGATAAGCATAAGAACGTGGAAACGTGGCTAATAAGAAAAGCAACAAAGCTTCAAGCACCATCTCGCCAACAAACTGATAAGTTTGGCGAGTAAATTGTTAATTAAAAAAAATATGTATGACCTTACCGTGCCTAGGAGACTTTTATTTATCGTCACGAATAGCCGACAAAATATAATATTTCTTTAGTAAGCCCTGCTTACAACCAGCGCCCCTGAAGAAGCGGCGAATCTTAGATCATACACAAGTAAAAAAATGTCGTGCCATAAACATGAAGTATGATGATACGGCGGAGGTTGAAAGCCATCTAATAATTTGCTACCTGACAATTATTAACAGCAATTTTTAAAACGTTCACATGTGTTAATTTCCGAAAACAAACGCGAACGAAACCACAGTCAGAAGCAAGGAACGAACAGGTTAATCCGATAACCATACTCAAATTCATGTATGTAACCCGAACACGACACTTACGACGTTGTTCGTAGAAATCGGCTGTATTTCGTGTCGTACGCTCAGAAACACAAGTCATGTTGTTATTACATAAATACGAGTGTGTACGTCAACGTCTATGATGTGAGAGTAATGAGATCGTTATTGAAATGATGTGGGTTAAGGGAGACTGGGGGATCGATAGAGCAATACTTATTTTATTTCCGCATGTTTTCTGTATACGCATATGGTTTAATTGCTGTTTCAATTTGTGTAGCTTGTGGCTAAATAATAACACCCACTCGGGTCGATTTTCAGGTTAAGCCAGGCTTGCTTACGTAGGTCCGTGGATGGGTGACCTCCCGAGAGATTCCTCAGTGTCTCGGAAAGCACGTTAAGCCGTTGGTATTCAGCAGCGACCCAAAAGTCTAACAACCAGTCTTACCAATGGTTATCGTATTACCCGGTATTTAATGGGTTGTAGAGGTCAGATCGCTCCATGTAAAATATCGATATTTGGCTGCATCTGTTTAGACTGGAAGTCGACCTCAGCATAGTTAGGAGAAGGCTAGGCAAATGTTGATGGTGTTTCAATTTGGTAAGAATGGCTATGTGAAAGTTAATAGCTACAAAGGCACTAATGGCATGACGACTCGTAGTGAAGTAAGTATTGAAGAAAAAGAAGACATACTGCGCAGTTCCTAAATTCCCTGCATTTTCAGTTTGACGACGACACGGTTGGCGCAGTGGCTGAGCGATTGGACTGCTACGCGGCATGTCGCGGGTTCGATCCCCGCACGGAACCAATATTTGTATGGCCTACAGATAGTTTTTCCGGATCTGGGTATTTGTGTATGTGAGTTTAAATGTTTATGAACACACTTACGATATAGGAGAAATTCGTAGTGTGGGGTAACGTTTTATTATAAAGAGAAAAGAAAATGATTAACTTTTTCGTTAAAGGAGATCAAAAGCCTTCCAATCAAGAAAAACAATTAATTAACTACAACATAGACGTTCTAAGACCTCATTATAAACGAGAGATAAATTATAAACCCTAGGACCGCATTTTAGGAGCTAAACTGAAATAGCTTTAGAGACAATATAAAATAATGTTAGTGCTACGATGCGTATGGCATTTTACGCAAACGCCGTAAACATTAACATACATTTTGCTAACGTTAACTTAAAATAATAAAACTTACTACCGCACTCAGAGAGCTTTAATGATTACTTAAGCCATCACTTAGTAAAGATTTGACATACTTTTAGCTCTGAGTACCGCAGTTAGTAGTTTAAGCAATAATCTTATTACTATTACCACAGATATTATGATACTTCGTATCATTTGGCTCAAATTGCGTATCGAGGAGTCTTCATTTAGGCACTGAAAATGCCTGTAGTTGAAGAACTATTATGAATATAGAATTTTGAGGATGGATTGATGTTTGTTACTACTCAATACTTTATTGCATTCCACATGTAGTAGGTACTTAGGTGGTAAAACTTAAAATTAGATCACATGGACCCTTCGGGCACAGCAAAATACTCTTTCACTACAAACACACACACTCTACTCACTACAGATAGCTCTGTGTACTCTTTCACTACAGATAGTTTATAACCAGGATTAATACAAGGAATACTTTTTATTTATCCCGGTAGTTCCGATTCCGTGACATAATTTCCGACTATAAGGCGAACGAAACCGCGGGCAAAAGCTAGTTCTTCAATAAATATGTAAATGATACATTTGTACTGTACATGCCCGCCCGGTCACCGCGAGAAACGATATGTCAGTTTGGTAATCCCAAAGGGATAGTGATGGGCGGAGGATAAATTCTCGGTGGATAAAAACTCGAGTATTTATCAGAAATGGATAAATACTCGTTATTACTCGTTTTTATCGGATATTTACTTAAAATGATGGATAAATATTATTTTTGCGCATGGGTTGGTTTTTCGTATTGAATGGCTAGTATATTTAGTTGGGCTTTCCAAAACATTACATTAAAATTACGTTATTTGGAAAACAGTAACGAAATCAGCCCTTTAACCTGGTGGAAAAGAATATATGTTCTACGACAAAGTTAAAGAGCGTGAAAGTTGAGTTCCAGTTTGTGAATTGATGAATCGCTGCATGCTGGTGGTCAGGATACCCGTTGAAGTCGTGGTCGCTTACATTATTACTTTAGTCATTTTCTTTGTGTATGTGGCGACAGCGACATCTATCGCAACACATGCGAACTAATTGGCTAATCCTACATCGCGCTATTAACTTTATCTGCGACATTAGCGTACCTATATAGAAAAGCCCAACTTTTTTTTTTTTTTTTTTATTGGGACAAGCCCGCCACACTATTCCCAAACCACAAAAAAAGCCCGACTTATATATGTCGGGCAGTTAGCCCACCAGACAACACCTGTCTGGTCGGAGGATCCTCCCTTTTCTATGGAGGATGAGGAACTTTACCCCCTGTTCCTCATATCCTCCAAATATATAACAATTATTTAAGTATCTCACAAAATACGTAGGTATATTTTTTTCTGATTTGGATAGTGATTGGCGAACATTTTCATGATTGGGTGAAATCATTGTTAATAAAGGCTTTTCATAATTGTTAAAGTGATTAATAAAGTACGATACATATCATTTTTTCAGGATTACATTTATTTGAATTCTTTTGTTTGTAAATTGATAAAATTTACGTTACAAAAAATGGAGATAGTATTTATCCGCTGTTTTGGATAAATACTCAAGTAAAAACGGACATTTATGAGTATTTATCCATTTTGAGTATTTATCCGGATACAATCCCAACACTACAAAGGGACCGTGTTGAGATCGGAGACAGGTAATCTAAAAGACTAGAGCTTCTGAGACCGTAAAATCTACAGTACCTATGAAAACCGAAGAAAAGCTCAAATTTTCGCCTGATTATAGCTAGCAGGTTTTTAATAGTAGTTAATAATTCAATGGCATGACGGTTTAGGAATCCCTCTTAACTGATTGACTGACCAGAGAAAAGCGGCCTTTTTCCTATAAAAAAATAAATAAAAAACAACATTAGATACCGGGAACTAATTTCAGGTGTCGAAAATGATTGCGGCGTCAGTCCACTATTACAATCGATTCCAGTTTTCTTACACTGCAAAATAATCCTTCAACAAAGGTACCCTTTTGGGGGAGGGGGGGATCATCAAATGTCTCCTCCCGCTGGGAGTGTCAGACTTCTACTGCCTAAAAACTACTCATGTTCCTTCTTAGCCATTGTGCCGAGGCCGCGGTATCTCTTTCGAACAACCCGCAGCCCAACATAGGTACCCTTATACTAAAAAGCAATACTAATACAGCCTTTGAGGGAAACATACTTTAAGAAGTATGAGACAATCTTCAAAGTCAGACAAAAAAACAAGACCATAACACGATTGCTACATTAAAATTTTCCAGTCATATTTCAAAAAGCAAACAAATTAATTCTGCCAAGTTGATTCCACCAATAAACAGTACTTATGAATTCACAATTTATTCAGCTTAATAGAAAGCCAGCGCTCCTGAATTAAACCGAGCATGACAGGACAAAAGCCGGCCATTTTTATTTTGAACTAGCTGTGCCCGCAACTTCGTTCGCGTGAAATAATTATGAAAAAATATTACTTTCCTATTTGCACTAGATTTTGTAAACCCTTAACTAAAAGAAAAGTAGCCTTAGTTACTTCTTATAACATCAGCTACCTGCCAGTGAAAGTCCCGTCAAAATTGGTCTAGCAGTTTCGAAGATTAGCCGGAACAAACAGACAAAACATTTAAAAAATGTGGTTTTGTTATCAATACCCAACCTACTTTCATACGAAATTAGTAAAATGCTGGTATTTACAAACAGACACTCCAATTTTATTTATCTGTATATAAGTAGATGTAAGAGCTTTTGGTTTAATAAGCTCTGATTTTATTAAAGGAACTGCATTTACGTATTGCAGTGGACAGGACGACATTCATATGCAAGTTAAAAGATAATATGTGTTAGCATAAATTCTTGTTTTAATTAATTTAATCTGGGACGTCCTCCGTTCTATGTCAGGCACCGGTTTTGCATGAAAACGAATAAAGGAAAAGGAATTATTATCTTTACGAAGTTAACATTATAAAGAGGTAGTTTGGATGTGAAAGCTAATCTCTGAAACCACTCGTCTGAATTCTGTCAATAATGGACAGATTAAAACAATTAACTTTATACGGACAAAATCGCGTGCAGAATCTAGCTTCTCATATTTTTCCAGAAGCAGAAAAGTTTAAGTATGGTCGCTCGTTATTTTGATAAGTATAGGAATACTTCGATGCTACAACTTTTCGTACAGTTGCTAATCCTGCTTACAGTATATCAAAATCTTGTTGCTATATCAGAAACTTCAGATATGTGTACTGGAAAGATATTTTGTTAAGGATATGTGAAACTTATATCGATGCCCATTAAAAAAAAACAATTATTATCTGTAGTGCTGTAGGTAGTTCGAAAGAGATACCGCGGCTCCGGACACAAAGGGCTACGAAGAAACATGGGTGGTTTTTTGTCAGTAGAAGTCTGGCACTTCAATCACTGATTCTTCAATTGCCAATTTGACGATATACCAACACTCAAAAAAAAATTTGCTATCCGTGTAGTGACTGCTTCGTTGGTCTATTGGTCGCATGCGCGACTATAGGGATGTTTACTGACTAAAAAAAATATGATTCTAATTAGTACGTCTGTCAGATTATCGAAAAATTTTAGACATGTATTTTTTGTTTTATCAAATCAATAAAAATTGACGAAGATAAAACGCGTCAAAGATTTGAGTGGGGGTTGTGACGTCACTCACCGGTAAAAAATGTCATACGTCTTAGAATATGACGTCACGCGAGTTTTCACGTATCGTCACTGTATCGTCTTCATTGTTTGTTTACGTGAAAAAAGAAAAAATACGTGTTTAATATTTTTTGGAAATCTATGTGACGGACTTATTACATTAGATTTTTTTGGTTAAGTACCTTACTGTGTATGAGGTCCTGTATTCGATTCCCTGATCAGGCAAAGTGTTACTAAGTTTTTCCATCTGGAAATTCTCAGTAGCAGCTATTACATTGCACTTAACCAGAACTAGCGAAATGTGGGTGTACTACTAGGTGCATCTCTGCCTAACCCTTAAGGGATTATTGGCGTGATGTTACGTTTACACTCACACAATCCATCCATCTTTTCTTTAGTCTTCTTAGATCACAACTAAAAGTAAGTCTAGTAAAACCGTAACTTTTTTTTTTGTTGGCGTGTGGAAAATCATCAAATAACCCCTCCCGCTCTTGAGCAGAGCGGAAGGGAGTGTCAGACTTCTACTGACTAAAAACCACCCATGTTCCTTCTTAGCCCTTCATGCCGAGGCCGCGGTATCTCTTGCGAACAACCCGCAGCCCCGACGGGCAAAACACTAACTCAATTACTCTTAAAGTAATCTAGCACTTTGGGCATCAAACAAACTCGAATTACATTTTTCGCTCACAGCTCCAATCAAGGGCTTTTAATCTAGAACTTTCCACAGAAAACCAATTACAGGTTTGTTTGAGTCTAGTCTAAGAGAGTAACTTTCGATATTTTTTATTCATGTAGTACTTTTTAAAGGCCCCTGATTATTTTGGTATGTATTAATAAATTATATTAAATGGAATTACTGCTTACTGCTATTTACATTCAACATAACATCACGCCTGTAATCCCCAAAAGGTTCATCATTTCAGTCATAAGACGCCCACTGCTGGACATATGGCTCCCCCAGAAGGGTGGAATGTGCCATAATCGCCACGCTTGGCAAGCGGGTTGGCGATCGCAGTATAGTTGTTACGTTAGTTGCCCATTCTCTGGTAAGTCCCTTAGTCGCCTCTTACGACACCCACGGGAAGATATGGGATGGTGCTTTTCTTTACGTCCGACCATACGGAACAAAAGCCCCCCCCCGAAAGGTTAAGCAGAGGTATATCTAATATTTCACCCACATTTGGCCAGTTATTTTCAAGTCCCATGTAATAGGTACGGGCATATTGCCATAAACCGGGCACAAATCCAGACTCAAATGGCTGCTACTGAGGAATTCTTGAAGGAAATACCCAATAGCCTTTCCGAACCCGGGACTCAAACCCAGGACCGCGTGCTCAGCGCTTACAACTAACTGGATTACTAGACCACAAGAAACGGATGATTATTTTGGTACCTATGTATTAAGAAATGATTTTAGATATAATAGGGGATCGGACAAAAAAAAACTAATTAGTCCGTCAGATAGATTTCCAAAAAATATTAAGTACATATTTTTTCTTTTTTCACGTAAACAAAAAATGAGGAGGATACAGTGCTTAGAAAACTCGTGTGACGTCACATGCTAGTACATTTTTTACCTACAAGTGACGTTTCAAGCCCCACTCAATGATCTTTGAAGCGTTTTATCTTCGTAATTTTTTATTAATTAGATAAAACAAAAACCACGTATTCAATATTTTTCGATAACCTAACCGACGGACTAAACAGAATCATATTTTTTTGAGTCAGTCCGATGCCCTATTGCTTACAGCTACATAACATCAGAATCAGTAGTTAGTCAAAGAAATGTTAGAAACATTTTGAGATTCAGAGAAAACCGTTACATATTTTATGTGCAGACGAGTCCGGTATTTCCAATCTTAAAATTGCTCAAAAGAAACATCTAAGGTCAAGGTCGAGACATTTCATAAAGTTTCGGATTATGCAAAGACAATGTAGAGTTATGCGTAGAACGACAACGGCCTCATAAAAGAGCTGACACGTATAAATCATTTATTGTTTAGCTCAGTCCCGGGACTTGGAGATTTCGATTAGGCTCCGGTGACATTCTCGAACTGAAATTGAGACACCCTGATATTAGGGAACACGGGTAAGGTCGTCGTCGGGGCTGCGGGTTGTTCGAAAGAGATACCGCGACCTTGACACGAAGGGCTAAGAAAGAACATGGTGGTTTTAAGTCGGTAGAAGGCTGACACTCCCTACAGCTCTGCACAGAGTGGGAGGAGTTGTTTGATGATTTCCCAAGCTTCAAAAAAAGGGGGTAAGGTTACTGTTGGCTTGTATAGCAGCTATAAACACGGCGAAAGTGAAAATGTGAAAAAACATTAAAGGAAACCCATTACAAATTATTACGACACATTTGACGGCAAATATCGAGCGCTACTTGGCGGCACCGTTTCGTCGATCAATTACTTTTATATAAAAAATATTTACACATAACATCACGCCTATAATTCCCGAATGGTTAGGCAGAGGTGTACCTAATAGTACACCCACATTTCGCCAGTTATGTTTAAGTTCCATGTAATAGGGGCGAGCCTATTAAAAAAAAAGTGTACTAAATTTTTTTTATCGTTTATAATTCGAATTTTAATACCGCGAAAAAAGGCACATACAGCAAAAGCAATAAGCATGCCGTGAACCCAAAACCCATACTCGATGAAGTGTTACGGCCTTCCGCGGAGCATCCTCAGATGTAGACTCGATAAGCAACAAGGGGCAAAGGCTACATCCAAGCCAGGATCTTTTTCATGAAATAAAATGTCATGGATTTCCGTAAAGTAACGCCTAATTCTACAGGCTATCGTTTAACATCTTCGGCAAATTCAAGGAGGTTAATATACTAATTATTCTAGACCAAAAGCAAGAAGATTCTAGACCAGAATCAATAATGTACAGATACCGTAATAGGGTAGTTAACAAAAAAAAATCTAATTAGTCGGTCAGATAGATTTCCAAAAAATATTGGACACGCATTTTTTTCTTTTTTCACGTAAACCAACAATGAAGACGATACAGTGCTTTAAAAACTCTTGTCACGTCATATTCTAAGACATTAGTATGACATTTTTTACCGGTGAGTGACGTAACAACCCCCCACTCAAATCTTTGACACGTTGTATCTTCGTCAATTTTTATTGATTTTATAAAACAAAAAATACGTATAAAATATTTTTCGATAATCTAACAGACGGACTAATTAGAAACATATTTTTTTTGTCAGTTACCATCCCTATTCAAATTAATTATTTTTTTCTTTCTTTCATAACATTATCCTGAACTTTGACGAGTATGCAAAACAACACTTTGTATGATTTATTTGACGCTTTTTTTTTGTAGCTTCCCTCGACAATCGTCTCGCAATAATTGACTCTTATTTCATCCATAAGTATAACATTGATGTAACTTCGCTCATAGGCTCAAATCATCACGCCTCAGACCTCCCCTCTCACCACCTTCAGCGGCGACGAAATGGGGATGGTTATCAAGCATGCGAGCTATAAGTTGGCATCACCACCGTCCGTCGGCTACAGTTGTAAGCGCCACAACTAGTAAGACAGTTAACACGTGAAAATGGATTACAAACTCGTGAGTAACGTCCAATGGTGGTGGTGATATGTTCTCTAATTGTTTGCCGAAAGTGCGTGTTGTGTTTTACAAAATGGCGGAATTTTTTGGTTGTGTGAAAGTGTGTCTTGGCGGTTAAATGATGGATCGATTTTGATTGGTATTTTGCGGAATCTAGGATTAGGGTGTAGGTTATTTATCCTGTTGATCCTTACGGTACAATTTAGATTATTTGAATAGGTCTTCTGTGTTTGTGTGCGAGCTTATAGTTATTGTTTATTCATTAGTAAGTAGACCATACAACTTGCAGTGTCATTGTATATAACTTTCGAAGCTTTCGTTAAATTACTAAGTTGAAATGCTAATGTCTAGTCATAAAATATGAAGTGGTCGATTATATCTCTTTTCGGAAAAAAAACGTACACCAAGAAAACAAAAAAGTAACAATAAATGAATTGCAATAGGTTCGCCCTCAATTACATTATGGGACTTGCTGACGAACGTTCTAGTGGGTACACCTCTGCCTTACCTTTCGGGGAAAAATTGCCAAGTGTAATGTTATGTTATGTAAATTGTAATTAAACTTAATAATGAATATTATTAACTTCAACCTACTCTACAAAAGTAAATTAACTTACAATATTATGTAAACACTAATCATCGAACTAAATTATAACCGCTACAGTAAAATTGCATATCATTAAATCTAACTGTTGTAAACTAAAACTAATATTACGAAGACATGAAGCAAGAGTTTTGTTTTCCGTTTCCGTAATCGGAGCAAAAACAAATAATTATATTATTTACTAGCTTTTACCCTCGGCTTCGCCCGCGTGGATGTCTAAAAATATCCCAACAAACTTTCATTCCCTATTTAACTCTCTTAGGGGTTGAATATCGAAAAAAAATATTTGCTAAAACCTTCCCCGAGAACCACTGTTATCAATTGGTGAAAACAGCATGAAAATCGGTGAAGTAGTTTTTGAGTTTATCACGAACAGACAGACAGACAGACGCGGCGGATGACTTTGTTTTATAATATTTTGTAGTGATAGTGATGTAGTGATTTAGGCTATTGAAATCCAAAACTGGACATAGGCCTCTCCAAAACTGAGCCGTAACACCCAGTTCTTTACCTTCTCCATGAAGTCTGTTCATGCAGAAGGTAAAGGACTCACATACGGTCTCTACTCCGGAAAGTGAAGTAGCAAAAGCTTTCAAAGTTGTTTAACTTTCTACAAAAACTTTCAACAAGATTGACATAACCTTTTGGATAGTTTATGTCGGACAACCAGTCAACTAAGGGGTATCGTATTAACCAAAATTAACTAGACGTGGAGGTCGGTTAGGCAGTCGTTCCATGTAAAATACGGTAATTCAGCTGCATCCGATTGGCCGGTGCACTAGGCACTTGGCAGATCATGATGATATCAAACAAGTTTGTTTTTTGTTTAAACGCGCCAATTTCTGGAGCTGATAGCATAATTCGGCAGAGGTGTACTATTACGTACACCTCTGGCTAACCCTTTTTTTTTTTTTTTTTTGGGGAATGGGGAATCATCAAATAACCTCTCCCGCTCTTGGGCAGAGCGAAAGGGAGTGTCAGACTTCTACTGACTAAAAACCACCCATGTTCCTTCTTAGCCCTTCATGTCGAGGCCGCGGTATCCCTTGCGAACAACCCGCAGCCTCGACAGGCGTCGGCCCTTGCGGGCCCCTTCCATGTTACTGACATCTCTTTGAGGCGCGCGTGGAACACGAACGCGCCGTCGACACGGCCTGTCGTCGTCATGAGACGGACGGACGGCGAGCTTACCCATCACTCACCGTCCACCTCTGGCTAACCCTTTGGGGATTACAGGCGTGATGTTAGTTTATGTTAGCCCAATTCTTGAGGAAATCAGCTTCTAGAAGCCGATCAAAAAGCACTGTTCCCGCTAGTGAAATTTAACTTAATCTAGTCCCCAAGGACTCATTAGCTAACAATGACTTACGACGCCATGACGCAATGGTTTCCCCGTTTCCGCGTATATCGGAGTATAACAAATAATGATAGTTAAGTTGGAACTAATAACTGTACATTACGGCACTTTGTAACGCTCCGGTGAAGGATGTGCCTCGTTTTATGAGAAAATTGCACGTTTTCACGCGAAATTGATGATGGAGTGTAAGTAAGTAGTGAAATTAAGTGACATTAGATAAGATTGGAGCTTCGCATAAGTAAGGAGAGCCCTATACCCAGTAGTGCGTGAAGTGGGGCTCTGGATTATGTTGAAGATTGTTTTAAACGCTTGGTCCACTCTCGGCCCCTCGACCCCTAAAAAAAATTTGTTCATTGGTTTGACCGACCTAGGCAAGCACAGCTTTACCTAAAGATCGACCCGAGTGGCAGTTCCTATTAAGCCACGAGCTCCTCATCAATTTAAGAAGACATGTAAAACACTAAAATAATCCAGGTGACTCTCTCTTACAAAGAGGAGCTGGGATACAGTCCCAGCGGTGACGCACGTGTAGCGTGGCGTTCTTTTGAAAAGAAGCATCTCAGACTTGAGTTTCAAATACAAGTGCAGTATGTTAAGTGATATTACAAAGCTAACACCTCTAAAGCCTCCCCTAACATAATAAATCAAAAGCCACAAGCCATAAAAATCTACAAACTCGATTAAAATACAACTGACCATGATTAATTATACCTAAGACTATCTTAACTTCAGCCATTTTCTTTTTATCCTAGTGCTTAAGAAGCCGTTGATTAAGTCTTAACCTAGAAAGGAACCAAGACCACTAGGAAAATATTGCACATTTATTTGTTAGCTAGTTTTTAACCTACTTTCTTTGATTAACTTCCAATTTATAATATTAGTGTATTAAAAAAAATAAGCAATTGAGATTGTAGGTCCTTTGCTTCATAAACAATTACTTTTAATAAACCCGGTTAAAACCATCTCGAGTGCCTGTCTGTGCAAGAAAAATTTTAATATTCCGTAAGAAACACGGTCAAGTACTATATTTATTAGCACAAACGTGTACTCGCTCTCGAATGAAAGAAAGATATCTCTGAAGACAGTTTAAAACTGAAAAGACAAGATGGATAAACTGTGTGATGGATGATATGGCTAGAAAGGAGATGACTGCTGAGATGAAGAGTAATAGCGGAGTGTGGAAGAACAAGACATGCGGCGCCGACCCCAAATAAATTGGGATAAGGACAGGATAATTATGAAATCAAGAAACTGAACATTTTTAGCTTATATTTATATTATAAGCCTATACTGTCCCACTGCAGGGCAAAGGCCTCCCTTCCCTCCTTCCACTTTTTGCGATCTAGTGCGACAGTAGGCCAATCCTTAGAGAAAAAGCCCAGCTCGTCGCACCATCTCCTTTTGGGCCTGCCGCGTTGTCGTTTCCTGCGTTTTTTTTAGCTTATATCTCTAGTAAACAATTACTACGGTTATTCTGGCTACGGCTATACTGGGCGTCCCCCATTTCCAACCGCCTATCCACTCATAAGCCTCTGGTACCTGGGAATTACGAACAAGTATCAGCACTGTCGCTATAAATTGCATTCTCCACTACCGACCACCGACCGGTCTTCCTGAACACTTTCCGTCATTTTTGCATTAATTTAATGAACGGTAATTTGCGCATATATTGTTCAGTAGGTAATAGCTTAGTGTCGTTTCAATGATAATGATTGCTTCCTTGTTTGGTATGTCGGTTAGTATACTTTGCGTGTGCAGAGGAACTTGGATTGGTATTTCAAGAAAGATGTGACTTGGAACTAAGGCCTCTTTTTATTAAAGAACCGATTTAACATTAAAACCGCGTTCAAGAGCTTCTATCTCATCATTAATTATATGGAGTATTGCTGACAGCTCTTGGACTATTTAGATGAGTTGAGTGAGTTCAATTTTATTAGGGGAATCCGCTATTGAGTATTTTTCAAAAAATTTGTACATTTCAGAATAAAAATGATGTCGTTAATTTGGAAACTAAAAAAGTCAAATAAATACATCTTGTAATTTTTAATCTCCGCGTTGTATTTGACAGATATATATTCAGTTCATTCGTAAATAGTCTCATGACTTATTATTCTATATATTTTTTACAAAAACATTTAATATAATACCACTCAAAATTTTGTTTCATACAAAAAGCGTAGTGTCACTATCAGCTTTCAAATATTTGGATTCGTTAAAATGGCTTTAAAATTCGATTTATTACGCGTGAATTGTATTTAATGTGTTATACGTATCCCCTAGTATTTAAATCTCTGTTTATTTGGGGTTTTCATGATATATAATTAATTATAAATAGTTTTATTTCCTTGTCTCAATATTTTACAAGTTAGTAACGATCAGTTTCGTTAGCAATTTTTACACTGGTTTCTTGGCATTTCTGAACGCAATCGTAAATTTTATTATTGGCAAAACTAGCCTGAACCTGATTGGCTATTACGAAACTGTCAAACGCATCGATCAACCATTTTATTGTGAAAGTCGTAAGCGGAGCTCCGAATAAACATTTTCGTTATTATTCATTTAAAACACGATATTTCGGTAAGTAATTTAGATACATGACGGTGAATTTGATATGTTAATTAGTAGAATATTATCTTTTTACTTAGTTCTTCTTTTGAACGTTTAACATTGTGTTTTGCAGTCAATTTACTTTTGAGATTATTTTGGGCTTACATTTTAGTAACATTTCGTAACGTTACGAAAAGGTTTTCTTACATTTTAGTAGCATTTTGTTACTAAAATGTTACGTGTTACGAAAATGATGAATATAAAGCTGTATGTACCATGAATATTTTAACCGACTTTGTCTCAAAAAGAGGTGAATCGTGATCTGATCAATAAATAAATATAAAATACGTTTGTTATTGATCGTAAATAGAGATTAGTAAATAATCAAATATTTTGCTTTAAAGTTACTGAATTGCTTCAAATTCGTGACAAACCCAAAGTTTATGTTTAGATGAATGATGAAGATTTGTGTATTTTTAAGGATTAACCTTTATTTTGTTTTGTTATGTTACCTACCTAATTCTAATAAAAAAAAATCGCTTTCCTTTTATTATTAATACTTTATTTAAATTGATTAAGTAGGTAATCCACTACTGCACACATCACGTCCTGTGTAATGAAAATATAATACATAAATAATTAAGAAGAAACAAAAATATTGAACACCGTGGATAAAGCTTAATAATTACTTTTTCGTAACAAGGTTACAATTTCGATACAACAACTTAGTTATAACATTTTCGTTACGGACAAAAAAAATGAAAAGTACTCTATTATATTTTGAGGGCCAGTTTATCTCACGATGTCCTAATTTATCATGTTCAATGGTGAACCTAATCACCTAGAAGAATATTCAAAGTCTTTTAATCCCGAAATAAGTCCTCAAATAACGTAAATCTTTAGGGTTAGGACCAAAATTCTTGTTACCCTAGTAATGCCTTCCCTTGAGACAATTTCTTACCTGCACACGAGAGAAATCGCAGACATAACTTGTCAAAGCCCAGCTACACAAACAACAGTTCCCTCACCCTAATATCAAAACATCTCCATTCTCTTAATCTCGATGAAAAGTAAAAGGATGCAGATCGCACGGGTACAAGTGAAATTATCGCGTGTGCGTGTAACGCTGATATGTGATCAACACGCGATGGCACGTGGTCTGCAATATCAGTTGGCTTTGAGGACTAAGTAACGTCTAACAGTCGTCATTGGTTAGTTACTGAAATTAAAATGTAATCCTCTTTCATTTGGTACCGCTTGATAGCAAAAAAATGTCTGTCGTGCCCACTTTTTTGGTTGTCCACCATATTGATTTTGTTATCATAAAATGAAACCTAACCGTATTGACGAATCGATTGGCACTTTAATAATCAAATCCTGGTTTTAATGCTACAATAGAACATACAAACAATCTTTGTTAAAATCATAACCCTTCCTTTCGTCTTCGCTTTGGGTCGGGTAAAAATGACCCTCGCGAGTGACTTTTACATAGAAGTGGTTACTACAAGAATAATATCTTTATTTGCATGAAATATGGTAAATTCAAGTGTCAAAGATAAATAGGTTCTACATATTCCACTTACTAAAATTCAGCATGCAAATATTGTTATGTAAAACTGAGAAATATTAGTTGCTAACTTTTGTTATAAAGAGTTTTATGTACCTATGTCTTCTAAGCCGGCCCAAAAATTCGGAAACTTTTAAAAACTAAAACATTTCTTATATTCTATGAAACACGAAATGTGATGTTAGTTTAAGAATGATGTTGCATCATGATTGGTCCTCTCTGTTTACCCCAGAAACTCTCCTAAGACTGTTAATTGCTTATGAGACTTAATTTAACTTTACAATAACTATGAGGAGTCATCAAAACTTACCAGGATGTCAATAACACTTATGCAATGTTCATTATAATGGTAAAATTGGGTCATACAGATAATATATTTTACGAAACAAAAACTGAAGACTAAATAAAAACGACTGTTGCTTTCATTGTCTCAAGTTCCCTTTCTCAAACAATTGACTAAAATGTTTCGTGACCTTTTTAAGACATAAAAAAATATCAACTTGTGTACAACACCCGACGGAAAATATTAAACTCCAGTAGGCGTTAAATGTCATCTGCGTTTCTATTAAAATGAGCCAAACTTCTAAAATCCTAAAGGCTAGAAAGCTTTCGCAAGTGACAATATATTTAAACGTACGTTGCCTGCTTGTTGTATTTTTTAATATCTGTTATAATGGACAACCTACAAAAGATTACACTCGGGAAGTTCTGGTTGAGTCCAAGACTTCTTTGCGATCTTTTTCCGAGTCTTAATTCGAACAGACCAGGAAAGCATGGCTTAAAAGAGACAAGTCAATACTCGGCAGTAGCTGGAACAAGGATGCCAGTGATGTTGATTGCAATATAATCAGCCTAGTACATTCTAACTGTTATTTATATGGATAAAGGGCTCAGTGCGGATTTGGGATGTTATATCATCACAAATGTCTTCAAATTATATCAAAGATCAACTCATATTGCCTCGTTAGTCTAGAGGACGCAAGCGCCTGCCGTGCTAACTGTGTGATTTCCAAGCCGGGCAAAGTGCTATTGGGTTTTTCCATCAAGAATAGTAGCAGTAGTAGACCAGTACCAGCCACGGATCCTGGATTTGTGGCCGATTGATGGCAATAGGCTCACCCCCTATTACATGTTATTTAAAAGTAGCTGGCGAAATCTGGGTGCCCTGATGGGTACCCTGCATGACCTCCGTTCGTATTTTCGCGGCGACGAAACCACGTGTCACAGAAACAGAACGCACATAACCCACTCATAGAGGAAGCGCAACATCCGCCAATAGCGTGGCAATCGGTAATTGTGACAGCCGCGCAAAAAACATCGCATGACCACCAACACGTTACTAGCGAAGGAGGAACAGATTTGCTTGTCATACGGTGACCGAGTTCTAATGAATTTATTGGATATCCGTATTGAGTGGTTCGTGTAGTTCCGTAAACATGAAAAACAATAGGTAAATGGAGGTTTTGGGATGAACCTCGGGACTGGTGGACAAACATGTCTCGAATTATTTATTTCTTTTGCCTGTTTCATCTGCAATCATGCAGATGTGTTGTCTGATTTGCTCGTTCGGAGTGTGTCCTCCAGCAAGAACACATACTCATAGTTAACCCCCGACGTAAAAACGACGGGGTGTTATTTTCTAGTACTTATGTATTTTCTTTGGCATAGCTGTTAATGCTAATGTATTGGGGTGGGCTTCTAGCCGTTCTCCGTATTTAATCTTGAGGTTGGATATTTCTTCTCTCACTGTGAGCATATCCAAGTGTTCATGGATCTCAGCATTAGTCACATACCAGGGGACGTTACTGATTGTTCTGAGGATTCTGTTCTGCATTCTTTGTATTCTTATGATGGAGGATTTACAAGCACTACCCCCTCTCGAATCAAAGAGACGAAATTTGTTGATCTTCAATTTGAAGAACAGTGTCATATCATATCTCAAGTCCAAGTTTAGGATGATTTTGACCGTCTCTTGTCGATCTACTTTTTCCAGAGGTTTAAGAATGAGGTCTAGTACAATTTGATGGCCCTATGAACATTGATTGGAAAGTTTGCATCTTAAAATGTTTACGTTCATTCAGTCAACTTGACCGTGTATTTATTCCACCTACAAGGCCTCTTCATTTCTGAACTAATGATATACAGTCTCTTTCAAATCCAACCAACCTGACAAAGAAAAAAATATGTAGGTATGTAACCCGACCTCACACATGTAAAGCATCCACATCAACGTAAGGGTCAGCCTATTCTTGGCGAAAGAATCACAAGCCACCGATGTGAACTGACCGCAATAGCCACGCGGCGAGCGAAAGCGCCATACTCAGCCTAACAATAATTAGTGGCAATGACTCGCTATTAACCAGAGGAGAGGAGCTAAATAATAATTGCCGCATAGTTCGATCTAGGAAAATGTTGTGAGGAAAGGTCGTAGTCTGTGGATGTGTGATCCATTAAATACTGTTACGTCGGTCATCTAGAATCTTCAAGAAACCTCGCTTATAATTGTGTAGTGCCTAAAACACTCCAGTACATTCTTTAGGTATAATTCCATTATGTTTACAAGGTCAGCACGGCGGGCGTCGGCGACATAATTGCCATTGTAATTTCGACCGTATGCCGAGTGCGTAACGTAACTTCTTCCTTGTTGGTTCTTTTATCTTTAAGTTTATTTTTAGTTATTTTTCTTTGTGAATATTGTATTCATTTTTAGTTAATAATAGGGAATTTTCTCGAACTTCTTTTGTGTGTTTGAGTATAAAAGGACCAACAGAGGTCGGAGCAGTCAGTCTACTTTTAAAGCGAGACAACGGAAGGTTCGAAGAGTTATCTAGTGCGATAAAGTGTTCAGTAGTGTTTTTGTGATTGTGAATAAGTGTTTTTTAGTAATAAAGTTATTTCGTGTGTTTAATTGGTAGTGTTTTTATTTATCCCATACCCAGCTCGTAACAATACCAATACCCTTTATAGGTACCTCAGAAAGCACGTAAAGTCGTAGGTCCCAGCTAGGGCTTTCAATACCGGTATTACGGGATCCCGTAATACCGTGATCCCGGATTAAATATGGGCCTTTTCAATACCGGTATTGACGCCCTCAATACCGTGATCACGGTATTGCAAACATTACATGTATTTTCGTAAAAATTGCATGTTTAAAATATAATAATGACACACGAAACGTTCAAAGAGACAGTGAGACAATGACTGATCATAAACACGATATGACCATAGAAGAACCTTCTACTTAATTGAATAGGAGCAGTGGAATTGATATCGCGCGCAGGTTTGACGATTTCCAGCCTCCCGAACAAGCCGGATTCCGAAAAGGCTTTAGTACCGTAAACAGCATACATGGGCTGCGTCAGATTATACAAAAGACCGAAGAGTATTAGCCTGCCTCTCTGTTTAGCGTTTGTAGACTACGAGAAACCTTTTTTTTTTTTTGGGGGGGTGGGAAATCATCAAATAACCCCTCCCGCTCTTGGGCAGAGCGAAAGGGAGTGTCAGACTTCTACTGACTAAAAACCACCCATGTTCCTTCTTAGCCCTTCATGTCGAGGCCGCGGTATCTGCGAACAACCCGCAGCCCCGACGGGCGTCGGCCCTTGCGGGCCCCTTCCATGTTGTCTCTTCATGTCTCTTTGATGCGCGCGTGGAACACGAACGCGCCGTCGACACGGCTTGTCGTCGTCATAAGACGGACGGACGGCTAGCTTACCCATCACTCACCGTCCACAGGCCCGCGTCTACGGTGGCCGGAAGCCATCACGTGGCCCCCGACGCCCGGAACGCCTCTCGCGGCGGCTGGGACGAGAGGTTCTCTCCCTCTCACGTTCCGCCACCTCCTTCGCTTGCATAACTGCTTCGCAAAAGGAGCGACGGCGACTACGAGAAACCCTTTGATTCGAGACTTGGGCTGTAGTGCAGTGTCTCCAACGGTGCCAAATCGACTAATGTACATCGAGGCGTTGAAGTGTTTGTACAAAAACGCCACCATGTCAGTCCGACTTCTGGACCAGTCCTCGGTACCCATTTTTGTATGACAGGGAGACGTAACATCATTTCTCTAAAACTGATCACCCCTGCACTAGAGGATGTCTACAAAGTTCTAAATTGGAGAGGACTTGGCATCAACGTCAATGGCAAGTACATCCCTCACCATCGGTTTGCCGACGATATAGTGGTCATGGCTGAGACTATGGAGGACCTCAGTAAAATGCTCGATGACCTCAGTAGAGCTTCCGAAAGAGTGGGTCTTAAAATAAACATGGACAAAACCAAGATCATGTTGAATGTCCACGTAAAACCCACATCTATCAAAATCGGAGACTCTACACTCGAAGTTGTGGACGATTATGTCTACCTGGGATAAATGGTGTAATAAATGGTCCAGGTAGGTGTAACTTCGAGAAAGAGTAGTAATCGTCGAATGCGACTCGGCTGGGCAGCATTCGGGCAGTTGCGCGGTATCTTCTCGTCCAACTTACCGCAGTGTCTCAAGACGAAAGTCTAGAAAAATTGCCAAACTTATGTAGCAGTGGGCAGGGCACGTTGCACGCAGAACAGATAACCGATGGGGCCGATAAGTTTTGGAGTGGCGACCGCGAAACGAAAACCATTGTGTTGGAAGACCTCCCACAAGGTGGACCGATGACCTGGTGAAGGTGGCGGGGACCCGCTGAATGCGCGCATGGGACCGGTCAATGAAGCGACACCTGGGGGAGGCCTATGTCCAGTAGTGGACGTCTTTTGGCTGAAATGACCATTAATGATGATGAGTGAAAATGAAGACACGTCCATTCCTATCGCCTGCTTAGAGATATTTACTGTCTGTGATACCTACGAGTATTGATGCAGAGCGTGCTTTTTTTTCAGTAGGCTATTTCGAATGATGGTTCATAGCTAATAAAGCTATACTTACGTCTCTACAAATATTGATAGGTACCTATGTTGATTACATTAGACATTTCAATAAATAAAAACCTACACTTTTTTTGATAAACTTTTCAAACTGTATGTGATATGCCTTCCTACAAAACGACTTGATAAAGTTTAAGGTTTGATTATATTCCTAATTCTTAGTCTTATCTAATTAAATAATTAACCAATACCGAATTGTTATATCAGAGAGCTATTTATAAAAGGTATTTGTAATAAATACGAATAATAAAGACTGTTTTTAAAATAAAAACACGTACTTTAAAGGTTGGTATGTAATACCGGTATTAATACCGTGATCACGGTATTGACTTCCAATACCGGTATTGATACCGGTATTGAAAACATCCGGTATTTGAAAGCCCTAGTCCCAGCTGTATTTTTTTAATTTTTGACAGATTTAAGGCTAGTATAATTACATACCGAGGCCGCAGTGTGGCTAGGAATGCACTAACAGTCGTATGTCTTGGCTGTCATGAGAAGACCTTTGACAGTCGTTACAGCTTTCTTACTCCTCCGCTATTATTTTCTGATTAATTTCGTTGCGGGATCCAAGACAGTTAAATCGTTTCTCTGGGACTTCGTCGAGCTTCATTGTCTCGGCGCTTTTCTGCTGCTCGCCACTGTTGATTCTGCTTTCAGAAGTTACAGTGGTTTGGGAATAGTGTGGCGGGCTTGTCCCAATTTTAGTTATTACAGGTACTCAGAAACTCGAAATTCCGTCAATCATCTTACCAAGGGTAACCGTGTTACTCAGCGACTGGGCTGTGCAGGTCACATAGACCGACGCTCCATTTAAAATACTGGTAATCATTCAGGTTAGACTGGAAACCGACCAACGTCAGACGGATGACGCTGACTCGCAGAAAACGCTGTAACGTACAAATGACGAACACTTTCGTCGACATATTGTGTAACAAAGTTGTATTTGATTATGTTATTTAATTTGTATTACGATTTTAATCCGTAACCTTTCTCCAACATGAATATGTAATGCCGGATGGATTTAGAGTTTAATAAGCTTATAGGTTAACGGATGAAATAGCAAAGTTTAATTTGTATAGTCATTCCTTGTAATACTTTGATTAAATGGGTAGATCTTTCTAACTACCAGTTATACTTTGACGTCACGGTTGGCGCAGTGGCTCAAGCAGTTTACTGCTGCGCTACGTGTCGCAGGTTCGATCCCCGCACGGAACAACTATCTGTATGGCCTACAGATAGTTGTTTCGGGTCTGGGTATTTGAGTATGTGAATTTAAATTATTGTGAACGCACCCACGATATAGGAGAAATTCCTAGTGTGGGGCAACGTTTAAAAAAAAACTAATTATGCATTCCAAAGCGCGGAGGAAACTCGGTTTGTGGTCACATATCCATGAACTAACCTAGGTACGCGCGGCTTAACCTATAGATCGATCTTAACGGTTATTATTTAGCCACGAGATCGTTAAGTTCAAGAGCTGTCATTATTGTTATGTAATATGTACACTCACAGCCTTTGAACGCAGTTAAGATGAACGTGTTCAGTTCCATTGACAAATTCGCCCTTACACAGCATCTTCATTCAATCACGCAGTACCAAAAATACCCAGCAAGACCTCCTTCCTCTATACCTATTCAATGTCTATGAACGTACAAATAATCTCCAAATACTGTCATCTGACGTCTCCGAGAGGATTATTGGCTTTATATCGAGTTTCCGAACAGAACCTTTGTGAAATACATACTGTCGGAAAAACAATATTTATAATAAAGCCCGAATTCTCGACCTCGCGGGAAAAATTGCAATCAACGCGATGAAATTCTCGTTTACTTTAAAGTAAAATTAGGTCAGACGTTTTTTAAAGAATAATTTTGCTAACTTTGTAATTGACATTGCTTTTTGATTCTTGTTAATAGTCTTCTCTCGCTTGGAGGTCGGAAATTATCTCATGGGAAGGTCGTCCCAGGATTAAAAGTATCCTATTCCCAACGTAGTGGCCCAGTGGAGGCGGCCCCGACTTACGAGCAGTGAGTTGTGAGTTAGACTATGTGTAATTTATTTCATCACCACTGCTCTCAAAACGATGAAGGAAAACATCTTGATGAAAACGGCGTCTTTGAGTTTGAACAAAAAATTCGAAGACATACAGTGACATCTACCAACCAGCACTGGGCCCGCTTGGTAGATGATAGCTCATTCCCTCGCATGAGGAGGCTTGCGTCCCAGCAGTGGGAACTGTACAGGCTTATGATACTTATGCTCATAACCAGGTCATAGTCTATCCGTATACCACTAAATAACAATCAACAAGTCATCATTTGAACAAGCAAATCCATAAACTGGTAACAATGTCGTTAACCGCAAGTTACATAAGCTAACGAACGTTCAATAACTGTTAAACTAAGTTAAAATTAGATAGCCGTTAGTTCTGTTTCACTTAGCGTACGAATAGGCAGAAGTAGGTCGACATTTTAATATAAGTAGGTACCCTTTTTTTGGGGGGTGGGAATTCATCAAATGACTCCTCCCGCTCTGGGCAGAGCGGTAGGAAGTGTCAGACTTCTACTGACTAAAAACCACCCATGTTCCTTCTTAGCCCTTTGTGTCGAGGCCGCGGTATCTCTTTCAAACAACCCGCAGCCTCGACGGGATTTTAATATACCCTTGCAGTTCTATTCAAGATTGCGAGGGGATCTTATTGATTAAAATGTTCTAGAGATAATTGCTTGGAAACCCCGCTGCGCTTTCAATTTAATATGGTTGGAGAATTACCCTCCTTTTGGGCTTCGCCGCAGTCGGGTAAAAATCAGGACACGACTTGATGCTGTCTTAGCGCTTATAAAAAGAATAGAAGATAAATATAACGCTTCCAGATAATAGGGACCTTAGAAGATAAATCGACAATTTATTTACATACCAGCTGATCCCTCACTCACGTTTCCATAATTATATAATTCAATCATGATTCGAAAGATACGTGGCACCATCAATTATATCGTTACTCGTATAGTATTGTTGTTTTCCTCGGGAACAGATCTTTTTTTCGAGATGAAAAATACCCACCTTATGTCTTACCTGACAACTTACTTATATGCAAAATTTTAGGATGATCGGTTATTTATTGGTTTAGGCATGAAAGGTAACATAACAAACCAACATACTTTCGCATTTATTTATGATATTAGTCAGGATGGTTGTAAAATAGATTTTAATATATTAAATTATTAATTGGAGTGTAGCGCACCTTAATAATATATTATGTTTACATTGAAGAGAGTATTTGAAATATTCGTCTGAAATCTATTCAAGATATAAATATTTTCATGTAGTCTGCTCGTTTTCAGTAATAATTATGGTATCTATTTCTTGAGGGGTACTTCAAGTAACGCCTAATATTATTGATTAGTTGAAAAATATCCTCTTTACGTTAAAAATACAGCAGAACGGTTTTATTTAAGCGTCCAATTGGGCGTCCCTTAGTGTTAATTCAAACGGGTAGGTAGTCCTTGTCTATCAGAATAAGGACAACTCAAACTCTACGCATTTACTTTTGATGGACCAGTTACAAGCATTTTTGAATTGACAAAAATGTTAAGAAGAAGCTACAGTGCCAGTCACAATACATAATGATGTTTGGCAGTTTTAGGAGCTGATGGACGCTACTGAAAGTGCTAAACCTGTCGCCAAATTTTGGCCTGACACAATTGAAATTGTCATCAACACGCAGGACACTTATGTAGTTGACAATTCCAAAGCGTGGATCATCTTTACTGAGAAGAATAAACAAGAAACTACAGAGACACTCTTTTAAATCAAAATATTGTTACAAAAACTTTGTAACGCTGCCATGCCACTTACATTTATTCAAAACAGCCTTGCCGAGCTACAAGAAAATCTCTGGCAATCCTATCCATATTTTATTTCGGTACACGAACGGCGAAGTACAGATAAAGTCGTATAACCTACAACCTTTTCATGAATATCTGTCCAACCGTTTGCGGGTGATGGATTAACCAATACGTAAACATCGTAAAATGTTTACTATTTATACGTTTGAGATGTATCTAAAGGTCGTTTTGGGCATATGGTACGTTGGGTAATCATAACAGAATATCTAACCCTATTTACTAATACAGCGTGTATCAGAAATACGTGGATATAAGTATCTAATGGGTACCTACAGACCATCAAACATCTGAACAACTTTTTCATGGGACGGAAATCGTATTGCAAAAAAAAATATCAGCTGTCACATTTCGGATTTTTCTGACTTCCGAAAGTAAAGTTATTTTCAACTTTACAGTGTTTTGTTAGGAAGTCGGTTGTTTTTTTTTTTTTTGCAAACAGGTTTTTTTATACATGCTATACAGGGTGTAAACGAACCCTTCACGCATCCGTCAACCAAGCATTCTGTACATCAAACTAAGTACCCCTACGCAAATATTTTTGCTGGGAAATGACTTTTTTTTTTGGGGTCAAAAATCACATTTTACGGTAAAACTCAAAGTAGCACTCTTAAAACATTGTGCTAGTGGATGCTTTAAATAGTAAACGGGTCATGGAGGTAATTTAAGTAGGTAAAGTTAAAACCTGAAATACTAGTATTTACAAAAACAGCTGTGAAAAATTTGGAACTTTGACCCCCAATGTAACTAGGGGGTTCCCAGGTATGGTCTAGAACAAAAAAATGATCGCAGTGGTGGGGAGAACAAATGTCCTTCGTTTGCGTTAAGGGTACTTTTACACCCTATATATGATTCTTCATTTTGTTTAGCTTCCTTTTTTCTTTCCGAAAATTGATTTTTCTACTGTTATAAATCTCCTGTATCTATGTAGGTATTGTCAGATATTTAATTTCCTGTCATTGATCGCCGGATTCTGTAAGCCTGATCAATGTTATTTATTATATCATCGACATGTATTAGATTGGTTGTGCATTGAGATTGGTTTAAGAGCAATGTTGGTTCAATTTATTACAGACTAGTTTCTTTTCGCGGTTTTGCCAGCGCTCCGCTAATTACCCCACAGGAACATTGGTACTGCTGAGACAAAACGTGTCTTAGACTAACCAAGTTATTGTCCATAGTTGTGCCAGATATCATCTAAATCCGCATTGCCGTTAAGGCGTACAATGTAACCGATAGACAGACTCAAAAACATAGATATAAAACTAAAACAAATAGTCCGAAAGACAATCAGTTTTGAGTTATTCGTTACAAAAGCGACTCTATTACATGAGAAGTTAAATTTAATTTGAGTCGAAGACCTAGTTTCAACTAATTTCAGTCCATTGCTTTGTGATACTATGAAGTTGTAAACTCCAAAGTTTATTAGTGTAGCCTATCTCCTGTGCGGCGTCGACATATTAATGAGATCATCACACGTTCGCAAAGCGGGTTATTTACGTGTATGTAGTGTTCAATACAGTGGGATAATTTTGCGTTCGTGTTCCACGCGCGCCTCAAAGAGAGAGATGTCAGCAACATGGAAGGGGCCCGCAAGGGCCGACGCCTGTCGAGGCTGCGGGTTGTTCGCAAGGGATACCGCGGCCTCGACATGAAGGGCGAAGAAGGAACATGGGTGGCTTTTAGTCAGTAGAAGTCTGACACTCCCTTTCGCTCTGCCCAAGAGCGGGAGGGGTTATTTGATGATTTCCCACCACCAAAAAAAAAAAAAAAAGGATAATTTTGAGCAAGTATTAAAATAGGTGACTGCCTCGTTGCTCTACTCTAGTGTTCGCCAGCGCAACTGCTGAGTATGAGGTACTGCGTTCGATTTCCAAGTCGGGCAAAATGTAGTTGAGTTTTCCGACAGGAATTTCTAAGAAGCGACAGAGTCTAAATTTGGGCCCGGTTGCTAGTAATAGGCTAGCTCCTTATTACATGTGTGCCAACCGTTTATCGTCAGTGTGCCTTCTGTATAATATTACATTAACAGCTACTGGAAACTGTTTTTGAAACCCGATTATTTTAACGCTAAATCAGGGTAATGCGTTTCGCTTTGAGACAACAAGTCCGGAGATTATTGAGTTATTGTTACAGCTTTATAAAATTATGGCGAATTTTTGGTGAATCACGTTATTGGGATTAAAGTTTTGATTGATTTTGTTGAGAAGCAGCTGATCGTGGAACTTTTGACAATACTATAGCCATTTCGTTACAGTGATTACATTTTCCGTGAGGTTAAGCAAAAATTACCGAACACTACCTGTTTCTCTCCTTTTTTTTTTGGGTGTGGAAAATCATCAAATGACTCCTCCCGCTCTGGGCAGGGCGGTAGGGAGTGTCAGACTTACCAGAAAAAAGGATAGAAGCAGGTAGTGTTCTGTAATTTCTGCTTACCCTCACGGAAAAAAGGCGTGAGTTTATACACGACAATAATTGAACGCTATACCGACCGTTTTAAGGCTCAGATTCTCATGACAAAGATCTCCAACATATAGTAACACCAAAATTGTCTTCTTCTTCCAGAGAGCCCTACCCCTCCTCCTGGTGATCGCATCAGTGGTTGCTCAATACGGCGACGAATACAGCGGCTACGAGAACTACCACCACAAGGCACCAGTGCAGCTGCACCAGCACCAGAGCCTGGACGAGCACCACGGAGAGGAGTACGACTTGGATTACCATGTGAGTATGCTGCCAGCATCCAGCTGCCCCCCAGACAGGGTTGCGGAATTTAATTAAAAGTGGCTCTTTTGATTAAATGGTGGCCCGCAGCCCTGGAACGCAAAGAGTATTAGAAGAAACGCGGTTGAAATTTAGTCAGTAAGAGTCTGACAGTCCCTTCTGCTCCGCCTAGAACGGGAGAAGTCATTTGCTGATTTCCCACCTTAAAATAAAAAAAAAACTTCCTCCGTTTAGATTGGATGCCGACCCCAACATAGTAGGAAAAGGCCAGGCAGATGATGACAAAAGTAGCTATCATCAAAGCGAATCAAAGAAATAATTTTCTAGTGGTCTGACCGTCAGATTGCCAAGTCATATGTTCTGTGTGGTTCTTTCTTCAAAATAGCATGTCAGATACTAATCTGCATGGTCCTCATATGACAAGAACAATGTCTGAACTTTAAAAGAGACAGTGACCTCTGAGTTTGTTTCGGTGTTTTCTTCCCAGAGTGGTCAGGTACGAAACCAACACCATAAAGTTTTAAAACATAACATTGTGCGACGTGTAACCAATTTATATAAATAAACTAGCTGATGCCCGCGGCTTCACACGCGTCTAATTATATACTAAAATCTTCGTCGAGAACCACTCTAGCCATTGGTGAAAACAACATGAAAATCGGTGCAGTAGTTTTTGATTTTATCGCAAACAGACAGACAGGCGCGGCGGAGGACTTTGTTTTATAATATGTAGTGATATGATTTATGATTCACTTGTCAATGGTCGTATTTCTGTAATTTCCAGGCGCATCCTAAGTACTCATTCGACTACTCCGTGAAAGACCCCCACACTGGTGACCAGAAGGAACATTGGGAGACCAGAGATGGTGACAAGGTTAAAGGTAAGCGTCCAAGCTTCAAAGACCTTTTGTGTCAGTTTGAGGCATTTCTTTGAACAGCAAGGTTACATAAAAATCTAATACCCAGAACGCTTTTTTTGAGGTTATATTTAATACGTGTGTTATTTAGGGTGCATATCGAGTTTCCTCTGTTCCTCGGAAAGCACATTAAGCCGTCGCGTAGGTGACAGTTATTATTTGAAAATCTTTGATGGTCGTTACCGGCAGTCAGTGCCCGAAAGTCTGACCACCAGTCTTACCATGGGGTATCATATTAACCAATATTAATTTAGATTGTTGAGGTCAGATAGGTAGTCCCTCCATGTAAAATATTGGTATTTAGCTGCATCCGATTAGACTGGAATCCGACGCCAATATATTCGGTAAAAGGCTCAGGAAATACTTCAGCCTAACCCTCTGTAGATTACAGACGTGATGTTATATTATGAATAGGGTAGTTAACTAAAAAAATCGAACTAGTCCGTCAGATAGATTTCCAAAAATTATTGGACACGTATTTTTTCTTTTTTCACGTAAACAAACAATGAAAACGATACAGTGCTTAGAAAACTCGTGTGACGTCATATTCTAAGACATTAGTCTGACATTCTTTACCGGTGAGTGACGTCACGACCCCCTACTCAAATCTTTGACTAGTTTTATCTTCGTCAATTTTTAATGATTTGATAAAACAAAAAATACGTATCCAATATTTTTCGATGATCTAACAGATTAGAATCATATTTTTTTTTGTCAGTAAACATCCCTATTACGACTAAATCATGCACTCATTTTTCCTTCACATCATCCTTCACCCAATCCACCCATCTTTGGTCTTCCACTCCGCCTCCATCCATCAACATTAATATTCACAACTCTCCTCACTTACATGTATACATGAGTCCATACCATATTATCATTAAGTTGTTCATGTATGTGAGTAATTGATCGCCATAGTGTAACAATGCTCAATTAGTGGGCTAAGCAGGAGGTTCCCGACCAGCATATTAATACGTGATTCATATAATTTATTGCTCATCTTTATTGAATTAGTTGGAGGTCGTTAGCGACGCCAGTTATGGGTAGCGTGCCAGCTAATAATTGTGTATTATTCAAATTTGATTTATAGGGCTTAATAAAATAACTGCCACTCGGGTCAATCTTGAGGTTAAGCCACGCTTGCCTAGGTTGGTCTGTGGATGGGTGACCGTCCATTACATACAGAGTTTCCTTCGTGCCTCGGAAAGCACGTTAAGCTGTTGGCCCTCGTTACAGGTAGGGTACAAAGGGTATCGTATTACCCAGTATTTGCTGGGTTGTGGAGGTCAGATAGGCAGTCGCTCCTCCATATAAAATACTGTTATTCAGCTGCATCCGATTAGATTCGAAGCTGACCCCAACATAGTTGGGAAAAGGCTACGCAGATGATAATGAGATCTATACTTCAGAAACTGACTCGACTTTTCCAGTTTTTCTACATATTAATAACATCATGCCTGTAATCCACAAACGGTGAGGCAGAGGTGTACTTATGTACACACACACTACGCCAGTTATGTTTAAGTCTCATGTAATAGGGGGCGAGCCTATTTCTATCACCCGGGCAGCAATATAGGCTCAGTGGCTGCTACAGAGAAATTAATGATTGAAAAACATTTTTTTTTTATCATTTAAAATATTAGTTTGCTTTAGCTTTTTTTTTCATAACCCATTTAGGTATTTTATCCATTATAATATCAAATCAGTGAAGTATTCCAGTGATCTGCGCCGTTACCAGCAAACAGAAATGCCCCTCCTAGACTAGGCAAAAAATCGGGCGACATTTTGTCCCCTTTAGCGGAAACTTCACAGGAAATAGGAACGGTAGTGCAAGTTATTTACAAATCATATTTTATTATTAGATCAGGAAATTTAATATGAAAGCCCTTCGTAGGGATGCGGGGAAAATATGGCACTCGTTCGCTGCTGTGAGCTTATGACGTTACTTCGTAAATTGTCAAAATGTCCGGCAGAACCTAACACGGTTCTGCCGGACATTTTTTGTGGTTCGATCGCCTAGCCTTTTATTTGAGGGGATGCTTACGATACTTTAAGGATACCTACATGTGGTTCGATCGCCTAGTCTTTTATTCATACTATTAGCTTGCATCAGCCCACTGCTAGGCAAATGATTTCCAGTTGTTTCGATCCAAGACCTATGTGGACCTCACTGGCCTTTTACCAGCGTTTTTCAGGAAGAGATCTTTCGTAAAAAATGGATGCTTTTTTACAACCAAGTAAAGCCTTGTGTCTGCTATTAGGTGTAGATTTTGACAGTCGTTACGGGTAGACAGAAGTTCGAAAGTCTGATAACCAATCTTACCAAAGGGTGCCGTCAGGTTGTCAGTGGTTCTATGCTTAAATACTGTTTACAGCTGCATCGGGAGAGACTGGAAGCCGACCCCATCATAGTTGAAAAAGGCTAGACAGATGATGAGACATTAATGTACCTTCTCGGGGTGTACCCAGTTACCCTATTTGAACATATCTCCGATAGCCTCCATTAGGCGTGGAGTAGGATTAAAGTTGCTTAATAGGGTAGTTAACAAAAAAAATCTAATTAGTCCGTCAGATAGATTTTCAAAAAATATTGGACACGTATTTTTTCACGTAAGCAAACAATGATTACGATACAGTGCTTTCAAAACTCGTGAGACGTCATATTCTAAGACATTAGTATGACATTTTTTACCGGTGAGTGACGTCACAACCCCCCACTCAAATCTTTGACTAGTTTTATCTTCGTCAATTTTTATTGATTTTATAAAACAAAAAATACGTATTCAATATTTTTCGATAATCTAACAGACGGACTAATTAGAATCATATTTTTTTTGTCAGTAAACATCTCTTGTGTTTATTAGACCTAACTTTATCGTCTACTCTAACCTCCGGGGTCTGAACAACCTCGTCTTCCTATATCGTGAAGCTTATATTTAATGCATCTCTTTATAATATTACAGGCACCTACACCCTCGTGGAGACAGACGGCACAAAACGCGTAGTGGAATACGAAGCTGACGACAAGAACGGCTTCAATGCCGTGGTCCACAAGATCGGTACGCCGAAACACGAGCCGGAATACGAGCACAAAGCAGTGCACGAGTACGAAGCGAAACCGGCGCACGAGCCCGTACATTATCAACACGACTTTGGACATTTCGATGAGGGATTCGTACCTATTGCGGGCGGGTATGAACATTAAATGACGAATGATTTTTGCTGCTCGAGGGTGCGAATGTATGTCTTCTACTTCATCTTTACTTTTAAATACTGCAATTTTTGCACGGTTCAAATTACTGGACCAATCGGGTTAAAATTTGACATACAGGACTTAGGCATCAGCTAAGAAAGGATTTTGGAAAATTCGATCTTTGAGCGGTTGAAATAGGGGTCGAAAGATTGTATGAAATCGCCGTCGAATCTCATATAATACGATTTTTGTAACTATGTTTACAAAAAATTGTATATTCTTAAATTATTCCACCACACATATTTTATTTATCAAAATGATTGCCCTAGACATACATTCGTACACAATAAGCAGAACTTACCTGTTCAGCTCATTAAAACATCTTCTTTTCAAAGCTAATACAATAAATCGCCTCGCGTGCTTGTTGGGAGCAGACGTGTCTCGCTTATTATTGCAAAAATATTGAATACTAATACATCTACTACAATCAAATCTAAACCTTAAGATCACAGTGTTAAAGTTACTATCCTTCTGGTGATACATCACACAGCGTCGGCGAGTAGTGCGAGTACGCAGCACGCTCACCTCAAGAGTAAAAAGAGAAAACTATTGGCATTGCACTCGCACCCGCGCGGACTGGCAACGCAATGAGCCAACAGAAAACACCGCCTAGTGGCATGTTAACAAGCGGAAGCGAGGGCGGTAGCGGATCAGTACCGAACTTATCTACATTCGGTGACAATGAATACCAAACCAACATCTGTCACAGAAAACGAAAAGAGCGCACTGAAGTAATGGACTACAAAGCAGACTTTGCTAACTTTCGCACAGACATTATGAAGTTTCTGGAGGAATTTGGAAGAACTCAAAAAGAAAACCTGAACCTCATACGAGAAGAAATCTGTGAGATTAAACAAGAAATTAAATCGATAAAATCAAACACAGAAAACTTTAAACAACAATTTGATGAAATAAATACCGAAATTAAAACTATTAAATCCAACCACGCAATAACTAAAGACAAACTTAAACGTATAGAAAGTGAAATTTTCCAAATAAAAAACCAAACAAATATCGAAAGTACATCCGAAAACTCGCCCTTCTTACACCACGAAAACCTCATCCTAGAACTCAAGGATCGAAGCGAACGCGAGAAAAATATCATTATTGTGGGTATAACGGAAAAAAGTGACAAGAACTACAACGCAAGACAAAAGTACGATTGCGAAGAAGTAAACAAAGTACTAACCACACTGTATGAGGACTGTCCGAAGCCAATTAAAACCACAAGATTGGGAAAGTATATCACAAACACGAACCGGCCCATCAAGGTATGTTTTACCAATACAGAAACACCTAAATACCTGTTCCGGGCAAAAAGCAAACTTCCCGAGAATATACAAATTTATTCAGATTTAACCCCAACTCAAAAGCAATATTTACAATCTTTAAAAGGAGAACTTAAAAAACGTGTAGAAGACGGAGAAAAAGACCTTATTATCAAATATATAAAAGGAAAACCTACAATTGTTACTAACCAAAAAAACTCGAAGGAGGTTCACAACATAATGGAAAACACACAGATAAACTAAGCCATCAAATCATCAAAAAATATGAAGACATACCCTTACACCCATCATCATTAAGATTTTTTTATGCTAATTTACGAAGTATTCGCAAAACTGGTAAGCTTGATGAAATCAAATGTATTTTAAGGGCGATACCAAAAACTACCCACTTATTAGTATTCACGGAGACATGGATTATTTCTGAAGACGATGCAAAATTATATCAGCTGCCAAACTATAAGCATGTTTACAACTATAGAAAAACACGAAAAGGTGGAGGGGTATCAATTTATATACACGATTCAATAAAATACGAAGTAACGGAAGAATTATGCGAAAATGGTAACCACTACTTGTGGGTACATATAAATAAAATATCGCTAAACATCGGAGTGATTTATAAACCAGGTGACTCAAACAATGATGATTTCTTAACGACGTATTCCGCACAGCTGGAGCAGAGAAGAAGAGCAATCGTATTTGGCGACTTTAACATTGATCTCCTCAGCGCGGACAATCACGTCACTAAATACCTGAACGAAATTAAAGGCAACGGATATCAAATACTGAACAAAATTAATGGCCTATACAGTACACGTGAAACCTCAACTACAAAATCTATACTGGATCATGTTTGCACAAATATAAGTAACCACTCATTTAATTTCTCCATAATCGAGTCATGTTTGTCTGATCACAAACAAATATATTTGGAAATAGGCAGTCTAAAGCCACAACAAAATAAAAAAATCCAATACAAAGCAATAAATTATGAAAAATTATACAGCGACGCACTAACAGATAATTACATAAATGAAGAAAATGATTACTACCACCTTGAGCAGTTTATCACAAAACATGTAAACAACAACAAAACCGACAAGACTAAAATTCTGAATCCACCTCAAAACGATTGGATAAACCGAACTATTACTGATTCGATAAACTTACGAAACAACCTATGGCAACAGACAAAATGTCACCCAAAAGACGTAAACATACAGAAAAGCTTTTCCAAACAACGAGACGCAGTAAAAAACCTGATAAAAACACACAAGAAAAAATACTATTACGAACTATTCTACAACAATAACAATCAACCGAAAAAGATGTGGGAACTTATAAATAACTTAGCACTAAATAAAATCAAAGAAAGCAGTGCTCCTCCGAAACTAATGTCGAGCTCAGGACCTATAACTGAAGGTAACGCAATATGTAATTTATTTAACTTATTTTTCTCATCAATAGGCCAGGAATTAGCTAACGAAATACCCGCTAAATATCACACGAACGAAGGCAACACTCTTATGTACGAACACAACCATTCACACGACGAAACTCTGAGTAAACTCACTCCTTGCACTGAGCACGAAATTTCTAAAATAATTGACGGTCTGGATAGTAATACAAGTACTGGGATAGATGGTATCAGTACCAAGGTGATCAAATGCCTCAAAAATATAATTGTTCCGAAATTAACGAACTGCATAAACGAATGTCTGATGCGCGGCATCTTTCCGAACACGCTTAAGATTGCCAAAGTTAGCCCTATTTTCAAATCGGGCAGTAGGACTGATCCAGGTAACTATAGACCAGTGTCGGTTCTACCTGTATTATCAAAAATTTTTGAGCGTGTGTTGTACAGCCGTCTAAATGCATACCTTCTTGAGAAAGAGTTCCTAATCGACGAACAATACGGCTTTCGTTCAAAATCTAGCACTCTTACAGCTGCAGTCGACTTGGTAACTAAAATAAAAACGCATATAGATCAAAAGGACGTTGTATTGGGGGTATTTATTGATTTAAAAAAAGCATTCGACACCGTCTGCCACCACAAACTTCTCCAGAAATTAAACAACATAGGAGTCACAGATAAAGCCCTAGAAATGTTTACATCTTATTTACAAAATAGACAACAAGTAGTTAAAATAGATAACTTCATTAGTTCCATAAAAAACGTACCATACGGCTGTCCTCAAGGCTCAATTTTAAGTCCATTACTTTTCTTAGTCTATATAAATAATATAAACAAAATAGGGTTAACGGGTCACCTAACTTTATACGCGGACGATACATGCCTCTTCTATTTCGATAAATCTATCCATACTAATATAGCAAATGCTCAAAAAGATCTCAACATACTCAGTGAGTGGCTTAAATATAACTTACTTACAATAAATACGTCCAAAACAACATACATGATTTTCACCGCAAAAAACAAACCATTGCCAGACTTCCCACCTCTTACTATCAACAATGACATAATAAAAAGATCGAGTCACGAAAAATATCTAGGTCTGAGGGTAGACGACAAACTCACATGGAAACTGCACATCGAACATATAAAATCAAAATTAACGTCATTATTAGCATCATTACGCAAAATCTCTAACTGTATACCAAGGAAAATACGTAATATTATTTACAACTCATTAGTAAAATCACATCTCGAGTATCTCATTGAAATATGGGGATCTGCCGGTAAAACTGTTTTAATGCCTTTACAACGAACCCAGAACAAAATTATAAAAACATTGTATCATTATCACTACCTCACTCCAACTAAAACACTATTTGAAAAAACCAAATTATTAGATCTCAAAAAACTATACACATACGGTACCTGCATTCTAATAAAAAAAATCACCACAAACAGCGTACAATCAAAGCTAAAATTCCATAAAAAAATAATATCACACAGCCTAAGAAATAAAAACAAATTACAACGAAGACAAGCTCGGACAAACTACGGAAAGAAAACGATATTGTTCGAAGGAGCACAGCTGTTTAACGACCTACCCAATAACGTAAAAGATTGTGATAGTATTAATTTATTTAAACAAAAACTGAGAAATTACGTTTATGAAATGTAGTCATACCGCATAGCAAATGTTAGCAATAATTATATTATACTTCCTATAGATTTGTTTTGTATAACTTCAACAACACGCATCGGAGGCAAAATGTATTTATTTAGATATAAGCAATTACTTTGTATCTCATTATAAGTGAACCTATGTATTGTTCTTATGAGAATAAATTCTTCTTTAAACCGAATACGGCCCTTGAGCACCCTAAATAAGGTTCTAAATGCAATAACGAACTGACAGAGAATTGTAATCCAAATAGCTTTGCAATATTGAAACTAAGGTTTTTAAATGCTTTAATATAGCTCTTATTATAAGTTAGATTATTCCGTTAAGTTTTCATGAAATTATCTGAAATAAAACTGACTTACCTACTAAAATACATTGCTGGATTTGTAAGAGGATTAATTCGAAAGATGAAACTAACACGGCAATGTACAACGGACTATTTGATAAGAATTGGATGACAAAAAATGTGCCTGATGTAAACTTGATTGTGTATCAGACATGTATTATTTTTGCAACTTTGGTAATAGTTACGCGACTTTAACAAACAAGATACAGACTTTAACAAAATAGAACTCGACTTTACCAAAACAGAACGCGACTTTACCAAAATAGAATGCGACTTTACCAAAAAGATACGTGTCGAATACGCATATCAATAAAAACAGGCAAAGAATACGTGTGATATTCATAGCATACTCATTAAGAATATAAAAGTATTATAGTGTGTTGTAATGAGTGGCTATAGAATAAAAAATAATTATTTATTAGTGACGTAGGAAGGAGTTACATTTCTATCCGTTCACACTTATTTTGATGATCTTTAGTCTCGTGAATATTAAGGTTGCTGTTACGTTGGCGCTACTGATATATCTGTCGAAATTTCAGTGGTCTTTATTTTTGAGACGATAAGGTCGATGTTGGGGTTTCTGTTGAGATAAAATAATTGAGAAAGGACTATAGTTAAGGCTTGACTGTTTTGTTCTGTTTTGTAGTTTTAAGTGTTGTACAAAACTCTTGCGATTGAATAAAACTTTTTATTGTTGTAAATACTGTTTGTTTGTTTGTCATTTGACGTGAAAAAAACCTGTAAGCCATTAAAGGTGCGGGGTGTAAGCATTAAATTTCAAATACGTAATTACCTTGTTTTGAATAAGGTGCAAAAAGCAAGCTGAAACACTACGAAATCGTAGCTTTTCGCAGTGATTTAAAAAAATTGCTCAACCAAAAAAAAACGCCAAAAACAAAACAAAAACCCAATACAAAATCTGCTATAACGACATCATCAAAGCAGCAACAGAATCATCGACTAAAAAGTCGGGCAAACAAAATTGATCAACGCCAAGTTTCTAGAGCAAAAAATAATAAAACGTCAACATTAAACGAGATGACCTGTGGTTGGTCGAATGCATTATCAACAAGCAATCGGCGTTTAATTTCAAAACTATAATGTTTCTTGTTCCATAAACCGGTCGTAAGCAACAGAATCGTCAGACAAACAACTCGCAACCAAAAAAGTCGGGCAACTATCGCGCAACTAACGTGCAACTAACCTCTGTGCGAGCGCTAGCTTCAGCCTGTCATTCTCGTAACGTAGCTGTTGCTCGATGGACTCCGGCGGAGGAGGGTCAATGACCGGAGGAGGGCCGCTCGGAGCCATCGCACCGCGCGGCGCGCGACCCACAGTTGCATATCCACTTTCCATTCTAAACAGGGCCGATTGTCACTATGTGTCGCGAAACTGTGGCACAACTTTTTCAACCCAGTCAAAGCCGAAAGGGCTCCGAATGGTAATTATGGATCACGATAGAGAATACAATTTACAGTAATCGTACATGCGTAGACATCCCTGGGAAAAAGCTGAAATATCTATTGTGAAATCATGACTCTGTAATTAAATCGACCTTGTCTCTTCAATCCGCAACACATATGCTGACTGCTGATTGGCAGCAGAAATAGATCTAGTGGTAGTTAGTACAAAAATCTAGAAACACATCTCCAGATCAGTTTATTCACCAGAGGCTGTAAGTATAACAATTGAGAAATTTTCTTTAAAAAAATTGTCCGTACTTCAGAAACACTGTCAATGAAAATGTATGGCAACAGTTGTAAAACAGTCGCTCAACTGTGGAACACAACTGTTGCGCCACATCAGGCAACTACCTACAAATAATCAACGAAATGTATCCAAACAGTTGGGCAACATTCGCGCAACTTACCTCTGTGCGAGCGCCAGCTTGAGTCTGTCGTTCTCGTAGCGTAGTTGTTGTTCCGAGGTGTCCGGGGGGGGAGGGTCGATGATGGCGGGCGCGCCGGCTGAGGCGAGGGGGCCGCGGGGGGCGCGACCTACTGTTGCGTACCCACCCTGTTGAGACAAGAAGGATATGGTAAGAAATATTATAACACAGATATATACAAAGATGGGTGTTAAGTTTGACCGCCCTATGAGTGAGTCTGTCTGTGGCACCGTAGCTCTTAAATAGGTGAACCGATTTGGATAGGGTATATTTTTTAAAGCAGGTTTTCTGGCGGTAGTTCTTAGACGTGTTTTATCCAAATCGGTACAGCCGTTTCAATTAGCTGCAGTAGGGATTTCATTTCTAACATATGCGTGACCTAAACTTTAAAACACCCATGTATGCTATACAACCATGCCAGATTATGGCAAGTCAGAATATCCAGTACACTCTTTAAAAAAAATAGCTTAATTATTATAATATGGAGTATTTGGATTAGTTTTTTTTCTATAGTCGGTAGCATTTATTTGACAAAACATTCGGTAATTAATGTCAAGGATCACAAACTGCATCAAAGTGTCGTTGCTATTGTAGCAGACAAGGATACGTCGTTGACAATTTAAAGCAATTGTCACTTCCTGAGTTTAAACGTGACTCAGTAAGTTGAGAGAAGTGTTTCACAATAGAGTTGTGCAGTATATATGCACAGTTACATTGTAACGACACTTTGATTCTTTTGAACTCTAGCAAAAAATATATTGCGTCTCAAAATTAAATTGATGTTTGTGAGGGTTATATTAGCTGTTAATCTAACCCTTCGGGGATTACAGGCGATTACATTTGTGTAATTAAATACCACCATATCGATGCATCATAATTATATCATATTTACTGCGGTACTCAGAGATATTTAATGATTACTTAAGCCGTCATTTAATAAAGATTTGACATACTTTTGTATGAGAAAACTGTGAAAACCTTTACTTAGTGATGGCCTAAGTAATCATTAAAGCTCTCTGAGTGCGGCAGTTAGTTCTGTAAACAGGTTGTACAAAAACACTTTTAAACGTTATCATGTTACGTTTTAATTAGATGGATGAGAAGTGAGAAGTAACAGCCGAAACAAACTCAGAGATCACGCTTCAGACATTGGACAAGTCATATGAGGAGTATGCAGATTAGTATCCGAAATAGTAATTTGAAGAAACAACCTCACAGATTCGAGTGGACCTGTCCAGTCAGTGCACGCATTTGTTGGTGACCGTGTGGCTTGACTCATAACCTACAGGGCTCAACATAATTTAATTATGCATCCGATGACAACATAATTGATTTATGCAGTCGAATTCAAATGTGTGCACATTCATTGCATTTTCTTTTACTAAGCAGCCAGCATTCTAGGTCATCTATACGAATATTTCTATATTTGCTTTTTGATGTGTAAGTAAGAAAGTATAACCAGAAAGAGGTTGTGAAGTGTCGCGGGAAAAAAATTCCTCGAAAGACTCTAGGGAGGAAACACGCTTACCGTTTCAGGTTCTGTTTTTTTTTCATACTTTATTTTATTCTATAAAAGTGGATTTGTCGCACATGCGATTATGCCATCCTTGTTGGCATTTCTTTCAGGCTTACAAAGAGACACTGTTAGCAAAACTTACACTTAAGGACCTTTCTTGCGAGGCTTGTTTCGCTCCCTCTGTGCGTACCCAAACTGCTCGATATGCGCCCACAACCCAGGCGATGAATCTGCTAAACGCTCTGATTGCTCAGGAGCCAGATTTAGATCTGCTTATGAGTTGCAATAAAGCTATGCTTAATTATTGCATACGATTTCTAAGTTAGTGTATGATGTGGACTTGCTGCACGCGTTGGTGCAAACAGTAAGTGTAGCGAGTACCTTCTTAAATAAATAATCTACACATAATATTCAACTACAGTTTACAATACAAGTAGCTGTACTAATCCGAAACGTCCGGAACCCGGAAGGTCCCGACCCGGAACTGCCTGTACACCTGTATATAGGTAGATAGTCTACTATACAGCATTATTATCGTACCTGTAGTGTAGACGACACTGAATGGGCCCGCTGATGTACCGCCATATCCTCTGGCTCGGGTTTGGGCTGTAACAAATACTTGTACATAAAGAAATAGCATTTTATAACTTTACTAATTTTGTGATAATAGGACAGCACATTGAATACTTAAGTGCGAGTCAAGTATTGCAACAATGCATTGAAAAAACTCGTTGCCAATCCTGCCCCAAGCTAGTGCACTGTTTTTTTTTGCATTGCTTAACTAAACATCGACTTTTGAGTCATTTCCGTTCTGTTAAATATTGGCCCTTACGTATAACTTGACTAGGCGGTACGGTATTTGTTCGAAAAACTTATCTGGGGCCGCAAAGGCGGAACGCAAAGAGCATTAGAAGGGACACGCTCCAACTTCTTCTTTATCATGTGATTAACTAGCTGATGCCCGCGGCTTCACCCGCGTGGATGTCGGTCAAATGATTTACTAAAACCTTCCTCTTGAATCACTCTATCTATTTTAAAAAACCGCTTCAAAATCAGTTGCGTAGTTTTAAAGATTTAAGCATACATAGGGACGGACAGACAGCGACTTTGTTCTATACTATGTAGTGTTGATGATTAATTTGGTGTCAGAGTTTTTATACCAGCCATGGGCCTAGGCCTTTTTTTTTGGGGGGTGGGAAATTATCAAATAACCCCTCCTGCTCTTGGGCAGAGCGAAAGGGAGTGTCAGACTTCTACTGACTAAAAACCACCCATGTTCCTTCTGAGCCCTTTATGTCGAGGCCGCGGTATCTCTTGCGAACAACCCGCAGCACCGACGGGCGCCGGCCCTTGCGGGCCCCTTCCATGTTGCTGACATCTCTTTGAATGGGCCTGGGCCTTGGTTTCGAAATCGAACGCTATGACTTGTCAGTCGTCAGTACGACTGTCACACCGGTAGACTATCACTGCTGTCGCTACGTCTAAAAGACGCATCTGCTTAGACTGGAAGCCGACCCCACCCGAGAAATTTCCCTAGAGGTGAACTGATAACTAAGTACAACTTACCAAAGCCTGCGCCGGCGACACAGCAGGCAGGGGCTCGTCCGCCCCGCCCCCGGTAGCGCGCCCGGCGAGCAGCGGGCTGGCAGTCGCACTGGCCACCGGAGTAGCAGCCCCACTGTTGCCGTTGGTCACTGACTTGCCACCCGTAGCCCCGCATTGTTGAGCTTGGATCGCTTCTTTTACTTCTTGGAATTTCTCTATGAACTAGAAGAGAAGTGGGATGTTACAATCATATGTGTATGTATATCCAAAAGGTTATGGATATAAGTGTTGATGGATGGAGAGAAAGAAGAAGGCCAAAGAAGAGATGGATGGATGAAAGAGAAAGGAGGTAAATGCCACCGTGACGTCTAACAGGGAAGAATGGAAAAAGAAAACGTGTTGCGCCGACCCCAAATAGAATGGGATAAGGGCAGGAAAATGATGATGAGGATTATATCCATCTTGAAAGATGCGAGTGGTTGTTGCAGGATCCGATATGTGTGCATACCCAGCAGAGAGACTCCACTCATCACTCGCAAGGTATTTGGAATGGATCCAGTCGAATGTTTGGAACATCACAAGAGCACAACTCTCTCAGGTTAATTGGTTTTACAGGACCGGACGCTCATATGAAACGAGATGCTTTACAAAGTCGTGCTTTTACAAAAATCATCATGTGTTCTTACCTTGCCAAGCTCTGGCTCCGATGCGAACCCAAGCCCGTACACGGTGTTAGCTCTGACGTCGCTCCACTGGCCGAACTTCTGCGATGTCTTCGTAAATGTCATGTTTGCCGTTATCGTGCTGTTTATCACCGCCTGCGAACAAATGGACTGTTAGTGTGCTGAGATAGGAGCATTTTGGCCTCGTACAAGACCAATTTTAGTTTAATGTATGTAGTTTTAAGCTTTTTTTTCATGTTTACTTTTCATATTTTCCGGTTTATTGTAAGAAAAAAATCGCTAGTCCCGTGTGAGATCAAAAATACATTTCGTTTCTTTTTTAACTGACTTCCAAAAAGGAGGAGATTCTCTATTCGTGTGTATGTATTTTTTTCTATTAATTTCTTGGTTCTAATAGTCTGCGATCTCTATTATGAACAAATATTTTAGGAGAAACCAAATAAATGTTGAATTGACTTGGAACAGATCGTTTGTCGCATTTAGTTCGATGTGGTGTCAGCGTCATTCGAAGCGAAACGAGGTGAATGACGTCTTTTTCGTTTTTATTGCACGTACGTCGTACATACATTCAACTTTATCGCTAAAACCATTAGGTTCAAGGTTGATTGGAAGAATTTGACAGTTTCAGATAGCTTGATGTGCAGGATGTGCCGTTTTTGAAAAAAACATCAACATATTCAGCCAAAGAATCAGTTTTATTGGATGGCAAGAACACAGGTATTCTCATAGTAATCGGTCACCGCTATCTCTAGACATCTTCAATGTCCCTCTTCATCTATCGTAGGGGCGTTGAAGTTTGATCCGAGTGGCTGTTATTATTAAGCCACGAAAAAGGTCAGAATATGTAACAATAAATAGATGTGTCAGGTTGATAGGTGGCAAATGTAGCAATGGCCCTCCCGTGTTCATAACATTGCAACACACCGGGATCATGTATCCGCCTAACAAGCGTGACGATTCCCGCAATAATGACAATCAATACTACTACGACTGTTTGTCCCCGTTTATGTAGCATAGTGCTCACAACTGTAAAGTTTCAAGTCGATGCGATCGGTGCGAGAATACCAGTGTGATTAAAACTGAAAAAGAGCTAGTCAAAATTGCAGTATTTAATCTTTGCATTTACTAACGAACGTAGCCTAAAAATCTGGCAATTACTTTAACCAAGTGATATTTACTTTCCCAAGGATTGGGTTGTGGAGGTCAGACAGGCAGACATTCCATGAAAATACTAACGTTGAGAATAATCCATTAAGACTGGAAATTAAGCCCGGGTTTTGTAAAAAACCGGGTAGGATTGGGTTTTGAGGGAAACTAACTTGACTGTTGATTAGGTAGGTACTGAATAATTAAATTTGTTTGTGAATGCTTTATTTATTAATGCCCGAAGAATTGCCAGACTTAAGTGGCAGTAGGCAGGGCACATTGCTCACAAAACGGATGGCCGATGGGGCCGGAAAGTTCTAGAGTGACGACCGCGAACCGCAAGACATTGCGTTGGAAGGCCTCCCACTAGGTGGACCGATGACCTGGTGAAGGTTGCGGGGACCCCCTGGATGCGAGAGCACGGGACCGGTCAATGTGGCGACACCTGGGGGAGGCCTATGTCCAGCAGTAGACGTCTATTGGCTGAAATGATGATGATGATGAATGCTATCTAGTCTAAGCCACACTGCAAGATAAGATTCATTTCAAATCGAACTGAACAAACTGCAGAATCGTATGCAAAACTTATATTGAATACATAACATTCACACACACACTTACGATATTACTTTACGAAAATTCAACAAAGAAATGTGCGAGCTTGAAAACTGTTTGAAACGAAACGTGGAATTTATTAAAGTAAGGAGAAGTTCGATTAGAAAACTTGTACGTTTCGAAACTCACGTATACTTAGAGAGTCTAAGACACTGTCGCGTGCTCCTGAATTGCTAATATGTAAAGTTTGAAGGTAATGGGTGTAATATGGGGATTATTCTCATCCTATTTTCTAAGTAGGATTGTAATTCTTTGACAACCTTGAAAAGAGAGTTCATCTGTTAATATTTGAACGCGTAAACAAAGTTTCGTGTCTGTGTGTCTATTAACCGTTTAGGAGTTCTCTTGTGAGGTAGCAATCCTGGCTGCAGGAGCAAGCCATTTCTGTCATGAAAATGTATTGTCACCAAAATCAAAGGTGTGTGAAAAATTTAAGCTCATTCATATACCAACAACTGGTCGAAATATGATTTGAAAAATTTGAACCGAACATCGAACAGTGCAAGTTTATAAATAAACAACTTTTAGCCAAAAAAAAATGACTTTCGAAAAACACTAAAATGTCTAAAATAACTTTACTTTCGGAAGTCGGTGACTTTGGTTTTTTCATTGACTTTTTGCATTTATCTTTTTTTGCAAATGACTCGCTCGCTCGCCCGCTCTGGGCAGAGCGGTAGGGAGTTTCAGACTACTGACTAAGAACCACCCATGTTCCTACTTAGCCCTTTGTGTCGATGCCACGGTATCTCTTTCGAACAACCCGCAGCCCCGACGGGTTTGCATTTATCTTCAATTTCTTCGCTCATAGTCTCTGACTGTTCCACTATTCATCCCTGAATATCAAAGACCAAAACCGAAAGCCCCGTAACCAAACATGCCATACAAAGAGTCATTTAACGATTTTCCCTGCAATGCCAATTCTATTTGACAAACAAACGCAGTACCTATATCTGAACTCTAAAGCGAAACCTGCCCCAATTAAACCTTTGTTGATGTCAACTGGCAGAAAGCCGATGTTTCCGAGAACACAATTTAATATTGCCGTCCCTAAAGCGAACTAGCCTTTGAGCTATACGATAGTGCAGTCGCAAATTAAGAGGAACTGCCTTATATGGCATGTCACAGAAATACGTGGTAATATTTCACGGAAACTGAGAAATTTTTGCAAATACCGAAGCTGACCAATCCTAATAAATATGATAAATGCGAAAGTTTGAGAGGATGTGTGGGTGGTGTCTGTATGTTTGTTACTCTTTCACGCAAAAAAAAACTAACCAGTTTTGGCTGAAATTTGGCACACAGATAGTTCATAACCTGGATTAACACATATATTTTTTATCCCGGTAGTACGATCCCATGGAATTGATACCGAATTCCACGTGGACGAAGTCGCAGGCAATGGGTTTTCGCGATTACAATGTTGGTCACATGGGAAAAAATTATTGGTTTGATGGTTTGTACCAGACTTTCGGGGCAGAATCAGATTACTGTATTTTCGGAACAAAACAGCTCCTTCTGGAAGCGCGTGTGAGCGCTTTTTAACGCGCAGCGCGTGTACGCGCGTTCTGTTTGTTCGAGTGGAAAACGTGGCGTGCGTGTAAGGTGTAAAAACGCTTGTCTAAAACCGCTCTTAAATAGGACCACACCTATCAAATCCAAGCTGTATATAGGCATTGAAACGAATGCTTCGCAATTAGTAAACAGATTCGCGGAAATCGAGATCAAACCTAATTGCTCGGATATATAAATCGATATAGAAACCGCAGTAAAACGATCCGTTAGATTTCAATATAGCCCCAATACTATTCGTTTGATTTGTCAGCTGCTCTCGGCAATTCGGGATGTTTGTCATACGAAACGCGACATCGTCAATATTTGTACGCTCTCGTCTTTTCTACATGATCAATCGATTCCCTTATGAAGTATTTCGAAATCATTTTGTGTGTTCGCATTTGTGGAACTTTCACATAAAACGATTCGATTTACACTTTGATTTCGTCACTTAGTAGAAAAATTCTGAACTGTTTATCGAACTTGTGAAAACCTTAATGATGTTTTTATGTTCAGCATATTTTTTTTTATAACCCGCACTGGGACCGCGTGGTGGGTAACAGTCCATTCACTCTCAAAGAGGGGACGCCTGTGTCCCAGCAGTGGGAACAATATAGGCTGCTTATGTTATGTTGGTACTAAGTTTGCTTGTAAACTTTACACGCGCCCAAGAGTGGTCAGATAATAATATAATATACAAACGGACAAACTATCAGAATGAACAGACGTTGAGGTTACAAGACAAGACCTAGTTATAGGTCAAATCGTTATCATTATCGACTTAGACTTAATTTGTTGATAAGCTCATTGAAATGCAGACTTGTTCCACAATTTGCTCAAGTTGCATCGCAATATCGCATTTAACTTTTGATCTATACCAGACCGGTATGTACGAGATTGAACAAACAGTTTTCATAGTTGTCACTGCAGATATGGAAATCATTGAACAGACAGCGTGCTCAAGTTGGCAGCTGCCTGCAACTCGGCTATACAAGGCATAATCCACCCATATCGGATACAATGCAATTGTGGAGCCACAACACAGGATATGCGACACCTCTTCTCTTGCACAAATAACTGCACGCTCCAGGACTTGAATGAAGCAAACGACAGAGTTGTCCAGGTTGCAAGTCGACCAGTAGTCGGGACAAAATCGGAGTCATCGATTTGAGAAGTTGACATTACTCTGAGAACATAATATACCACCATCCTTGTCATCCAGAGGGATTAAACAGAGGTGTACCTTTAGACACCCACAATTCACCAGTCACTTTTAAGTTCCATGCTATAGGGAAGGAAAAAGGCATAAATGATAGCGTGACGACTGACAGGGCAGAATAGAAGAAAAAAGCGTGTTGCGCCGACCACAAATGACATGGGATAAGGGCAGGAAGATGATGATGCTAAAGGGGAGAGCCTATTCCCATTAAGTGGCAGCACGAAACGTAGCCCCGAGGGGTTACTGAAAACCTCCTGCAAGAAGAATCCAATAACAGTTTGTGAGCACAGGTGCTCAGCAATAGCGCGAGGCTTGACGATATTGAAATAAAATATCTAAATACCGGCAACAACCCGATCAAAACTATTACAGCTGGCTCCCGATATTTTGGGAGCTCATAATAAAGGATAAATAATCACGGAAGATATCCCGTAAGCGACCGTATTAGTTTAGTTATAAACCAAGAAAGCTTAAAACAATGTTTGAACCTGATCAATTCATCAACTAAGTATACAAAACCTTACCTAAATACAGACACAATCATTTCATACTATTTAGACAGAACATACCAAAAACTACTGTGGAACCTTCATTAAATCCCGTAAATACGACAAGGCGTAGTTGTAAACAGTTGTTCGGGATTTCGGGATCTCGCTTAAATCCGTACATCCCGGGAATGCGGGTAGCTCACGAAACGAGGAATATTTACTCTGCCGTGCCGTGTCTCGGCATACTGAAGGCCAATTACTATCTCAATGGGCCAAAGCTCATCGTTTTGCTACATTTGCTCTCAAGATGTCTGAGACATTAATTCTGGAGTTCGTGGAATTGAGGATCGTAGAAAGATTTTCATGATTGTCAATATGCTTAAATCGTTTTGATCATTTATATTTATGCCAAAACTTTATTGATCGGAAGTGCGAGATTTCATGGCTGACAAAATATATTCAATCGTGTTAAACTTGCTGTACGGAATTTGGTTCTAATATTGTTATTTGTGTTCTTTCTCCAAAATTAGGTTACTGATATGGTATGTATTCTTTTAATTTTTTTTTTACATTGTTTATTATTATATACTTTTTTTTATTGTTGATTTGTGTCTGTAGTAAATCTACACCTTACTATTGTATCGAGTCTGGTTCGTCTAACTAACTTATCAGACAGATGTGTTGCTGGGGAGTTTGTTCCGCCACTTCTTCTTTCTAGCTAAACACTAGAAAGTGTCGAAGGGTGAGCGTTTTGGGGGACTGTCTCTTGTAAATAAGTAAAGTAAATTTTGACGTTCGAAAAGTACTGATTATCAGCCTGGTTTGAATAAATGACTTTTGATTTTTAATACTAATTAAAATGAACGTTAGCGCGATCGAAGATAGTACCTATAGAAATTCGAATTCATTCATCTGGTCTCCACCCAGAAAGGAGCTTTCGTTCTTCAAGTTAGGGGGTTCCAGCCACGATAACTTGTGCGGCTCAAATTATGCTCATCTGGCTTTCCTAAGATAGGGGTGCCGTTAGAATGGCAGACTATCTTAGGAAATCCAAACTTTAAAGGGGTAGCTCTCATATTGTTTCAGTACGTTTGAATTAAAAACTCACTATAAATCTGCCAAAACTACTTGTATTTTTCCTACATTTCTGTCATTGATTCCCAACGAAAGACGCACGCGACCGGTCAATGTGGCGACACCTGGGCCTATGTCCAGCAGTGGACGTCTTTTGGCTGAAATGATGGTGATGATGATAGTACGACTAAGTAGGCTTTCAGAACTTTGACCACTTCCACATACCTTTGTCCCCTCCACGCTGATGATGCGGTAGAGGTTCCTCGAGGAGTCATAGAAGAAGGAGACGGACACGGCGGCCGAACTGGCGGACATCCATGACCGCTTGGTCTTCGGGTCTATGTGGAACACGTGGGCCTTGCACGTGAATATCGGCTGCTCACTGTCGACAAAAACAACATGGGTTTAGAAGATGGTAACGAAGACTAAGTTCTAGGCATAGGGAAGTAGAATGCTGTGATGTGTATGCTAAAAAGCTTTGCCTTATTGACGTAGGTAAAAAGTACATAATCAAAACTTGCTCTCAGTCAATTTTGAATACCTAACCTAAGTATCTGAAGAACAGAAAGTTCAAGTATTTATAAATAGACTTTATATTCTGCGTATTGTAGAGTTATTTTTCATCGTATCGATGGTTCCGTAGACCGTAAGTGTTAAATAAACTTCGGCCAGAACTCCGCCACTTCAAATGTGACAGGTCCCTCAAAGTTCAGGTTCACTGCAATAAGGCTCTGCATTCACAATTTATTTTATCAGAGTCGCTTAACCCTCACTCCCGCTATAGTACAAGATGCAACCTTATTCTGATAACTTACGTCTATACAGGGTGTAAATCAACCCATCACACAGCCATCAACCAAGAATTCTGTACATCAAACTAAGTACCCCAACGCAAAAAATTTTGCTGTGAAACGACTTTTTTTTTGGGGTCAAAAATCACATTTTACGGTAAAACTCAAAGTAGCACACTTAAAACATTGTGCTAGTGGATGCTTTGAATAATAAACGGGTCATGGAGGTAATTTAAGTAAAGTTGTAACCTGAAAAACTAATATTTACAAAAACAGCTATACAATATTTACAAGAACTTCGAACCCCAATATCTCCGTAACTAGGAGATTCCTACACCCTATGCCGCCGTAAGCAAGAATAGTGCAACAAAGGAAACAATATAAAGAAAAATACCCTAATATAATAACAATGTAAAAATCCTTATTGAGCAAAAACGGTGTACCTCGTAAGGAAAATTTTCCTCAGACACGCCTTCTGCTTACGCAGGCAGTATACCTAGCTAGTACTACGCCAGTCAACGTTCCTATTAAGACGTTATTGCCTTTATTACGATATTGCTATTCCATATCCATCGTATTCATAATTCGTTTCATATTTTTATATCGAACTGTAATCCCCCCGACAAACTGTTACGCAGTTTGGAAAACGCGTAATCTTTTTGGTCTCGAATAAATGATTTATCTTTACTAATTTATTATTATAAAGAGGTATCATTTGTTCTTTATTTAGGGTAGGGTAATTTTCGGAACTGTGAGTGTTAGGCCCCTTGCCCACGACGACTTTTTGTAGCGATGCTGTCGCGCGTTTACGAATCGCGCGAGAACATTGCTTCTGACGCGCATTAGTTTTGTAGGCGAGTATGCAAACAGCTAGCGACTGTATCGATGCGAACGCGCGACAGCGTCGCTACAAAAAGTCGCCGTGGGCGATGGGCTACTTAGAACTCCTAGGACTCCTCCTCGACAGCCGGAGGAACTTCGTGGCGCCCTTTCGACGTTTGGCTCCCAGATAGGAACAGGCCGGAGCTGCTTTCAAGAGACTCTTGAACAACCTAGGCGGGCCAAACACCTCGTGCCGGAGACTGGGCGAACGTGGGCGATGGGCGTTATAGGCTACATTTAAAACGTCTTCGTGGGTTAATTTCCGTACATAACGGGACCGAAGCCGCGAGCAAAACCTAGTTTATTATATTCGTAGCACTCTGTTCAGCAAAAAAATACTTAATTAAGGTCCTTGAAGTCATCGAACAAACGCCTTAAGGCGACTATAACAGAGCTTCCAGCATCCACCATATCAAATAACATCTCACGGAAAACTTCTAATAAGCCTAGTTGTTATAATATCACGTTCATAATAATCTCTCTAAAGCGTGGAAGCGGTCTTTGGCAAAAATAATATGGGTCAGGCCCACCTACTGCTGAAACGAACCATCTCTCAGCACCAAAGTTTGTTTAAAATTATAAATAACCGCTCCCAGAGTCGAGCAAACAAAGATTTCAAGTATTCAGAATTTGGAGAATATAATAAATATTATGTGTTTATATTGTAAACATCAGTTGAGGAACCCTAAAGCTTTGTACTAGTCGCAGTTGTGTTTATATAAACAATCTGAATAGCCCTTGCGCAAATAAATGGCTTCCAGTATTTTAAGTTATAATGGGAATATGGCAAAACGGGCTACATACACGAATTAATCATCTGCCTAGCCTTTTCCCGACTATATTGGGATCAGCGTCCAGTCTGACCAGATTTCGGCTTCATTGTCTCGGCGCTTTTCTTGTGGTCGCCACTGTTGATTCTGGCTTATAGGAGTTACAGTGGTTTGGGAATAGTGTGGCGGGCTTGTCCCAAATTTAGATTTCAGTAACTGCTGGAACAGGCTGCTTCACGTGCTTTCCTAGGTAATTCATTATGTAACTGTTGGTCCCCATCCACCCATCCACGGAACGACCTTGGCAAGAGCTGCTTAACCTTAAAAATGGACTTGTGCAGTCATTATTATTTTAGCCACGAGCTTCTGGCTTTCCGAATTCATCGGGTTCATTTAAAGGGACATGTTGCGAAATGGCCTATACGTAATTAATCGACCAATTCTGCGAACGGTGTCGAACCGCCGACAGCGTTGAATGGCTGTCTGCTCAGAACTCATTGAGACTGTGTGATTGAAAGGGCATTAACTGTCAATTCCAGCTGTGACATGAGCAATCATCTATGACAGTCGATACCGATCGGTAACTCCAAATTCTGAGCATTCTGACTATGATGTTGGTATAATAGCATACAATAAAATCATATATTATCTCGAGTTTGAACCCAAGATCTCTAATTTTTCGGTATCATGTGCGTAGTGTATACTTATCACTTGCTTCGGTCAAACAGAACATCGTGAAGAAACTAGAATGGTACTAACGACACAGAGATAAAAAAGAAGAAGACACAAGGGTAAACCAACCTCCAAAAAAAGAAAAAAGGTGAACATCAGTGCACCCACATTTCATTATGTTTAAGTCCCGTTTAATAAGGGGTGAGGCCATCAACCTGGTACAAGTCTTACTACGGGCTGCTACTGAGAAATTCTCGCAAGAACAAATCTCCTATCAATTAGTCCGACCTGGAAATCAACTCCAGATCTCGTGTTCAATAGTGACTTTTGAGACCACTAAGCTTACGACGCAGTCAATGTTTATGAGATTTATAAATGGCAAACTGTAGAGTTCTATGTAGGTACTAGATTTCTCTGCCTACCTACCGAGATAACAGCCGTCCTCAATAATTAGGTCACAGAAGTCGGAAGCTGTCACTCCAAGTTAAACACAAAGCTGCATCCAGTTACACTGAAATCCGAACTGAACGTAATTGGGCCAAGGGTGGAAATGCGATGTTGATTTTCAATTTAGCGCAGGGAATCACGGCATACAAACATTGGGGAAGGTAGCTAATCAGGTTATGCAACGATTACGTCTCTCAAAAACAGTCCACGGATGGAATTGGGGGAGACCTTTGTCTAGCAGTAAGACGGTATAGAGGTCATTTTCTGCGTAGCCTTTTCCCAACTATGTTAGGGTCGGCTTCCAGTCTAACAGGATGCAGCTGAATGCTAGTATTTCACATGGAGCGACTGCCCATCTGACCCCCACAACCAACAGTTAGTACTGGGTAAATCGATCAAGTCCGACAACCAGTCTAACTCAGACTTGTCGGACTTTCAGGCCACTGACTACCTGTAACGACTGCCCAACATCTAGATATGGAAGCCAGGACCAACGGCTTCCCCCACCGGAGTGTCCCCACGTTGCCGTCGTGGTGGGGCTTGTGTGTCTCAATGATCCTTGGAGCTCTGTCGGTAGATATACTCATGCCGGAAAGGTCCAAGGGGAGAGACCAGACAAAGAGGGACACGCGAGGGGCACACCGCCCGGAGACGTGAACAGTGTTCGGTTTCTCGGGCGGTGTGCTTGTCGGAGGAAGAAACCCTACTTGCTGCTCTCTGGTTCGCGTCTGCTCATCAGACGTGACTGTGAGGGCAGTGAGTAGGCGGAGGGAGAGAGGATGGGGGAGACAGGGACCGTACCCTTAAAAGGAAAAAAAATGGAAAAACAGACAGTCGCAACAGTATTACCCCAGGGCGGTACCAGCTGCTTAGCAGCTGGAGAATCCGCCACGTCTCCATTGGAGGCGTCAAGCCCCTCGTATTCTGGGGGGGGCAACGAATGTCTTTTACCGATTGCCAGTGGCAACAAGAGCCGAGGAGGCTCCCGGTCAGGAAGTCCTGTGGCCGGTAGTAGTTTGGAAGGGCCTGACAAGATGTCGGGTGGCAAACTCTGGCGAAGGAGCTTGCCTGAGCGGCGGAACGATGCGGGATCAGAGTCTGATTCCGTGTCTGACGTCGGGTCGGCGGGCTCTGGATGCGAGAGTTTGGGTATTGCTGCGGATAACGCGGAGCGTTTCCGCAAGCGGCCGAGAGCGGAGGACGGCAGGGGGTCGACATCCGGTGGCGAGCGGATGGTCTCGGCCCGAAAAGTCCCCAAAAAAGGCGGGGGCCGAGGCAGAGGAGGGGGGCTAGCTTCCCAGGAGGCTGCCAGGCGAGCCGCGGAACGCACTGAGGAGGGGCGCCACCTTGATCGGAGGGTGCTCTCTTCTTCGTCTTCCGGCGGTGAGCCGGAGACCGGTGGTGAGCCCAATACCGGTGGTGAGCCAGAGACCGGGGGCCCTGATCATGAGCGCTTGGCCGGGTTTGCAGAGGTAGTGAGGAGCGCAATACGCGACGTTTCTCTTAAGAGGACGTTCGCGTCGAAAAACAAGGCCATAAGCGCGGCCTCGACCTCCATTTTGGCGGCAGTGAAGGAGCTGTGTGGCAAGCCTCCGTCGGACGAGGTGTCCATATTGCGGGCGGAGGTCACCCGCTTGGCGGCTGCCATGGAGTCTCTCCAAAGGGAGAATGAGAGGCTCCAAGCAGATCTGGCCGGGCTCCAAAGAGGAGCCTTCATGGAGGTGCCCCAGGAAGGGTGCGAGCGCGGGCAGAGCCAGCCCCCAGCTGCCGACGACCAGGTCCTGAACCTGGTTCGGCAGGAGCTGGCTGCCCTCCACCGACGGTGTTCCGTTGTAGAGGGCATTGTCCTGCGCCCCTCTCTGGGGGGGAACAAGGTGACCCCAGGCCGGGCTGCGCAGTCTTATGCGAGCGCTGCGGCTGGCGTCTCCAAGGCGGTGCCGTCCAGCCAGCCCGCCGGCGACACCGCGACGCCCCCCGGAAAGCCGGCTTCGGCGAACCAAGTGGCAGCGCCGGCTAAAAAGACGGCGGCCCCTGAGAAGGGCAAGGCGCCTGCCCCGAAAAAGGGCAAGGCGCCTGCCCCAAAAAAGGGCAAGGTGGCGGCGAAGGCGAAGGTGCCAGCGCCAGAGGCGGACCCCCCGCCCCCAAAGCCTCCCGCGGCCGAAGATGGTTGGCAGGTGGCTGGAGAAAAGCGGAAGGGGCGTAAGGCGGCCCAAAAGGCCAGGCGGGCCAAGCGTAAGCGCCGGCGAAAGAAGCGGAGCGTCGCGGCGAAACTCCGTGCCCCGAAGACCGCGGCTGTAGTCATAACGCTGCAGCCGGATGCGGTAAAGAAGGGCCTGGTCTACCGCGACGTGCTCGCGAAGGCGAAGGCGTCAGTGGACCTTGGAGAGCTCGGGATCACCGGGGGCCTCCGGCTTCGAGTCACCGCGACAGGGGCTCGAATGCTGGAGGTTCCCGGGGAAACCAGCGCCGCGTCCGCAGATGCTCTGGCTGAAAAGCTCAGAGCGTCTTTAGATGCGGACGAGGTCCGAGTGTCCAGGCCCGTCAAGTGCGCAAGCCTGCGCATCCTGGGTCTGGACGACTCGGTCACCGAGGAGGAGGTGGTAGCCGCCGTCACCGCGGCCGGGGGGTGCTCTGCCGAGCAGATCAAGGCGGGCACCCTACGCCCGGATCGTGAGGGCATGCAGACCATAACGGTTAGCTGCCCTGTGACGGTGGCGAAAGCGATTGCGGAGGGCCACACCCTGAAGGTTGGCTGGTCGAGGGCGCAGGTCAAGTTGCTCGAGCCCAGACCTCTGAGGTGTTTCCGCTGCCATGTGGGGCAGCACGTAGGGTGCCGATGCACCTCGGAGGTGGACCGCAGTGAACTCTGTTTTCGCTGCGGTCAGCCCGGTCACCAGGCCGCGGCTTGCCTGGCCCCGCCGCACTGCGACGCATGTGCGACGGCTGGGAAGCCGGCCGAGCACCGGGCAGGGAGCAAGGCCTGCGCTCCACCCGCCAAGGCCAGGGGTAAGGGTAGGCCCACCGCCACCACCCCCACTGTCGCCAACGCCGCAGCCAACACCGTCGCCAACGCCGCAGCCGCCGCCGCCGCCGCTGCTGCCGCCACCGCCACCACCGCAACTCCCGCTGCGGTGAGGCCACAGGAGGCCCCGGAGGGGGCTGAAATGGAGTGCCAGTAATGGCCCCATTAAGCCTCCTCCAAGCAAATATCAACCACTGCGCCTGCGCTCAGGATCTGTTGCTCCAGAGTATGGCGCAGTGGTCGATAAACATCGCCGTGGTCGCTGAGCCCTATTTTGTCCCGCCCAGGGCAGACTGGGTGGAGGACCTAAGCGGCTCAGTGACCATCATCGCGTCGGCCGCCGCCGGCACCCCGGCCCTTGAAATGGTCAGGAAGGGTCAGGGGTGCGTAGCAGCACGGTTCGGGGAGATCGTAGTAGCGGGAGTCTACTTCTCTCCGAGCCGAACTCTCGCCGAGTTCCAAAACTCCCTCAGGGAGTTAAGTGTCGTCATCGGAGGCTATTCCCTCCCCGTACTTGTGCTCGGGGACTTCAATGCCAAGAGCTTGGCTTGGGGTTCCCGTTACACGGATGTGCGGGGTGGGATGGTCGAGTGCTGGGCTCTGGAAACAGGCCTGGACATCCTGAATCGGGGTTCTGTACCTACGTGTGTGCGGATGCGGGGCGAGTCGGTGGTGGACATTTCGTTCGCCAGCCCTGCTCTGTCACAGCGTGTCGTCGACTGGCGCGTCATGGAGGGGGTGGAGACCTATTCCGACCACCGGTATATCCGGTTTGAGGTCTCTGCCCAGTCCTCAAGTGCGCCGGTCCCACAGACCCCGAGTGGTCCGCGTTGGGCGCTGAAGCAGCTGGACCGGGAGCTCCTCCTGGAAGCCTCGATCGTGCGGGCCTGGGTGTCATCACCGGTCAGGCCTGCCGACGTCAACAACGAGGCGGGTTGGTTCCAGGAGGCCATGTCCGAGATATGCGACATGGCAATGCCCCGAGTCCGACCTGGAAGCGCCCGGCGTCAGGTGTACTGGTGGTCGCGAGAGCTGTCGCACCTGCATGAGCAGTGTGTGGCGGCGCGGCGCCGGTACGCCAGGCATCGCAGGCTCCGCATTCGTCCTCCGAATGCGGAAGCCACTGAGGCGGAGCTGTATGAAGGGTATAGAGCGGCGAAGACCGCCCTCCTCGAGGCTCGTAAGCGGGCCAAAGATCAGGCCCGCGAGGAGATGCTGGAGACTCTCAACAGAGATCCGTGGGGGCGCCCGTACAAGGCGGTGCGGAATCAACTCCGCACCCGGGCCCCCCCGCTTACGCAGAGTCTCCGGCCTGAGCTCGTGGAGGACGTGGTGAGCGCTCTGTTCCCTTCGCGAGGGGAGCATCCTCCCCCGCCAATGGCTCCGCCACCTGCGGTGCCGGAAGCGGACCAATCAGGATCCGATGACGACATTCCGGAGGTGACTGGGGTAGACCTGAGAGTGGCGGTACGGAGGCTTAAGGCCAAAAATACCGCCCCGGGACCCGACGGCTTGCCTGGCAAAGCCTGGGTCCTGGCCTCAGAGGCTCTTGGGCCCCGACTGGAGGGGTTCTTAAGCGCGTGCATGGAAAGAGGCCAGTTCCCGCTTCGTTGGAAGACGGGGAAGCTGGTCCTCATTCAGAAGCCGGGGCGCCCTGCGGACTCGCCGTCCGCATACCGGCCCATTGTGCTGCTCGACGAGGTGGGCAAGCTCTTTGAAAGAGTAATTGCAAACCGCCTCGCCGAGCACCTTGAGGGGATGGGTCCGGATCTTGCGGAACACCAGTTTGGTTTCCGCAAGAGGCGCTCGACGGTGGACGCCATCATGCGCGTGAGAGCCCTCACGACGGGGGTTGCGGTCTCTCGGGGCGGTGTGGTCTTGGCGGTGTCTCTCGACATCGCCAACGCCTTCAACACTATGCCCTGGAGCTGCATTAGGGAGGCACTCCGGTATCACCGGGTGCCGGCCTACCTTCGTCGTGTAGTCGGGGACTACTTGACAGACAGGGCTGTCATCTACCCCGGTCAAGACGGAGAATGGAACCGGCGAGAGATGTCGTGCGGTGTTCCACAGGGATCGGTTCTGGGGCCGCCCCTGTGGAACATCGGTTACGACTGGGTGCTGCGTGCCGACCTCCCTAGCGGTGTCAGCGTAGTATGTTACGCTGACGATACGCTTGTGCTAGCACAGGGGGGGTCGCACGAGGCGGCGGCCGAAAATATGACACGCGGGGTTGCGATAGTCGTAGAGAGGATCCGGCAGCTGGGTCTCGAGGTGGCACTTCACAAGTCGGAGGCCATGGGCTTCCATGGACGTGGGAATGTGCTACCGTCGGGATCCCAGCTAACGGTGGGAGGGGTTCCCATCGGCGTCGAGTGTACTTTGAAGTACCTAGGACTCGTCCTCGACAGCCGGTGGAACTTCGTGGAGCACTTCCGACGTTTGGCTCCCAGACTGGAGCGGGCGGCGGCTGCCTTCAGGTGGCTCTTGCCCAATCTGGGGGGGCCAAACGCCTCCTGCCGGAGGCTCTATGCGGGGATCGTGCGGTCCATGGCCCTTTATGGGGCCCCGGTGTGGGCGAGTGCTTTGAGAAAGCGGGCCGCCCATTACCTGAACGCGCCCCAAAAGGTTATGGCCGTGAGGCTAGTCCGTGGGTACCGCACGATCTCCCGCGAGGCGGCGAACCTCCTTGCCGGATTGCCGCCGTGGGATCTGGAGGCGATAGTCCTCGCGCGCCTGCATGAATGGCGCGCTGAGGCGCTGCACCGGGGGGTCACTCCGTTGCCGCGGCAAATTGCTGCGCAGCGGACAGACCTCCGGTGCGATCTCATGGCGGCATGGAGACAGCGACTGTCGCAACCCCGTGCAGGGCACGCCACGATAGTGGCGGTAAGTCCCCTCTTTGAGGAGTGGCTGGAGAGGCGCCACGGCGCCCTCACCTTCCGTCTGACGCAGGTACTCACCGGACACGGTTGTTTCGGGAGGTACCTGCACCGAATCAGGCGGGAGGAAACGCCCGGTTGTCACCATTGTGAGGATCGGCCGGAGGACACGGTGGAGCACACCGTGGAGGTGTGTCCCGCTTGGGCAGAGCCCCGCCGTGTTCTCGTAGCGGCGATCGGCGGCGGCGACCTCTCGCGTCCGGCCCTGGTGCAAGCCATGGTCCGGGGCGAGGAGGAATGGGACGCCGTCGCCTCCTTCTGCGAAGCAGTGATGCTAGCGAAGGAGGTGGCGGAACGTGAGAGGGAGAGAACCTCTCGTCCCAGCCGCCGCGGTAGGCGATCCGGGCGTCGGGGGCCACGTGATGGCTTCCGGCCACCGTAGACGCGGGCCTGTGGACGGTGAGTGATGGGTAAGCTCGCCGTCCGTCCGTCTAATGACGACGACAGGCCGTGTCGACGGCGCGTTCGTGTTCCACGCGCGCCTCAAAGAGATGTCAGCAACATGGAAGGGGCCCGCAAGGGCCGACGCCTGTCGAGGCTGCGGGATGTCCGCAAGGGATACCGAGGCCTCAACATGAAGGGCGAAGAAGGAACATGGGTGGTTTTTAGTCAGTAGAAGTCTGACACTCCCTTTCGCTCTGCCCAAGAGCGGAAGGGGTTATTTGATGATTTCCCACCCCCCAAAAAAAAAAAAAAAAAAAAAAAAAAAAAGGACCAACGGCTTAACGTGTTTTCCGAGGCACAAGGAAACTCGGTATGTAATGGGTGATCCCATCCACCGCCCATCTACGGACCACCCGCACCCTAGGCAAGCACGACTTAAAGTAAAGATCGATCGGCAGTTATAGTTAAGCCACAATCCCCTCGAGACAGTATCACAATAAAAAACAAAAACCGTATCTCAAATTTAATTAGAATTTATGAATAAAGCTCATTATTTCAACAGCTTCATATAATAAAGGCAAAAGAGCCAAGACTCGAGTTAATTTTGTATTCGCCAGAACATGTTCGGTCCCCAAAATTAGGGTCAATGTCACATTACAATCGTGCAGGTTGCTGAGGTCGAGTTGTTCACAAAAACGAGTACGCTACTCAAAATGTTTTGCATATGAATATAGCTGGCGAAAACCATAACGCGAACGAATTTTTTGTAGCGTGTCTGATTTTATTGATGTATGGAAGCTAAAAAGTGTTAACTTTAAACGAAAATATGATGATGATATATAACATAAAATCACGCCTTTAATCCTCGAAGTGTTAGGCAGAGGTGAGACAAGTAAACCCGCATTTCGTCAATTATTTTTGAAGTCCCGTGTAATAGTGGGAGAGCGAAGAAGAGAGAAATTCCATGACTGCTTCTGATGGAAAAACCCGAAAACACTGCCCGATCCGGGAATTCAACCAAGGACCTTATGCTCAGCAGTCATGCTTGCGACCACTAGACCAACGAAGCCGGGATGATTATGAGTTTGATCGAAATCCAACACATCACGGGCTATTAACTTCTGTCAATACAATTGAATTTCAAAGAACACAATAAACCCAGATTTTATTACTTCTAAGGACATAAAAGTGCAAATAGACTGTAAAACTTACTTTTCCACATCAAAATATTCAATTTCAAAATCCATTGTAATCATAACCACTTTAACGAAATCACAAAATGACACTACGACCACTAATCAAGCCAACACACCTTGGGAATGCTCAAAATTGCTTCAAGAGCTACATGTTCAAACAATATTTCATTGTGACGTCCCAGAAATATGGTGTATAATTCTCTGGCAGCGTCGTATATGCTGATAAATCGATAATACACGAACAGAGATATGACGAAAATGACGGATTGATAAGATAGCCCGCAGGAATGTTCAGTGTTGGACAGTTTGACATCTTTATACGCCTAATCACACAAGTTGCGAGGTAATCGCAAAAGTTTCGGGTGACATATCTTTTGTGAAGCTATAAAGAAAGCCATATATCTTCCAATTTAGTACCGTAAGTGCTATTGGGGCAGTCTTTCTCTCTGGAGACAGAATAAGGTCTGAAGAATCAGGGTAGGGTTGGATTGAACGCAGAATGGCACTGTCTTTCTCGGTGTGTAAATCAGTTTCATTTTTGCTTGCATATCTCACGCTTTATAACTTAACATCAATATAAAAAGGTGCACAGTGCGGGCGTTTCCGATGGAAAAGAATCTTCACGACACTCCATTGTTACTCTTTTAAAATGATTTGGCTTGACAATATTATCCAGTACTTAGTTTTTCGAAGAGTGGGCGTTTTGGGAGACTGTCACTTGTTAATAAGTAAAGTAAAGTAAATTTTGACGTTCGAAAAGTGCTGATTATCAGCCTAGTTTGAATAAATGACTTTTGATTTTGTTTTTTTAGTCTGAAAGTGGCGCCGGTGAATGAAAAGTTGTCTGGTAATCGATTGTCGTGGTATGGACATGTGATGCGAAGGAATGAAGAAAATGTTGTGACAAAATTGTCGAGTATGAATGTAGATGGCTATAAGAGTAGAGGAAGATCAAAGAAACGATGGATGGACTGTGTGAAGGATGATATGGCTAGAAAGGAGGTGACTGCTGACATGACGAGAAATAGAGAAGTATGGAAGAGAAAGACATGTTGCGCCGACCCCAAATAAATTGGGATAAGGGCAGGAGAATGATGATGACTTAGTTATGGGGTAACAATGTAGCCCGACAATGTTTCGTAAGTAAACTTCATGAAAACGCGTCGGTAAATGGCGATATTGCTGCCTGTCACCGATTTCATAGATTTACATAGAAATCAATAGTGTCGCTGTGGTCTATCATAAATATTAGGCGACATTACGGTTACCTTCAGAGGAGCACCCCAAATCATATTTAGGTAATCCCGTGGCTAAATAAGTACTATCGAAACGGATCTTCAGGTTATACCGTGCTTGCCTAAGTTGGTTCGTGGATGGGTGAACATCCATTACGTACCGAGTTTTTTCCGTGTCTCGGGAAACACTTAAAGCCGTTGGCATCGGCTGTCATTTGTAGATTTTTGACAGTCGTAACAGATAGGCAGTGGCCCCAAATTCAGACAGGCCCAATTAATATTTTAAAAGCAACAGCCTTACCGAGGGATATCCTATTACCCGATACTGTATACTAACTGGATTGTAGAGTACAGATAGGCAGTTGCTCTATGTAAAATTCAGATATTCAACTGCATCCAGCTAGGCCGGAAGCCGACCCCAACATAATTGGTAAAAGGCTAAGCAGATGAAGATGAATTGGTACGTTAAAAATCCAAATAATGTCAAAATGGCAAAAGGGTTGACTTATCCCTCACCAACTCACAAAAAAAAAATCCCTTTATCCAATTCCAAAGTGACATCTCTCAAGACCGAACCATGAACATTGACAAACTTAGACAACGTACAAATTCAAAGAAAACAAACTTTCTGAAATCCAATTCTGAACTCCTGTAACCTTTGCAGCAATGTTTATTACGTACAAAGGTCATGGGATCAATACATTTAAAACACTAGCAATTCGCCCGCGACTTCGGTCGGTAAAAAGGTGATAGCTCGGCTAATATGTATGATATAAATATAATTTAAAGCCCCACGAATAATGTAGCTTTCTATCAGTAAAAAATTACGAAAATTGCGGCGCGCCGGTGACTGAAAGATTGTGTGGTAATCGGTTGTCGTGGTATGGGAATGTGATGCGGAGGAATACGCAAGATGTCCTGAGGAAAGTTTTGCCATGAGTATGACTGTGGAGATATATAGGAGACCAAATCAGGAGATTGAGATGACGAGTAATAGAGAAGTATGGAAGAAGAACACATGCTGCGCCGACCCCAAATAAATTGGGATAAGGGTACGAGAATGATGATGACAGATCGGAGTTCCGAAGACCACCTCCAAATAAAAGCAATCTCTTTTTTAATATAATAAGTATATAAGTAGATATTCGTTCAGATTGTTCCTCCACTCGGCAGTTCGCTAAACTAAGAATGATGACCCAAAATCTTCAACGACATTTATGTTCGTTCAACTTTTGGTCTAGACCAGCTTTAGAATATAATCTTTGGTATTATCAAACTTTTAGTCTGTCTGTAAGCGCCTTCACTTTAGCTTTAGAGGACCATTCATCTATATTCTCCTTCGTAAAGAATTCTTTAGAATTTTTCGGCGAGTGCCACTCAAAGTTGCCAGATTTCTTCAGATAGAAGCGTTTATTTGAGAACAATTTCTTTCGAAAAGGTTCAATTTATTTTTCTCGGTGTTTTTCATACTCACGCGGATCCATGTGTATCATGCACTTGAAAAGGCCCCGAACGAAATAAAAAGGTTTCGTTGATTTTAACTTTTTTTTCTGAATAAAAGCGTACAAAGCGAAAATTACTTTTTGGTCGGGTAGGTACTCTGTGTTATCTGACTGACAATCTCACCACAGGATATCCTACTGTCCAGTAAATGGATTGGGGAGGTCAGATGGACAGTTGCCCCATGTAATATTCAGTTGCATTCAGTTAGACCGGCAGTCTACTCCAACGCAGTCGGAAAAGCCTAGGCAGATGATGGCAACTAAGCGATATTTTTTCATGGTTCCGTACCCCAAGGGTCACCAACGAAACCTTACTACTAAACCTCCGCTGTCTGTCTGTCAGCGTGCTGTATCTCATGATCCGTAAGTTGAAATTGTCACAAAATGTAATTCTGTTAACGCAAACAAATAATAAAAATAAATTCAAAATTAAAGGGGGAGCCCCCTCCTATTTTTGATTTATTTTGTACCCTAGTACGATGGTACGCAACCTATCATGCGCAAGTCTCACTTGTACTTCGCCGGTATTTTTGTCAAAATGATGCCCTCTGACCAAACACAGAAATCGATCACGAATTCCTAAGACTTGTTTGAACAGGAACCTCATCAAAATCTATTCACCTATTCATCTATTTTCTTGTCTTCACCGAAACAGTGTCCAAACAAACTCTCTATTCTAACGAATACTATCATTCTCAGAAGCGCCTTTCAACTTAATTATTACGACGCTGTGACCAGGTCAGGTCCGAGGCGTATGGATTCTCCGAAGGGAAATCAATACGTAGGGTGGAGAATTTATTGGTAATTCCCAGAGTTAGGTCTGTAAATAGCAACGTGATGGAGGGTGTTACGTTGCTATGCGTTTGTTTGCAGGCGTATTTTATGTCACACAGCGGAATTATCCATTCGATTGCTGTAGTTTTGTCCAATCTAGAAACCATTTCGACAGTTGTGTATGAGGTCACGGACATCGTCGACTTTTATGCTATTACAGATCTCTGTGTAACCAAGTCTGTCCAGCAAAATTATGTGGAAAATTGCTGGCATCGCGGTCTTCTGTATTAACGGTACCTAAAACTCAACATATTTACAGTGCAAACTCAAAGCATTTATTTCAAATAACCTGTGACAGGGACGTGCATTGTCAAAAATAAGCTGCCTACAATCCGGCCAAATACCAAATGCTAATCCACACTGACAGCATATATCACTACATAGTATAAAACAAAGTCGCCTTTTCTGTCCCTATATCCCTATGTGCGCTTAAATCTTTAAAACTACGAAACGGATTTTGATGCGGTTTTTTCCAATAGATAGAGTGATTCAAGAGGAAGGTTTATATGTATAATACATGCATCATATACTAAGGCAACATTGCTAATTTTAGAGGTTTCTAACGTGATGTCGTAAATTAACCTATTTTTTTGGGCTTATTTAGCAATTTAGCAAAAACGCTGCCTAAACCCTACGAGTTAGATCAAATTAATGTACTACAGTATTGTACACCATAAAAAGGTCTACAAAAAAGTCCGCGATGGTATATGTTTATATTTTAGGGATAACCCACATTAACCATTTTTATTGTTTACTTTTTACGTGAAAAAATGGCTTATTTACGAAGCTATTTTAAGCAATACGACATTAATCCTTATCGAATTATATAATCAATATGGTTCCTTACAGCATGTAAATTAAACAAATATTTTCGGAGATATTACAAATTTAAAATTTGCGTTTGCGGCGGGCGGTACCGGTCGGTGTATTGATTCCCCGAATCCCTCTGATACCATCGGATTTACCCTTCCAATTTAAACGTTTACAGTTTCCGGTAAAGACATCTTTTGCAATGACCATTAATAAATCGCAAGGTCAAACCTTCAACGTTGCAGGCTTAGATTTGAGCGTTGACTGTTTTTCACATGGCCAACTGTATGTCGCTCTTTCAAGAGTAACCTCAAGAGAAAACATGTTTGTATTGTCTAATGACAAGAAAGCTGTGAACGTTGTGTATAAAGACATCCTGTAATATATTAATTGTTGTAAAAATAAAATAAATACCTAGGTAAAAATGTAAAAAGTAAATAAGTAAAAATGTGTAATGTAATAAAAATTGTATGAATTTAGATATTCCAAAGACAGCAGGAAATCTTCATAGTAAGTATAGGGAAAGAGGAATTGTTTTACTCCAAATTTAATGCGTGCAGGCCAAGGGCAGTAATGAATGAATCAAAAATACTGGATCGATTTTAATCATGTTTTCATTGAGTGACATAGGCATATATATTTTATGCCCGTGCAAAGTCGGAGCGGGCCGCTATGTTTTTATATACAACGTTCATAGTTTTTCTGTAGTGTATTTAATTTAGTATCAGCATTGCACCCGTGCGAAGCCGGGGCGGGTCGCTAGTGTATAATATGTTATAGTTCTCTATCAGTGTGTCTGTCACCTTTACACACATTTTTTTTTGATGGTCGGCATAATTATCAAGTGACTCCTCTTAGACTTGTCTTCTTTCTTTCACTTGTACTGACTAAAAACCACCCCTGTTCCTTCTTACCCTTTGTGCCGAGGCCGCGGTTCGAAACATCGAACAACCCGCAGCCCCGACGGGACCTTAACACCCCTTAACGGATTGAAATACAGGTACACTATGACCTGAATATTGATAATTAATACTTAACCTCGATGCGGGCAAAACCACTGACAAAAGCTAGTTAAAAATAAACATAGGTACAGCCTTGGACCACAGGATGAACCAGATTACACAAATTATATGATCACAAAAAATGTGGACCACATTCCCACATGAGTCATGCACACAGATAAGAGAACAATTAAAAAGATAAACATCGTAGTAAATGTACTGAGGTAATTAACATAGTTTGCGTACATTTGATTATGACGAGATAGAGGATAGTTGCAGAAGTTCCACTGAATCAATGTGCGGTCTTCTTCTTTCTTTGAACGTGACATAACATGACGCCTGTAATCTCCGAAGGTTGGACAGAGGTGTACCTAATAGTACACCCACATTTCGCCAGTTATGTTTAAGTCCTGTGTAATAGGGGGCGAGCCTATTGCCATCAGCTGGGCACAAATCCAGACTCCGTGGCTACTACTGAGAATCTCTTTTTTTTTTCTTCTTTCTTATCGTGTGGTTATTGCATAAACTGGTGTCAGGGTTTTTACGCAGCCCATGGGCCGCTGACTTGGCTTTTCATGCCGTCGAAAAATATCTCTCAGGCATGCTGATTTTTTCTCGTCGGGGTTGCGGGTTGTTCGCAAGAGATACCGCGGCCTCGACATGAAGGGCTAAGAAGGAACATGGGTGGTTTTTAGTCAGTAGAAGTCTGACACTCCCTTTCGCACTGCCCAAGAGCGGGAGGGGTTATTTGATGATTTTCCACCCACCAAAAAAAAAAAACATGCTGATTTTCTCACGATGTGTTCCTTTACCGAAGTGATAATATTTTATAGAATACGCACATGAATCCGATAAATCAGAGGTACGTGTCTAGGGTTCGAACTCGCGACCTATGACTTGCCAGTCTAGCGGTCATACCACTAAACTAGCACTGGTATATTGTGCTGTTAGAGGTCACGTTTGTTTGAAGTTGTGGACGGGGAGGCAAGGTTATTGCAGAAGTGCATTCAGTCGGTACTGGCCTTGGTTAATATTTAACCTGACAAGTTGGACACCTGAGTTACTATTGGAAATAACTCGTCTGATATAACCTACAATAAATTCAAATTATAATGACTAAGGAATAGAGTAGTTCGACCCAACGGTTCGCCCATGAAATGTGGAAGCATGGATCTTCATTCAGGTCCATGGAACTTCTACCATTAACGGTGACACTCTATCGTGATCATCGTATTTTGAGGAGGCGGATACGTAGCTTCCCAGAAACATCGCCACAACCACCGGTGCTGTGATGCCAGTATCCAGCGGATTCCTATAACCTTCACTTTATCAGATTTCGGGTATACACAAACCGCCTGCAAGTTCACCTCTTGCGAAAGTCTTGATCCAGTTGATAAAATATTATTTCGGGAATGAACTACGCAAAAGAGCAAATACAAATACATTCAGTATATTGAAACGTCAGTTACGTTGAAAGAGTCGAAGTTGCAATTTTATTCATACAGACATAGACGTTTTTTTTTTTGGGGGGTTGGAAATCATCAAAAAACCCCTCCCGCTCTTGGGCAGAGCGGAAGGGAGTGGCTGACTTCTACTGACTAAAAACCACCCATGTTCCTTCTTAGCCCTTGCGCCGAGGCCGCGGTATCTCTTTCAAACAACCCGCAGCCCCGACGGGCAGACATAGACCTTGACAGTTATTTACGTGCATTGACTTGCATTAAAGTTTCAACCTTGGGGTAAAAAATAGTCTGATACACTAAAGCGTTCTTCACCACAAATTGTACCCACTGCATTCTGCGGTTGAACAACCGCATGGGGGCGTGGGAAATCTAGGAGTTCGAGATTTGTCCATTACAAAATGATTAACAGAGTACACCTGCACCTAACCCTTTTTTTTGGGGCTGGGAAATCATCAAATAACCCCTCCCGCTCTTGGGCAGAGCGAAAGGGAGTGTCAGACTTCTACTGACTAAAAACCACCCATGTTCCTTCTTAGCTCTTGTGCCGAGGCCGCGGTATCTTTTTCGAACAACCCGCAGCCCCGACGGGGCACCTAACTCTTCAGGTGGATTACTAGTGTGATGATGTTATCATCTGCCAAGGCTTACTGGATTCAGCTGAATACCAGTATTTTACATAGAGCGACTGCCTATCGGACCTCCACAACCCAGTTGCTACTGGGTAATATCATACGCTTGGTAAGACTGGTCGTCAGAATTGCAGGCCATTGACTAGGTAGTTGATTCAGGTGTGTCGACTTTCAAAAGTGTACAAATGACAGGCGATACCAACGGTTTAACGTGCTCTCCGAGGTACAGTAGATACTCGGTGATTTGTGTTATGTAAAATTATTGACGTACGATGCGAATAATAGCTCAGATAAAGTGAACCTTCTGACTAATATTACTGTACTTGTGATAAGAGGGTATTAGTTACAAAGGTCAGTTCAATAAACAGGAGATATCAGGTGTTTGATAACAAAGTATTTGTTTACATTGTACATAAGTTTTGTAACTATGTAGTAGACAGTAAATAAGCCATGTTTACCATTCTGCCCTGGAGCCATATTGTTTTCTTTGGAAATAGGAGTGCCCCATCTTGTTTTTAGGTACTAAGATGAAATGTAACCACAAAATACTAATGTTGACCCATATCTGCTAGGATTCAGAAGTTTCAAAAATAAGCATGTAAGTAATTCCTTGAACTAATTACATGCTTATTTTTGAACTAGACTTGTATTTTGCAGATACTTTTGTAGAGGAATAATGAAAGAAGAAAAGGAAAAATAATATCATCATCATCATATCAACCTGGAATCACCCACTGCTAAGTAAAGGTCTACGCTTTTTTCAACCACACTTAGACTGCGAAAGATGATCTCAGCTATAAATGGCTACTACATGTTGAACTTTTCTGTGTCCACATTGTCAACTTTTGGTACATAAACAGATACAGAATATGATGATTTAGTACAACCAGGCTGTCATTCCTAATACCTGGGACCATGGGCAGGTTGGTTGCACAATAAAATGTAATAAAGAAAATTAAAATAAATGAGCTTCATCAATCCTCAAGTAAATAAGGATAAACTAGCAAGTTTATCTAGATACAAATAGTTACTAAACTGCTTGTTCTTGAACTCCAAAGAAACTGGTTAGTTAATGTTCTTGTCTGGCTGCCTTTATTTTAAATAGCCATCTTTCAATGTCCATGCTTGAACTCTGGTACTTGTTTGCATTATTTGTGACTCATCCTTTTTTTTTTTTTTTTTTTTTGTTTTATTATTATTATGTTTGCAAATGTTTGGTAAATAATTGTGATTACTATTGTCTGGATCTCAGGATATGATTCATCATCATCATCATCATTTCAGCCATAAGACGTCCACTGCTGGACATAGGCCTCCCCCAGATGGGGGGGATTTGCCATAATCGCCACGCTTAGCAGGCGGGTTGGTGATCGCAGTATGGTTGTTACGAAGGCACAGAGAACGCTGCTGCCCATTCTCTGGTAAGTCCCTTAGTCGCCTCTTACGACACCCACGGGAAGCTATGGGATGGAAATAATTACGTAGAAGTAATAATGTGATTGTGTTGCCATTTCTGGAATATCCTAGATGAAACTGGCACAAGAGAGTTGAGTTTGGCACAAGCAAAGAGAGGCCTATTACCCAGCAGTGGATGAAGTTGGGCTGTGAATTATGATGTGAATGCTTCCAAAGCTGTGAAGTAAACTGATATACCCTCGACCTATACCAACCTGCACAATGACTATGGTAGGATATTTTGGGTTCCGGCAGTTGGAATATTACAGCCTGATTATGCTAAGATGTGGCTCCAGAAAAGAACCAATGACTTAAAATATGTAATGGTAGTATTTCCATTATAGCCCTAAAGTTAACAAAGTAACAAAAGCGACACGAATAACTATTTGAATAAGTAATTTAGTAACATCCTGCACACTGTTGTAACCTATGTTTACAAATAAAGACTATTGACTGATTGATTGATTATTTCATAAATATCGTAAACATTTCAGAAACCACAATTACACAACCATCTGCCTAAGTTTTTCTCAAGTATATCAAGATCAGCTACAAATCTACCACTCAGATACCACTGAATCCCAGTATTTTACATGGAGCGAGGATCTATCTGACCACCACAACCCAATTATCGGGTACTACAAGACCGCTTGGTATGACTAGAACCGAAGAACTCCAATTCATACTTAATAAAAAATGTGAAGCATTGCGAATGAAAGACTTCTTGCCCAATAGATCTGTCAGTCAAATTAAATTTGATGTTATCTCAAACAAGATTACATTTGACATGTCACATCGTAAAATTGTTGTTAACACTTGAAAGTGAGTGACAAGTGTTAAACCATACATAAACATGAAATAAAAGAGAATTGCATTCTCCGTAATGTGTGTGAAGTTCTCACAGCATACAATACATTGTAGTGTACAAATTGAATACAACAAGAAAATATTTGCTATTCAAGATATTAGATCTTGTTTACTTTATTTAAAATAAATATAATACAAGAATTTTTGCAAGGATCGGAGAGAATTTATCAATATCTTTATCAATGTTTTATCTTTTTGTGATAGATAAAAGATGTGATCTGGTTGTGATACTCATTGATTTTTAGAATAACTAAAAAATCTTAATTTTTTTCCATGAGGCATGGTTGATAGGTTGAGGATTATGAAAATCTTCTATAAATAAGTGATAGTACAGTACCTAACATGTATTAATGCATTATATGTTTTGTTTTCCTCAAACTATGTCAATAAAGTAGTTTTATATTGCTAACGAAAGCAGTAATTCACGTAAAGGAATTAATTTTGAACGAGAGCCGATGGATCCACGAGCGCATGTACCAGGCAAGCATGCACCCTAAAGAGATCATTCAACTATGAAATATGTTCAATATATATAAATAGGCTAAGACCGCACGACCTTAACGTCGATGTAAAAGCACTCTATCGTATGCAATCGATGTGCAATTGCCCGTTAAAGCGTAAATGGAGTACGACACAGGCGATAATTCATTTTATACACGATCGTTTTCCTCGCATTGGAATACATACGATGCATTAATTATTTGTTTACCGCCAAAAATAATTCGAAAGGTGAAGCGGGAGTCCTTTGAAGGAAAACTAAAATATCCCTTCGCATTGGCAAAATGCATCCCCTCCCTTAAAATAATAAGGTGTCCGTGAAACCGAGTTTTCTCAAATTCGTAGCCATGGTTGCTGAAGAACTATATTGAAATAAATGCTGGAAAATATTTAGAATAAAACTTACCCCATTGTTTCTTTTCCTGCTGTCATTTAAACACAATAATTTTAGAAAATACTTTACTTCATAATTTTCAATTTTTCACTCGCGAACTGTCACAAGCGGCGATCTGCCATAAACTAAAGACTAATGACAATGTTGCCATTCGACATCGACAGAAGCGAATAGAATAAAAATATTGTCTACGCCAGCAAGCAAATCATTTTATTTGCAAAATTGCAATTCAACTTTTACGTTTTATTATGTTATTTGTTAGGAATAAGAAAAGTTAAACAAAAAGATGAATAAAAAGTCTTACTGCTGGAAATAACTGACCTAAATGTGGCCCTGCCATCTGTTGGCTAAAACTAAAACTGTCAAGCACTTCTCGGCCCAAAAGAGCGCAACGCGAGTGACCTCTATCTGCAAATAGCATAACCAAATGACTACTACTAGCACCGCTATTCGATGATAGATGTCGTGATTGATTAAGCAAAAAAAATAATAGAACAAATTCGAGCGCGAGCGGTAATGTTACCTGTGTATGTATACCATAATTTATTATTTGCAGCAACTGCGGCTGTCTAATACCGGTAAACAAAGGTATTTTGTTGGTAAATAAAAAGTATTTTAAATTTGATATGTATTCGCTCACTGCTCAGGTGTATGTTTTGTGATGAAGTATCGTTGGTTATTTATTATTTATTAACTATCGCAAAAACAAGATTTACATCGATAGGTAGGTACGGTCAGCAGCAGAAATAGCTTAACACTACCTACCTATTTAAAGTTACAAAGCAGGTTTTTTAATAAAAACTTGTTAAATATTACTCGTTACTAACAAATTGTTGAAGAGTAAGGAATATTTAAAAGAATAATGTTCTGAAATATAAAAAATAACAGCTGGAGTCCTGTACATCAAATAATTAAAATTCCGAAATGTTAAGCTACTTCTGATGCTGACCGTACCCATCTATAACAGTTAAGCGGGTAAATTATTTGAAATCAAAAATCCGAAATCAAACCTCTAAGCCGTTTCATCCATCATTAATTGAAATGCAGTCTGAGTCACCTAAACAGACATTGCATAGGAAAGCGCCATTCTTCCGGTTACACCATTAAATTAGAAGCTAGTTAGTTTATTGTTCTACAATCGGCATTATCATGCAGCTAGTGCATTGCGTTCGACTTTGCCCGCGTATTATTTATTTGCCACGCTTTTTTTGCCACCGACTTCAGAAGCTGATTTATCTTCTGAAGTTTATTTTTTGTTTGGTTTGAACCAAGTACCGGTAGACCTCTGGGGGCTCAGCATTTGCGGTTAAAAAACAAAACAGACCGCATAATATACCTGCAACAGGGTCAACAGGTCAGTTACATTTCCAAAAAATATTGGGCACGTAGGTACCTATTTCTTTTTTCACGTAAACAATAAATGAAGTCGAAACAGTGCTTCGAAAAGTCGCGCGACGTTACAGTTTGGTACATTTATAAGTGACGTCACCAGCCCCCCCTCACGATCCTTGACACGTTTTATTTTCATGAATTTTTATAATTATGATAAATCAAAAACATGTATCCAACTTTTTTCGATAATCTAAAAGACTTGTTTAAACTCTGGTGAATACATAAAGTTTAATAATGTTAATATAAATAATCATTTTATAAAATAAATATTGATGCAGAGGTGTAGCTAATATTACATCATCATCATGTTCCCATAGCTGGGACACAGGCCTCCTCTCTTTGAGAGGAATGGGCCTATAATCTACCACGCGGGTTCAGTTGGAAGATGTGTCAGTACTCGATTTTTGGTAATAGTAGGTACACAGGTACACACCTACATTTCACCAAAGACAGACAGACAAACACAATTTTCCATGTTTATACTAAAGAATTGTGGTTTCAGTAACTGGCTTCAATTATAGAAACTGTCTTACGATAAATCTCGTACTGTTTCTATTACTATTAGTTTACGTAAATTTTTGCCATAGACTGCTGAAATCTGGTTAGATTCATTTTCTTTGTTTTCTGTTAGGTATTTTTCTTTCGCCATATTTCTAAGTTGTTTGAAAACATTTTTAATTCTATTTTAATATGGGAGCTATGACGGTCTGTCCATAATGTCCTTACATGTTTTGTTGGGGTTACTCTAAACATGGACACTTTTTGTTTGAAATGAATCATTTTATCACTTTTCAACAATGAAAAGGGGGCTGCTGATATGGGGGAAGTGGAAATTATGGAATTCCTACTCCTCCGCTATTCTTTTCTGATTTTCGTTGCGGGATCCAAGACAGTTGAATTGTTTCTCTGGGACTTCGTCGAGGTTCATTGTCTTGGCGCTTTTCTGGTGATTTGGGTATAGAGTGGCGGGCTTGTCTCAAAAACACAGCTATGTTACGTGTTGCCACTGTTATCTATTTAAATACTGTATTGCTTGTCAAATACTTATCAAATAAAAACTAATTAGAGCGGTTTAATTGCATTGGTCTCTCGCTCAAATGTTTTAGAAAAAAGTTCATTACATATTTTGTATGTAGTTATTACATATCATTACATATCTAGTTATGTCTTTTATTTATGTATAGTATATTACATTTGTCAATAGTATTATTCTGATCTATAGTTACATCTATGTATATAATATCTACACACATAAATATAATTGAAGTGTCTTTTGTCAGTAGAATTCTGACACTCCCCTCCACAATCCAAAATAAAAAAACCGGCCAAGAGCGTGTCGGGCCACGCTCAGTGTAGGGTTCCGTAGATAATAAAATATTATGTAAACGAAGTTAAAAAAAAAATACGGGCAAATGAAACTTGACCTCTGGATTGTATAGGCGCTCATACGATTCAGGGACCAAATTATATTGGTTAACTGCAGTTTCCATCTGTTGTTTCCATCCAAGTTCAAAATAATTTTCCTAGAAAGTCCTTATAAAGTTCTACTTTTCAGATTTTTTTCGTATTTTCTAAACTTATGGTTCAAAAGTTAGAGGGGGGGGGACGCTTTGTTTTTTACTTTTGGAGCGATTATTTCCGAAATTATTGACATTATCAAAAAATGATTTTAGTAAACCCCTATTCATTTTTAAATACCTTTCCAACAATATATCACACATTAGGGTTAAAATTAAAAAAAAAACACTTCCCACTTTACATATAGGGGGGCTACCCTAATAAAACATTTTTTTCCAATTTTTATTTTAGCACTTTGTCGGCGTGATTGATACACATATTGGTCCCAAATTTCAGCTTTCTAGTGCTAACGGTCACAGAGATTAAGCGAGGACGGACAGACAGACAGACATGGCGAAACTATAAGGGTTCCTAGTTGACTACGGAACCCTAAAAAGGGTCTGTTTGTAATATGAAAAAAAAAGTACGGTACCTACTTATAACGAAACCACATTTTTTGTCTGTCTGTCTGTTTCTTCCAGTTAATCTCCGAAACGACTGGACCGTTTTTTATCGATCTTTTACTGGCAGATAGCTGATCTGTTGATCTAAGGTCTAACATAGGTAAGGTTTTATTTTAGGAAGATAGGTAATTAGAGTTCCATTCAAATAAAATAAAACCTTTAACATTGTCAACAAAATCCGATTCAAATTAGGAAGTAATATGATTTTACAATAATTTTTCACTTACGAAGATAAAAAAAAATATAAAACAAATTTGACCCCCATTATTCAATTTATAAAAATTAAGAGAACAAGAATCTGTTTTTAGAACTCATCTTTATTTAAAATATCTGTTGAGAAGTCAAGTTCCAAGATTAACATATTTCTTGTCTCCAAATGAATAAAAAGATGAGGTTTTAGCTATCATAATGAGTCACTAAATTCAATAACAATGAGTCCAGTCCAGCACTTAATTATTTATTTATTTATGATTATGTTTCGAGACCAATCTGCAAGCTCAGCATATTATTATTGTATCGACATAGTGACCGATCGTATTGTGGCACTAAGCTACCAATGTCAACGACTATTGTCATCGTTTTTTATGGTTCCGTACCCGAATGATAACTAATGGGACACTATTATTAATTAAGCCTCCGCTGTCAGTCTGTCTGTCCGTCTTTCTGTCAGTACCATCTCTCTGTTGAGGAGTTCATGGCTGGATAATCACTGCCGCTCGTATCAATCTTCAGGTTAACCCACGTTGCCTAGGTTGGTCTGTGGATGGGAGACCACACACACATTCTTCCGTGCCTCTGAAAGCACGTTGTCTCGGCTATCATTTATAGATATTTGACAGAGTGGCCCCAAAATATGACAACCAGTCTTAAGGCTCCTCTCTCGAAAAAGCTTAAAAACAGCGTGCAGATGAAGCAGTTTTTCACCGGCACTTACAGAGAAGTTACATCTGAGAAAAATTGTTAGTAATCTACATGATATGACACGTAATTTGGTTTAGCCATAATTTTTGTATCGGTATCACATAATAAGAAAAAAATCCACAAAATCACCTCCAAATTGTTGAATAGAACCATTTTACTCCTTCATTTTTTAACAAAATAATATAAAAAAAATATCTACTGCTTTGAAATACAAAGGAAAATAATTTGGTTTTGTTACTTTCTAAAAACATGTCTTATTTTAATTATAATAAATGAAAAATGCGTCCGTTTAAAGTCCGTATCTACGACCGAGAGGGGTAGTTTGTATGCACAAGGTCATTGGCGTGAATACAAGCCTTAACAAGGTACCTACTAACTCGGTTATGGAGTTAGTTATGCAGTCGCTCCATATAAAATAAATACTGGTAGGCATTCAGCTTCATCTGGTTAGACTGGCCGACCCCAACATAGTTGGGAAAAGGCTAGGCAGATGATGATGTTCATAAATCGGGGCGGCTACTGCTCTGGGCCACCGCTGCTCCCCCTGTGAACAACTACGTTCAATTATTTTTTTCGCAGTCGGTTGCATGTTGCATGCCGCTTAAGTGTGTAGGTCGTGGACAAGCAGTACTGCACAGGAGTTACGACCAAAAACAAATAGCCATAGAGTTAATTACCTACCTAACTTATATCTACAACACCATCTCGCGGCCGCTCCTACTAACTAATAAAATATCTGTCCCTTTGTTCGCGAGTGAAAGTGCAAGTTATGTAAAAATTGTAGCAATCGTTACTTGTATGACGTTCGTTAAGGCGACGTCAGCCATTTTGTTTTATTTTTGTTTATGTAAATGTGGCGAGATTGAAAGCTTTATAGGTAATTGCTGTCTGGGTGTAATTGGGCTTATAATAATGGATTTCTTAGATATCTTGTATTGATGGATTGTTGTTACTCTCTAAAGATTAAAGCTCATGTTAGCAAACAAACTTTCTATAAAAATATTTTTGGAAGTGCGTTACTACTAGGATTTTTTGTCAAATTATAAAGAAAGAAAGGAAGAAAAAAAAATATCATCTGCAATATCTTCTATTTGAAAAAAATAGATTACTGTACACCTATGTTACTCGGGTTTCGTAACCAGTGGACAATAGCCTATCTAAAATACATCATGTGAAAACGAAATTCGATATTTCTTAAGTTTTTTTGCTATTTGCCGGTCAGTGTCAGGTCTTGATAAAAAAACTAAAGATACGGTCGTCCGAAGATTTGCTCGACGCGTTCGCCATACAGAGAATCGGTGTAGTCTGCTCGTTCACGTAACCTTGTATAAGCGGCGTGGTATTTTCGAGGTATAAAGAAAATAAATAAAACTTTTAATAAAATTTACGACCGCACCCGAAGAAAGCCGATCGTGGACTAGTTCACTTCGGCTTAAAAAATACCGTTTTAGGACCACGTTCGAGGCGTTATTTTACATACGGTCCGCCCAGTCCTTACGCAGTAATATATAAGTTAATGGTCAGATCGTATAAAATATGTTAAATAAAATAGGATTTGCGACCGAACAGAGTAATAAGGATTATAATCACCAATACAACCTTCTCAATTCATACTACTTCCTTGAGTGCCTTTTTCATCAAATAGTCACTGTTGCTAATTGCTGAGTCTCTGAGTTACTTAGGCAATTTCATCAAGCCATAGGTTTTCCTCATTTAGATTTTGACATACCACTAGTTGTCACTGAATCAAATAAAGTTTGGCAGGTAAATATTGCTGTGGCATTAAATCAGCTTTTGTCCTCTGTGCTTAAAGTGTTACTTTCAGCTTTCGCCGTCCCACGGCTAGGCAAAGGTCTCACTCCATGACTTCCAGCTCTTTCGATCCAGGGAATGACCGGTCGGTCGTTTTATCCTTTTCGACCGTAAAACAAATTCGTTACAAATGTCCCAAATTATTCATCCTAAACTTTCTTTCGCACACAAAACATACACACACACAAATCAGAAGCATTTTAAAACTCTCAAACAAGAACACTTCGCCTTAACAAGTAAAAGATCGATATAAATAATGTGACCGAATTTTGTGTCAGAAAAAACAAGCGCCGGTGGCAGCTGAGCAGTGCTTCCGCTTAAACAGTTCATTAACCCGACACGTAACACCGTAATGTGTAATTAGCACTTAAGAACAACAGTTATTTGATCGACATTATGTAGATGTAATGGCTATTTATTTAAATAATAGCATCACTAAGTTTTCTAAGCGCGTTGATTGTAGCAATGTTGCCCTCAGGATTCTTTAAAAAAGGAGGAAGTTCTCACTTAGGTCCTATTAGGGAGAAGACACTGAAAATACACTTAAATTTTCCGGGACTCGACTTACTACAAAATAGGTACTGCTTGAATCAATCGATCTTTAAAATAAACAAAAGTAAGTACATAACTGTTTGTTTGTCTAAAAGCTTATCTCCGCATCGAGAGTGCAGTCCGATGTTTCTAAATTGCGTAAATTGGCACTGATTCATCCAGCGATTGAAAACTTGTAATGGATGTGAAGTTTCCAAGAATTCGTTTCCTATTTCTTTTCTAGTTTCAACTGTAGTTTATCCTTTAATTACAACATTTAATTTTATAAAATACAAGCCTTTATTAATTGACAGTGGCTTCGCCCACGTTATAGTCGGAAATTATTCAAATTATCCCATTTTACACCCTTTTTTTTTAATAAAACGTTGCCCCAGACTAGGAATTTCTCCTGTATCGTGGGTGCGTTCACAAACATATAAAGTCACATACACAAATACCCAAACCCGAAACAACTATCTGCAGGCCATACAAACATTTGTCCCGTGCGGGGATCGAACCCGCGACACGCAGCGTAGCAGTCCAATCGCTTAGCCACTGCGCCAACCAATATTATGATTATATTCTCTTCATTATCACACAAGGCATGTTATTCTCCCCGTCGGGCCTGCGGGTTGTTCGCAAGAGATACCGCGGCCTCGACATGAAGGGCTACGCAGGAACATGGGTGGTTTTTAGTCAGTAGAAGTCTGACACTCCCTTTTGCTCTGCCCAAGAGCGGGAGGGGTAATTTGATGATTTTCCACCCGCTAAAAAAATAAAAGGCATTATTCTCGTCAATAACCACGTAAAATGCCAATACACGCGTACATCTGCCAAACGTCATACACAACACAACTATCACACATGCCATACTAATGTCACTTCCTCCTGTTATCCTGCTGCCAACCTTCGATGTTTCCCCATTGCCAACACGTCTGCCAACCTTGGGGCTCCGTAGTTGACAGTACAATGTTGTCCTCAGATGCATAGCAAGATGCTACATGTTAGGGCAATCGCTTGAGGAAGTGTGTTATTGAGGTAATCCCTTAGCGTTTTTGCGGAAAAGACCTTATAGATCTATGACACATTTGGTTTGTTTCTTTCTTTATTTTGCACTAGCTGTGGCCTTTTGTCTGTCTGTTTGTACTGGTTATTCTCCAAAATGGGTGAACCGATTTTGACCGGACTTTCACTGGCAAATAGCTGATGTTATAAGAAGACTACTTTTATTTAAAAAAAATAGGGTTTGTGCAAAATAAAACCTCTAAAATAGTTAACAAAATTCGATTCAAAAAGGGAAGGGGATTCAACCGGACGAAAGTCGCGGGCATCAGCGTTACCAATAAATAACTAAAGGTAAACACTGCAGAAAATCCCACGTGTCTGCAATTACTCTGGCATCCCTGTTAACCAAACCGGACCTCAGCAATGCAGCTCGGCGGCTGATAAAGATATAGTAGTACTTTCTCGAACAAAAGACTATCCACACAACATGTATTTTCAATAAACGATGAACCCAAAGTGAAGAATTAATTATTGTGCCTGGTGAAATGTGGGTGTTCATTTAGAGCTCTGCCTAGACCTTCGGAGATTACGCGTGATCTTATGTGTGAATGTGCCCAGAATGATGTACCTCATACATGGTAACCGTTTTCGCTTCGGAGTCCCTTCGTCCACAGTATAAATATCTTCCTCCCAGTATTCTTAAGCCTTCCTAATTACACATTCATCTATTTTCCATATCAAACACACTTAGAAATTACTTTAGGAAGTGAACGATTGAACAACATTATTATATCCGCTCATGGAAGCCGTAGATAACACGTCGCCACACAATTCTAGATATATAATGACCTACATTATAGAATTACGTGTTCGAATCTGAAGATAAGTGCCTTTCTCTTACAATTGAACTTCAAATTGTCAATAGTTCTCTGTATCCTGTTTGAGGTTTGGTTTTTGGTTAGCTATTATTGAGGTTACTGTACCGAGTTTCCTCTGTGTCTCGGAAAACACGTTAAGCTGTTGATACCGGCTGACATTTGTATATTTTGGACAGTGGCTACTGGAAGTCAGGGCCTGATAGTCTGACAAACACTCTTACCAAGGGTTTCGTATTATCCAGCACTAGCTGGGTTGTGGAAGTCAGAAAGGCTGTCGTCACTCCATGTGAAATACTTCAACTGGATCCGGTTAGAATGGAAGCCTCTGATAGTTAGATAATGATACAGAAGTTGCTAGAGTTCTCTTAAGTGTTAACGAACTTTGTCCGTTACTTTTTACTCTGTAGGTAAGAGCTCACAGGATTTTCATGGCACATGAGTAGACCAAGACGTGAGTGGTTACTTTTTATCCCAATACATTCCAGTACGACACCCGCTCAGTGGAGACCGAGACCTCCGGCCTTCATGCCCTCATCCCAATTCATTTGTAGTCGGCACAGCACATCTCATTCTACCATACTTCATTATTACTCGTCATTTCATCAGACACCTCCGTTCTTGTCATACTTTATCATCCTTTACACAGTCCATTCATTATTTCGTTGGTCTTCCTCCACTTTTATATCCATCCAGCCACATTCATTCAAACTTTCTTTACGACCTTTACCAAAAACTGATATTGGTACCTATATATAATAAGTTATGTTTTGATTTAAGTACATATTCACCACAAACATAGACACAACATATAAAACTGTTTTACATTCGTAACCACTCAAATTCAGGTTCAGTTGAAAACCAGCGTCGGGCACTAGTTGACTACTTTGCTGAATTGGACCTTTATGGTGCAGCCGTGAGGCACACAGTAGCACATTTTGTTTAGTTTTAAGACCTTTTTTTTTCTTTATAATATTTTGCATTGTGTGTACTTGTGGTATGTGCCCAATAAATGCGTTTTCTTTATTTTCTTTTCGTTCTCATTTTGTAGATTTACGTCATCAGACATTACGTTACTTTTTGCGATCTACAATATTTCTCCTTCTGATTGTAATCATATCTGCTATAAATTTAAATCTCTGCACTAATCCTCTGATCACTTTTCACTTAAGTAAAGTCGCGATCAATAATATTATATTATATAAACACTCGGTGAAGTTCAAATGGGAATTTCTCGTGAAATAACGATTACAACTTTGAGATAAAACCTACTTTATGATAGTACGGTCAATGGGTTCCAAAAATATTAGTTTCGTAATGTAACATAATACTGAAATCAATACAATTGCTTTTAAACGTTGCTAAGTCAATACATGTAGGTGCTACTGACTGTACATCCTTACACATCCTCGACTACTTTACATTAATTAGCTACTTCCAAAAAACCTAACATATATCTCCTAATAATTAATGGAAACTTCCTATTAAGTAATATCAAAACACTTTTAATTACCGACATCCTAACCTCGAAAATATCGAAAAAGAACCACAGAGACTACAAACACATCATTCAAGTATTATTTGACTGACAAAAGATCGCCATCTTGGATTCTTCATTAGCAATATTATAAGAGTTTATAATAAACTGCCAGTTATGCGGGGTCAGGGTGAACAGGTCAAGGTTTAACCGAGGTTATAACTGAGGAAATCGGTAAGTGAAAGAGTTTAATCGAAGTGTGCCGAGTAATTTATTGAAGTGTCAAATCTATAGGTTTTTATAGCCGTTGAAGGATTGACAAGTTTTATTACCTATTCGAAGAGGAGGGAAGGAAATAATAAGTTAATTTAAATAACTGAACTATCTGGCTTCAGTTTTCATTTATGGAGACGAATAATCTTATGCCTAGCCACTTCCCAAGTATGTTGGACTCGACTTCCAGTTGTAATCGGATATAGCAGAATACCTTGCAGTATTTTACATGGAGCGACTTCCTATCTGACCCTTGAAGACTGTTTGTCAAACTTTCAGGCCAATGACAGCCAGGAACCAACGGCTTAACGTGCTTACAATGGAAACCGAAAGTCGGTATGTAAAGGATGGTCACGAATCTACGGACGAACCTAGGCAAGACGGTGCTTCTTACTTAGCCTTGAGCTCCACGTAAAATTCAACAATGAATAGCAAAAATCAAGTTCTTTGGGTGTCCATACGTTGGGATTCTAAAAGTTTGGAAGTCATAATTGCAAAAGTTTTAGTATTAAAGACTAAAGTGACTAGGTACAGCAAAACAGTTTTCCAACACCCTAAACGAACTAAAACAACAGAATGACAATTGTCTATTAATAGTAATTCAATGCATCACTTAAGACCAAAACGATGCGACACTCGAGATCCTCACCATATTAGATGCTATTGTATCGACATCTGAAGTAAAAAGGTCGACGGTGCATATCCATCGAAGGTAATGATTATAAGACTGTGCGCAGACTTAAATCAATACTATATTTTTGCATATAACTATTCCCACTGTAATGGCAATACATATTTGCAGAATTAGCATTTTTGTAAAAAAAAAGGACAAAAGAAAACCTGTCAAGATCGAAGTGGGTGCTAAAATTTTCAAGCTCGCTGCGCTCGCTCTTGAACCTTATTTTTTTCGACAGAGTTTTCTTCATAAATCGACAAAGACTCCCTGTAAGACCTCATGCTCAGTTATTACAGTTGCGCTATCTCACCCAGTAAAAATACATAACCCTCCTTTTGGGTTTAGCCGCAGTCGGGTAAAAAGATACGCACATTTCTGACCTTTCCCTTTCCTTTTCTTTCTACGGCAAATAAATCTGTTTGACCTCTCATGTATGCGCTGTCTAATACTTCACGCGTGTAATAGGCATGCAGATGGTCACACTCCATAATGGTCACCTGTTACCCTCGATTGGGTTTTACGAGCCAACAATAATGATAGTTTACGCTTAAACTATACATTTTTACGACTTAATTATATGTGTTTTAATGTCTATGTGTATGTTTTCTTTCTTATTACATAATTATAAGATAGTGACAATGTGAAAGTAAGGTTTGTCCAACAACTCAGTTTAATCCGAAATTATTACAACGCAAACTTGGTGAGTGGATTCGGGACGCCCTCAAAAAACCGCATGCAATGTTGACATTCATCGAAACTTCCTACGGTACAAGAACGAGAAAGTGAATCATCATCTTCCTAGACATTTTCCAACTATATTGGGGCTACTCAAATCCAGCCTGTCCCCTTGCTGGCCTCCCCAATGACACCCTAAGCCGGCGCGCCCGTGCCCCGCAGAAGTTGCTCTTAGTTTTTAAGTTGTATCCCCCTGGCTGTAGACCTCACACACAAGGCACCCATAGGATAGTCCAGTTAAGTAGAAGACAGCCTCACAGGCCAATAGAAGAGAAAAAAGCCTCCTCCCCTACCTAAATCGCTATTATAATTACATAAATATTCAGAAGTTGTCACCTGCCTAGTACTTAACTTCCATTAATTAATATTCGTTCCATTCATTCACAACGGTTCGCCTGATTGATATTTTGTATCATGCCGATTGAATGGTCTTACAATTTATCCTGAATACATAAATACGTGATATCTGCATTTACTTGCACTTTTTGTTGAGGTGTAATTAATGACTGCTTTTTGAATAATTCGTTTGAGTTATGATGCAATGTGTATCTATCGGCCATCTGTTAATTGTTTGGAATATTAAAATTATTCACAGGCCTCTGTGGGAAATAAATGCAATAATTATCTAGAGTTTTCTGGATTTTAACAAAATTGTCATATCGATGTTTCCTTATGTATTATATAAGTTTTGTTTCGACCAAAACTCTACCAGTTCCGAGCGAGCTGCGAGCTGTCCAGGGGACCTCCATCAAGGTGAAGGTGACGGTGATCGCGGGACAATAAGGACTCCCCAAATCTAGTGATACTGTGAGTGTGTTTTGGCGTGACTTTGTGTCGAGTTCCAGTAGTGCGCGTAGCAAATGACTAAAAAAGAGGGTAGACAGATTTTGTTACACCTAACAATTTATTTAGGCTTAGGTTTAAGCAATCACCAGATATAATGAAATATAACGCCCAAAAAATCGTAAGTACTTACCAGAATTTAATCCCCATTTTAATATGAAATTATCACCAATAAACGTAAAGTCTGCTAACCTAAAAAAGGCAAGTATCTTCAGAATAATCGCTGAGCTACCCAAAACGGCCACGCATGCACCAAATATGTACTCGCATTTTATTTAAAAATTTCATCCAAATATGTTACACAATTTTATCCTAATAAAGTAAATTAATATACAAAAATCATTGTGTACCCAAAAAATATAAATAAAATTCTAAAGGGTCACTGTGCCCTGGCACCACTCCCATGTAAAGGCGACGCACCGTTCTTGAGAAAACCAAATTATTGGAACCTAACCCCTGTAGCCCCAGTCGACGGAGCCCCGCTTTGCGGGGCTCCTACTTCTGGGTGGTTTAAAAAAAATGTGTCGGGGTGCCCCAAGTCCCGAGCTCACTTCGCTCGCTCTTGCATCCAAGTTTTCCTAGCAGCGGGTTCGCAGGGTATGTCGGGGTCAATATAATATACTTGGTTATATGCATACATTTTATGGCAAACGTAGTGATATATTTGGGTAGTAATGACACAAAACTTTGCTAGTTAAAATTTGGTGCACGCGTGGCCTTTTTGGGTTATGAAAAGTTTTAGTAGTGCAGGCATGACTTAAATAGCCCGAAAGATTTTGGTACAGGTTTCATTTATTTGTACATATTATATTTTTTTTGGATGAGGCTGTTTAGGGTAACGATTGTTTTTTTGGTGGTCATTCAATTTCATCCCATTTATTTACCATCTACCGATATTCTCCATACGTTCCGTGATCATGGCGCTTGAAACAGCATCGATATCGAGAGCTCATAATAATGTATAATCAATTAACCACGGAAGATATTCCGTAAGTATAAGTATATTATAAACAGAATTGTGACGATGCTAGACTTGGCGACATTACGTTCAGTAGTAAGTATTACAAGCTAATAAACCTTATATTGTCCCACAGCTGAGAAAAAGCCTCCCCCAAGTCCTTCTAGAAGTTCTTATTTCTTTTCCCGCACCATGGTATCGCCACCTACTTTTAGGCCGGCTTCAGTGCCACTTTATAAAAAGAAAGAACCCTTTATCATGTTTTGGTAACGCATTCACCATCAACGCAACGTTTAACAATAACTTTCCTCACCGTCTAAACTTAATTCAATATTGACCAACCCAGTTATAGTGCGAATAAAACTCAATTCTATCTACACACAGCCCATTAAAGAACTACAATACGGTGTATTAACAATAATTTTAATGTTAATGCATTCGTTATGTAATGTCTCGTAAACTCGCTCAGCGCATTTTATATAATGCTGTCGTCCATTGTACACTTTAGGGCTGCCGCTAAAATGTGAATGATTCTGAGCGAGTGCTTAGCTACTTGGACTTTTTTTTTGGTGGGTGGAAAATTATCTAATAACCCCTCCCGCTCTTGGGAAGAGCGGAATCTGCCCAAGAGCGGGAAGGGGTTATTTGATGATTTCCCAACAAAAAAAAGCTTCGAACCTCTGAATTTTCAAATTCTTGCTTGAATTGGAGGAATCCTTTGCCCAGCAGTGGGATAGTACAGACTAATAAAAAAAGAGTTTTATTGTTATAAGTACCGTATATTCGTTCATAAAATTTACATTAAGTAAAAAGCTAAAGAAACTACAAACAGAAACTTCAATTTATTTCCTATGCATATAGATGTATAAATATATAATAAATATATGTATAAATAAAATTCCAGGTAAGTAGTTGTGAGCTTTAGAAAGCTCTCTCTCAAGCTGTTGTCTGTGAAAGCCTATAATAATTTGACCGGTTTCCTGACCATTATAAACAATCGCTTACCTATACACAAAACAACAATATTTACCACCACAAAACCCTTTAAACTATTCACCCAAACATCCAAATTCCGTGCTGAACCGTGAATTGCTAAAGTCCACAGATTGGAGACCGGTTTCAGTTTGTTTACCAACGTGTTTAGTATTGTTCGCATGAGGAAGCTGACTCATCAATTTAATACTAATTGATTACGGTTTACGAGTTACGCTAGCTTCGTCATCTGTGAATGGTTATGTATGCCTATCTTAATGGAGGGTTCGGTATAGATACTTAAGGCCAATATTCACGCCAATGACCTTGTGCATAGTTAACTACCCCTCTCGGTCGTAGATACGGACTTTAAACGGACGTATTTTTAATTTATTAAAATAATACATGTTCTTAAAAAGAAACAAAACCAAATTATTTTCCTTGGTATTGCAAAGCAGTAGATATTTTTTTTATATTGTTTTGTTAAAAAATGAAGGAGTAAAATGGTCCAACTCAACGATTTGGAGGTGATTTTGTAGATTTTTTTTCTTACTATTTGATACCGATAGAAAAATTATGGCTAAACCAAATTACGTGTCATTATCATGTAGATTACTAAAAAAAATTCTCAGCTGTAATTTCTCTGTAAGTGCGGGTGAAAAGCTGCTTCATCTACACGCTGTTTTTAAGCTTTTTCGAGAGAGCAGCCTTAAGATCGTTTCATTGTTTTAGTGTTGCAAGCGCTACTGGTCGGACAGTAGTGTCTCAGAAATAACGCTGAAGAACGTCTACCTAAACCTAGAATGGAAAAATACTGAATTTCGGAGGTTAGATAAGCAGATGTTAAAAGTTGTAATAGGTAGTTACCATAGACATAATTATTTCTATGCTAGTCACTGTCCAAAGGGTATCGGAGTACCCAGTACTAACAAGGTTGTGCAGGTCAGATAGGCAGCCTTTTTTTTTTTCGGGTGGATAATCATGAAACCCCTCCCGCTCTTGGGCAGAGCGAAAGGGAGTGTCAGACTTCTACTGACTAAAAACCACCCATGTTCCTTCTTCGCCCTTCATGTCGAGGCCGCGGTATCTCTTCCGAACAACTCGCAGCCCCAACGGGCACCCGCAGCCCCGACGGGCGCAGATAGGCAGCCTCTCATCCGGTTAGACTGGAAACCGACCCAACATTTTTGAGAAAAAGATGAAACAAAAGTGTGCGTTTTTGGTAATCATGGACAACCCTATAGAAACCCACAGTTATTCGCACCCAAGTACGATATTTTTGTTTACAATTCGTATCTTAATAAATATTAACCTTGGTGATGTGTTTCCATCCGTGATCTGTTTGTTTAATTATAATTATTGTTAAAAGCTAATGTATAATTTTTGATCGTTTTTTTTTCTGTTTTGATTTCCGGGAACCTACACCCTTTGGCGCAGGCTGCCTTGAGGGCGGTATCGGCGCCGACTCACGAGTATGGGTCGTGGGTTCGGTCCCACGTAGGCATTAATTTGTGATATTTATTTCATCAATGGCTTAATAAGAACTGCCACTCGGGCCGATCTTTAGGTAAAGCTGTGCTTGCCTAGGTCGGTCTGTGAATGGGTGACCGCCCAACATACTGAGTTTCCTCCGTGCCTCGGAAAGCACGTTAAGCTGTTGGTCCCGGCTGCCATATATAGATCTTTGGCAGTCGTTACAGGTAGTCAGTGTCCTGAAATTCTGACATCCAGTCTTACCAAAGAGTATCGTATTACCTAGTAGGTATTAACTGGGTTGTGGAGGTCAGATAGGCAGTCGCTCCATGTAAAATAATGATATTCAGCTGCATCCGGTTAGACTGGAAGCCGACCCCAACATAGTTGGGAAAAGGCTAGGCAGATGATGATGATGATTTCATCAATGCGAAGGATGGACTCTGTAAAGGATGACATGGCAAGAAAGGAGGTGTCTGTCTGTCTGTTTGTCTGATGAGATGACGAGCTATAGAGAAGTATGGAAGAAGAATACATGCTGCGCTGATGTTTCCGTTCCGAATTAAATCCGATATAACATAACATCACGCCTGTAATCCCTGAATGGTTAGGCCGAGGTACACCCACATTTCACCACTTTTACGAGTATTAAAGCCCCATGTAATACCGGGCGAGCCTACTACCATCAACCGAGCACAAACCGTGACTCTACTGAGAATTTCCTAATGGGAAAACTCAATAACAATTTGCCCGTCCTGGGAATGTAACCCACATCGGACCTCATGCACACCAGTCGCGCTAGCCACTAAACTAACGAGGCTGTCAGCCCTTCCGGTATCATCATTCCAGCCATAAGACGTCCACTGCTGGACATTGGCCTCCCCCAGAAGGGGGAGGGGGGATTTGCCATAATCGCGCATAACGCTTGGCAGGCGGGTTGGCGATCGCAGTATGGTTGTTACAAAGGCACAGAGAACGCTGCTGCCCATTCTCTGGTAAGTCCCTTAGTCGCCTCTTACGACACCCACGGAAGATATGGGATGGTGCTATTCTTTACGTCCGACACCATACGGAACAACCGTTCCGGTTCTATCGCTCATTCATTTTATCTAGGCCTTTTTTTTTGGCAGGTGGAAAATCATCAAATAACCCCTACCGCTCTTGGGCAGAGCGAAAGGGAGTGTCAGACTTCTACTGACTAAAAACCACCCATGTTCCTTGAACAACCCGCAGCCCCGACGCGTTTATCTAGGCCCTCAAGTTATATATCATCGTCATCAGCCTATAATCCCACCGCTGGGACTCAGGCCTCCTCTCTAGGAGAAGGGTGGGCTATAATCCACCACGCTCGCCACATGTCTTCGCATTTTTTGGTTCTAAGACCTTCCCGTTTCTTCACGTTTTTCTACACCGTTTTGAGAGCAGTGGTGATGAAATATATTACACAAAGTAATGCACCTGCCTGTGTTCGAACCCACGACTTACTGTTTGTAAGTCAGGTACCACTGGGCCACCTTCTTTATTCCTTTATTTCCTTTCTTTCCGTTAGGCCTGAATCACCCACACGTACGAGCGTACCGTTAATGAGCTACAAAAAATAAACAAACACATAATTATTACTGCATGAAGATTAATGTCAATGCCTCTTACGGCGCTGCTTATGCCACTTTTGTAATAAGATTGATAGTTGCAACTGTGCGACCCATTGAGAGACTCCTACGCACACGTGGAACTAGGCTGTGTGTACGAATTGTTTTATAAACTGTGTCAATGTGTGTGAGTAGGAGGGAAATGTGTATGGTGCGTATTGCAGGATGTAAAGAGGGTTCCGTTACTATTTATGTTGATTTCACATTACTACATAATTAAAACAAAGTCCTCCGCGGCGTCTGTCTGTCTATTCGCGATAAACTCAAAAACTACTGCGCCGATATTCATGCTGTTTTCTCCAATGGATAGAGTGAATCTTGAGAAAGGTTTTTGCATATAATTTAACGCGGGTGAAGCCGCAGCCATCAGCTAGTAGGATAAAAACACGCCTTTTCCCCATGGAGGCAGGCAAAAAACCACAAAACGCCACAACCACGATCCTTACGTATACTTATTTTGCCTCGTCCACGTTCATATATCTGGTGATGCACGCCTGGAAGAATATCAGCAATATACAGGGTGATAGGGACAACCCTCCGCAGACCGATGTGGTGAATTCAGTATATCATATTAATATGATCGGTACAAGTAATTATTTCAGGATTGTTATCGGAATTCCTCATAATATGCAATGCAAAACATAGGATTAAATTAAATCAGTGAACTGGAAGTTAATTTCGTAATAAATACTGATGCTATGATAACTTGATATTTAGGAACAGGTATTCATTTTGTTTTGCAAGTATTCTATACCAATTTATGAGATGTACTCATGTACCTAAGCCCTTAAACTTAAGTATCAAGAATCCCTAATAATAATAATTTCGGATTGGTTTTACATTAGAGTTCAGTTCCCCCCCCCCCCCCTGGAAAATTCTCTCAGGGGGAACAGTGGAATAACTTAAAATAAAAAGGGGACTGTCTGGTTCTTTTTTACATTCGAGTCCAGTTTTCCCCCTTGAGGGGGATTCCTTCGCTCGTCGGGGCTGCGGGTTGTTCGCAAGAGATACCGCGGTATCGACATGAAGGGCTAAGAAGGAACATGGGTGGTTTTTAGTCAGAAGTCTGACACTCCCTTTCGCTCTGCCCAAGAGCGGGACTCTTTTTAAGACGGACGGACGGTGAGCTTACCCATCACTCACCGTCCACAGGCCCGCGTCTACGGTGGCCGGAAGCCATCACGTGGCCCCCGACGCCCGGAGCGCCTCCCGCGGCGGCTGGGACGAGAGGTTCTCTCCCTCTTACGTTCCGCCGCCTCCTTCGCTAGCATCACTGCTTCGCAGAAGGAGGCGACGACGTCCCATTCCTCCTCGCCCCGGACCATGGCTTGCACCAGGGCCGGGCGCGAGAGGTCGCCGCCGCCGATCGCCGCTACGAGAACACGGCGTGGCTCAGCCCAAGCGGGACACACCTCCACGGTGTGCTCCACCGTGTCCTCCGGCCGATCCTTACAATGGTGACATCCGGGCGTTTCCTCCCGCCTGATTCGGTGCAGGTACCTCCCGAAACAACCGTGTCCGGTGAGTACCTGCGTCAGACGGAAGGTGAGGGCGCCGTGGCACCTCTTCAGCCACTAGAGCGGGACCCCTTATTTGATGATTTTCCACCCGTCCAAAAAAAAAAATGGGGATTCTCTCAGGAGGAATATTGGAATAAGCCCTGTATTTTCTCTGGTTTTAAGTAATTAGACCTATAACTATAGTTTTAAATTAAATTTCGTAGACGGAACCCTAATCTGCTTCACATAGTTTCAATAACGCATCGGTCCGTGACGATTATCTAACAACTAATAACGGTTATAAAATAACGGCTATTTTAACTGATTACAAAAAACTAGATCGGTCCTCTAACTAGGAAGTGTAATTATAAGTACAAATAGTTATTTTAATCGTATAAAATTTAACTTTAAACAGGTTAATTGAGGAAGCCTCACCGATGTCCGGTTTTTTATAAGCAGGTACTTCATCTTGTCAAAATGTGGTTTTATTAAAGTTGTAAAAACAAACGAATAAAAACGTACAGTTTTTGTGGCTGTCATTTATTTCAGGTCGTGAGAATTGTAAAGGTAATTATGGTAACACTGGGTTTCTTGTCTCATGTTGAACAGAACTAGAATATTTCAAGCTGCAGTAGCAGGATTTGATTTCTGCTTATACTTAGATATAACTGGCCAAATACGGGTGTACTATTAGATACACCTCTGCCTAACCCTGCGATGATTACAGGCGTGATGTTATGTGTTCGAGCAGTACTCTCGACTGCGCAGAGTGCGCCTAAGGCTTTGTAATACCCTTTTGTGTGTTTCTCACAATATGTTTCTCGAAATATTAACGTGATGTTCTGAACTGAGACTCAAATAATACCCACATAAATAAAATCTCCGAAAAGGCAAGCAACTCACATCTACCGAACCATTATCATTAACGGTATATATTAACCATGTTTGCTATTTGTTTCGAATTCCCGATTATGTTCTCACTGTTGCAAGCACTCATGAATACGGGTAAATGCGCAGTTATTACAGGTGGGAGTTCATGAGCAGACAAATCGGTCTACCCTCTTTCTTGAACTGTATAAAAACCGGTAACGAGCGCAAAAAACGAACAAGATAAGTACCATTTAAAGAACAAACGTATTTTTAGCGTGACGCTGAGTCGGCCCATTTGTCGACGAGTTTGGCACTATCAGTAGCCCCCATCAGCTCATGTGCATGCAACAGGACAGGCAGGGCACGATATAAAGTGTAAAGTAACACCGCATTTACAATCCAAGGCAGAGTCATCTATGAATCTTCACCTATACCGGTATTTCTTACTTCGGCCAACCGATCTAGTAAGTAACCAACTTAAGCACAAGTATTTCAAGTTACACCCCGCTGAATAGTTCAATTGATTACCGCTCATTATTTACCAGTTACCATTGTTAGTCTAATCGTCGATTTAATACCTCAATTACCGGCTTTTTGTGCTACAACCAATCTAGTTTGTTTGAGCTGTGCTAGTGGTCTTGCACGAAGTTGTTATGGCACTGAGAAATGTGTATTACGAGAGTTACATCATTTATTCTGTTAATAACTGGGTGTTGAACTACGACAATCATGGCGCTGATTTCGTTTGATGAATCCAGTATGGAACGAACAAAATTAATATAAGAAACAATAAAGGGTGTAAAAGTACCCTTAACGCAAACGAAAGGCACTTGTTCTCCCCACGAAGCTCGGAGTTCCGATTTGTGTTTCATCATCATCATTTCAGCCAAAAGACGTCCACTGCTGGACATAGACTTCCTGCAAGTGTCGCCGCATTGACAGGTCCCGTGCGTCTCGCATCCAGTGGGTCCCCAAAACCTTCACCAGGTTATGATTGTTCAGGATTTGTGTTTTTTTTTAAAGTTTGTTCCCAGCTCTTCCACCAGCCACTACTTTTTCCCAGCTCAAACACTAGAAAGTGACAAAGAGTGGGCGTTTTGGGGGACTGTCTCTTGTAAACTATGACGTACTGATGCTGACGTAAAACTGCTCACTTGACCTTTGATTTAGATTATGTAGTTCAAAGTCTAGAAGAAATAGTGAATTCTCCCATAGTTACAGTATGTAGATCACAAGCAACGTGAACGTGATTGGCTTACGTAAGAACTGAGTCGTTACGCGCTCTGCACCGATTGGAAGCAAGCGCAGACTCTCTGCATGTCGGTTATCTTAACTATGTATGTGGGAGCAATGGATGTAATTATGATTTGAGCTAAATTATCTTACAACTAGCTTTACCCGCGGTATCTCTTGCATTATACGCATCCATAGTCGGCGTTATTCCACGAGAACTTATTAAAAGCTCGACTGTTCAGCGCGGGGTCCTGCTTTCAATTCCCAGGTCGAGTAGAAAGTGTTATAGGGTTATCTACACTAATCACTACATCACTATCACTAGGTACATAGTATAAAACAAAGTCGCTTTCTCTGTCCCTATATCCCTATGTATGCTTAAATCTTTAAAACTATGCAACGGATTTTGAAGCGGTTTTCTTTAATAGATAGAGTGATTCAAGAGGAAGGTTTTAATATATAATTTGACCGACATCCACACGGGTGAAGCCGCGGGCATCAGCTAGTAATATTACAAAGAGGCAAGATTTATTTGTTTGTAACGAATAGGCTCCGAAACTACTGGACCGATTTCAAAGCTACACTATTCGCGGGTGACATAGGCTACTTTTTATCCCTGTATTCCCACGGGAACGGGAACTACGCGGGTGACACCGCGTAGTTCCGCTAGTTCTCCATAAAGACTTTCTCAGTAGCAGTTTGAAGTTTGGCAGTAGGCGGTATGATACGGGTTCGTGCTTCGGGAAGTTATCAGTTAAGACGTCCGTCCTACGCCTGATCTCTCTCAGGTCATGTTGGATTGATATCCTACCGGACTACGAGAGTGCACCTGTGTCTGCGCACACACTTGTGCAGGTAATATCTCCCGCGCCGATGGCTGATCTCCGCTGAGATAGGCCACCGTGGCTGATACGCGGTCAGGAGGACCATTATGTTGTTAAAACAGTCTTAATGTGAATGTGTTGATCCTTTTGAGGAATACAGACCTGCAAGGCTATTGTATATCTTTTGAAATGTCAGTGACTATCATAGTGTCCATCGATTAACTGTCAAATGGTTAGTTTATGTACCTATAACCATAACCATTTGACAGTTAATCATTGGACACTAGGATAGCCACTGACATTTAAAAAGTTACGCTATAGCCCTGCAGATGTTGTTAATGTGATGAAAACGCACAGATGAGCAACGAGAAATCCCCACAGCTGTTTATTCTACAACATTATTTAGTAAGTAAGACATATACTGATATTGGTGACGGTCTTCAGAAAGGATAGTTGCGTACCAAGTACTCGTAACCAGCGTGCGTGTATGACCAGATGTATGAATGTAAACGAGGCAAAAGGAGTATGTAAGTCCCGTCGGGGCTGCGGGTTGTACGAAAGAAATACCGCGGCCTCGGCACAAAGGGCTAAGAAGGAACATGGGTGGTATTCACTAGAAGTCTAACACTCCCTACCGCTCTGCCCAGAGCGGGAGGAGCCATTTGATGACGTCCCACCATCCAAAAAAAAAATGCATCTCGGATCGTAGCAGGCGTTCTGTGGTTTCTGCCTACCCCCATGGGAAAAGGGCGTGAGTTTATGTATGTATGTATATGTGTAAAAGTTCAGTCATTCGGTTTCCCCGCATCAGCAGTGATATGTGTGCCAACTGCCGGATTGTCGGCTACTACATCCGTAGTACAACGACCCTGACTTGTGTGTCATTAGTTCGTCGGTTCGAACCCAGACACGGTAACTTTACTCTTAGTAATTATTACATAATCACTGCTCTCAAAACTGACTGCCTTGTTGGTCTAGTCTAGTGGTTGCAAGCGCGTCTGCTGAGAATGAGGACCTGGGTTTAATTCCCAGGTTGTGAAAAGTGTTCAGTATCAGCCACGGAGTCTTTATTTGTGCATAATTGATAGAAATAGGCTTTCCCCCTTTTTTATGGTGGGTGGAAAATCATCAAATAACCCCTCCCGCTCTTGGGCAGAGCGAAAGGAAGTGTCAGACTTCTACTGACTAAAAACCACCCATGTTCCTTCTTAGCCCTTCATGTCGAGGGCGCGGTATCTCTTGCGAACAACCCGCAGCCCCGAAGGGATAGGCTCGCCCCTTACAACGTTATTCTGATTATGCTATATCCGTAGCAAAGGTCACCATGACTCGGTCACAGAAAGATTGACATGCTGGTAGTAACCTTGAAAATTTCGAGAGGAAACCGGTCATGCCCTAGAACCCAAAGGTCACTTCACTACTTCGCATTTCGCTTCGCAGAGAAATGGTTTGTCAACTCCCAATTGTGGGAACATTGCCTATTATTATAGCTTTGTGTTAATCGAGGTTGTAAACTATCCATGTACTAATCCAGCACTTAGATTTCATCCGGTCAGTGGCTCCACCGTGAAAGAGTAAATAACATCCAGACATTCATATATCCTCACAAACTTTCGTATTTATTATATAAGTAGGATTGATAACTTCAGAAATATTTTGGTTATGAAAGTCGGGACAGACTAGAGTTATATCTTATTGCATTGGATAGCGGTTACATTCATCATATTAATCAAACAGCTATATTATAACTCATAGCACAATTACTGAAAACCACGCGGCCGAAACCACGGGCAGAACCTAGTAAAGAAATAAACACAATATTCTTTAATTAAAATCACTCTAATATGGCTTCTTGATTACTTAAGTGAACTACAACTTAAACGTTGTGTTATTTTTGTAACTGTATAATTTATTCTCAAGGAAGTTTAAATGCGAAACCCTGACGGCCCTTGAACGAAAAGGAAGTGTTTACGTAGTCGTTACAGACTCGTAAATAAGCATAATTGTCTCACAAACATTCAATCAGAATCCTAATTCAATAAACATCAACAGGAAGGCGAAACTATTATAAAATATATCAATCAACACTTCTCGTGATAACTCCGACAAATCTTTTACACAAATATCAAAATAAATGACGTTAATAGCGGCTATTATCTCAGCTATCGTTTTAATTTGCATAACTTTAAACGTTATTAACATTGAGTCGATCGATTTTGATTCAGATTCTGATATTCTCGTCAACTTCACCTGTTACAACACTAGCTGTCAGCGTGAGAATCAATCAGTCAAGGCGAACAGATCATGAGCCAACTTTCCACACCGAAGGTCAATTAAAACAAGCAAGTTTCTCCAAAAATCTTATAATTATATCTTTAAAATAAATCATCTCAACGTTTCATTACAATATACAGAGGTTGTGTGACTTTTACAGTAATTTGTCGACGCACCAAATCTATTAATACGTATAAAGTAAGCAATTAGAAACTATTTTGTTCAGATTCAGCACGTAGGCGTTACAAAAGTCACAACATCACTTAAAATAAGAAGCGAAATAGTTGTGCCGTTACAAGTATGTAACGTTCCTCTGATCAATAAAAAAATAAATTAAAAAAAACGTACAAGAAAGTGTTGGGTTGCGCAACCCGGTATCTACATAATCATCACAATGTACTTACATCGACAAAACTTAACTAAAAACGACAGTTTACATGAAAAATGGCGACTGACTTATGTTAAAATGACTTATTGTAAAAAAATATGAAAAAAAAGTGTTAGCCATAGCGCGTCGCGGTCCGGCCAGGCGGAGTAAGAGAGGCTGTTACTTTTACAGGAAATCGTTCTCAGTTAGAATGTGTGCAATTGCATTATGTAATACATTCTACAAGTGTACGCGCTCTGTTACTCCGAGTTAGGTCGACGTTGCACCGCGGGCGAAGCGGAGATTGTGCTCACACACCTGGTGATAGCTCGGTGACTGCGCCCGCGGAGATTGTTCCGAAAAGCGGTCATACAAGCTAACATTACTCGCTTCGCTACCAGTGCAACGTCGCCCTAACCAACATCTGTCTGGTCCGAACATGCATCGTTCTCAGAGTCTACAATCGCCTGAATGTCGATTTTGCGTGATCATTTTGTGCCCACAACTCTGACATAACTCGAAATGAAAACTCGACCGCGACGCGCGCGCATTCGCTCGCAATAAATTACGCGATTCATAAATACAATGTACTAATAAATTACATGTTCAAGTGATATACGAAACTAAACACAGCGTTCCGTGGCTTAAAAACTAAATGAGCATGATCACATTGTTCAAGAAGGTAACTCAGTTTGTTCTGGAAGGGAACCGTTCGCGGAACACACACGTCGCTTCCTCGTGCGAAATAGATTAAAAAACCAGCGGCCAGAACGTGAAAGGCGGTTATCCAACGTGATTAGAAAGGTGTCACGGTTGGCGGGCGCTTTCTAGCGCGAGTAGAGCGCGAGGTCCGAGATGCGGCGCTGGCGGGCAGCGGCGTGGAAGCCGCGCGTGCCGTCGGGCACGGCCGGCGCGCGCGGCTCGAAGCGCGGCGCGCACGAGAGGCGCCGGCCGCCGCACTCCGGCCCGGACACCGAGCAGCCGGACAGGCGGCGTGACAGCCACCCGTCCGCACTCCCCGAGCTGCCCGTGCTGGCCTGCGAGGTGCGCCGGCTGCTGCTGCAGTAGAACGATACACCCGAGTCAGAACTATGCGAGCACGTGGACGGCCGCCGCGGCACCCACGTCTGGATCTCAGGAGACCGCGGCGCGAAGAACCCGCTCGAATTCCTCCTGTAGAACGGCGTCCCGTATCTGTAGTCGTATTCAGGCTCTGATCCGCTGCAGCACGATGAGTACTCGCACTCGTGACGCCGTGGCGCCGCTCGACGGATGGGCGCCTTCCTCTTAGGCTCCCTAGGAACTCCGTTCAACTCGTACACTCTCATCCCTTCCTCGTCAGGGGTCTGTAACCGCAGCGCTTCTCTCGCCGACTCAGACTCAGTGAATTCAACTAATGCACACACACAATTAACCAAACTAGGGTTCTTGTTGAGGAACTGGCGCACATCAGCGGGTACGGGGTTGCCGGGGCGGAGCACCCTCACGAGTGCGATCTCGCCGCAGCCCGCGAACAGCCGTGACACGTTCTCTACGGACGGACGCTCGATGGGCATCTTCACTGCCACCACAGTCCTAGACGGCGTTGTTTCATCGTACGCGGGTAGTGGCTCCATTCTTCGCAATTTAGTTCCTAAATCATTAATTTCTAACTTGGTGGACCGCTTGAGTGCTTCGGCGACCACTCGCCAGTCCTTCGTCAAGTGTTTGACGCGCTTGAAGCTGGATATCAACTTCAGTGACACGTACCCCTCCTTATTTCTTCGAACGTGTTTGAGGAGGAAGGCGTCCTTTGTGATGTTGGCGTCTGAGAAGTAGAACTCAACTTGTGACACGATCCTGTGCGCTAGTTCGTCGTCGGGGGGTGAGTAGGGAGGCTCTTGTGCTTCAGCCGCGACTTCGCAGCCGGAGTCCTTGCCTCCGCCGGAACCGGCGTCGGAGGCGCTGTCGGAGAGGTCGGCATGGTCGTCGGTGGACGGGCGGCGGTCGTGGGCGATGCCCTCGTCCTCAGGCACTCCGTGGCTGGGAGGGGTCGCTCCCTCCATGTCGGTAACTGGCACACTAGACACACTATTGCATAACAGGCGACGTGCTCGCTCGGAGGCGCGGAGTGGACTGCGGGCGCGCGGCGCAGACCGCACTCTTTTATAATATCGGGGGGATGTACCGGTAAGAGGCGAAGCATTCGGAAACGATACAAGATGACATTGCTAGACGCCGCGACGCTATATACTGCACATACGTTTGTTTTTAATGTGGGATATTATGGAAAGAGGTTAGGTTCTGTATGCGTTAATGTAGTGCACACGCAAGTTTATCACTGTTGAGGAGTGCCGCACGCAAGACACGCAGGTCATTGCGTTACGGCATAAAAATTGGCATTCTAATTCAGTAGATAATTGTTCCCAATTATCGCTGATACGTTTACACGAGCTGTAGTGTATTCGATGATTATTATTTGCCTGCTTTGTGGAAATCGTAGAGTAGTATCGTTGTTTTGTGATCGTAAATGATGCGTTGTGTACAAGGTAACAAGGTCTCTGCCTACCTACCTACAACTACATGTTTTGTTGAATAACTCAGCGATTACTATTAAGCGTTCTCGTTTTGTTTTTAGCACATCATTCGCAATGTTTTTATTAATTACTTTGTTTAATCATTTAATTTATTCAGGTTGACGACCTTCGTTTAAACTGACTCACCGTTTGATAACATTACGCCTGTATCCAAACCCCGCAGGGTTAAGCAGAGGTACCGAGGTGTCTATAATTCGTAGGTGTACGAATTTAATTAGTTTCTCATCAACTGGGCACAAACCCAGACTCTAGGTTATTACCGAGACTTTTTCTAAAAGGAACACCTAATTATAGTTGCCCGACCTGGGAATTGAATTCAGGACCGCATTCGCGCTAGCGACCACTAACTGTTTAAAACATTTCGCCAGTTTAACTCACATGTAATAGTGGGTAGGCAGTGCTTTGACCAAATGTAAAATGAAGGTAATGTACCTATAATAGTTCTTTGCACTATAATAGGGTAGTTGAAAAAAATAATCTAATTAGTCCGTCACAGACAGATTCCAAAAAATATATTTTTTTTTTAACGTAATCAATAAAATAATGAAGACGATACAGTGCTTCGAAAAGTCGCACGACGTCACAGTTTGGTACATTTTTCACCAGAAAGTGACGTCACCAGTGATTTTTGACACGTTTTATTTTCGACAATTTTTATTAATTTCATAAAACAAAAAATACGAATCCAATATTTTTCGATAATCTAACAGACTGACTAAACAGAATCATAGTTTTTTAGTTAGTCAAATACCCTATTTCAGACAGAAAGTGAATACTTAACATTGTTGCTACTGCAGTTTCTAGCAGACTGTCAAATAAATAAACTAGAACTGTAACTAGAACGCTTTATTTTCACGCCAAGTTGGTTAATTACTCGCTACATTTTTAGTTTGATTACTTTATAGTTACGTGACTTTGTCATTATGTCGAATCTAATCCAGGGCTATATCATCCCGTCGGGGCCTGCGGGTTGTTCGAAAGAGGCACTGCGGCCTCGGCGCAAGGGCTAAGAAGGAACATGGGTGGTTTTTAGTCAGTAGAAGTCTGACACTCCCTTTCGCTCTGCCCAAGAGCGGGAGGGGTTATTTGATGATTTTCCACTCGCCAGAAAAAAGGGATTATATCATCGATACCCAGGTCGGGCACAGTGTTCTTGGGTTTTTTCATCAGGAATTTCTCAGTAGCAGCCACGGAGTCGGAATTTTGTGCCCGATTGATGGCAATAAGCTCGCCCCCTACTATATTCGCCGAAATGTGGGTGAACTAATGGGTACACCTCTGCCTAAACCTTCGTGGCGTGATGTTATATTACGTCATAATTAATTTATTGACGGCACGGTTGGCTCAAGCAATTGACGGCGCTACGTGTCGCGGGTTCGATCCCCGCACGGAAGTATGGCCTACTTACAAATAGTTGTTTCGGGTCTAGATATTTGTGTATGTGAGTTTAAATGTCTGTGAACGCACACGCCCCCACGGGAGAATATCTTAGTGTGGGGTAACGTTTAAAAAATAATAACCTCCTTTTTCCTTATTATGTTAGGGTCGGCTTCCAGTCTAACTGGATGCAGCTGAATACCAGTTTTTAGCATGAAGCGACTGCCTATCTGACCTCCACAACCCAGTTAATAATGTGTTACCGCTTGGTAAGGCTGGTTGTCAGACTTTCAGGCCACTGTCAATTTATCGAATGATGTAATCGTAGGTTTTATTTCAAGAATCGTTGAATTACTTTAAATTTATATTTTATGTTGAATGGAAATGATCTGTAGTCTTGTTTGGTTTCTCTTAATTAAACATTGAATTCAATACTATTCTTTATTTTGTCACATTGACCTAGATACTAACCTAATGAATAAGAATTAAGTTGAAACATTTTTTTGCACAGATGCGCGTATCAAAAGACTAAGTAAGAAAGAAGGTAGACAGAGTTTTCTGCACCAAACAAATTATTTATGATCCACCCGCATTCTCCAGACATCCCGCGATTATGGCGCTTGCAACAACGTCGAAATATCACAGTAGGTAATTGTAAACAAGGTTTGCGCTCACATCATCTGCCTAGCCTTTTCCCAACTATGTTGGAGTCGGCTTCCAGTCTTATCGGATGTAGCTGAGTGCCAGTATTTTACATGGAGCGACTGCCTATCTGACCTCCACAACCCAGTTAATACTAGGTAATACGATACCCTTTGGTAAGACTGTTTGTCAGACTTTCAGGCCACTGACTACCTGTAACGACTGCCAAATATCTATGTATGGTAGCCGGGACCTTGATAATCACGGAAGATAATTAAATGATCAGTGTTAGTTTAGTTGTAAACCATAAACAGTGCATTTGCATGCATGCATAGTACATTTTGATAAACACATTCAAGTATAGGTACTATGATGATTAAATTATCATTGAAACTAGCTGACCCACACAACTTCGTCTGCGTCACATAATATAGCTTATAACCTTTCTCGATAAATCGACTATCTAACATATTAAATTGAGTTAAATCGTACTCGTAACAAACAAAAAATCTTACCTTTCCTCTTTATAATACCTATTAGTTTAGATTGGCTTCGATTATATTATTAAAGTAAAATTACTATAGGTATTTCTTACTGTTTAATATACAGTAACACCTTGTACTTGTAAACATTATGGTGCAGTAAATTTTTGAATTTGAATTTCTCCGGAGCCCCCAGAGGCCAGAATCCCCACGTACCTACCGCACCGGACCGAATGACTGCCACGCGCTTAATTATTTTGTCGCCCGTATATTTTTACATTGCGATATCTTCTAAGATATTTGTTTAAACTGTATAGAGTAAAGGGCACAAATATTCTATATTAAATTTCCGTGCTAACAAACACATTTATTTAGATATAGATTAATACCATATGGGTTAAATAAGCTTCGCAAAATATCATTCTTTTAAACCTAACATTTTAATATAAAAAAATGGTTACAGTGAGTCAATCTTAAAAGATAAACATATGCTATCGCGGATTTTTTTTTAGAACTTTTAAAGAGAAACAATTCCGTCATACATGATATTTACGTAACTTAAACCGTTTTCGCAGCGCACGCAACGGAAGCTCTCAAAAAGGAATATCTTTTCCCGTTTTTGCAACATTTTTCATTTATGCTCCGCTCCTATTGATCGTAGCGTGATGTTATGTAGCCTAAAGCCTTCCTCGATAAATGGACTATCCAGCACTAAATGATTTTTTCAATTCCAACCAGTAGTCCCTGAGTTTACCGCGTTCAAACAAACAATCAAACAAACAAACAAACAAACAAACAAACAAACTCTTCAGCTTTATAATATTAGTATAGATTAAGCGATAGTTGCTCGCTACTGTTTAGCTTGAGGTACCCGGCTCATGGCAATAGGTTCGCCCCCTATTACATGGAACTGAAACATAACAGGCGAAATGTTTATGTACTGTCAGGGGGATTGTCTCCACCGATCCCGGGATCCGATTCGACTAATCCTTTTTAAATAATAACTTCTAAAACAAAAATTCGACATCCGTGGACACAAAATTTAATTAATTTTTTGGTGGAAATGGATCCCGCGGGATTCGTGGAGACAAAAGTTTATTAATTTTTTGGTGGAATCGGATCCCGGGATCTGTGGAGACAACTCGCCGGGATCCGTGATTGATCCAATCGGATCCCGGAATCGGTGGAGACAATCCCCTGTTAGGTAGGTACTCTTCCACCTAAGCATTTAAGCAAGCCTAACAGGCGTGATATCCTTGGTGATATCCTACTAATATCACACCAATATTATAAAGGTGAAAGTGTGTAAGTGTGTATGTTTGTTACTCTTTTACGCAAAAACTACTGAACGGATTTGGATAAAATTTGGTACACAGATAGTTTATAACCTGGATTAACACACAGGATAGAAGTTATATTCCCGTGGGATAATTTTCGAGTTGTAGCGTGCGAAGCCGCTGGCAACACCTAGTATCTAAAATTTCACACCGTTATTTCACGTTTCCCACATTGTAATTTCACGCCTATAAAAACTACGAATACCAAACAGTAGCATTATCAGAATGTAATCAAATGTTTACAATGTAACACAAGAGGCAACCTTGTATTGCAATCAGAGATCAATTAAGTGTTCATTGACATGTATCTTATGGTGTTTTACATGAGAGTTGACAGCTTTCACTGTATCACTTTGGTGCAGTAGTTACTAGGGAGATGGCCGATTGTTCGGTCCTAGGTTCTGTCCTCAAAATTATCATCTACCTATAGCCTTTTACCAACTATGTTGGGGTTGGCTTCCAGTCTTACTGTCAGTATTCAGTTTCTAAACTCCACAACCCAGTTAATACTAAGACTGGTTGTCAGACTTTCGGGCAACCGACTGACTATTTACCTCTGGCTTACCCTTTGTGATAAGGTGTGTCATGTTATTTGAAGCCTGTCTATCGCGAAGGAACGAGATATGAAAGTTGACGTAGAAATCAAAAGTTAAAGTTAACTGACCGACCCTTTACTGAGGCTTATATAGTAATCCGAAAGTAGTAGACAGTAGTTAGTGACGTGACCGTCGACCTCTGATTTTTCGGATGAAAAAGGTGGGACAGGGTGGCGTATCGTATAATTATTACTTGTTTCGGTGAAAAAAAACATCGTGAGAAAACCAATATGCCTCAGAGATATTTCTCGACGGTGTTGAAAGCCAGGTACCCATAGGCGGCCTAAAACTCGGACACCAGTTTAGGTACTAACCACACGGTAAATGAAGAGGAAGTATCACAATCTGCCACATCCTGCCTCCCAGGTTCTCCCTAAATTACATATTTATTCAATAAAGATTAAAACAACACTGTAAATCGATATTTTTAATTATCGATATTTTTAATTCTGCATCGAATCCAAGACGCAAACAAAAAACATTACCCTCCTTTTTCCACCGCCACAGTCGAGTAAAAAAGCGTAGAGTTGAGTCACAAAATGCGAGTGTTAGTTTTATTAATAACATGATCTCAAAAACTACTCAACCGTTTGGGATACTCTTTCACGACTCCACTAACTTACGAATTGCGTACAAGTTACGTCATAAACTTATTGTTTTATTTGAGTAGGTAGCACGATTATCTATTATTATAGTGAAAGAAGTGGTGGAAGTGAAAGAAATGGCTTTTTATTTCACTTTTGAATGAAGTTATGTAGGCTTTATCCGTGGCTGCTTACATGTGACTATTGTACAGACTAGGCGACAGCACATCAGGGACTGCCTATCTGACCTCCACAACCCAGTCAGTAATGACTGGTTGTCAGACTTTCGAGCAACCGATTAAAAAAAAAATATATATATATATTTGGGACAAGCACAGGAACTACAAAAATAATAAAAAAAGAATCACCACCAACAACACCACCAACGACTGCAACCACCAACGACTGTCAAATTTATCTTCCCTCATCATCACATTCCATACCAAGCCAGCCGATTCCCTTTCAACTTTTCTGTAACAATGCGTGTGGCAATAACGTTGGTATTGTAACTTTCTCCATTTAATTTTGTCCATGGAAGTGAACTGATTTCCAAGATACAGGTTCTTTACCTAGTTTGGAAGTAAGACATCTATATAGTTTTCTGCAGTCGTTTTTGTATAGAATCTTCGATGACGTACCTAATTGTATTAGGCTATATTTTAATAGACCAATAAACGATTATTATTATTGTTATTAATGCCTTTCCAGCTGCGAATACCAAAGGGGAAGACCTTCACCAGGTCATCCGTCCACCTAGTGGGAAGCGAAGGTCAAAGTCTTCCGATTCACAGTCGCCACTGTAGAACTTTTCGGCCGTATCAGCCATCCGTTCTGCAAGTATTAACCCAAATCTATTAAGCCATCATACTCTTTAATGAACACCAAATCCTCCCCCGCGCCCCTCACCACCTCCCCTCTGCTAAACTACCCGTTACCTCCACGTCACACCACGTCACCGACATGGCATCATTCCATTGGTCCACAACAATATAACAGGATTACCGCAGTCACTCCACATTGTGACATTTACTAATTAAGTTACAGGAGGATTACTGACTGTTGATGGTACAGTCAGATTATGTAATCGGTAAACAGACAGACCGTTGATAATGAGACGATTGTTAATAGGAGCTTGGTGTAAGGGGTTCTAAGAATTGGGTGTGAAAAGGCAAGACAGGATTTGAAATACCACGCTGCGTTACAAAATTGTGGACGTTGGCAAGAAAACTGCTAGGCGAAAATGTGATTGGGGGCACATGCACGATGACCGCTGGGCAAAAGTCTCCATGCGATGGTTGCCGGAAGGTGGACGGCGCCGCCGTAGCTGACCCAGAAAGAGTGGTGAGACGACCTGAACGCGTACCGTGAAGGCTGTTTCGAAGAGGCACAGGAAAAGAGCTCTTGGAAGGCATTAGAGAAGGGAAGTAGGATAGTGCAGACTAATAAAAAAACGATGGGGTAGTCTGGACTTATGTTTCTTCTACCATGCAAAATCATCATCTACCTAGCCTTTTCCCAAGTATGTTGGGGTCGACATGTAGTCACAACGGATGGAGCTGAATACCAGTATTTTAGACAGTCGTTAAAGGCCCGAAAATCTGACAGCCAGTCTTATCAAGGGGTATCGTATTACCCAGTACTAACTGGGTTGTGGAGGTCAGATAGGCACTTGACCCTTGCCAATAATGGCCGATATGATTGTGGTGTGGTCCTTTAACTAAAGTCAGCCTATCATAACCCACACCGCGTACTTACTGAATTTATTATAGTTTCCATAAACTTAGTGTGAACTGTCATTAATCCATACATTGACCTCTCCAATCGCAGCTTAACCCCCGCTCGATCACGGTCTATTTAGTCAAACGCCTCATGTCTGTTACGTTTAAAGCGGCTAAACGATTGAGTTTAACATTACCACGGTTTCATACGTCACTTAATCGTTCAGTAACCGACTCTCAGATCCATTGAACTGTGGGTACAACTATTGGCTAAATAAATATATGAAAATATACTACTCAAAAATCAAAAAATCTAATTTTTTTATTGAAACAAAAAACATATTTACAAAGGTTTGTGTTCGTTAACAACCGCATTAGTATGGAATACTGTGTCGCGCGCGGCCTACTACTAGAATTATATTTGTACTACTAGGTACTACTAAATTATTATTATTGATCCGGAGGCGAGTGCCAACCGCAGTGAGAATTGCAAACATTATAATACACTTCATCATCATCATCAGCCTATTAATGTTCCCACTGCTGGGACACAGACCTCCTCTCTTTGAGAAGGATAATACCCTTATAAAGAAATAAAATCATAGAATGAAAAGTATTTTTGGCATTTAAAATTACAATTAAACTATGATTTTTCTTTCTTTTCAAAAAGCAAAGAACATGAAAGCCACAAAACAGCCTCATACTAAAAATTGAAAATTCTTTCACCACGATGGTAATTCAAAGTCTACAGGGTGCCATTTTTTCGGAGAGACAGTTTAAAGAGTGCTGTGACTCAGCTTGGAGAGGAATTTTCCAGCTGTTGACTCCAATAAGCTAAGTTCATTTACTGTTTAACCGACTTCAAAAAAGGAGGAGGTTATTTGTTTTAGTGTAGCAGTGCTAGTCAAGTGCTGACCGTCGTCGGACTACTAAGTCAAGTGACAGGTCTCGAGTTCGAACCCCAAACACGCACCTCTGATTTTTCGAATTCATTTGCGTCATCATCATAATTATCACTGGTTTCAGTGAAAGAAAACATCGAGAGGAAACCAGTATGCCTGAGAGATATAATTATGTCGACGGCATCTAAAGCCAAATCAGAGGCCCGTGGGCGCCATAATAACTTGGACACTGGGGCACTAACCAAACGAGAAGAAGATGGACTGGTTTCCTAATCAGCACAAAACAAAGGCAATATTTTCCCTCAAAAACTAAACCTTGGTTTCACAATCCTCTTCGCCCTGACATAATTACTGGTCCAAAAGAACTGGGTTACATAATACGGCTTCCTTGGAACCACACCTACCGCCTTATATTGATTTATTGTCTATAGCAATAGTTTCTTCCGTAATATGTTTGGTACGAACGATTATGTGTCCATCCGGGAGGTTATAGCGTAAAATTAAGAGTTATACATCTCAAGGACTGTTTACTTGTGATTTTTTGGACTGATTGTAATCTATTTATGACATTATAAGGTTGAAAAGTCACGATCTCTTTAGATCCTGTTGTTATCTGGTTCGATAGTACAATCTAGGGATGCTACCCGCATCTTTCATAATTCTATTCGAAGCTACATACATACGATGTTAACCTTAGTTGCAGACGTTGATGGCCTACCAGAGCGAGGCAAATCTTTCATCACATCTCGACCGCTTTTGAACACTTTATACCACTCATAAACACGTGTTTTTGATAAAGTCGAAAAACCTTAAGCTTTCACCGTAAGCCTTCTGTAACATTTTCAGTGACTCCGAACACGAAATTCCATTGGCGATGCAAAATTTAAGACAAACTCTTTGTTCGATGTTTTTGTCCGTAATGAGATTCGCTATACATACTCGTAATAGATATTATGATGTTACTAAAAACAGCACTGTATTTAATATAAATAACAGATGCAACTCAAACTTCGCGCCAAAATGGAAAACAGTTGTGCCAATCTAACAACAACAAAAAAAACAAATAATTGAATTTGGAATCATAAACAAATCAAATCAATAAAAAATCATCCACATGTTTGTGTCGAGGCCGCGGTATCTCTTTCGGACAACCCGCAGCCCCGACGGGAACCTAATACGATCCTTATATACTCCTTTTGCCTCGTCCACACTCACGCATCTGGTAATACACGCACGCCGGAGAACTGCGCACCTGTCCTTTTTGAAGAACCTCACCAATAAGGTCAGTGTATGTCTTTCTAGGGCGTCCCCTCCCGGCGTTGCCAGTGCCACTCACATCTGTCTTGTATCTTTATTAGTCGCCTTTCACTCATCCTCTTCACATGACCAAACTATCTAAGCATACTCTTTTAAATCAAATGAAAAATATTTTTCCCCGCTCGGGCACGCACACACGTGTAGTACGCTTTAGATCCTAAAGATCCTTTAATCTTTGAGATTGGGCCTCGCTAGGGAAAGTCTTATCACCAAACCTGTTTCTGCCGTCTCCCAGCCTAGTCAACTGTCGTATTCCAGTATGAAGAAATATTACTTTGGCTACCTGGTACCTCGTTGGTTTAGTGCTAGCAACTAAGACTGCTGCTTATGAGCTCCTGGGTTCGATTCCCGGGTAGGCATCAGCAGAATGTTTTTGGGCTTTACATTCAGTCCTACAGAAAACCATAATTTTATAATACCGTATTAGTATATGGCTGAAGAACTGTTTTTTTTTTGTCCGCTCGTTACATTTATACCAATGCTCTTGTTTATCTTAATAAATCTATCTCAAAATATGCCTAAAAAACTCCCACATTCAAAATTCCTACGATCATAACAACAGAAGAAGGTCCAAAAATAAGCAAATCTCACACACAATGTGTTTAGTATGCTCTGAGCGCGGCGCGGAGGTCAAGAGCCAAGATCTTGGCCGCGGCAGTGACACTAGACCTCGACTCTCGCGTTACCGTGCAGAATGTGAGCGGTTGAAAGTTTAGAGATGGAAAGTGTTTGTATATACAGGGTGTAAACGAACCCTTCACGCATCCGTCAACCAAGCATTCTGTACATCAAACTAAGTACCCCTACGCAAAAATTTTTGCTGGGAAATTACTTTTTTTTTTGGGGTCAAAAATCACATTTTACGGTAAAACTCAAAGTAGGACTCTTAAAACATTGTGCTAGTGGATGCTTTGGATAGTAAACGGGTCATGGAGGTAATTTAAGTAAAGTTAAAACCTGAAATACTAGTATTTACAAAAACAGCTGTGAAGAATTTGGAACTTTGACCCCCAATATCTCCGTAACTAGGAGGTTCCCAGGTATGGTCTAGAAAAAAAAATGATCGCAGTGGTGGGGAGAACAAATTCCCTTCGTTTGCGTTAAGGGTACTTTTACACCCTATATATGGGATGTTGGTCCTTTTCTCAAGAGATGACCACCTTTGTTCTTTGACTAGTAACCTGGCTAGTAAGCTATGTAGCTAAACTGGTGGCCGATTCAAATATCGTTTTCAGGTTTCCGTACCCGAAGGGTAACCAACATGTTGGAACTATTTGGTAGCTGTAACTAACCTTCTTCATAATGTTTGATAGGTCTTTTGATTTAGTTTTAATTTGAATTTTGTTTTATTTTGTGTCTGTCACTCTATTGAAAATATCGAAATATATAACTTATAAATATTAATAATGTTACTCATTATTTATTTGGAATACTAGAAATCCACTGAAAACGTTAACCTCCTTCTGGTTATGGGCCCAGAATTCTAGAATTCTAAATTTTGTGATTTATTTTTCGTACGTACTTCGAACATAAAAAATGGAAGATTCTCGTTCAAAATTTCTTTCCAATAAGAATGGAAGTGATACTAGTGTAGTACCCCATATTGCAAATACACAGACTGTAAGTACTCCATCATTTAATAAATTAGAAGGACGTTCGAACTACACAACATGGGCATTTTCAATGGAGATGATGTTGATTGATTGTGGACTTTGGGATTGTGTGAAGCATCCACCTTTAGATAATAGTTCACAAGAAACGCTTCGTCGTGATGACAGAGCTCGCTCTAAAATTGGCTTGTGTTGTCATGAGAGAGTCTTCTCAAAAATAATGGGATCTAAATCTGCATTTGAAGCGTGGAATAACTTAAAAAAATCATACGCAGACAGCGGACTTGTAAGAAAGCTCACATTAATGAAAAAACTAATGAATTCTCGATATACTGACAACATGGAAAGCTATGTAAATGAGATTATGTCAACACATCAACAGTTACAACAGATTAATCAAAAAGTAGATGATTCGTTTCTCGCAATTATACTGCTATGTGGTCTACCAGAGAAATTTAAGCCACTTGTCATGGCATTGGAACATTCCGGCTCTGAACTGACTTCAGATAATGTCATTGCTGCACTCCTGAAAGAAGACAGCCGTGATCTAGCTGCTTGTAGTGACACGCGTGAAGATAGTGCTTTGGTGATGTTACACAAAAAGTTAAATAGAGACACTAAGAACATATTTTGCAATTACTGTCGTAAACCTGGTCATATAAAAGCAAATTGCAGAATACTCAAAGCCAAATCCCAAAAGGAAAAGGCCAATATTTCTGAGGTAACACTTATGGTTGATGATCAGTCAGTAAGTAATACTTATTTTGATAATTCTGAAACTTGTGAAACTTTTGTAAACTCTTTTGTTTGTAAACCTAGTTTTGATAAGGCGTATACTGTAAAGAGTGATGACTGGCTCATAGATTCCGGGGCTACGAGTCACATGACTAATAGACGTGATTGGCTACATGATACTAAACCTATCCAAAAGCGTATTAGAATAGCTAATGATCAAATAATTCTTTCAGATGCCATTGGTACTGTAAAACAAAACACTTCCAATATTACCGATGTTTTGCATGTTCCTTACCTGTCAACGAACCTGCTTTCAGCTAGCTCATTGGTAAACAAAGGAAATGTCGTACTTTTTTCGAAATCTGGAGGTAAAATTATTGATGGTCAAACTTGTAAGGTATTTGGAAAAGTTATAAGAACAGCCTCAAACGTCAACGGTATGTACAAACTTGATTTATCTATTGATCAGGTGAATTTAACAGAAGTTACAGATAACTCAGCTTATTTATGGCATAAACGCCTTGGTCATCTGAATTTCAGATCCATGGAATTACTAAGACTTCACTTAGCTCTTGGTGTTAAGTATCCAAAACCTGATGGATCTATTAAAGATAATTGCATTGCTTGCGTGGAAGGTAAACTTTCAAAGCAACCTTTTAAAATGTCTGATTCAAAATCGTCAAATCTACTGGAAATTATTCATAGTGATGTTTGCGGACCTATGAGTACCCAATCTTTGGGAGGTGCTTCATATTTCGTAACTTTCACAGACGATTTTTCTAGAAAAACATTTACTTATCTAATGAAACAAAAAAAGGAAGTTGTTGAAAAATTTTGCGAATTTAAAAACTTAGTCGAGACCCAAACTGATAAAAAGATCAAAGTTCTACGTTCTGACAACGGTACTGAATATTTGAATTCAGAAATGAAAGAAATATTAAAACAGTCCGGTATAGTTCACCAGACAACAGTACCTTACAATCCAGAACAAAACGGTTTAGCTGAACGGGTCAATAGAACTTTAGTTGAGAAAGCAAGATCTATGCTATCAGAATCTAGCTTACCTAAGACTTACTGGGGAGAAGCCGTCAATACAGCGACTTACTTGAAAAATCGCTCACCGACAAAGGCTATTAGAGGAAAAACTCCTGAAGAAATGTGGACTGGAAGAAAAGTAAATCTTTCACATCTTCGTATTTTTGGATGTAAAGTATATGCTCACATACCTAAAAATCTTCGAAAGAAATTTGATTTTAAGGCCAAACTGTGCATATTTGTAGGTTATTGCACCGAAACGAAAGGATACAGAGTAGTTGATCCTGAACATCCAAAAATTATAATCAAAACGAGAGATGCCAAATTTTTCGAAAATGACTTTCTATATAAATCAAAGTCAACTAAAAAAAACAATATGGTTGATAAAGTTGGAACTCAACTATCAGAATCTGTTCCTATTATATTTCAAGAAAATTCAGAAAATATATCAACTCAAGGAAAAGTCAACAAAAATCTTACTGAACCTGTAATCCAGGAAACTCAAGTTATCAAAATTTTTTCTGAACCTTTAGTACAGGAAACAGAACTCAATGTACCTGAAAATGAAAACACTGAAGAAGAATTTCATGACAGTATAGCAGAGATTCCAGATGATACAAACAATCAAGTTTCTCAACCTGATAGAAGATATCCTTTGAGAAACAGAATAAATAAAAAGTGGTCAGAAGATACAGTTCTATATAAAGCTGCAGAAGATGAAATTCCTTCAACCTATAAGGAAGCTATGAGTTGTGATGATAAAAATAAATGGAATGAAGCTCTTCAAAGCGAATATGACTCACTTATGAATAACGAAACTTGGATTCTTGTAGATAGACCAAAAGATAGGAAAATAGTTCGTTGTAAATGGGTATTCAAGATCAAGAAAAATGGAAACGGAGAAAACGTACGATACAAGGCGCGATTAGTAGCCAAAGGTTTTACACAAACCTACGGCATAGATTATGATGAAACATTCGCACCTGTAGCACGTCTTTCAACAGTCAGATTATTACTTGCTTTTGCAGCCCAATGGAACATTTCAATGGATCAAATGGATGTTGAAACCGCCTTCCTTAACGGAGATCTAAATGAAGAAATATTTATGGAACAACCTGAGGGTTTCACCAAAGAATGCAACAAGGGGAAGGTATGCCAGTTAAAGAAAGCACTTTACGGTCTGAAACAAGCGCCTAGACAGTGGAATGTCAAACTTAACGAAGCAATGATGCAACTAGGAATGAAAAGGTCTGAACATGATCATTGCCTCTATTATAAAGACAAAGGAACTTGCAAATTAATTGTCGCAATCTTTGTTGATGATCTATGCATTCTTAGCAATAGTGCTGACATGAAAGAAAACTTTAAAAAGAATATTCAAAATTTCTTTAAGATCAAGGATTTGGGAAAATTGAAACATTTCTTAGGAATGAGGATAATTAAAGAGGAAAATAGAATAACTATTGATCAAGAAGAATATATTAAAAGGGTACTAGATCATTTTGCTATGACTGATGCAAAACCTGCTAGTACTCCTGCTGATTCAAATCTGAAATTAGTAAATCCTTCAAATGAAGAGAAAGAGGCAGCTCAACATTTGCCTTATCAGAGACTGATTGGATCTTTAATGTATTTGTCTGTCGGAACAAGGCCAGACATTACACATTCTGTAAGTGTGTTAAGTCAGTTTAACAGTAACTTTGGAACAATTCACTGGAATGCAGCAAAAAGAGTTCTACGATACTTAAAAGGGACAATGCATCTTAAACTTCAATTCCAGAAGAAAAATACACTTGCACTTACGGGATATACTGATGCAGATTATGGTGCGTGTCAGATAGACAGAAGATCTTACACTGGATATGTATTTTATTTAAATGGACCTATTTCGTGGGAATCTCGTAAACAGCGAACGGTCGCCTTGTCAACAACTGAAGCCGAATATATGGCAATTAGTGATGCTTCTAAAGAATCTATTTATCTCAAAAACTTATTGATGGAAGTGTTAGGTTTTGACAATGGTGTCTGTATTTACAGTGATAATCAGGGAGCTCAAATGCTTACTAAAAATAACATTCATCACTCGCGAACAAAGCACATTGATGTAAGACATCATTTTATAAGGGATACTGTAGCTAGTGGTATTATCAATATAAAATATGTTCCCACAAATGAAATGAAGGCAGATGTCTTAACTAAGTTTCTACCGAAGCAAAGACATCTGTGTTTAACAAAAGAATTAGGATTAATTTAATATTAATTATAATGGTCTATTATCTATTCAGAAGTAGGGGAAGTGTTGGAACTATTTGGTAGCTGTAACTAACCTTCTTCATAATGTTTGATAGGTCTTTTGATTTAGTTTTAATTTGAATTTTGTTTTATTTTGTGTCTGTCACTCTATTGAAAATATCGAAATATATAACTTATAAATATTAATAATGTTACTCATTATTTATTTGGAATACTAGAAATCCACTGAAAACGTTAACCTCCTTCTCAACAGGACCCTACTACTAAGGCTCCGCTATCCGTCTGTCTGTTTGTCAGCGGGCTGTATCTCATAATCCCTAGTATGTAGACAGTTGAAATTTTCACAGATTGCATATTTCTATTACCGCTACAACCACAAATAATATTAATCATTTTAAAATTAAAGGGGGCTCACCTACTACGGTGGTACCGAACCCATCATGCGTATCTAAGTTTTTTTTGTATCTCCCTTATACCCTATAATGCCCTAACTACAACTTTATCAATCACCAATCCGTTAAGCAAATGTAATGAATATTTACTGAAAATTGCCAGTCTGTAAGTCTGGACAATCGAAGTGTTCTACTTTGCCTTACATAACATTATTACCAATGGATTAGTGTCTAATGTTCACCTGGGTGATATCACCCAGGTGAACATTAGACACTTCAATCTCACACCAATCCGTTGAGCAAATGTAATGATTATTTACTGAAATTTGCCAGTCTGTAAGTCTCGACAATCGAAGTGTTCTACTTTGCCTTACGTAACATTATTACCAATGGATTAGTATCCTGGGTGATATCACCCAGGTGAACATTAGATACTAAAGTAGTGTCCTCAATTCACCTGGGAGATATTAGTTTCACCCGGGTGAATGGAGGACACGAATTTAGTGTCCCGTGTTCACCTGGGTGAAATTCGACCCAGTATTTTTTTGTTTAGTTGATTGTTATAGTCTCTTGATATAAGCAATTGCTACGTGCATTTGTATTATTTTATACCGCTAATAACTTTATCTAGCATAATAATATTATTGAATCAGTGCCTGCCTTTACCAATTGTGGTGAATATGGTACAAAACCACGATAAGAATACAATGATTTAGGAAATAACACACAGACGTTGCGGCGATGTTGCCATGCAAAGCTTATTTACTGTTTAGCATCACGCGTTGCGTGACAAAAATGTAAAAGTGCCATCATTATAATTAATTTCCTTTCTAACATAGGTACTGGCAGTTTTATTACTTACCCGACTGCGGCGAAACCCAAAAGGGGGGTTCTAAGCGAAGTTAAAACTAACTTAAGTGGCTTGGTAGTGGGCAGGGTACATTGGAGACGAAAAATTATGGAGTGGTGACTGCGAACCGGAAGACGTTGCTTTGAGAGACCTCCTTCTTGGTAGACCCCGATAACCTAGGGAAGGTTGTGGGGATCTGCTGGATGCGAGACACACGGGACCAGTCAATGTGGCGACACTCGGGGGAGGCCTATGTAAAACGGTGGACGTCTTTTGACTGAAATAATGATGTTGAGGGAGTTAAAACGCAACTAATTGTTTCACTGTTTGCTGTTTAGAAAAGACTGGACTTGCTTCTATTTATAAACTCTACACGGATTCAGCATTGCTTCAAGTCGAAGTGTTTAAGATTCTAGGTAGGTACGAAATTACTTAATTATGTGGGGGGTTCAGAATAGGATAGTTAACTAAAAAAATCTAATTAGTCCGTCAGATGGCATCCCAAAAAATATTGGACACGAATTTTTTCTTTTTTCACGTAAACAAACAATGAAGACGATACAGTGCTTTGAAAACTCGTGTGACGTCATATTGTGAGGCATTAGTATGACATTTTTTAGCGGTGAGTGACGTCACAACGCGTCAAATCATTAACGCGTTTTATCTTTGTCAATTTTTATGGATTTGATAAAACAAAAAATACGTATCCAATATTTTTTGATAATGTAACAGACGGACTAATTAGAATCATATTTTTCATCATCTCTATAATGTACTGATTATGTGGTAACCGTCTTAGCATCGGTGACTTCCACCCCTTAAAGGAACCGACGTCAAAGTCGGAAGTACAGCATAACCATGAATGAAAATACAATTAGAGTAGTTGCTACGGAACGAGCATAATAATATTATAATCCTTTGAAACAAAGAGGGACCCTGGCAGAACGCCAGGCTACGAATGGAGTCAACTGAACTAGCGACTATTAATGAGTCAACAAGATAAAGGAGACGTTGAAATGTTTCAAGGAGATGCAGGGAATAATGCGTTGGTTTATTTAAATAAATAGTTTAATAATAACTCTATTTCAGTACGTTACGTTCTCATCATTTTCACAATAAAATGATTGAGTTCCAAACTTCCAACGATATAATTATAAACCTAGCAGCTACGATAGTTTAGTGGTGTGGCCGTCACACTGCCAAGTCATTGGTCTCAAGTTCGAACCCAAGGCCTCTGATTTTTCAAAGAGATGTCAGCAACATGGAAGGGGCCGCAAGGGCCGACGCCCGTCGGGGTTGCGGGTTGTTCGAAAGAGATACCGCGGCCTCGGTACAAGGGCTAAGAAGGAACTTGGGTGGTTTTTACTCAGTAGAAGTCTGTTAGTCCCTACCGCTCCGCCCAGAGCGACAGAAGTCATTTGATGATTTACCAGCCCCCCCCCCCCAAAAAAAAGAGCCAGATAAACAATTTCATGTGTTGGATAAACATATTTCTCACTAAAATGACGTCTCCGAACACCGGTCTTTTATCAAGAATGTCCGGTGTACGAACAAAGTTCCAGCGTTTTCCTATCTAAACACTAACAACACATCTCCCCTTAATCACCATCTAAGGTGAACAAAATCACCACTCCGCTTAGTTAGTAATTATCACACATATATAAAACGTTTCCGCGTCAGCTGACAAAGAAGGAAAATGCGCTATAATCATCATTATCAGCAGGAAGTGTCCAAGGTTCTGTCAATGAACTGCACTCATCTGTCTCGTAGAGTAATTACTGATTATATGGGATCTAGTATAAATAGATGATTTGTAATAATAGATTTTATGCACTAGTGTTGAAAAGGATGCATTGTTCTTTTATGCTATGTTTCATCAACATCAGCCTATTAATGTTTCCACTGCTGGGACACTGGCCTCCTCTCTTTGAGAGGGAGTGCACGCGGGCCCAGTGCGGATTGGTAGTTAACACAAGTCTTCGAATTTTTGGTTCTAGGACATGTCGGTTTCCTCACGATGTTTTCCTTTACTAATAGTAATGCGGGTTTCGAACCCACGACTTACTGGGCGTAAGTCGGGGCCACTACCACTGGGCCACCCCTTTTTTTTTTTTTTTTGGCGGGTGGAAAATCATCAAATAACCCCTCCCGCTCTTGGGCAGAGCGAAAGGGAGAGTCAGACTTCTACTAACTAAAAACCACCCATGTTCCTTCTTAGCCCTTCATGTCGAGGCCGCGGTATCTCTTGCGAACAACCCGCAGTCCCGACGTACTGTTGAGCATAAGAGTCTAGGTTCGATTTCCAGGTCGGGCAAATTGTTATTGGTTGCTTCCATCAGGAAGTTCTCAGTAGCAGCCACGAAGCCTAGATTTATGCCCGGTTGATGGCAATTGCTTTGCGCTCTGTTATATGGAACTTAAACATAACTGTCTAAATCTGGGTGTACTATTAGTTAAACCTCTGCCTAACCACAGGGGTTACAGGCGTGATGTTGTTATGTTATGTGTGCAGGCTTAGCAGGCTAAACAAAATAGACATAAATACGATATGAAGACATGGCGTGTTTTTACACAACCCACAACAGACTAAATCTTTTCAGTAAGTATAACATGAAATAACTCATTAATCATTATAAATAAGCCCTCCATAACACAGTCAGTTAATTGACGTCGTGTGCTTATTTGCATAACAATGAATTTTCCGGTTGTACACGGATATTTAAAGAGTTCCTATTATTTATATAAATTCAGTTTTTTTCCACTTAATTGAACATTGAGCCAATAAATCGTAAACAATCATTAATTAAGTAATAAAATACATAACGCATGAGGTAACTGCTGTTAACCTTCCGTAGGTAAAAAAACAAAAGATAAGAATCGCAAAAAGATATGCCCCGGGTGAGGATCGAACTCACGACCTTAAGATTATGAGACTTACGCGCTGCCTACTGCGCTACCGAGGCTGGTGACGTGGCAGCCGAATTTAACCTTCTTACACTGCTATGACATTTTTACTAGACTGGGTTGCTAGGCAACATAAAAACTTTTGGTTTTCATTACAACGTTGTATCGACCTTTTCACGCTTGTCAGGAGGGCGCTTTTCGTATATCAATGTGAACTAGTCTATGGAAATTGAAAACCAAGATGGCGACGTTAGTTCCAATTTTGACTATGCGCCAAAATAACTATCTTTTGGCGCTCAAATAACATTCAAAATAATCAAAACCAGAATATTTTTTTACACTGTTTCCTTTGGAGAAGAACCGTTAAGAAATTCCATGGTTATCTATTTAAATGGCTTCGCTTACAATATTATAATTCATTCCAACGCCAAAAGATATTTTTAAAACTATAGCAATGTTTATTTCATTGTGAAGGTCAGTTATCGGCTATTTTATTTATCATTTATGTTAATGAGTCGTGAGAAAAAAGATATGCAGATGATGCGACGATGCATTAATTTAATGGCTGATTGTTCTTCATCACCTCGTTGGTCTAGTGGTGGCAAGCCGGACTGCTGAGCGCCAGTCCTGGGTTCGTTTCCCAGGTTCGGCAAAGTATTATTAGGGTTTTCCATAACGAGTTTATTCAGTAACTATAGCAGCCACGGAGTCTGAATTTAGGCGCCATTGATGGAAATCGCTCCCAACTACATGGGACTTTAATATAACTGGCGAATGTGGGTGTACTAGTGGGTCTCCCTCTGCCTTATCCTTCGGGGATTACAGGCGTGATGTTAAATAAACTAGAAACCTTTCAATTGTGTAATAATAATGTATTTTCAAAAACATACGCAACGACCGAAATCTACTTAAGTTTGATGCTGTAATCGATCGAGATAAAATCAAATATTACCTGACTGTTATAAAATTATAATACATTGCTTGCTCCATTAATATCTTTAGATCTGGCCGATGGCATTCAAAGCTTTGTCCACCAACAAAAGGTAAATAGAAGATATAAGTACCCAGTAATATGAGGAAGTATCTTCATCTGTAATTAGCACTTCCTTGCAGTTTATGTAATTACTTTGTTCAATATAACTTGACTTACCATGACAATTAAAAAAATGCAATCTGCACTAATATTATAAAAAAGTATCTGTTTGTAAGTTTGTATTTATTGGGTAATCTCCAGAACTAATGATATATTTGAAAGTTACACTGATAGAAAGATACCCTATTCGTGGGTGCTATAAGCTATAAATTATATTTATACCTTTTTTCAATTCATTTTATTCAATAACAATTTTTACATTGTGTCTGAATCTCTATATCTAGTATACACTAATTTATATTTAAATCATCACAATTATCAAAATTAAATTAAAATCAGAAGAATAATAATAAGAATAAAATACAAAAAAAAGCTATAAAAGTCATGTCAAATCATAAAATACAATAAACCGTCCATTTCTATTAAATTACCTATAATTCATCAGCAGAATAATCTAGACACTTGACCTTATTCTGAAATTCACTTTTATATACTAAGCTTTTTAATTCTGTCAATATTATTACTTTTATTATGGTAAAGTTTAAAACAAATTTCCAGTAGTCCCTAATGTACTGGTGTCTGTTCAGCAATCAACAGCAAAAACTACATTATTTATTACAAAAAAGACAAGTTTAGCAATTAGCGTGATTTTACTATTTCTAAAACAATCTTAGCTCCGACTACAGTATCAATATAAACATGATTACCGCACAATCAAAGACAACCATTAATCATTCCCCTACAAGACAGATAGCCAGGTCTACAATGAGTTATGATCTATGGTTGATAACGTGCTATCTATGAAAACAGCTGTTCCCTTGACATTCGTTGTTACAAGTTACAAGCCAATTCGTGACCTATGACTGTGGCCCAGACATTTTTATTATACGTTTTTATGCAAGTCAGCCAGTTTGCTATACAGGTATTTTGCAATACCTTTGTATATATTATGTGTGGCTCCAGGCAAGAATTGTCTGACTGCCTCGCTGGTCTATTGGTTGTACGTTTTATTTATTGAATTTTTACACCAGTTTTTTTTTTGCAGCAGATTTCTATCCCTGTTAATGGCAATAGGCTAGCCCCCTATACTTCAACATAACTAGCCAAACGTGGGTGTACTATTAGGTACACCTCTGTCTGTCTGAAGGGTTCTAACCCTTCCAAGATTACAGGCGTGATGTTATGATATTTTAAGTAAGCCCGGTTTTTCCCACTCTTGGGCCAAGGCCTGAACGTCCCGTCGGGGCTACGGGTGGTTCGCAAGAGATACCGCGGCCTCGACATGAAGGGCTAAGAAGGAACATGGGTGGTTTTTAGTCAGTAGAAGTCTGACACTCCCTTTCGCTCTGCCCAAGAGCGGGAGGGGTTATTTGATGATTTTCCTTCCGCCAAAAAAAAAGGCCTCCTCCATTACTTCCACTTCTCACGATAGTGTGCTTATTCTCCAGGAAGATGAGAGGAAGCCATTCAAGACGACCCACCATCTTCTCCTCGGTCATGTTATGTTAAGTTTTACAGCCTGAGTCGTCTCACTACAGGGCAAATATTTTGAGCTAATCTGGACCAGTCCTGCCTCCGCACAGTTCAAGATCATCAAATTACAGCCGTAGAACTAGATTGCAATACTTCCATCTTACTTCTGTTCTCCTGGTAGTTTGTGAGACTTTACTACCTATCCTTTATTTTTCATCTCCAAAAAAAATTTTTTCAATACCTCCTGCCTACTTCTATTCTCCTGGTAGTTTGTGCCGTAGTTGTACCCTGAACTGTGTGATAGAACGAATGAGAAACTTGAGTCCCGCTGGTTTTACGATTTTGTAACACCTTAAATCGTAGAACTAGTGGGAAAAAAATCCGACTAGTTCTATTGTAGGCATTCGTAGGACTGTGCAGTAGAACTAGTGGGAATGATGCGGTTCTAATGGCAGACTCAAATAGGACTACAGACTTATTTGATTACGTAACCTGCCACATCATCAGGGTAACCTTACGCAACAACAAATAACCAGCCATCGCCAGTACAGTAACATCACGTAGGAGTTCAAATTCGTAATCCTGTCTCAGGTTACTGTTAATCGGATGACCGCGTAACGTTCCGACAACTGACTGGTGACTGGTGACTACTGACTGACTACGATCGATTAGCGGCTTTCGGAGCCGAAACATGAACGCCTTACTGAAAGAAAAGGATTTATTGCGTAATTTTTGTGTCGCTTTTAAGAAGCGGAATCTATGTTTTTCTAACTCCACCGCTATTGATTTTGATTTCGTTGCAGGATGAAGGCAATTTATCTAAACCTAGCTTTTGTCCGTGGCTTCGCTCGCGTGAAAATGTCGATTTTCCATACAAACTTTAACCCCCTTTTTCACACCCTTAGGGATTGAATTTTGAAAAATCCTTCCTTAGTGCTGCGTAATTCTAAGTTTGTAGCCCTAAGAGTTTGGCCTGTGCATCCTCAGTCAGTTTGCTTTGCTTTGGGACTTCGTAGAGCTTTATTGTGTCGGCACTTTTCTGGTGGTTGCCGCTTTTGATCCTGGCGGCGGAGGCTAGTATTTAATAAAAATCCTTCAAGGTAGGACGACACAGCCATAATGTGACCGTCGCGCGTCGGACTGCCAAGTCACAGATCTCGAGTTCGAACCGAACAGCATCACTGATTTTTCGGATTAATGTGCGTATTGTCTAATTATCACTTCTTCTGGTTTCTGGAAACCAGCATGACTGAGACATATTTCTTGATGGCATGTAAATCCAAATCAGAGGCCCATGGACAGATGGGACGCCGTCGCCTCCTTCTGCGAAGCAGTGATGCTAGCGAAGGAGGTGGCGGAACGTGAGAGGGAGAGAACCTCTCGTCCCAGCCGCCGCGGGAGGCGCTCCGGGCGTCGGGGGCCACGTGATGGCTTCCGGCCACCGTAGACGCGGGCCTGTGGACGGTGAGTGATGGGTAAGCTCGCCGTCCGTCCGTCTCATGACGACGACAGGCCGTGTCGACGGCGCGTTCGTGTTCCACGCGCGCCTCAAAGAGATGTCAGCCACATGGAAGGGGCCCGCAAGGGCCGACGCCCGTCGGGGCTGCGGGTTGTTCGCAGATACCGTGGCCTCGACATGAAGGGCTAAGAAGGAACATGGGTGGTTTTTATTCAGTAGAAGTCTGACACTCCCTTTCGCTCTGCCCAAGAGCGGGAGGGGTCATTTGATGATTTTCCACCCACCATAAAAAAAAAGGCCCATGGACAGCATCAACACTCTGACACCTAGAACCACAGATCATGCAGTCACTCTTCACAAGCCTTCACACATTAATTAAAAATTCAAACAATTAAAAAACCAACACACAAAAACATTCCCCAAACAATCTTCCTCATTTCGTCCTTCACAACCATAGCAACAACGTTTGACAGTTCTTCGCAAAAAACTTCCGCGGAATAACCGGAACATTTTCCGTAAACACCGACCGGCTGTGCATATTGTATGAGGAATAGTATGGTTCTGACCTAGACCTACAGACTGCACGCCTGGGGGAGAGACGTGATCATGTAGTGTGTATGTATACAGGCCGATTTTATTTTGTTATAGCCTCGTATTTGGAGTGCTAACTCGTGGGTAGATCGGTGATTATTGTAGGCAGACAATCATTATTATACAACGTAAATAACATCAATTAACGTGCTTTCAGAGGCACATAGGAAACTCAATAGTCACCCATCCACGGACTAACCTAAACAAGCGCGGCTTAACCTGAAGATCTACCGGAGCGGCTGTCATTAATAAGCCACGTGCTCCACAAAAAATTGAACACTGCTTGTGAATTCGGCGTCTGAAAATTACAAGCTAGAGGGCAGTTTTTTTTTCAGAATAGGTTAGATAACAAAAAGAATCGAATTAGTCCGTTAGATAGATTACCAAAAAATATTGGACACGTATTTTTTCTTTTTTCACGTAAACAAACAATAAAGACGATACAGTGCTTTGAAATCTCGTGTGACGTCATATTCTAAGACATTTTTATCAGAGTTTTATCTTCGTAAATTTTTCCTGATTTGTTAAAACAAAAAATACGTTTCCAATATTTTTCGATAATCTAACAGACGGACTAATTAGAATCATATTTTTTTTAGTCAGGAAACATCCCTATTATTTCAATAATCAGGCAAAGCTTATGAGCCGTTTTCCATTTCGTATGACTCTAATAAGTTAGGGGCAATGATTCTTATGACTGAAGACCCACGTCGAGTATTTTGGGGGCAAACATCTTCAGGAGTACAAAGGCTACAATTGAATGTAAGTTATCTTTTTTCAATCGCCAGTTAACTTTTACCTGAGGAATAAATGTGATGTTTTGACAGATTGTCTATCCATAAACTGTCAAAGTGACAATCTTATTCGTCAGATAAAAGTTAACTGGCAATTGAAAAACAGGCCCTTAGTGGTTAAAAACATACATTCAACTAACTGACCCTTTTCTGTTTGGGGCGTGAAATCTTCTAATGACTCCTCCCAATCAGGGCAGAGCGGGAGTGTCAGACTTCTTCTGACTAAAACCCACCCATGTTTCTTCTTAGCCCCTTGTATTTCAGGGCCGCGATGTCTCTTTTGAACAGTCCCGCAGCCCCAGCAAAAAGTAAGTCACTAATTAACATTTACATTAAATTAAATGATCATTGATTAACAAAACTGATTGGTAAATCATTGTCAATCAAACTGTTACTAATTGCAATCATTTTATCATTCCATCAATCACAACCAGCCATTTTGAAGGTATGTACTTATGTTATAATGTAATTATATACGTAGTATATATAATAATATACATCACCATTTAATAGTTTATCACTTAAATTAATTATTGCAGTCAGTTGTGTCAAAATCACTGTCTGATTATAATTTTTATTGTTATAAATAAGTGTTTAAACTGATATGGTCAATAACACTATCGAGGAGCTCGTGGCTTAGTAATAACAATATGTCGATCTAAAAGGTAAGCAGTGCTTGCCGAGGATGGTTCATGGATGGATGATCACCCATTACATACCGAGTTTCCTCCGTGCACGTGGGAAAACGATAAGCAAATGATGATAACTAAGATTGTCATGATCACTGAAAACGGGATATTAACCGTGTTTAGGTACTATTTGTTTTAAGTTTCCGATTCCGGCGATATTCCATGGACACGGATAAACTAATAGTACACATGGCAGAAAAGTTCTGGAGTGGTGACCGCGAACAGGAAAACGTTGCGTTGGAAGGTCTTCCACTAGGTGGACCAATGAGACGGTGAAGGTTACGGGGATCCGCTGAACGCGAGACGCACGGGACTGATGAATGTGGCGATACTTGGGAGAAGCCAAGTATATTTTCCACCAGCAGTGGACGTCTTTCTGCTAAATTGTTCATCATCATCATCGTCATCGGTACACTTTACATCTTGAATACATTTGTACCTATAGATCTTATATAAATAATGACTTATATACAGTCTACAGAATTTATTTGAATGAACACTGTTGAAATAAAGATAAACGACTGCCGGTTATAAATGGTTTGTTTATTATAGTAAACTTAATAGACTTTTAATACAAGGTTTAGACAAGGGCCGGGCGTGCGCGCCATGAGAGGGCAGGCCATAGACTAGGCAAGTGTTGCTATACCTGACATCTCCCCTTTTTACAAAGGTAAGTAAAATTTTATTTAACATGTTAAGGCTAGTATCCAAGCCAGGAATCTTTACACTTACAATTTCTGGACGAATCACAACTGTCAATCTGACATTTGGAATTTGACATTGACATAAGACTGACAGATAACCTCTTTTGGAATTTAACTTACATTGACATTTTTACAGTAAACAAACAATAGTAATTTGTAACCATCTTAATTACTAGCTTAAGATTAAACTTAATTTAATCACAATAACGTGCTGGTTTCTTAATCATCCTACCAGAACGCGACGTTACTACCGGTGCGCTATTTGCACTAGTGTTAGGGACATTGACATTATTCTGTGTGTCACTAATGTTTGTTCTGTTTTCAGGTACTTCCTCAGGTGTGGCATTGACCGAGGAGGGAGGTTTGAGGATATGCTCCCGACTTCTCCGGAATTCTCCTTCTGGGGACTTTACTACAAAGCTACGAGGCTCTGCGCATGCATTCGAGATTGCACCTGGGATCCAAACACTATGTGGCTTGTGTTTGAAATACACTTTATCACCTATCTGCACTTCTGGCAATGGCTTTGTGTTCTTATTGTAATAAAGTGTTGACTGAGACTTTTGTGTTTCAATGTTCTTTTTAACTAATTCAGTGTTAGCTAATGTTGGAGACAATTGTGAATCTGTGACTGGGAGTTTAGTGCGTAAGTATCTAGACATAGAGAGTTGTGCTGGTGAGTATCCTGTCGACCTTTTAGGTGTATTCCTATATTGTAGTAGTGCTAGGTAAGGATCAGTCTTGTCCGCTTTACATTTCTTTAGCATATTCTTAATACTACCTATGGCTCTTTCAACCATGCCATTGGAACGGCTCAAATAGGGACTAGAAGTAATAAATTTTATGTTCCAAACGTTTGTGAACTCTCTAAACTCTTTACTATTAAACGGTGGACCGTTGTCTGAAATCATAAATTCAGGAATACCATGCCTTGCGAATATAGACTTCAAATGAGTAATAACAATATTTGCATGTGAACCTGATTTCAGTAGTGCAAATTCAACATATTTAGTATAGTAATCTACAACTATTAGGTATTTTTTGTCCTCAAAATCAAACAAATCTATACCAACTTTATTCCAAGGCAAATATTTGTATTCATGATGTTGGATTGGCTCTTTACTGTTATTTCTACGATATGTTAAACAAATATGACATTGGCTCACAAACTTTTCAATATCATTACTTATATTAGGCCAATAAACAGTACTTTTTGCTAGTCTTATGGAACTATTTATTCCTTGATGTCCTTCGTGTGCTAAATTAATTACATAGTCTCTCATGGACTCAGGCATTACAATCTTATCGCACATAAAAAGTATGTTGTTCATGACATGTAGTTTGTCTTTTAATGAAAAATATGGCTTAATAGATTGGCCAACAGACCTTTTGTGTTCTGGCCATCCATTTTGACAATATTGGACAATTTGACATAAGATAGGATCTTTATTAGTCTCATCTTTAATTTGATCTAGTCTCTCCTGAGAAACTGACAAGTTAGAAATTATTAAGTTTACATGTAGATCTATGTCCTGCTCAAGATCTAGTAATGTATTTATATATTACATTGAGATCATATGGCTGAAGGCGTAGCATTATTCTCTGTAATCTAGCTGGAATATCGACTAGTGCCTTCTTAAATAATGTAATAAGTGGCTTATGATCTGTCTCGACTGTAACTTTTCTACCATAAATATATTGATGGTATTTTGTACAACCAAACAATATGGACAAAAGTTCTTTTTCAATTTGGGAATAATTTTGTTGACATTTTGTTAGTGAGGCTGAGGCATATGCTACTGGTTGCTTGTCATGTAGAAGTACTGCACCCAGGGCATCTCTAGAAGCATCTACAGACATAGTCACTTCTTTATTTGGGTCGTAATATGTTAAGACTGGGGCTCTACTAATTAATATTTTAATTTTATTGAACTCTGCCTCATGCTGTTCTGACCATAACCATTCAGTTTGTTTTGACAATAGAGTTCTTAGTAAACTATTCTCTTTGGACAAATTAGGTATGAATGGACTTAGATAGTTGACCATGCCCATAAATCTTTGCAGATCTTTAATGTTATTTGGTCTTGGCATGTCACAAATTGCTTTGACTTTTGATTGGTCGACTTGAACACCATTTTGACTAAAAATATGTCCTAAATATTTGACATGACTGGCACAAATGACTGACTTATCTTTGTTGAATTTAAGATTGATTTCTCTGGCTCTGACTATGACTTTTTGTAGGGCTTCATCATGTTCTTGTTGCGTTTTGCCATAAATTAGGAAATCATCCATCATAATCTTAACATTAGGTATGTCACTGAATCTTTTGACCATTTCTCTATAGAATATTTCTGGTGCTGCATTAATACCATAAGGTAGACGTTTAAAACTATATCTGCCAAAGGGTGTTATGAAAGTACACAGTTTTGATGCAGCATCTGAGAGTTTTAACATCCAGAAACCTTTATTGGCATCCAGTGTAGTGAAGAATCTGGCTCCAGAGAGGTCAGACTTTATCTCATCTAGAGTGGGAAACTGGTAATGTGGTCTCATAATGGCTTGGTTAAGTTTGCGAGGGTCTATACAGAGTCGTAGTTTATCATTCTTTTTAGTAGTTATAACAAGACAACTTACCCATTCGGTGGGTTCTTCGACTGGACAAATAACATTACTTTCCACAAGTTTGTCTAGCTCTGCTTTGAGCCTGTTTTTTAATTGAAATGGAACTCTCCGGCATGCGTCTACACTTGGGATTGCATCTGGCTTTAGTTTTAAATCGCAGGTAAAATCTTTCAAGCAGCCTAGACCTTGAAACAAGTCACTGTTAGCAGACATAATATTATTACTGGTATTCATCTCGACATTATGTATCCTTTTGATCAAATTGAGTGTGTCGCACGACTCCCTTCCTATTATATTTTGTGAATCTATGTCTACTACATGGAACAAGACATTATAAATGTGGCCTTTATGACTTAGCGGTAGAATACACTGACCTATAGTGGGTATTGACTGTCCACTGTAAGTAGAGAGTTTATGTCTACTTTTAGTAATCAAATCAGGTGAAACACTCAATGTATTGAATGTTTTACCTGACAAGACATTAGTGTCTGCTCCTGTGTCTAACAGAAAGTTAATGTTTACATTATTGATTGACAAATTTGCACGCCATGACTCAGATTGAAGGCTATTAATGTGGATTGATCCCATACAAAGGGAGTTATCTGACTGATCTAGTTCAATATTTTGTACCTGCTTGTTGCGACATACAACAGCAAAGTGGTTGAATTTTCCACATTTCTTGCACTTGACTCCATTGGCTGGACACTTGAATCGGTGCACTTGACCGCAGCGGTGACACGTGTCTGGTTGGGTACTGCTTGATGGCTTGGAATTGTTTGACCGTCTGGGGCTACTTGTCTGTGTGGAGCGGTTTGGTTGTCTGTAGCTGCTTGGCTGTTGTTGTCTTGACTCGCGTTCCTGTCTTCCTGCATGTACTTGGCCGACCATTGCTGTGTCTTCTAATGTTCTGGCTTGAATTTTGGTTGTTTCCATGTATCTAGCTAACTGTACGGCTTCCTCCAATGTTTTTGGTTTTTTGACCAGGATCCTTTCTTTTATGTAATGGTTTTGGGGGGTGAGATTCCAGCTAAATATATCCCTGATGAGACTGTCCTCTAGAGTGTTGAACTCGCATTGTCTGCCGATATTTTTTAAATCCGTGACGTAGTCGTCAATTGCCTCATCTGCACCCTGACGCCTATTGAACAGTTTGTGGCGTTCCATCGTTACGTTAGCCTGTGGCGTGAAGTGGTTAGTGAATCTTGAGACGAGATCATCAAACGTGATTACGTCGATATCTACGTTGAATGAGTAGAATATTGCTAGGGACTCTGTTCCGATGAAGTGAAGCAAGATTGCTACCTTGCGGCTGTCTCTCTCGTTTTCGAGATTGTTAGCTCGCAAGTAAATTTTTAATTGCGTGATCCAGTTTCTCCATGTCACAGCCGTGTTGTGGCTTTTTAGGTCTAGTGGTCCGAGGTGTCCTGAACCTACGGATAATCCCGGTGCCGTGCCGGAACGTGCGCCATCTTGGCATCGTGAAGCGGACTTTTTCTTCCCCTCAACCTTACTGACTGCGTCGTCTTCTTCTTCTGACACCATGTTGAAATAAAGATAAACGACTGCCGGTTATAAATGGTTTGTTTATTATAGTAAACTTAATAGACTTTTAATACAAGGTTTAGACAAGGGCCGGGCGTGCGCGCCATGAGAGGGCAGGCCATAGACTAGGCAAGTGTTGCTATACCTGACAAACACTAATTGGTTCATTGAGCAAACACCTACTTAAAGCAACCACAAATCAATCCGTTTTGCTATATTTGGGAGAAGCCATTGGCGTGTCCAAATGTGGACTGCAATGTAAGTACTTAACAACAGAAATGTAACGCGTTCTGTAAATTCTGCCTGCCTCCGTGAGGAGGCCAGAGTCTATATAAGTAGGTGTAAGAAAGCAGAATTGCACATGCATTTGGTGCGAAAAAAGCTACTTATTTGGAACTTTTTAGGGTTCAGCAAACAAAGGGTGCCAACGGAATCCCATTACTAAGGGAGTGTTCGAACGTATTGCGTAGCGCGCTTGGGGGGAGGGGGTGTCTTGTAAAACGTTACAATGCGTTACATGAAAGGGACGGGGGGCCCAAATTTTCCAAAAATTGCGTTACGTAATACTTGAACACTCCCTAAGGCTCCAGTGTTCCCCGTCGGGGCTGCGGGTTGTTCGCAAAAGATACCGCGGCCTCGACATAAAGGGCTAAGAAGGAACATGGGTGGTTTTTAGTCAGTAGAAGTCTGACACTCCCTTTCGCTCTGCCCAAGAGCGGGAGGGGTTATTCGATGATTTATCAACCACCAAAAAATTAATTAATAAAAGGGTCCGTTCCATTCATTCCCATTCAAGAAACGTGTTTTGTTACGGAACCCTTTGTATGCAAGTCTGACTCTTACTTGCCCGGTTTTTTTTAAACTATTCAAAATTTGAGCACATATAAAGATATGTTCATTTTATGAGTCAACCGCAAATTACTGACCTTACACATTATTATAGTTTACGCAAAAATAAAACGGTTATTCCGAAATTAAAATGACTAAGTTACCACAATAACTTAATTAGAGTGACTAATCTAACCTTTTCATTAGGTCAACTCTTATAAACTGTTACGAAATTCCAAATAGGATATTCAATAAAAAAACAATTATTAAACTGCCCATGGTATTCAAAACTAGATCAATAAATTAATATATCTTGAAGGCTGAAAGTCAAACAAGATACATTATGACCAAGTGACCATATGACTTTAAATATTAGAATATATCAATTCCTTATTGCTCATTATTTTCGTAATAAAAACGTTTTAATATATTAGTTACCGAATTAATTCAACTTACAAACATCCTGTAAACACTTTAAACTATCGCTATAGTAAACGATATATCGACAAAAATATATTTTACTATTCTCGAACTCATAGTAACTGTATTACCAACCTTAAGACAAGGTGTTCAAAGTTGATATTCGGTTGATTTGGGTTTGGTAATTGAAAAGGTACGTTGGTAATACAAGACATTGCCATTTGTGATGGTCACAGGCCGCGGCGGAAGGAAATAAGGTCGCAACGATAATACAGTCATCAGGTTCGATGTGTTACGACTTTTCTGCTGTATTTTTGTGAAAATGTATGTTGTTACGAAAATAGTACGGTTTAAGGCTTCACTATTTATTACTTGGTCCGTCCGTCTGTAGAAAGGGTGTTCTTTTGCAACCGTGATAGGCAGACACTTGAAAATCATACAAAAATTGTGTAATACGGTGGCCACTACAAAAAAACTAATTTATAAAATTAAATAAAGCTAAAAATTAACTGGTCCTCCATAAAAGACACGTACACGTCATACTGAACGGTTTTGCAGAACCCTTCCTGTACGAGTCCAAATTGCATTTGACCGGTTTTTAGGATGTTACAAATCTTACTTTTGCATATTATTTTATAGAAGTTGCAATCGTATATTTCCAGGAGTAAATTGCCCCAGACTATGGCTAAGTGTAAACATATTGGTGCCGGTGACAGTAATTACCATCTTGTTTTTGCGCGGCATGGTGTATCAGGCAATGCCAGCATACGTTGTGGCGACATTGAGGAGTGATATCATATGGGTAATGTGAGGAATAACATTACGGGTAATTGTTTAATGAGTGTTTATGGGGAATTAGTTCGTGAAATATGGTTTGTCTTGAGCGTTTAGCGTCGCCTACGGTTCTCTTCACATAGCCAATGTAAATTGAAAAGGGCTTCCAAGAATATAGGCAAATCATACTTATTATTGTTCACTTTTCACACATTCAGGCATGTCGGTTTGTCAGCAACATGGAAGGGGCCCCCAAGGGCCGACGCCCGTCGGGTCTGCGGGTTGTTCGCAAGAGATACCGCGGCCTCGACATGAAGGGCTAAGAAAGAACATGGGTGGTTTTTACTTAGTAGAAGTCTGACACTCCCTTTCGCTCTGCCCAAAAGCGGGAGGGGTTATTTGATGATTTCCCACCCCCCAAAAAAAAAAAGGCATGTTTGTTTTCTCACCGAAGCAAGTGATAATTATACAATACACTGTATAATATGAATCCGAAAAATCTGATGTTTTCAAACGTTGGGTTCGAACTTGAGACATGGCTTGTCAATTGTTGTTGTTGGTAGTCCGACGGTCACACCACTAAACTATCAGAGAAGGCAAAACACCGAGAAAGTTGAAAATCAAAATCAAAAGTCATTTATTCAAACTAGGCTGATAATCAGCACTTTTCGAACGTCAAAATTTACTTTACTTATTTACAAGTGACAGCCCCCAAAAACGCCCACCCTTCGACACTTCCTAGTGTTTTTGCTGGAAAGAAGAAGTGGCGGAACAAACTCCCCAGCAACACATCTGTCTGTTTGGTTAGAAGAACCAGACTCGATACAATAGTAAGGTGTAAGTTAATATTACGACTACAGACACAAAACAATAATAAAAAAAACTGAGAGTCGTCAAGGGACACCCGGATGGAATGAAGTTCCTAATCATTTATTATTATTTTTTATTTTTTAAGTGAAACAAAATAAATATTATTATTACTATTTATTTATTATTATTATTTATTTATTTATTATTTCATCATCATCATATCAGCCCGGAATCACCCACTGCTGGGTATAGGCCTCCCCTTTCTTCCGCCACATGTCTCGATCCTGTGCGTCTCTCATCCAGGTGTTTCCCGCGAGTTTGACGATGTCGTCAACCCAACGAGCTTTAGGACGGCCCTGGTTCCTATGGCCTAACCTTGGCCACCACTCGGTCAAAGCCTTGCTCCATCGGCCATCTCCGCGTCTAGCCAGATGTCCTGCCCAGGTCCACTTTATTATAATAATAAATTAATTAGACGAAACGAAAATAACTGGCTTGCTTTCTATGAGAGAGAGAGAGAGAGAGACAGACAGAGAAACACGCGCAATAAGCCGCACGGCTTACTACTATAGCAAAAAGTGTCGTCACAACTTTTGGTCTTAATTTTTCCGTCTAGCCCCCTTTCGCAACGCGCGATAAGGAACTTCGTTCCAAAAGTATATAATAATAAAACATAAAAAAGGCATAACATATCAGTAAACTAAGACCGCCTTTTCCTATGATTTTATCTGGAAAGAAGAACGACGAAACAAACTCCCCAGCTGCATCATTAGTAGACTTCTAGTGTCATTAATTGCAGCAATTATTAAGAGATTCATGTTAATCAGTATTCGATTAAAGACTGCTAGTTATAAGGTCGTTCACACACACTCGTAGGTCACCGATACATCTAGAATTTGAGAGGAACGTGACTGGAATCAGAATGGTTTTATGCGGAAAAATATGAGGAAAGTTAGTCGGAAATTATGACGGGAAACGAATACATAATAGCACTTGCCGATATGTTACATGGGTGTTAAAAACATCTCATCTTAGCCAGAAATAAAGATTCAGGTCAAAAGGTGATCCTTGGGAGTTTTTCTTGATTTAATGCTAGACATAGGCTAGATACATGTACGGCCCTTTAACAACGAAATATTTTATTTCTTTTTCTTTTAATAGTTGCCCCACACTAGGAATTTATCCTGTATCGTGGCGCGTTTACAAACATTTAAACTCACATACAAAAACAGTCAGACCTGGAACAACTATCCTTAGGCCTTTTTTTTATTGTGGGTGGAAAATCATCAAATAACCCATGTTCCTTCTTAGTCCTTCCTGTCGAAGCCGCGGTATCTCTTAACTTCTACGACAACCCGCAGCCCCGACGCCTTACAAATATCTTTACTGTGCGGGGATCGAACCCGCGATACTCAGCGCAGCAGTCAATCGCTCAGCGAAACGGTTAGGAGTACCTACTGTTTACTTAAATTGCCTGTCACTAATGATGACGCATTTCGCGTTAAACAGTTCTCCCTGACCTAACAACCTATGTTTGCCAAGCCTAAAACAAGCTGCGTTAAAGTGCATCATTTTCTAAGTAACAGTCGGGTATTTCCAAGTTCCCCTGTACCTGTACATTTTGTGGTACCAGGGTAATTGAGTCAGGGATGACAATGTTTACCTTTGGAGTTCAAATCTGATTCTTGAAATGTTGAAGTTATTTATTATGAGGACTTCGGTGAAAGGAGTATGTCGCGTCCGGGGAAGTACTGCTGCCAAAAATACCACAAATAAGATAAATATTATGAAATAAGTGTGTATAAAACACGGGTATTTCGGCGGTTATAGCCGTAAACATCCTGTATATGAAAAACTATTGTCACACATAATTGCAAACCTTTTGAAAACCAACTTTAAAGTGACAATAGAATTCAATAGATTGACTAGAGGGGGATCCCTCTAGTCAATCTATTGAATTCAACTGGGTCCATAGCACAACTGGAGGGGGATCCCTCCAGTTGTGCTATGGACCCAGTACCCCACGCATTAGTTAGCATTATAATATCATAATCATCATTCTCCTGGGCAGGACATGTTGAATTGGAATAAGGGCTTATCCCAATTTAGGTCGGCGCAACATTCAGCATTATTATTATAACATGCAGTCTAATCCAGACACCATTAAATCTGGTATATCTAGCAATTACATGTCTTTTTTTGTAAAAAAAAAACTATTCACTAAAACCAACACGATGATCCTCTTCATTTCTGGTTGGTTTACGGGGCACAGTTGCATTCTCATAAATATTAATCCTAATATTTATCCGTGGTCCTAGGCAATTGCGTCTATCCCGGTTGTATACGTCCCTTTGTGTCTATTGGCCTAGTTCTGTTCTGTCTCCCTGTTATAGAGAGAATAGGAAGTTCAGTTTTTCCGACTCCTCTGCTATTCTTAACTGATTAATTTCGTCGCCGATACCAAGACAGTGAAATTATTTACCTGGGTTTCCTCGAGCTTCATTTTTTGGGCACTTTTCTAGTGGTCGTTACTGTTGATTCTAGCGCACAGGAGTTTCAGTGGTTTGGGAATAGTGTGACGGCATTGTCGAATAAAAAACATGTCAGCAGTGACAGTTTGTTTGCGAATTGCGACACACCTGTAGCTGGTAAAAGGAGCAAAAACACAGCCTAAACATAATCCAGTCAAACCCAATTAGTCTACAACCACAGCCATAAATCAACCAGCCTATTACAAGAAACAGCCAAATACAATACTAAATAATTGCCTCCTACGTCTGCCATCCATCACCTCTATAAATCCAGCACACACTATTTGTCAGAGACAAATAGAAAACAATTGTTTTGTTTGATGACAAAACTATAAGAGGTAGTAGTCGATCGACATCTCGACCAGTTGACATTGATCGGTCTTTGTTTCGATATTTCATCTCATAGAGTAGTCCGAACGTCTTGTCAAACTATGTCGGTATAACACAGTTATATATACACACACTGGCCGCTGACTATAACTTTAACGACTAAAAAATCTACAAATGGAAGCCGGGACAAACGGCTTAACGTGCTTTCCGAGGCACAGAGGAAACTCTGTATATTATGATAGCCACCCACCCACAGACCTGCCTAGGCGTTGCGCAGTAGTTATTTAGCCACGAGCTCCTCGGACTTTTCCAGATCATCATCTGCCTAGCCTTTTCCCCAACTATGTTGTGGTCGGCTTCCAGTCTAACCGGATGCAGCTAAATACCAGTATTTTACATGGAGCGACTGCCTATCTGACCTCCACAACCCAGTTAATACTAGGTAATACGATACTCTTTGGTAAGACTGGATGTCAGAATTTTAGGTCACTGACTACCTGTAACGACTGCCAAAGATCTATATATGGCAGCCAGGACCAACAGCTTAACATGCTTTCCGAGGCACAGAGGAAACTCGGTATGTCGGGCGGTCACCCATCCACAGACCGACCTAGGCAAGCACAGCCTTACCTAAAGATCGACCCGAGTGGCAGTTCTTATTAAGCCACGAGCTCCTCCTCGGACTTTTCCAGATGTCATTGGAAAATTATGTGGAAGTATTTTCTAAATTATTTTATGCGTTTCAAAAGGTCTGTCGCGTTTGTCTTGTAGTTGCAAGCGCGACTGCTGATCGGTATGCCCTTTTTTTTTATATCGTCATATAACCAGACTTTTACTGACTAAAAACCACCCATGTTCCTTCTTAGCCCTTTATGTCGAAGCCGCAGTATCTCTTGCGAACAACCCACAGCCCCGACGATGATCGGTATGCCCTGAGTTCAAATCCCAGGTCGGGCTAGGTGTTATTGGGTTTTGTCATCAAGAATTTCTCAGTAGCAGTCACGGAGTCTGGATTCGTGCCCGGTTATGACAAGAGGTGTACTAATTGGGAAACCGATTGTAAGTCTAATATTATACTATGATTTAGTAAAAACGAAAATTTTATCAGCCTGGGGTATTTTAGGAACAGTCACATGTGGCATGACCTGGAGAAGGTTGCGGGTACCCGCTGGATGCGAGAGCACGGGACCGGTCAATGTGGCAACACCTGGGGGAGGCCTATGTCCAGCAGTGGACGTCTTTTGGCTGAAATTATGATGATGACATGTGGTATTACCTCTGCCTAACCCTTCCGGGACTACAGGCGTGTTATTATCTTAATTCAAAAGGTTTATCATATTCACTATACCTATGTCATCCAGCAGGTGCAGGGACCAATGGCGGCAAGGGAGGGTCGTGCGGGGCGCGGGCAAGGAGGGAGAGCGACCTGATGTGTCACTCACGAATCACGATACTTTCAATGCCAAAATGTAATAGGGTCAAGATCGCGTGTGTGTACTTATGTCGGTAATGTAAAGGATTTTGGTGTGGTACGGGTTAGGAGCGGTAGCTGGACCTATTTGGGAGATCAAATAATTTTGTGTCAGAAAATTCGATGCTTTATTTCGAGGTTATAAAAAGGATAGCAACATTCTTGTTGATTTCCACTTAGGAGAAGAAACATCATGAGAGTCTAGCAGAAAATATCTTGGAAAAACTGTTATCTAAATGACACCAACCAGTGGCGTACCTATTGCACCTGCGATCAACAATGTATTTTTTTTGTGTTCATCAATGATTTTATCAAAACAAGCACAATAAATGCATAAGTAGTTAAGATCGGTATCGTCATCCTCCACTCACACTTTTTCCAAAGTAATTTCTGGGCGCACATTGTCTTCTTCTACATGTCTTTCTCCAAGTCGTAATTTCAGTATACTGTATACTCTCTTGCTAATCATAATAATTATCATCTCATGTTCAGTCTTGCGTCTCTTTAGTCAATATATTCTTTCTAATAATCTGGCAGACTTTTTCTGTATTTTGGCATTCCTCATTCATATTTCACGTTTAATCCCGCTACCTCTCATGCCTTAAAACCAACAAGTTAATGAAAGGCTTAAAATTTTCGCTCGCCGCAGTCGCCGTAGGTTATCAAGTGTGTATGTATGTGCCATAGACTTGTGTATAATATACTAGCTTATTCCTGCAGCTTTGTTTACCTTATGGTCGGAAATTAACCATCGGGAACTTTCAAATAAATCTTTGACACTCGGAGATGCAGCTTCCAATTAGTGAAAGAATTATTATCAATATTTTTTTTTTTTTTTTTTTAAAACGTTGCCCCACGTTGCTGCGTTGCGTTGTTGTATTTGATCTGTAGTTACGCAGGTTACAGGTTACCCTCTACATACAATTTTTTTAGTTACCCTGTACTATCCCACTGTTGAGAAAAGGCCTTTCCCTCTTTTCCTTCCAAGAGCTCTTTTGTTAAGCCTCTTCGAATCAGCCCTCGCGGTACGCGTCCAGATCGTCTCACCGCCTCTTTCTGGACCAGTGTCGGCGGCCCGTCTGTCTCCCAGCAGCCACCGTGTGAAGCCTTTTGCCCAGCGGTTCCAATCCCATTTTAGCCTAGCAGCTTTCTTGCCAACCTCCAGCCCATTTTGAAACGCAGCGTGGTGTTTAAATTACCTTACCTCTTTATAATATTAGTAGATACTAGAGCTTTAATATTAAACCGCTACTAAAAGTCACCCGGCCCGCTGAAGGATTTCAACAATAAATACATTGGCAAGTGACATTTTAGCATTTATGGCTATTTGAGTAATTCGCTTGATTGACTTGAGATAAATTTATAACTTAAATGTTAAATGTAGCGGTCATGTTGTAAGTTACTACATAGTTTTCTTGTCTCGATGATCCATTTTCAAGTCGGACAAAAAATTTCTTTTGGTTGATAGCCCGGTGGCTAGGGTGTATCCACCGAAGCGTTGCGGAGATGTCCAAAGCGGAGTAGATAGGCAGGCATGCGACACTCATCTCAATGCACGCCGCTAACGTCTCTTCTCGTCTCTGCTGGTCCAAACAATTACGAGTACGAGACATAATTATTCTCTCCTCTCTGTTTCCACTAAAGCTAAGTGGAGACGAGACGTGTACTGGTGGTTTACAACACATCTCCGCTCCTCTCGCCTCCGCTTAGCTCTATCCAAAGGGTATCGTATTACCCAGTACTAAAATGGAAGAGGTGTAATAGGTCGCTGGCAGTCGCTTTATGTGAAATATTAGTTTTCAACTTTATCTGGTTAGACTGGTAGCTGTCCCAAACACAGTTAAGAAAAAGTTTCTGAAATGATGATGGCTTCTAACCTTTGAGAAGCACTAAGTAACAACAGAATTCCATTTTTGGAACGAAGTTCCTTATCGCGCGTTGTGAAAGGGGACTAGACGGAAAAAATTCTTACGAAAAGTTGTCACGACACTTTTTGCTATAGTAAGCTATTGTAAGCTGTGCGGCGTCGCATGTTTCTCTGTCTGTCTCTCTCTCTCTTATAGAAAGCAAGCCAGATATTTTCATTTCTACATTTTTTTTTTATTTTTTTTTACATAATAAAAAATAATAACAATAACTTCGTTCCATCCGGGTGTTCCTTGACATCTCTCAAGTTTTTTTTGCATATTACACGTGTATACATGTACCTTTATCCTCATAAAACAATTTAAAACGTAAAGCTTCTTCAGTACACATCATGTGGTCTTCACAAGGTCTACCACTAATATATTTTGTTTATATTTTTTGCTCGTACATATTTTTTGTGGTTCCCATTATGTAATTAATAGGAACTTAAAATATTTATAGCGGTAGCTTCTCGTGAATCACATGTTAGAATACGCAATTATAATTAGGGGTTTAATTGATTTGGCCTTGGAGTCGTTTAAAGTAGGTGGATTTTTCACAAACCTTAACAAAATTATCGTCATCTTCTGTTGCCAAGGAAATGTTAATCTAAGTTAGATAATTTCAACCTAAAAACCTTTTGAAGGTCTGTCTCATTTGTCAGTAAGCTTAAGTTTGTCTCTTAAGCCCCCTGGTGGCTTAATCGAGCCCCCTGAAAGCCTTCCACCAGGGAATCCATTCCCGTGGCTGACTTGGGAATCTCTAAATACACTCGGAACCCAAATCCGTAGAAGCAAAGACTAGCCCTCCAGATAGGGACATGGACGGCTCTGGTCTCAAGTGTGAATGCAGTGTGTCTCCACAGACAAGTGGCCCACCTTCCACCTTGCGCTGTATGCCCTATCCCCTGCCCTGCGCACTTGACAATCTTATCAGCGAACAGAGTTCGTAACGTATACGTAGTACGTACATTAAATGAAAATTTACCTTCAACACGCTAAGGTTGAAGATTAGTCTAGAGGTTGCAACTGCGGTTTTTGAGCGCAGGTGCGATCCTTTAGGACTATTTTTTGTTTTTTTTGCTAGCCTGCTCTGTCCCACTCCAGGGCAAACGCCTCCCTCCACTCTTTGTACTTCTCGCGAAACCGCGCGTCCTGCTTCCAGTTTTGACGGAACCGATCTAGTTCATCCCGCCATCTCCTAAGGAATTGTAATCTCCGGAGGGTTAGAAAAAGGTGTGCCCACATTTTACCAGCTATGTAACAAGGAGTGAGCCTATAGCCATCAACAGCTGAGCAATTCGTGATTGAAAACCCATATAACAAAGTCCGAACCCAGGACCTCACACTCAGCAGTCGCGCCTGCAACCACTAGACCAACAAGACAGTAAATTAAAACAAAACACATTAAAAATTTAACCTATCTCGTTTGCGGAAAAACCAGTAACTATATTTTTTTTTCTCGAAATCGATTGACACACATACAGTGCGGTTGTGCGACCTCCAGCTAAAAGTGTACCGCTTTGTGTCATGTGTAACTCATATCACAGTTCACTGTAAATACTATGTTGTGACCTCTGATTTATTTGTGTGGGAATCGAGGAAAATATATTGTTTTTTGTGAGGTAAGGGGAGAGCAGAAGCTTAGCGAAAGGTCAGCACATCATTTTATCTTTTCACGCCATTTGTCTGTAAAAAATTTAAGTCACCTGCGTGATATACCCGGGCACAATGTATGAAACAGCTAATTTCTTCCTGCGATAAAACATAATAAATAAATGGGTACGTATTTGAATATCGAAGATTAAAATACCTACGCTTAAAATATCGATGTTCAAAACATCGAAAATGAAAATATCGAACGACCATAAAACCGAAACATAAAATATCGAAAGTTTATATTATCGAATGGTTAAATAACCTACGTCCAATACATCTAAAATCTATATATCTACAAAAGTTACATACAGATTATCGAATGTCTTAAATATCGAAGTACAAACTATCGAACGTCCTAAATATCGATGGGTACGTATATTATTTGAACATCGAAAATTAATTTTTGATGTAAGTAGTATGAGTGGAAAAGGTTGCTTCTGCAACGTCTCCGGCGCTACGGGAAGTGCAACCCCTTCGCCCTTGCGTAACAAAGGATAGGCACCCATGATCACCTCCGCAGCTTCGGCTTGCTGGTCGCCTCCGGCGACCAGCCTCAGCCGCTACGGCTCCCACGGGTGCCTATGCTTTGTTACAGCGAGCGGGGGTTGCCCTCCCTTCGCGCCTCCGGATTTTTATATACACTCTAGGGGTAACAGCCAAAAGACTACGTAAATTCGGGGTACCCTAATTCGGTTTTGGAACAATTTCGACCTATTTTATCCATGAAAGTCAGTGTCCAGTGTACAAGCATAGGTCACTCGTGAAGGTATTATTTAGGTCTTTAAATTAAAATATATTTTTGAAAGTCAATATGTTATGCTACTAAAGTTAGTGACAGAAACGTATCGCTGCAAAATCGACTCCACGTAGTCTTGTATGCCCTACCCCTAGAGTGTAATTTAGAATCGCGTAGGCGCGGAGGGGCGCGGCAGCCCGCGAGCTGAGCAGCAGGTGGTTTTAACGCCCGCCGCCGCAGCTGAGGCTGGCCGGCGAAGCCGGCCAACTAGCCGAAGCTGCGGTGGTGAGCGTTTAGATCATCTGCGACGTTAAGCTCGCGTGGGACTGCCGGAGCCCTGCAGCGCCGGAGCCGTGACAGAAACCATGCTTGCTTGCATGTTGCATGATTGCTGCAAGCTTGTTTGCTAGATGGTAATCAGTTACTAGGTGGGTTACAAAAAAAAACAAGGAAAACCTCATGTAATGTAGGTACTTTAATTATTTTTACATAATAAAAACCCAAAATAAAACACATTTGTACGCAAATGTACAATATAACCACTGCGATCATTTTTTTGTTCTAGACCATACCTGGGAACCCCCTAGTTACGGAGATATTGGGGGTCAAAGTTACAAATTTTTCCCCAAAAAAAAAACGTTTCCCAGCAAAAATTTTGCATAGGGGTACTTAGTTTGATGTACAGAATGCTTGGTTAACGGCTGTGTGATGGGTTGATTTACACCCTGTATAATTTTTTTTCGGTATTTTAACTAGTAGGTATTTTGAACGTAGATATTATGAACTTAGGTATAATGTCATTCGATATTTTGAATCATTCGAAATTTTAATCATTCGAAATTTTAATTTTCGATGTTTTAAACGTAGGTATAACAATTTTCGACATTTTGATACAATCGATATTTAAATTTTCGATGTTTTGAACATCGATATTTTAAGCGTAGGTATTTTAATCTTCGATATTCAAATACGTACCCAAATAAATAGTCTCGTTAATGTGACAGTACGGAATAACTCCGAGTTTTGGATATCTCTAAAACTCCGTACATAACATTTTTAGGTGGCATGCATTCGCCACATGACCACAACTACTACCATAACACTTAATACATAGAAAGAGACGATTATCTTCTGAATACAGGGCATTCCAGACAGGGCCTAGTCAACTGACAGACTTTTTAAAAACGGTTCATACGAGTAAATCTACAAAGATTTCTCTGAGGATTTTCTTCACCTTCCTGAACGGTGTAGAATTAGACTGTTACTTTGTCTAGGCTCACGAATCCCCAAACGATAACTTTCATTCCTCCGTCGGTTGTCACCTATGTTCCAAAAATACTCGTTCGCTACAACAATAGCTACCACGTTGCGCGTACGCAGACCGTACTACATACTATTAATAGCCGCGCTATAATAGCCCGCGTGTGACCCGGTGCAGTGCTATTAATATATCGTGTGTTTACTTACTCGCGGTTCCGTGTTGTGATTTACTTCTGGTTGCATGGTCATGGCCGATGTCTTTTGTATTATTGAACTAGTTCAGCTTGACCTAGGGAACAATCTTTCTGGAAAGCGCTCTTTTACCTTTCATATTACTGAACGAAAGAAATGGTGGGACGAACTAGGCCAGGTTCGTCAAAACCGGAAGGAGGACGCGTGGGTTCGCGAAATATGGAAGGAGTGGAGGGAGGATATTGTCTCCACAAAATCTGTCATCTCCACGAAATGAGTAGGTATATTAAACCTAGTAAATGTCCTAAAAAAAAGTGGTGTTCTCATCCTAGATGTAAACTAAAGGGAATGTAAACTTGAGAGGATGAAGACACTAATTTGCATAGTCCTCATGTGAGTTGGCCAAGATTCACAGATGTCTGGACCTTATAGGAAACTTTGAACTTGAGTTTGTTTCGGCTGTTTCTCTCAGAGTGGTCACGTAAGAAACACCGTCAGGGCGGCTCCATCTACTTTAAAAAAACGTGCAAAAGAATTTGTAAAATCCTATTTGCAATATAAACATCATTTATCATGAGTCAACCACAGAACTAGACCATTATCGGAGGAAAATCAAAACCAATCCGATAGGCATCAAAGATTTCCTCAACAGCATTTACGAACGCATGTAGTGATCATCATTACAACGATTTATTAGGACATCCATACTTAACAGAAGATATTTTTAGACTGACCTCAAACATACAACAAAGGATTTAAAGGAACTTGATGACTCCACCTCTTCACTCAAGGGTTTTAATCCTAGAACTGCCCTTAAAAGGACTTAAGACCTTATAACTTGAACCTAGAGAAACAAGAAGCGTGTTAGAGGCAGGAAATGCAACGCGGAAGCTAACATAACATTACTAGCAAGGTCTGTAGGGATGACTGCAGTTGCATACGACAGGCCAATTATATACATCAATATTCTTATAAAGTAACACTAAGTTGTGAATGAAGAGCTAAGAGTGCATAGAAGTATCGTTGAAAAGATATGAAGATTATTCTAAATACATTTGATTTGAAAAGATCAATTCTTGTGGTAATGATTTGAGACGCTTATTTCGTAACAGACCAAAACTAGGCTGATATGATGATGACATTAAAAATCTTTAAGAGGGAAAAATTTTCCGGCGTCCAGAAAATCGTCTTCGCTGACTGGCTGTTGATGAAAATGTTAACATAACGGTATTTATTAATACTCCCCTAAAGAACTGTTCAATCATCTTAGCGCCTCGCGAAAACTAGATATCGATATTATTGGGAACAAGCATGTCTGCAAATAGAATCACTCAATTTCTTTAATTCAGACACAACGATCCTTAAATACAGGTGCACTCGCTGTTCCCTCACTTTCACTCGAAGTCCAATGTCAAACCGATACCATCGAAAAGAGATCAAACACAGGAACGAGCACCGGAAAATGATAGTGGTAGTTGACAGAACGCTATCATAGAATTAATAAATAGATACTCTTCAGAGGCCGTCAGATAACATCATTGCAAATGCGTATGCAGATCTTCCAGGAAAGTAGGTATACGCTTCAGTGGCGCGACGTTCCATCTTATTCGAAAACCAGAAGATTACCGCAGCGCGTACATTTTCTGGCTTAACCGTACTTGGTAACACAATAGAAAGCTAGGGTAACGACTCCACAACTATCTGATTGGTTTAAATAAACATCATGCAAATGTGCGAATTGGAATGTAAGTCTTGTCATAGATAAACACGAAGTAATCTAGTCGTAGTTACTACTGAATGTTGACTTTCTTCTTCGATTCCTAGACGCTTGTTAACTTTTTACCTTGTTTGAGGTTTTTTTTGTGCAGTACCCAACGATTTATTGTCGGTAACTTAATGCTATTTAGCTCAAAAATATTGTGAAACCAAATCATTTTGAAACAGTATCTTATAAAATTAAAATGATTTGGTTTAATATTCCCATGAAGTTTCTTGTCGGTTCTCCTCCATATTAAACCGAAACCCGAACCGTGCAAACCGTGGAGAAAGAGAGCAAGGCCAAAAAAAAGATAAATAGTTTGCATGAGGATAATCTGATAGAGAAACAGGGAAGAATGTAAGAAGAACACGTGTTACCCCGTCCCCAAGTAGAATGGGATAAGGGCAGAAAGATGATGATGACTTGGATGCACGATGCAGCTATTTTCAGCCACTAAAATATACATAAACTGAAATTCGACACGTGTTCATAGGTCTATCTAGAACTTTTCTCATCTTCTCTAGACACACACCTTCCGTAATACCCTTGTTAGTACATAGAAACACTTAATAAAACAAACACCAACATCTGTAGCTATTAATAAGCGACCCTGCGCATACGCAGGAAGTACAGATAACACCGCCATTGCGAAAGTCGCGCAAGAGGAAGCAAGTCTAGAATTATCGCTATTATGGATAGAGCGGTGTTATTTATAGTATTGATGGCTTAAGGCTTTAATTGTGGGTGTAAATCGTTCGTGTTTATAGGTGGCGTCATGTCGTAACGTTTGATGGATTGATCGATGGATTACGCAGTGATAGCCCAGTGGTGTGACCACTGACCACTGGGCTATCAGATGTAACCGAGGAGCTCGTGGCTTTATAAGAACTGCCACTCGGGTCGATCTTTAGGCAAAGCTGTGCTTGCCTAGGTCGGTCTGTGGATGGGTGACCGCCCAAAATACCGAGTTTTCTCCGTGCCTCGGAAAGCACGTTAAGCTGTTGGTCCCGGCTGCCATATAATATAGACCTTTGGCAGTCGTTACAGGTAGTCAGTGACCTGAAATTCTGACATCCAGTCTTACCAAAGAGTATCGTATTACCTAGTATTAACTGGGTTGTGGAGATCAGATAGGCAGTCGCTTCATGTAAAATACTGGTATTCAGTTGCATCCGGTTAGACTGGAAGCCGACCCTAACATAGTTGGGAAAAAGGCTTGGCAAATGACGAGCCCAGTGGTGTGACCGAGAGTTTTAACCATGAAACGCACGCGGTCTCTGATTTTTCGGCTTCATGTGCGTATTGTACTTATAATTATCACTTCGGTGAAGGAAAACATCGTGACCATGTCTGAGAGATAGTTCTCGATGGCATTTAAAGCCAAGAAAACCAAGATGAGATAAGAATCTGTGCTAATTGAGGGTCCTGCCTGATTTAAAACGGGGACCAACCAATTCACTTCTGACAAGACCACAATTTTACAAACCTGACCAACAAAACTTTAGGATATTTTATGATATTTTCATAGCAAGCCCTTATTGTCCAACTGCTGGACAAAGACCTTCCTCCATTTCTTCCAACGGGCACGATTATGTGCCACTTCTTTCCCATTCCCAAAGAGACATACAGTTCGTCCCGCCATATTCGTTTGAGTGATTGAAAAGTTTCCGATAAATTTTTGAAAGGTCCATAAATTGTAATGAGAATGTAGATAAAAGACATTAATATAAATCGGCTCAAGCTTATCAATATTTACGCACACATCAGCAACAGGAAGGAAGGAAAGGAAAGCCTTGGCCGAAAGATAAACACATTCACGGCCGCCACGCGAAAACAAAACAAGATAATTGCCGTCTCATAATGTAATAATAAGATAATATGTAATGTAATAATAAGATAATACATGAACATAATAATGTCACTATCTGAGATCAAACATAATTATAAATCTGGCGTAATCGGCAGATCTTTGCTCGATTTGTTTTCGTACAGCTGACAAGAAACTAGTGAAGCTTGAAGGGAATTGGACACAAGAATAGTTTAACTAACTAACTGCGACTTAAGCAAGGCCCTGAGGATTTCTGGACACGCGAATTTAATAATCAAATGTCACGAGAATGATGACTACATGATTGCAACAGACTTCTCGGTTACTGTGATCTTAACAGTTATGTCATCCGAAATGCTTTTCATCACGCATGTTATCCGAAAATGGACGATTCTTTCTTCTTCTTTATCGTGTCAGACTTCTTCTGACTACGAACAACCCGCAGCCACGACGTGCGTCGGCCCTTCCATGTTGCTGACATCTCTTTGACGCCGCGCGTTTGCATGGAACACGAACGCACCATCGACCCGGCCTGTCGTCGTCATAAGACGGACGGACGACGAGGTAGCCCATTATTCACCGTCCACAGGCCCGCGTCTACGGTGGCCGGAAGCCATCACGTGGCCCCCGACACCCGGAGCGTCTCCCGCGGCGTTTGGGACGAATGGTTCTCTTCCTCTCACGTTCCGCCACCTTGTTCACTAGCATCACTGCTTCGCAGAAGGAGTTCCCTGTCGCCCCGGACCATGGCTTGCACCACGCGAGAGGTCGCCCCCGCCGATCGCCGCTACGAGAATACGGCGGGGCTCCGCCCAAGCGAGGCAGTCCTCCACGATGTGCTCCACCGTGTCCTCTGGCCGATCCTCGCAATGGTAGCATCCGGGCGTTTCCTCCCGCCTGATTCGGTGCAGGTACCTCCCGAAACAACCATGTCCGGTGAGGACCTGCGTCAGATAGAAGGTGAGGGCGTCGTGGCGCCTCTCCAACCACTCCTCAAAACTATTAGGTACGCCTCTGCCTAACTCATCGGGGTGACGTCATGTAAGTGTAGAAAATTCTAGAAGGATATTGGCTAAAGTCAATCCACCAGCTGGAAACAATTGGAAACATATGGAACGTCGCTGGTGCGCGATAAGGGCGCCATTGACATAGTAAGTGCGCCGGCGCACGACACGACCTCTGATCACTACCGGTGAAAGATAACTGGTAGCGACAGCAACGGAACGTACTCGTAGGCTGCTGTCATTCTTGTATTACTGCCAAATTGATAGATTTAGTAGAGGTGTTCTAACCGATCTTCAAAAGTGCGAGGCCATAATTATTTCTATTAAACTTATTGGGATTTATCTATTATTGCGAAGTTTATGATAATAGATAATCACGAAGGATATCATCACGTAAGTTACAGTATAAGTTTAGTTATAAACCGTAAAAGATTTAAACGGTTTATAAACATTGCTGCGGCCAGACTGAATGGAATATATGGGCGTGAAATTGCTGGAGAAGAGACCACGGGCAGGAATGACACGAAGGAATGTGGGAAAGCAATCGATTAAGTGGTCCGACGATCTCATTAAATTGGTGGAAGACTAGATCTGATACTAAAACTGAATAGCCATGACACAAAACTACCAAACGTGAAGTGATTCGGAAGGGGTAGCTCCCTTCCGAATCTCTTCACGTTTGGTAGTTTACTCAGCATTGGGTGGTCAAAGGTTGAAGAAACAGAGAAATCATCAGGGGCCCTAGGCTTGGTTTATACCCTCAGAGTTGGGTTTTTGGACTCGTTGGTATATATGCGGTTTTTTGAATACGTTTTAATCAATTACTAATACCTCGAAAGGCGGTTATCGTTTTCTAAAACTGCTCTCTAATAGGCAAATTGCCTGTCACATTATATTTTTGCGTAATAGTTTCAGTTACTCATTTAATCTAATCTATGTTGATGTCATTTTATAACATATCCTCAACCAAAATTTTGTTATAATTTTTCCAGTGTTAGTTTTTCTGCTGCCGCTACATCCCGCATTAAACCGACCTTAACCAATGTCGATCTAGTGACAATACCGACATTGCACCTTTCACAACCACACATAATACACACTACAAACACATTGTTTCAAACCTCATAAGGTCTAAAATCCCTTGATTCCAACGCAAAATACCTGGCAAAACATTTTAAAAGACTCCTACGCAGATTTAGAATTAAAATTCAAGTGCGTTAAGGTTGTATTTCTTTTGAATCAACAGTACAAACAGTTTTTAAAGCTTATTATGATCTTGATCATTCATAATTAAGAACGTTGGTATACCAACGTTCTTAATTATGAAAATTATTGTTATAACAATAATTTTGTTAGCTAAACATTATAATCGGTTAAGGCGTCGACACGTTAATTTGAATTAAATTGAAAACGTATCATTATTGTGGGAGCTCGTGCTCAAATAATAATAGGCTGGAAGCGAACCCCATCATATTTGGGAATATGCTAGGTCGATAATAATCATAATTAAACATACATAGTATATAGCTTGGATTTCCCGGAAGGGTTAGGTAGAGGTGTACCTAATTATTCTAAACCCACATTTTGCCAGGTTTAAGTCCCAGGTCGGGCCAAGTGTTATTGGGTTTTTCCATTCTGATTTTCTCAGTAGCAGCCTCGGAATCTGAATTTACGCTTGATCGATGGCAATATCTATGACTTAGACAAACATGACTGGAGAAATGTAAAGATGTGCAGGCGTGATGTTATGTGTAAGGAAATCGTGAAAATACGTGAGTTTATGTTTGACTTACAAACACAACCCACCCTTAACCACAATCTCTGATCACCGAATCAAAGCCAGCTCACTATCAGTACAGATCACTCGATAACATCACAGTACAACAAGACATAACCCCCAGTCTCCGCTACTCTAACACAGTCCTTTCACACATGAATTACATCTGATCTGACAACAGCAACCATCACTCTGGTCCAGCCTTTGTTGCGTGTTGCTACACAATTGGGCTTATCCTAGTTGGACACGCCTCTTTGTGCCTATTGGCCTTGTTCTGTTCTGTCTCCTGCTGGTATGTAAGGAAGTGGAAATTATGTTTTTCTTACTCCTCCGCTATTCTTTTCTGATTAATTTCGTTGCGGGATCCAAGACAGTTAAATTGTTTCGCCAGGAATTTGTCGAGCTTCATTGTAACGGTGGTTTTCTGGTGGTCGCCACTGTTAATTCACGCTTTCAGGAGTTACAGTGGTTTGAGAATAGTGTGGCGGACATGTCCTAAAAAAATATATCCCTTTGCTGCCCTCCCCACGGATCCCGTAGGGCGATGCCCTTAGCAAGCTGTCACTTAGTTTATTAGTTTTTATGCCTTGGTTAGAGGCTTTACAATCAAGGCAGCCATAGGATAGTCCGGTTAAGCAGGAGCCAGCCTCATATCACCTGCGAGATGCCATTTAGAAAAAAAAACAACACCAAGTGAACACCAACCTTTTTCCAATACATATATAAAGTTCACTATAACTTTGACAGAGAAGTCCAATTAGTTGTAAAGTGAGTCTGAGCGGACTATACCCGTTTGATGTTATCCTTTGACACGGGTACGGGTGTAGCAACACTCATTAAGATAGAGAGATTGTATTAGTTCTTGTCACGTTGTGAGATATGTCGTGTTTGTTTGAGGCTTTGAGCAGGCAATTAGGATATGGTTAAGTGGGTTTTATTATAGATTTTTTTGAACGGCGATTATAATGTATGACTGTCTCGTTTGGTCTAATGGTTGCAAGAGCTACTATGAGCTTGAAGTCTTGGGTTATATTCCCAGGATCCAGGAATCAAATATAACAGCACACAACTTAGTAGCCATTAATATTAAAGAAAAAATTATCAGATAACTAGCCTTATCCCAGTTGTATACGTCCCTGTGTACCTATTGGCCTTATTCTGTTCTGTCTCTTGCTGATTCAATATGGACGATAGTAAAAATTATGTTTTTCTTACTCCTCCGCTATTCTTTTCTCATTAATTTCGTTGCAGGATCCAAGACATCTAAATCGTTTCTCTGGGACTTCGTCGAGCTTCGAGCGGCGTCGAGCGCCACTGTTGATTCTGGATTTCAGGATCAGTGGTTGGCGAATAGTGAGGCGGGCAAAATCAGGGCTTTGTGGGACCACAAAGCCCTGATTTTGTTTTACTTACCTTTACTCAATCCGATACCATACCACTTGACCCCTCAACTTAATTAGGGTTCCGTACCTCAAAAGGAAAAAACGGAACCCTTATAAGATCACTCGTGTGTCTGTCTGTCCGACCATTCCCCCCCCCCCCCCTTATCTCCGAAACTACTGAGCCTAAAATTCTGAGAAAAATATAGAAATTAGTTCAACAGTTGTAGATTACAGGAAAACCTATAAGAAGTCTAAGTACGGAACCCTTTTGTGCAAGTCCGAGTTGCAGTTGGCTAGTTTTTCTATAGTTAGGTATTAGTATATAACTCAAAACTCGTTTGTACGATTTTCATTACTTCGAAAACGTTGACCCAACCCTTTCTTACTGCGATGCCCTGATATTATAGCCATATTTAGGCTGAATCTGTCAGTCTACTTCCAAATAAATCAGTCAAACAAGAAACTCTAAAAGCTCACATAACGCACGAATCGAACCCACTCCTTTATTGCACAATGAGTCTGACACACACACACGCATACAGGTAAATTATGTCCACATGTCAATAAGATTGTACGCACTGTGCACGACTGGTTCCATAGACTAGTGTATGGCCCTGACTTGCGCCGGGTTTTTAAAAAGCTTAAGGCTTAATCAGTAGGACCTATGACATTGATCAATGCTAATGCATGTATGTGTTTTGCAATGTTACTAAGAAGTATTGAAGACTTTTTTAAACAGTTGACTAAAATATTGTTAATCACTTGCTTCGGTGAAGGAAAACATCTTGAGGAAACCCGCATACCTTTTTCATTTTTTTGGAGGGTAGGAAATCATCAAATGACTCCTCCCGCGCTGGGCAGAGCGGTAGGGAGTGTCAGGCTTCTACTGAATAAAAAACTACCCATGTTCCTTTTTAGCCCTTTGTGCCGAGGCCGCGGTATCTCTTTCGAAGATAATTCTCGTCGGCCTGCGAAGCCAAGTCAGCGGCCCATGGGCAACATGAAACTGACACCAGGTTTTTTTTTTTTTTTAATCTTTTTAAAAACGTTGCCCCACACTAGGAATTTCTCCTGTATCGTGGGTGCGTTCACAAACATTTAAACTCACATACACAATCATACCCAGACCCGAAACAACTATCTGTAGGCCATACAAATATTTGTTCCGTGCGGGGATCGAACCCGCGACACGCAGCGCAGCAGTCCAATCGCTCAGTCACTGCGCCAACCGTGCCGTTTAGGTTAGGCACTGGACGTGTATACTGCGCAGTCCATTCAACCATCTTTGGGACTGGGTAACTGAGGTATCTAACAGACATCTCCTGAAATCTTCGTGGAAACCTAGACTCATTACTCGCAGACCCTCATAGAACGTTTGATGCCCCCTAAACAAACCCGTTAGCCTTTTGTAGACCCTCGCTATGCCTCGAGATCCATCGATCGACATGATGAGTCGCTTCATCTAAGGGTCTACTTTCACCCCGGTTGTACCGTCTGCTGGGTTTAGAACTCCCTTCTTCATCCATACTTCTTGTTTCTATGCGGTCCTCATTCAAGTGTTTTGACTGACTTTGGTTAGCTTTTGGACGGCTCAATTACTACCAGCCACACTGCGAAGATCGACGAGAGTTTCATTTGAAATAAATGCTTTCATGAATTTCAATCATGAGTATTTTCTTGTTTGCAACATTTCCATTGTTAGATAAATAAGTGTAACTTGTCAACGCGTCGATATAAATTGCTCATTGTATTGCAATAATATTTGCGAAACATTCAATTAGTCCGGATGGTCATTGCCCCACTTTATCAATGGACTTGACCTTGATAAGAATAGCTTTGTCCACTTAACCATTTGATCACATAACAACTCACCAGTGTTCGCCGAGTGGGTTTACATACAGGGGGTCTAAAATGACCACTGTAGCAGATCATTTAATATGAATTGATTGTGACCAGACAAGACAAGAGATACCCCGGCCTCGACATGAAGGGCTAAGAAGGAACATGGGTGGTTTTTAGTCAGTAGAAGTCTGACACTCCCTTCCGATCTGCCCAAGAGCGGGAGAGTGTTATTTGATAATTTTCCACCCGCCAAAAAAAAAACAAAAAAAAAGGTCTCTTTTAGCCACTTTGCCGTCAGAACTTTTCTCATTGAACATACAGAAGTACATACACTTTAAGTAACAATACTGAACGATGATCTCGCTCACAACAGACGTGACAGATTCACCTCCATTCAACAAGGGTCGAGCACGCTCAGATGACACGAGCTTTTGTTCAAGGGCAGATTTTATCTGTACAAAGTATTACCAGATTGTCACACCTTGATTCGTTGGGGTTTTTTTTACCTATATATAAAGTGGAAAGAGGGAGGCCTTTGCCCTGATGTCAGTCACACAAAATGGGCCCTACACGAAACCATCAACCAAGCAACTTTATAAAATTAAGTAACTCCACACAAAATATCGTTATATAGCTGGGAAAAAAATCTATAGGCTTTTTTGGATTGAAAAATTTGGTTTAACTGTAGGACTCACTGTAATGCACTTAAACATCCAACATTTTGTTGATGAATGCATTGAATAGGACGAGAGCAGAAAGAGACTGAGTTAAACCAATTAAACTACAATATTAAAAAATGTATATTTTAAAAACATGTGAAAAAGTTGAAACTTTGACCAAATTCTAAATTAGTTGAATTTAAGGTTGATATAAACACTGAATTACTTCTACTAACAACTTAAAAAAAAAATACTGCAAACATGATAGTGTAATCAAGTAATTACAACAATCGTAATTACTAAAACATGATATCAGAACCGAAACCAGTCGGATAGGAATTCCCCAAAAATCTAAAAAACCACCACTAATGACTATAAACTAATTAGTCAAACTAGATGTGATGTGACTGACTCGAGACAGAACCAAAATTAATAACTCTATGAACTAACACTTCAACCAACTTATTTTTGCAGGTGGGAAAACACTGAACTAAAATAAATGTACCAAGTTTGACATATCGATGCATTTTTGCTTGACAAACAGCGCCACCTTCAACTGGAAACTTAAAGTGGTCATAGTGTACCATTGTGTGCTAATGTCAGTTGAACTGGTTGCTAGGGATGTGCTGAGGTGGATATTAGATCTACTGGTCGGCAATTATGCAAGTCGAGGCTAATAAACAGTTTTTTTTTAGTTTTTGAACTTGTATATTTTTTTTACTAATGAATTAAGATTGAAAACCAAAGTCTAAGTTTTATTTCAAAATAACTGTTGCCAGCGACCTTCATCCGCGTCAAATAATTATATAAATATTCCTTCCCTATTTGAATCGGATTTTGTTAAAAATTTCAAGAGTTTTTTTTTAAATTATCATCATCACTCATTATTCTCCTGCTCTTCCTGCTTATCCAAATTCACTTGGGATCGGCGCAGCATGTCTTCTTCTTCCATACTTCTCTATTACTCGTCATCACAGCAATCATCTCCTTTCTAGCCATTTCATCCTCCACACAATCCATTCATCGTTGCTTCGGTCTTCCTCTAATAACTCTTATAGCCATCTGCATTCATTTATTCAAAACCATAACCGACGAAAAATTTCTGATCGGTTATTTAAAATATTAACTTATTCATGTTAATATCGATAACTTATCCGAAAAGCGCAGCCCTATTTGAGCGTGGTCTAAATACATTAAGCTTAAGCTCACACGTGTGCTTACGAGGGCGCTACACTACTTACGTAATACATGGCACATAATCTCATACAACACCACATATTCTGGTACCTACCTTCTGACAAAGGTGGTCAACCTTCTGAAAAGCTGTACAGGTGCTTTTTGACTTGATTTCGAAATCAGTTGGTTCAGTTTTCATATGTAACGTAAGTAGGTATGCCTCTTCCTAATCTTCTGAGCAGAGCAGGCGTCATGATGTTGACGTCTAACTCAAAATTTTGAAAAGCTTCTTGCAAAGGAACTTCACTGCCACCAAAAGTGTAAGAAAAAAAGTTCCAACGAATCGAGAGGAAAACCTCATCCCTATTAAAGTCGGTTATAAAGATCTTGCAACTTATGAATACCTCGAGAGGGTTTGAAAGCTATTAAAGCAATTAAAAATCCCGAAAGAGGTCACGAAAGGACCGAATTTGAAATAAGATACCAGTCCTCCCCTTACTTTCCCCGGAAGAGAAGTCCTTTTCCTTTCCTAACTTTATTTTTCTTTTTTTCCTTTACTTTTCTATGTTTTCCCTTTCCTTCCATCTTTTTCCTTTCCTTTTCCTTTTTCTTCTTTTCTTTTCTGTAACTTCTCCATTTTTGAAGTCGGTTAAAAAATCCCATTAGCTTTAAAAAATCACAACTGAAAACTGATGCACGACTGAACTGTTGAATCATGATCACCAGGTTAAGAGCTTCTTAGAGCTCTAACTTTGAGAGCCGCTGCCTATGGCGATGATTACTAATATTTATTAAGTTCACAAGTCTGACTAGAACCGGTCTAACTCCTGGCCAGAGTTGTGAAATGATCTGTCACTCATACAGTTCACATACTAGTTCTAGGAAAGACTGAAAGGTGTGTGTCCTTCTCATTGCAAGGATTTTTGTGTGTAATAAAACTATTAAGTAAGTTATGTTACTTGTTGCATTATAGTTTTCTTTGAATTCGTTCTATAGCGCCAAAAGTTAAAAGTTTATAGTTGGTCGGGTATCGGAAGGTGCTGCTTTTCAAGGCCAGCAGTGAGTGAACAACTTTAAGTTGCGAAAATAAAAATGAGAAAAATGTTGCTTACAAATGTAAATGGCTATAAAGAGTAGAAGAACACAAAATAAACGATGGATGGACTGTGCCACAGACTGTGTGAAGGATGATATGGCTAGAAGTAATACACTCTATAAATTAATACTAGAACTAGCTCTAATACTCCACAATAAAATTATGGACCAGGATAACGGAAGGAATTGTAACTTTAATTAAACGTTCACTCAGACAGTTAATTCAAGTCCCAATCATGGTGATATGTTTAACAGTCTCAGCAAAACACTATTAACGTAAACAGCGGTTAAAGAGAAAGTAACTCTTGCATTTAAAGATAAATTTCTAAATTATGACGAAGAGTTTAATTATACACATCTTAACTTATTAATATCTTCATCATGAAAACATTGACCGCCGTAATATTCAAGTGCGTGTGCGTCACGCGGGGTTCGATCTCCGTTTTGATGTCTCTTCTGGTATTGGTCCGGTGAGTTGCAATTATGACCAAAGAAACGATGGATGGACTGTGTGAAAGATGATATGGCTAGAAAGGAGGTGACTGTTGGGATGGACGAGTAATAAAGAAGTACTTATGGAAGAAGAAGACACGCTGTGCCGACCGATAAGTTGGGATGAGGGCAAGCAAACAATCTTCATTACCACATCCACGTTTTGTCTTGATAATCTAATGCAGCGCCTTAGTAGTAGAGTCCCAGTGGAACCCTTTGGGTACCAAACCATGAAATGGCGGGGACGGAGACAGACTGGATGCGGACGCAGATACTGACACATCTTGAGAGGGGCTCATATACAGGCTGTGGTTATTGTTGATTTCTATGTGAAATCTGGAAGCAGCTCTGTATACCATTTCGGCGAACATAGGCGTGTTATTATGTGATCAAATAGTTAATTAAACAAAGCTATTCTTATCAAGGTCAAGACCATTGATAAAGAGAGGCAATGACCATCCGGACTAATTGAATGTTTCGCAAATATTATTGCAATACAATGAGCTATTTATATCGACGCGTTGTCAAGTTGCACTTTTTTAACTAACAATGGAAATAACAATATTTACTTGCAAGGAAATACTCTTGACAGAAACTCCTTTTTTTCCGGGTGGAAAATCATCAAATAACCCCTCCCACTCTTGGGCAGAGCGAAAGGGAGTGTGAGACTTCTACTGACTAAAAACCACCCATGTTCCTTCTTAGCCCTTCATGTCGAGGCCGCGGTATCTCTTGCGAACAACCCGCAGCCCCGACGGGGACAGAAACTCCTTAGGTCATTTATTTCAAATAAAACTCTCGACGATCTTCGCAGTGTGGCTGGTAGTAACTGGATGAGAGTTGCCGAAAATCGAGTTGAGTGGAGTGCGATTGAGGAGGCCTATGTCCAGCAGTGGACTGCTGAAGGCTGATGATGATAATGAGGTACTATTTACTGGCATATTTGAATTGTCAAGGAGTCAGTCACGTAGTTAATAAGCTGCCTTTTACAAAACATAGATCTCTATGGAGAAGTACAGGCAAGAAATTCTATGGACACTCAGTTAATCACTGTTTTAAATCAAGTTAGGTCATCTTAAATAGACTGCGTTCCCAAGTTGGCCGCTGCCGATCCAATCTGGCTCGATGGGGTATAATCGACCCATCTCTGACAGTATGTGAGTGTGGAGCCCCAACACAGAACATGCCACACCTCCTCTCTTACCCGTCTTGCCGTCGGTCAAGTTGCTCTTAGGTAGGACAAAATTTGAGTTGTCGACTCGAAGATCAAGTTAGATACATAATCCTGGGTTGGAAATTATTATTTTACTTTAATGTTAAATTATACGTATTACTTAAAAAAATACAAAATACTTCAACTGTATTGTAGTCTTGGACATCGTTTCAAATTCATATTAGCTTCAGGCTAGCACTGGAAATTCCCAACGAAAAAAGCTAATAACACTAATCCTGACCAGAAGATCGAATCCAGAACCGCACGATCAGCATTCGCGCTAGCGATCACAAGAGCAACGAAACAGAATCTTAAATTTAATTAATTAATTAATTACTTGTAAACAAAATTATGCCCAAACCGTAGATAGAAATCTCCATATTGACACGGTACGGTAGTTCATCAAAACATAACATAATTTACAATGGTAATCAAAAGTCGGAAAACACGTGAACTGCCAACTATATCCGCGTCGATAATATTGGACGCTATAAAGTTTTATGACTATTGACAAATTACGACTGAAGAACTTATGTAGTTACTAGCATTTGCCCGCGGCTTCGGCCGCTTGAAAATGTCGATTTTCCATACAAACTTTCTTCCCCTGTTTCACCCTCTTGCAGGTTGAATTTTGAAAAATCCTTTCTTAGTGGATGCCTACGTCATAAGAGGAATACGTGTGCGAAATTTAAAGTTTCTAACTCTAAGGGCTCGTTTACGGAGACGCGGGGCGTTGCGTGGCGCGTGCAGAAGGCTCGTCTCGAGCTTTTTTATTTATTTACTGAGAGGCGCGTCCAGCGCAACGAACGCTGCATTTTAAACTAACGCGCGAAAAATTGCTTCTCGTAATATCAACGTTTGAAATCGTTAACGTTTTCATACATCGCCATGTGTTTGAATGAAAAACACATAACGCTCCGCGCGACGCCCCGCGTGTCCGTAAATGAAGCCTCAGGGTTTGGCCCGTGAGTTGATCCTCAGTCAGTCAGCTTTACCTTTTAAATGTTTAGATAACGAAGAGAGTATCTAGTGATCTGCTTTGGGTATCTTCAATAAACAGGTACTGGCGAGTAAGCTAATCTTAGAGAATCCTCATTAAATCATGTGTTTGAAATTTCAACTTATAGACTGTAATTGAGTTTTCCATCAAGAAATCCTTAGTAGCAGCCACGACGTGGATTAAAGCGGTTGATGGCAATAGGCTCGCCCTCTATTGGGACTTAAATATAACTGTCGAAATGTGGCTGCCTAACCCTTCGTAGATGGTGTGATGTTATGTTATGGGATAGCTAGTATGCCGTAATCCACTACTCGGATTCAGCTCGAATTGATGGTTCTCTCCATGACTACAAGTTTTCGGTACTAGAACATCCTGGTTTCCTCACGATCTCTTTGCCAGTTTGGGAACAGTGGAGATTAAACATTTTACATCTTAAAGGAATAACCAGATTTAAAATAACGAAATTCAAAAAAAAAAATTCAAATTCATTTATTGATTTTGTGAACACAGGGTACAAAATATAAAAAAAAAGAAAGACAAAAAGAAAGACTGAAAGACTTCCTCTTGTTTTTTGTTTTTTCTACATACTACGTTTAACATTACCGCCATATCTAATTAAATAATCGAATCCAAGGAAACTTACAGCAACTTATTTTTCAAACAATTCTAAACACTAATGATCATTGTCTGGTATTACCAAATTAAGCTGTTCACACACAAAAAGACGTGGTTTTTATAATAATTTATATCGTTACGTGGACCTACATAACTGAACCATCTAGTTAGTTCCATTTCAATGCACACTGAATTATAGGCTACTTGGCTTAGTAGATTTATCATTAAAATGAAGTTGTTGTTTAGAAACGTGACAAGTTTTTGGGGGGATGAGAAACAGGGAGTAAAGTTCCTCATCCCCATAGAAAAGGGAGGATCCTCCGACCAGACGGGTGTTGTGTCTGGTGGGCTAACTGCCCGACATATGTAAGTCGGGATTTTCTATATAGGCTAATGTCGCGGATAATGTTGATAGCGCGATGTAGGAATTGCCAATTTAGTTCGCATGTGTTGCGATAGATGTCGCTGTCGCCACAAGTTTGACAGCTGTCAAACTGCTGATACAGTCTTTTGAATGTGTATTTACCGCTGTGTTCGGTTCAAACCTGCCCCCGTATTCCCTGTAACTCTATAGCGGTTACAGTTTCAAGTTAAAAACTTTAAACTGACAGTTTCTTTTTTAGTTTTCAGAACAAAATGGACGATGGCGCCGAAGTCGGCCCAGAAAGAGGTGGCTGGATGCGTACCGTGAGGGCTAGTTCGAGGTGGTGCGAGATAAGATCTCCTGGGGAGGCTTTTGCCCAGCAATGGGGCAGTAAATATCCCCACAAAAAAATGAAGAATTTACCATAGTATCAACTAATCAATTGATCATTATTCATTTAAAATTCAAATCGTGGCAACGCCGCCAGTCTCTTGGGCATATTAGTACCAGCTGACAGCGTTGAGGAGGAGTTTTTTTATGTTCATTTATAGTTTGTTGTCGGTATATTTATTAGATTTGAGATTGATACATAAATATTCATAAATCCATTACGTTACCGTAATGTCAAAGGTAGGCCTGACAAGGTCAGAACGGCAAAAATATAAAAGCTGGCAACATTACAAGCACTTAAGGAACAGTTCGCACTTGACAGCAGCTTGTATAAAAATCAGTCGGCGGCCTTGACCGCGATGCAGTGCGTTGTCGTCAAACGACATGTGAGTACAGGGGTGGCGCGAGAGAGAAACTTTAATATTATCTAGGTACGAGCACTTCACCCGGGACTAAAAAATGGCCTTTAGAACCCATGAATAATATAGCTTTTTTTTTGGGGGGAGTGGGAAATCATCAAATAACCCCTCCCGCTCTTGGGCAGAGCGAGAGGGAGTGTCAGACTTCTACTGACTAAAAACCAGCCATGTTCCTTCTTAGCCCTTTATGTCGAGGCCGCGGTATCTCTTGCGAGCAACCCGCAGCTCTGACGGGATAAATAATATAGCTTTCTTCCAATAAAAAGAATTAGGACTCGAGATATTGCGGAAAAGCAATTGATATTAATGTTAGTGGATGGAGAGGGAGAGGAAAGTCAAAGAAAATTATGGATGGATTGTGTGAGGAATGATATGATGCCGTGACATCAGACAGCGAAAAAAGGGAGAAGAAAACGTGTTGCACCAAACCAAGGGCAGGAAGATGATGTAATTATTTTCTATGTTGATGACTGTAGTTTAAAAACTCTATTAGTTATAGTCACGACAACCCTGCGGCCGATCACACATGTGCAGATAAAAGCCGAGCTTATTAGCATTATACCTATATTGACAGAGCAGAGATTGTTTAACTTGTGACAGCTTGTAACACACTTTTCACAGTTAACTTACCTATGACTGCCTCGTTGGTTTTGTGGTTGCAACCGCGACTGCAGAGCATACGATTCAATTTCCAGGTCGGGAAAAGTGGTATTGGGTTTGTCCGTCAGGAAAAAAAAAAACTCAGTAGCAGCCACGAAGTCTAGATCTATGACCGGTTGATGACAATGGGCGTACCTAACCATAACTGGCAAAATGTGGGTGTATTAGGTACACCTCTGCCTAACCCTTCGGGGATTACAAGCGTGATGTTAAAACAGATGTGATCCAACATCATCATTTTTGTAACTAACAAAAAGATCACTGTCATTTTGGCAGACTTGTCAGTGACGGCAACTTAATAACAATCTTGTTGCTACGAAAATAACGATAACTGTTGCTTGTGACTAAATAATATCAACCACACCACACGGGTTGATTTTAAAGGTTAAGAAGTGCTTACCAAAAGACGGTCGGTGGAGTTTTCTTCGTGCCTCGGAAAGCTCCCTTCTTCCATCGGGAAACTAGGCGTACTGCAGCAGGTTATCACCCATACCTAGTCGATGTTCCACACATTCGAACAAAGCGCTTTGCTAAGTCCTTTATTATGCGCACAGCTAAGAAGTGGAACTCCCTGCCTGTGTCGGTTTTCCCGAGTTCATATAACCCCAATCTATTTAAGTCGTGAGTAAATAGGCTTCCTCTGGGTAAGCTCGTTCCATCGTCGACCTCATCTCTGCCCTAAGGTAGGGTAGGTAGGTTGTTCGCAAGAGATACCGCGGCCTCGGCATGAAGGGCTAAGAAGGAACATGAGTGGTTTTTAGTCAGTAGAAGTCTGACACTCCCTTTCGCTCTGCCCCTGAGCGGGAGGGGTTATTTGATGATTTCCTACCCCCCAAAAAAAAAAAAAAAGGGCAAGATTGAGGTCAAGAGCAAGCCCATTCCAAATAATAAAAGAGCACCTTTTTTTTTATAAACCTGCGTCACTTTTCACAAACCACTGCAACTCCTAAAAACCAAGACCCCCAGAAAAGCGCCGATACAATGCAGCTCGAGGAAGTCCCATAGAAACAGTTTATTGTCTAGGACCCGCAACGAAACTAATCAAAAATGAATGGCGGAGGAGGGTATCGTATTACCCAATACTAACTGGGTTGTGGAGGTCAGTTAGTCACTCCTTCTAAAATACTGGTAAGTATCGTATAATCGAGTAATTAACTGCACACTCACAGGGTGCGACGGACGTAACAAATCAACCAACACGTACCAATAAGTTTCTAAGTATTCAAAATTACAGTTCCATAGCAATAAATACAAAATGACTTAATTACTCGTAATTCAAAACCAACTGACATTGATCTTTAGCAAGTATTGCCCACGCCCATAAATAATAAGTGTTACATACGTTTAAATTTACTTACCGAACTATATACTTATGTACTGTATACGTTATGTGGCAGTATGTCATTATGTACGGTCGTAAAATAACGCTTTTAATCAAACTGTTTGACTTCAAATTGAGGCTAACCCTTTATTTTTTTTTAACGTTACTGCAATGTAGTTTTTTTGACCATTTTAGGCCGCCGCAGGAGATATTATAGTGCACAAGTGTGCACAGGTGCACTCTCTGTTCCTTTTCTCTTATAGACCGATGGGAGTGATGGGACGGCAATCCGACACGACGGGAGAGAGAATTGGCGTAGGACCAACGGTTTTCCGTGCTTTTCGAAGCATGGAGGAACACGCCTCCACAGACCAGCCTAGGTGAAGACACGGTGAAGAGATTATCCGGTCAGCAAGGTTGGTATTTATATCGGGGTTGACTGCGCTAGTGCACCGGAAGTACTTAGCTTTAAGTGTCGAGGCTCTATTTCCGCCCTTGGCATTGAAAACTGAAGTTTTATAGGAGTGTGAAAATGTTAGATTAATACGGCGAAGGTGGTGTGACGATCTGATCTTATTTGCAGGGCGTACATGGCCAGATATCGCACAAGATATGAAGAGGTTTGAAAAGAGAAAAGGGAGGCCTTTGTAACAAGGAAAACCTAACCTACTCGGTTTTTTCACAATATTCCGACTTCTGATATTGTATGATTAAAATCTTCGTAATCAATTCTTGTCGTTTCAGTTTTTTCATTCACCAATGGAGCATTATGGGCCCTTTGATCACTTTGCTGTGGGTACATCAGGGAGTCCCAAAGATCCAGAGGTACTCACACCCCGCGCTCGATTAAGTTTCGTGCCAGGGGTTTACAAGACAAGACATAACTAGTAAAATGTTGGTGTTCTATGAATACACATCAGCCTAAGGGCTCGTTTACGGGGACGCGGGACGTCGCGCGGCGCGTGCAGAAGGCTCGTTTCGAGCTTTTTTACACGACTGCCCCAAAAAAAAGAGTGTTATGTTTTTAACGTTCATGTATGTATGTATGTATGTTTGTTTGTGAGTTTCTTTATTCCACCATAACTTCTAAACGCCTGAACCGATTTTGATGTATGTGGTATCGTTAGATTCATTGCGTCACCCCGGGTAACATAGGCTATATAAATTATCAAAAAACGTAATAGGGTGGCCATGGTTTAGAAATAAAACGAACTTTTAATTTGTTTTTATTGAAATTTCAATTATAAATATAATCATCGTCTAGAACTTATTAAGTAGATTACAAAAATATACCACAGTAGTATTCAATACCTATTGTTTACTAGTAATACTACTCAACAAATGAAATGGTGACATTTTAAACCCGGGGATTCGATTCGAATAAACTACATATCAATAGATTCTCGCTAATGAAAGAAATAAAACTGGCTAGGTTACAACTCCCAAATCCATCTACGACGGCACCTAAATGGTTTTTAAGTTTGTATGAAAAGTCAGTATGCGTGAATCAGTTTACTTGAAACATGGCAAAAATATCAATTTAAGGAAATAATAATACATATTTGCAATCATAGTCAAAATCACCCCTTAAAGGGTAGAAAAAGAAGATCAGGGTAGATTTTGGTATGGAAAAATCTGACTGCGAGATTCAACTTAAAACTCATTACTAACACAAATGAATAAAGCATTACGTGTGTTATAAAACAATAGTTTAATAAAAAAAACCAGCCAAGTGCGAGTTGAACCCACGCACCAAGGGATCTGTAAAAGTTTTTTGGTACCTACTACACTTAAAACTGTTTGGCACTACACTTGAATTTCTTAGAATGTTAACAAAATATTCATAGTTCTTATCATTGTATGTAAATAGCATGTATATATTAAATTCAGCGTAAATTGTTTACAAATAGATACCTACATGAAATGAAAAATGTTTGTAGGTATAAATTACGCAATTAAGTCATTTAGATCATTTCACACGTTCCTGAGGAACAGGGTCTTGATTGACGGATAGGCATACGGACAGACAGACGGAAATCAAAGTGTACATATTATTAGGGTTCCGATTTTGCCGACCGGAATCCTGAGAAATGAAAAAAACACATTTTAATACATACAACAAACTCAGTAACCTTTATGAACAATTCACCCCCCCCCCCCCCCCAATCTATAAAAACAATTTTAAAAAATTCGCGCTCGCTTCGCTCGCGCATACATTCATTATTCTTTCTGGGGGCTTCAACAGGGATAACCCAAGTCCCTTTTAACTCTAATTACTTTTCTGCAATACTTAGTACATTTTGAGCTTCGTGAAGCTAAAATGAGATTTGGCAATTCGCATTTTCGATCCACGTTATCCCAACTATGTTGGAGTCCGCTTCCAGTCTAACTACTAGATGCAGCTTAAAACCGGTATTTTACATGGAGCGACTATCTTTTTGACCTGCACACCAAACACGGGTAATACGATACTCCTTGATAAGACTGCTTGTCAGACTTTTAAGCCACTGACTACGTGTGACGACTGTCAAAGATGAATAAATCACAGCCGCCCTGGCGGTGATGTGTAAATGTAACGTCTTAACGTGCTTTTCGAGGCAATGATAAAACTCAGTACTAACATAAACATAATTATTATAATTAAGTAAATCATTGCGTCTCGTAGTGTTAATCAATTTACCCCTTACAAGATTAGGTCAGAATGGTACACTTTTACAGATCGAGAAGGTATCAGTCGCATCTTTCAAACCTCCGTCTTAGGCGCTTGATTCCGAAATTGGAGGATTAATGTCAATTATGATAAGAGTAATAAGCAGTTCTCTTCTTGAAACCAAGTGAAACAGTCCTTTATCCTCTTCCCTCCCTACGACAATATATTCCCCCCCCTCCCACCTCCAATTATTAATCTATAAAAAGTGTACAAAAAAATTCGCGCTCGCTTCGCTTGCGCATCCGTCCTGTTCATTTTCCGTTCTGTCTCGCACGAAATGCTCATGTACTTCTATTATTTAATTCTCCATCCAGGAAAAAAAAGTCCAACGCTTTATTATCATGGATAATTCTCATTGGGTAGCGCTTAATAAAACAGTTTGATAATAACTTCGTGTTTCAAAGATTTTTCATATGTAGTCCCTGTTAACGGAGAAGATAATACCAAGCGGCGCTAGCTACCACTCATATTATGTTAACCTGTGACAGTGCACACAGTACACACAACATTGGACAGAAACATAGTAAATCAAGACGCCTGATACAGTTAAAAAGTTTCCTAATTTACGTGTCACTAAAATAAGACACTAAAATAGTATCCATAAAAATTATCGATTTAGTATCGCATTATCCTTAGCGCGACATTGCTTTCCTGAAAAATAAAGTAATATATCGTGCCAAAGTGGTTATAGGTGTGTGGTGTCGGACATAAAGAATAGCACCATCCCATATCTTCCCGTGGGTGTCATAAGAGGCGACTAAGGGACTTACCAGAGAATGGGCAGCAGCGTTCTCTGCGCCTTCTTAACAACCATACTGCGATTGCCAACCCGCCTGCCAACCGTGGCGATTATGGCAAATCCCCCCTTCTGGGGGACGCCTATGTCCAGCAGTGGACGTCTTATGGCTTAAATGATTGGTTATAGGTCAAAATACCGATATTATCACTAAAAGATATGAAATAAAAAATAAATAATTAAAAATATTAAAAAACACGCCTGCCATGATAAAAGTAAACAAAAAAATAAAAAACAAGTCAAACGAATTCAGTGATGAATGGGAGCAAGGTCCCGTAAATGTATTCGAAAATGGAAAACTGAAAACTAAAACTTTTATAGTCTTTATAGTAAAAGTTTTAGTTTACAGTTTTCCATTTTCGAATACATTTACGGGACCTTGCTCCCATTCATCACTGAATTCGTTTGACTTGTTTTTTATTTTTTTGTTTACTTTTGTCATGGCAGGCGTGTTTTTTAATTTTTTTAATTATTTATTTTTTTATTCATTTACTGAGAGGCGCGTCCACCGCAACGAACGCTGCATTTTAAACTAACGAGCGAAATCGTTAACGTTTTCATACATGTGTTTGAATTAAGAACGCACAACGCGCCGCGCGACGCCCCGCGTCTCCGTAAATGAGGCCTAACCCTTCGGAGATTGCCTACATGCGTGCCCCTGTTCTAACATAATTAGATTTCATGTTGTTTACTTTCTTACTACTAATGCACTTATCACAACAACAACAGCTTTATACTAATACGCATAGAGCACGTTTCAGCTAAACCTCGGCGCATGCCCAACGAGATTATGGCTATAACCTCACTGATGGTCACCAGGAAGAAACCTTACACTACATGCGATTATATTGTACTGCAGGTCTGCAGCTGCGTTCTGCGTATATTTATGACTGTGTTATGGCATAAAGGGGTCATCTAATTCGTAGAACTGATATGTAGATGTAGGTCTTCCATCGGGAGGCTAGGCGTACTGCAGGTTATCACCCATACCTAGTCGATGTTCCACACATTCGAATGAAGCGCTTTGCTAAGTCCTTTATTATGCGCACAGCCAAGGAGTGGAACTCCCTGCCTGCTTCGGTTTTCCCGAGTTCATATAACCCCAATCTATTTAAGTCGCGAGTAAATAGGTTGAGGTCAAGAGCAAGCCCATTCCAAAAAAAAAGGTATACTTTTTTCCTACACCTCCTCCGCTATTCTTTTCTGATTAATTTCGTTGCGGGATCCAAGACAGTTAAATCGTTTCTCTGGGACTTCGTCGAGCTTCATTGTCTCGGCGCTTTTCTTGTGGTCGCCACTGTTGATTCTGGCTAACAGGAGTTACAGTGGTTTGAAAATAGTGTGGCGGGGTTGTCCCATAAAAAAAAAAGTAGATTTATATTCTTTAGGAAGATCTCCTCGTATGGTTTGGTTTCTCTACAATGAGCTGCCAACTCCTCACCAGCTCTTACCAGCCTCTTAACAGATAAGACGCTGGTAAAGAGTGTCGATTTTGTTTGCAATGCGTTAGGTTAGTTGTATGTTGATTAAAATATGATTAGGATATATGACAATGACCTGCAAAATTTGCAAGAAAGTTTGAAGTTCGCGGGCTGCCCTGGCTAAGAGTTGCTGAAATTCAAGTTAAATGACGTGCAATTGAAAATTTCTCTGTACAGCAGTAAACTGCCGAAAGCTAGAGATAATAAAAACGAACGCCAAATCCATTACGAAACAGACGAAACTCAGTCTGATTTCATTGAACTGTTTTCTAGATGTCATCACAAGACTTCTTGAGTTTAAAAACTTTTACACACTTTCGCCAGTTTAGGTCCATGAAATAGGAGGCGAGCCTATTGCCATCAATCGGGCACAAATCCTGACTCCGTGGCCGCTACTGAGAAATTCGTGAAGGAAAAACCCAATAACACTTTCAATCTAAACCCTCATCACCATCTGCCTAGCCTTTTCCCAACTATGTTAGGGTCGGCTTCCAGTCTAACCGGATGCAGCTGAATACCAGTATTTTACAAGGAGCGACTGCCTATCTGACCTCCACAACCCAGTTAATACTAGGTAATACGATACTCTGGTAAGACTGGATGTCAGAATTTCAGGTTACTGACTACCTGTAACGACTGCCAAAGATCTATATATATATGGCAGCCGGGACCAACAGCTTAACGTGCTTTCCAAAGCACGGAGGAAACTCGGTATGTCGGGTGGTCACCCATCCACAGACCGAACTAGGCAAGCACAGCTTTACCTAAAGATCGACTCGAGTGGCAGTTCTTATTAACCCTCATGAGATCACAAAAATATTTTCTTAGCTAAATCGTTTATTATCATTGCTCAAATACACAATTATAGTAACTTTTAGCACACAGTGGTATTACATTTTTATCCCCTTCAACAAATAATTACTAAATTAATCCTTAACACCTGGCTTCAAATAAAATTAAATGGACAATTACAGCGACACGTACGGTGCGCAAAATAATAGTCCAATATGTATGTAAATCAATTAGGTTAATATATGCGTACGGTCAGCAAAACAAGCGGCTGTATCGGTATGCTTATCGGTGGCCGATCGGACGCGAATTATCTTATATTTTGATTTAGTATTATTGTTGGTTTTGACTTGAGAGTAGAGTTGGCATATTCAGTTTTTTCTTAGCGAAATTGATATTTTACATGTATTCATGTTTACGAAATAACACCACAGGTCCACCACCTGTGGTGTTTATTCGTGAAAAGTCGTAGTGGTGGTTTCATTAGGTACACCTCTGCCTAATCCTTCAAGGATTTCAGGCGGGATGTTATGTTATGTACACACAAGTTCTGACACAACGTTGTACTTTTAGACAAAATTTGTAAATTTAATTACTTGTAATTAATGGATGGTATTTTGGTGGTATTTTCAGAAGTTGATTCGAGAGTTTCATTTCGAGAGCCTTCAATTTTATAATATAAAACAATTCCGAAAGTTTTAATAAAATGATTACTTTAGTAAAACATACACTGACAGTAATTATAATGATCCCAACAGAATGTTCAGGTACTCAATATAAATCGTGCATACATTTAAACCAAACCTATATAAAGCTATGATTATTTCGTTAACGGTACACATCACTTAGTAATTTATGTTGCTGTCGGTACTCGCACATATGCACAACTCTGCACAAGGCGAGCGACCGCGCCCTGCACATGAGCAGGTCGCTAGTGATGCGACACAGTTTCATTTTGTATACAGTATCGATACCCATAAACAGTCCCCAAAACGCTTACCTTTTGCCACTTCCTAAACTTGAAGAAGAAGCGACGCGGCCACGGAACAAACTCGCTAGCAATGCATTAACAGTTAGATTAGAAGACCAGGACCTGATCTAAGACATAAGAGTTTGTGTGAAATTATTGTTTACTGACTAAAAAAAATATTATTCTAATTTATTCCGTCTGTTAGATTATCGAAAAATATTGGATACGTATTTTTTGTTTTATCAAATCAATAAAAATTGACGAAGATAAAACGCGTCAAAGATTTGAGTGGGGGGTTGTGACGGCACTCGCTGGTAAAAAAATTCATACTAATGTCTTAGAATATGACGTCACACGAGTTTTCAAAGCACTGTATCGTCTTCATTGTTTGTTTACGTGAAAAAAGAAAAAATACGTGTCCAATATTTTTTGGAAATCTATCTGACGGACTAATTAGATTTTTTTTGTTAACTACCCAATTTCCGACTTTCACGCGACTTAAACCTCGTAATAGCTAGTCATCATCATTCTCTATCCCAATTCATTTAGGGTCTTCTTCCATACTTCCCTATACTCACATCTCGTCAGTCAGACACCTCGCCATATAATACTTTACACAGTGTCTTGGTCGCAACAGCTAGTCAACTATAAAATATCGATAACACCGCCCATCCCTACCGGCGCATACTTCTAGGCGACACATACTCTGCTGGTTGCAACACTCGACCACCAGGTGGCGTAACTGCCAAGCCCACACGCTGCTCATATCACCTCGCCTTCTACATGTGGAGTAAGGCAGACATACCGGTATAGAACAGGAAAACATTACATAGTATTCGATATAAGTTAATGCCGTGTGCTCGTATAAGAAGTAGATGCAAACACCGATACATTTTGACCTCTTTTAAGGTTCTGAGCTGTGCTGAACATTTACTGAAACATGCTTGAACGTACTGGACAGCGGTAGGTCAAATCTGTGTGGTTTTTCTAAAAAGATAGAGGTTTTCATCTCAGACGAGGACTGACATGGTCCTGGTGATGATGATGAGTAGTCTGATGAAATTCGCAGCAACAACTTATACAAGCTGTAAATGAACCGTTCACGAAACCGTCAACCACGCATTCATCATCTGCCTAGCCTTTTCCCAACTATGTTGGGGTCGGCTTCCAGTCTAACCGGATGCAGCTGAATACCAGTATTTTACATGGAGCGACTGCCTATCTGACCTCCACAACCCAGTGAATACTAGGTAATGCGATACCTCTTTGGTAAGACTGGATGTCAAAATTTCAGGTCACTGACTATGGTTTGCGGTGAAAAATTATGTTTTACACTATAAACATTCAAAAAATTTAACTGATTGATGTATTGAATGGTATGGGATCGTGGAGGTACCTATTATAAGTAAAGTACCTAATAATATAACTCACACATATACATACATACATAAACTCCCCTTTTCCCATGGGGGTAGACAGAAACCACAGAACGCCACTTGCTACGATCCTTTTTTTTTTTTTTTTTTTTTTTGGGGGGTGGGAAGTCATCAAATAACCCCTTCCGCTCTTGGGCAGAGCGAAAGGGAGTGTCAGACTTCTACTGACTAAAAACCACCCATGTTCCTTCTTCGCCCTTCATGTCGAGGCCTCGGTATCCCTTGCGGACAACCCGCAGCCTCGACAGACTTGCTACGATCCTTACATACTTCTTTTGCCTCGTCTACATTCATACATCTGGTCATACACGCACGCCGGTTACACTTATAAAAAAAAGTTGGAACTTTGCCCCCAATCCCAAAATCTCCGTAATTAAAAGGTTCCTAAAACCCCAAGGTATGGTCTAGCTAGTAGAACAAAAAATTATCGCAACGCGGAGTACAAGTGCCTTGCATATTTTTAATCCCATAAATTATACACCGGACCATTAATCACTATAATATTCCTCACATCCTCACAACACGATCTTAACAAAGTTATAAATTGCTACAATGACCTTTACCTTTAAGGGTGATGTAGGTCACTGTAGGTCTACCGGTGTGCGAGGGTAGACCCTGACCCCTTCCTTATGTCCATAGGTACCAGTTTCCGGTCTACCTGTTTATGGATGCTATTGTACGAGTACGAAAATACTTCTTGATTGATTTCGACATGTAATTTTACTGACTACAGTCACGAACAAAATTATGTCCGCTAAATAAATACCACTTACTTACCAGCTATTTAGCAAAATTCAAAAGCCATTTTCTTGGGACATGACGGTTTCTACTTTGAGATTAAGACGTATTTCGTAACAGTATGGCTTCCAAAATGTTATATTTATAAACAGTGGGAGAACATCACTTTTCTCTTTTTTTCAAAGTTGTTTCGTGTATATACATTGGTGCTCGTGACTCTACACATTAATTAGAGCATGCATGCAACATACATTCAACCACATGGCATATCCCAGAACGAAATACAAAGTTTGACTGCCTCGTTAGTTAGTTAGTAGATTTATCAGTCCTAGGTTCGATTCCCAGGTCGGGAAAATGTTATTGCGAAATTGATCAGAAATTTCTCAGTAGGAGCCATGGAGTCTGTATTTGTGCGCGGTTGAAGGCAGTATGGGCGCCCCTCTCTCTATCGAAATGTAGGCGTACTAATGGAGGGCTGCGGGTTGTTCGCAAGAGATACCGCGGCCTCGACATGAAGGGCTAAAAGGAACATGGGTAGTTTTTAGACAGTAGAAGTCTGACACTCCCTTTCGCTCTGCCCAAGAGCGGGAGGGATTATTCGATGATTTTCCACCCGCCAAAAAAAAGGCGTACTAATGGATATACACCTTTGCCTTTTCCATGGGGGTAGGCAGAAACCTGCTACGATCCTCCATCCGATCCTTACTACGTTTCTGCAAAATCGTCATTTCAGACCCTAGTCATAAACGCACCGAGGTTAGTCAATACAAATAATAAAGAAAGCCTCGCACACCTCGTGCGACATACACATGAATGTTTGAGATAGCCTGTGGCTAGGTGGCTACACACTGGTTGTCCTCAGTGGCCACTCGCCGCCATACTTGTATGATAATGTGAGCCTGTATGAGGACTGTCGCGTGTGTGGAGCTAAGCACTTGTTTATTACGAGATATAACATAACATAACATCACGCCTGTAATCCCCGAAGGTTTAGGCAGAGGTGTACCTAATAGTACACCCACATTGCGCCAGTTATGTTTAAGTCCCATGTAATAGGGGGCGAGCCTATTGCCATCAATCGGGCACAAATCCAGACTCCGTGGCTGTTACTGATAAATTCCTGATGGAAAAAGCCAATAACACTTTGTCCGACCCGGGAATCGAACCCAGGACCTCATGCTCAGCAGTCGCGCTTGCGACTACTAGACCAACGAGGCAGAAACCCGTGTAATAAAATATGGATGAATTGTGTGAGGAATGATATGTAAAATGATGTAGTGATTTGTAACAGGGAAGTATGGAAGAAGAAAACGTGTTGCGCCGACCCCAAATAGAATGGGATAAGGGCAGGAAGATGATCATAAAGGAGTGTGGTGTTTATGGATAATATTAGGTGCAACTGGTGCAAGGGGTTCTGGGGTTTATGGGTCTTGTGGCTAAACAGACATAATAATTATCATATGTTCATTGACTTATATATTACTGCGTAAGGACTGGGCGGGAGGAAACGCCCGGTTGTCACCATTGTGAGGATCGGCCGGAGGACACGGTGGAGCACACCGTGGAGGTGTGTCCCGCTTGGGCGGAGCCCCGCCGTGTTCTCGTAGCGGCGATCGGCGGCGCCGACCTCTCGCGTCCGGCCCTGGTGCAAGCCATGGTCCGGGGCGAGGAGGAATGGGACGCCGTCGCCTCCTTCTGCGAAGCAGTGATGCTAGCGAAGGAGGTGAGAGGGAGAGAACCTCTCGTCCCAGCCGCCGCGGGAGGCGCTCCGGGCGTCGGGGGCCACGTGATGGCTTCCGGCCACCGTAGACGCGGGCCTGTGGACGGTGAGTGATGGGTAAGCTCGCCGTCCGTCCTTCTTATGACGACAACAGGCCGTGTCGACGGCGCGTTCGTGTTCCACGCGCGCCTCAAAGAGATGTCAGCAACATGGAAGGGGCCCGCAAGGGCCGACGCCTGTCGAGGCTGCGGGTTGTCCGCAAGGGATACCGAGGCCTCGACATGAAGGGCGAAGAAGGAACATGGGTGGTTTTTAGTCAGTAGAAGTCTGACACTCCCTATCGCTCTGCCCAAGAGCGGGAGGGGTTATTTGATGATTTCCCACCCCCCCAAAAAAAAAAAAAGGACTGGGCGGACGGCATGTTAAAATGACGCCACAAACGTGGTCCCAATAAGGTCTGTCCTAAGCCGAAGTGAACTAGTCCACGATCGGCTCTCTTCGGGTGCGGTCGTAAATTTTATTAAAAGCTTTATTTATGTTTTATAAACCACGAAAATGCCACGCCGCTTCTACAAGGTTACGTTAACGAGCAGACTACACCAATTCTTTGTATGGCGAACGCGTCGAGCAAATGTTCGGACGACCATATCTTTAGTTTTTATATCAATGCATATGTTACTGATTTTATTTTTATTGTAATTTGTTTTTAATATATTTTTTTTTTTATTAAATGCAATAATTTATTATTTTTAGCTATTTTAAATTTCATAATGTACTAAAAAACTTCAAACATAATGCGAATTGTTAGGTACATGAATAAATGAATTGAATTAAAACATACGCACGGGTCGTTCTGGCTAGTCGTTCCGTGAATGGGTCCATTCATTAGATGCCTAACCTAACCATGCATTGTCATCTAAACTACACAATCAGTTGGTTGGGGAACTGGTTTGAAATTCAGTTGACGAAAAGGTATGTATTGGTAAAATTTCTAACAAACAAAAACTAAATAATAAAAACCCTTGAAAACGAAGAGAAATAAATCTTAAGACACGTCAATCATTAATTTGTATGTAGTAAGTAATTAAAAATGTAATTTCATGAACCCACATTACCATCCGTCTAACCTTTTCCCAATAACATTGAGGTCAGCTTCCAAGCTCACCGGATGTAGCTGAATACCAGTACATCACGAGCGACTGCCTGTAATTACATTTACATTCACATAAAATGTTTTTATTAATAAACAGATACATCCTTCGCTAATACTGACTACATTCATTCACTCGATGACCGTGAATGTACGACTCATCCATTCATTGTATTTATCTTAGTAATGTACTAAAAAGTATTTATATAACACCTGGTATGTTTGTCTATACTAATATTATAAAGAAGTAAAGTTTGTGTGTTTGTATATTTGTTAAATTGTAAGGGGTAATCTCGGGATCTACTAAACCGATTTTAAAAATTCTTGCACCGTTGGGAAGCTACACTATCCCCGGGTGACATCGGCTACTTTTTATCCCTGTATTCCCACGGGAACGGGAACTACGCGGGTGAAACCGCGTGACGTCAGCTAGTCTTACAATAAAGGAATTATTTATATAGCTTTAAACCTAGAACACACAATAGGGGATCGGACTGAGTCAAAAAAATATGGTTCTGTTCAGTCCGTCAGTTAGATTATCGAAAAATATTGGATACGTGTTTTTTGTTTTATCAAATAACTAGCTGACCCACGCAACTTCATCTGCGTCACTTAATATAGCTTCTATCCCTTCTCGATAAATCGTACTCACAACAAACAAAAAATCTTACCTTTCCTCTTTATAATACCTTTTAGTTTAGACTGGCTTCGATTTTATTATTAAAGTGACAATTACTATAGCTATCTCGTACTGTTAAATATACAGTAACATGCAGTAACATTATGATGCAGTAAATATTTTGAATTTCTCCGGAGCCCCCGGAGCGCGGAGGCCAGAATCCCCACTAACCTACCGCACCGGACCGATTGACAGCCGCGCGTAATTATTTTGTCGCGCGGATATTTATACATTGCGATATCTTCTAAGATATTTGTTTAAACTGTATAGAATAAAGGGCATAAATATTCTATATTAAATTTCCGAGCTAACAAACACATTTATTTAGATATAGATTAATACCATATGGGTTAAATAAGCTTCGCAAAATATCATTATTTTTAACCTAACATTTTAATAGTAAAAAATGGTTACAGTGAGTCAATCTTAAAAGATAGACATATGCTGTCGCGGACTTTTTTTTAGAACTTTTAAAGAGGAACAATTCTTTGATACATGATATTTGCGTAACTTAAACCGTTTTCGCACCGCACGCAACGGAAGCTCTCAAAAAGGAATATCTTTTCCCGTTTTTGCAACATTTTTCATTTATGCTCCGCTCCTATTGATTGTGGCGTGATTTTATATAGCCTAAAGCCTTCCTCGATAAATGGACTATCCAACACTAAAAGAATTTTTCAATTCCAACCAGTAGTCCTTGAGTTTACCCCGTTCAAACAAACAAACAAACAAACAAACTCTTCAGCTTTATAATATTAGTATAGATAAAAATTGACTAAGATAAAACGCGTCAAAGATCATGAGTGGGGTGTTGTGACGTCACTTGTAGGTAAAAAATGTACTGACATGTGACGTTTTCCAGGAGTTCACGAGTTTTCGAAGCAATGTATCGTCTTCATTTTTTGTTTATGTTGAAAAAGAAAAAATATGTGTTCAATATTTTTTGGAAATCTATCTGACGGACTAAAATAATTCGTTTTTTTTTGTCTTATTGTTTAAGACATATTTTCTTTTATCATACAGAGAACACTTCATCATCTTCATACCCTTGTCCCATGTCGGGGCAAGACGTCTTTTTCTTCCATTCTCCTCTATCAACCGTCACACTATCAATTACTCCTTTTTATTTCGTATCATCGTTTCCTTAGTCTTCCTCTCCCTCTCCACCCATCAAATATTTTCATCAATCTTTTAGTCACGTTAAACGATTCATCCCTTCTCATTGCACGCCCATAGCATGACAGTCACTTCCTATTCAACTTTATGTAACTGACACAAGATTCAAAAGAGTCTTTATTTGCATGAAATATGGTACAATATTATGGTCTTAAAAATAAAAGGTTTCACATATTTCGCTTACTACATTCAGCTGCACATTTGTTACATATCAAAACTCCTTCATGCCTCGGAAGTTACGTTAAACTGCTGGGCCAGGTTGGTCGTCAACTCGTCACAGGTAGTCAGTGAGCCGAAAGGCTGGTTAGGTTAGGTTAGGTTCAGTATTCAGTATTTCAGATACATCCGATTAGAGTGGAAGCCGTCCCCAAAATGGTTGTAATATCTATAGATCAAAATACGTAAGTAAAGTCGCAAGCAAGAGCAATACTCAAAAATAATTAAATCCGCTAAGCAGATGGGCTCATAACTATCTCCAATTCTAATATAATAAGCAAGGAGATGATAAACAAAGGGCGCTGCCTGGCTCCTCGCCAACGGTGTCAGGGCTCCTGCACTAGTCGGCTAAATACTTCGTTTTATTTGGAAAACATCCGCACTGGCTTTATAGCCGGGAGTATTGCCAGGGTTAGCAGATGACTAGCTATTTGAATGTCAATATAAACTGGTTTAAAGACCTAGAATTCTACTGGACGAAAACCTTACTTTCATGGCATAACATCACGCCTGTAATCCCCGAAGGGTTATTGTGAGGTGTATCCAATAGTTCAGTCCTATAGTTCAGTTATGTTTAAGCCCCATGTAATAGGGGTAGAACCTTTTGCCGTCAACCGGACACGAATTCAGACTCCGTGGTTGCTACTGAGGAATTCCTGATGAAAAACCCAAAATTTACACTGCCCGACCCGGGAGTCGAACTTAGGATCTCATGCTCTGCAGCCGCGCTTGCGACCACTAGCCCTGTAATGTTCCCACAAGGACACAGGCCTCCTCTCTATGAGAGGGAGTGGGCAGTCCATCACGTTGACCCTGTGGGTTGACAGATGCCCCATGTATTTTAATTTTTGTTTCTAGGACATGGCGGTTTCCCTCGGTTTCCTCACGATGGTTTTCTTTCCCTTCAAAAGTTTAACCGGGTAATGTTTTATTTTCACACCCATATTTTAACATAAATACCATCAGATGGTGTACAATTTAATGCACTGTAGGTACCTACCTATGCATGATTATTACCATAATATTGCCCTAGGTCTGCTCACCTAAATATTATAATATGTTAATGCTATCGATAAATAAATTATTATCTACTTAAAATCGTGTTGATGTCAGCTTTACATAATATTACAATATTTAACATAATGTTTACTTCTTGTTAACTCAAAGTAAACGGACTAACAACGCGATATTGATAAAATAGCTAAGTATTAGGATCCGTGGCAGAAAAATCCCAGAATCATGGAAAAGACAAGTCTTAACACGCCTGTAATCCCTGGAGGGTTAGGTAGAGGTATATCTAATAGCACACCCACATTTCGCTAGCAAATAGGGAGTGAGCTTATTGCGTTGAACCAGGCACAAATCCAGACACTGCCGCAGCTACTGAGAAACCCCTGATGGAAAAATCCAATAACACTCGAAAATGTTCGACCTGGGATTCGACCCAGGACATCATGTTCAGCAGACGTGATTACGGATACTAGACCAACGAGGCAGTCTCACATCTTTTTAGTCTGCCAAAAATGCCTGTTTGTGTGTATCTTACTATGTAAACCTAACATACCGCACACGCTACGGTCTTCAACGCAGTAGTGTCCAGTAGGCGGTGGGTGTACTAGCCACTAGTGCCCACTAGAGTAGGGTCAGACTCAGCACACGCGGATCTGCACGCAACGCGCCGCGCCCAAACTTCGACACACATTCGGTAGACGTAGACATGTACCGTCAGCACGGAATTGTTGCGTGTTTATATTAATGACCTACCATATTATTTAAAAGGTTTTTGTGACGTTGTGCTATTTGCAGATGATACCTCTCTTATCTTTAAAGTAGATAGGAATAGACACGATTTTGACGACGTAAACAGCACGCTGTCAATGGTCACGGATTGGTTCACAACAAACAACCTTGTTCTTAATGCTAAGAAAACTAAAATAATTAAGTTCGCTTTACCCAATGTTAGAAATCTAGGTCCCAATATTATCCTTGCCAATCAAGAGCTGGAAACTGCCGACTCTGCTGTATTTCTGGGCATAACAGTAGATTCAAAATTACAATGCGGCCTAGCGGGAAGGCTAAGTTCGGCCGCATACGCCGTCAGAAAAGTAAGACAATTCACTGACGTTGATACAGCACGGTTAGTCTACTTTAGTTATTTTCACAGCGTTATGTCCTACGGTATTCTGCTGTGGGGCAAAGCTGCTGATATTCAAAATATATTTGTTCTGCAGAAGCGAGCGGTTCGTGCAATTTATCAGCTGGGTGCCCGAGTTTCTCTTAGAGATATTTTTAAGGAGATTGGTATTCTCACGGTTGCTTCTCAGTTCATCTTTGCCAACATTTTATATATTAGACAAAATATTCACCTGTACACTAAAAACAGTGATATTCACAATTTTAACACTAGAAATAAGCATAAACTACGCGCTCCTTTTCACCGGCTTCACAAAGTTCATAATTCATTCGTAGGGCTCGGTATAACATTTTATAACAAATTGCCATCTTCTTTTCTAGACTTGCCATTTAATGCATTTAAAGCCAAAGTAAAATCTAATCTTTGTTTAAAAGCTTACTATTCCATTAACGACTACTTAAATGATAGGAATAGTTGGTCGCTGAGTTGAACACAAGACAATGTTTGTTTGTTTGTTTGTTATTTATGTTCTTTCTCCAAAATTAGATTACTGACATGTTATGTCTTTTTTATGTTTTTATTATTATATACATTTTTATTTTTGACTTGTGTCTGTAATCAATCGTAATATTAAGTTACACCTTTCTATTGTATCGAGTCTGGTTCTTCTAACCAAACAGACAGATGTGTTGCTGGGGAGTTTGTTCCGCCACTTCTTCTTTCCAGCAAAAAACACTAGGAAGTGTCGAAGGGTGGGCGTTTTGGGGGACTGTCACTTGTAAATGAGTAAAGTAAAGTAAAGTAAATTTTGACGTTCGAAAAGTGCTGATTATCAGCCTAGTTTGAATAAATGACTTTTGATTTTGATTTTGATTTTGTGTTTCAAACATTTGTTTTTTGTCGGCGATTTAGCTTCCCCACACATCTAGGGCTACAAACGAAAACCTAACTACATAACATCACGCTTTCCAAAGGGTTAGGCAGAAGTGGTGGTACGTAGTACGCCCAAATGTTGGCAATTATAGGGGCAAGCTCTAAGTAAATTATGAACCACATATTATGTAAGAATCATGTACCTAGATCATTTACATGGCTGGGACACAAATCCTGTGTGTGAGAAAGAGTGGGCCGTAACTATCACTGGTAAAATCAATGATATTTATATTACTGGTTCAAACCCAAGACCCACAACTTATAAGTCAGCCCGTTACCACTGGGCCATCATATCATAGACCATCGCCATCATCGGTCCAGCCTTTTCCCAATTATGTCGTGGTCATCAGCTTACAGTCTAACTGAATGCAACTGAACACCAGTATTTTAACTAGTGCGACTGCTTATCTGACCTCCACAACACATTTAGTAGTGGGTAATACGATTCCCCTTGGTGAGCTGGTTGCCAGACTTTCGGTGCTTTCGGGCCACTGACTCGAGGTCGACTGTCAAACAGTCGACTACTACGATCCGATGCCTGACAAGTCTCAGCCAGAACCAGCACTACAGCATGACGAGCACGGAGGAAACTCGGTATATATTAAATAACACTTAGATGGTCACACTGGTCTACCATTCTGGGACCAACCAGGGCAACCCGACCGGCTGGCATTTAGCCATAGGCTCCTCATATAGATAAAGTCCCAGAAAAAAAAAAAATGATCATACCCCTAACGAAAGGCACTTGTTCTCCCCACCACTGCGATCATTTTTTTGTTCTAGACCATACCTGGGAACCGCCTGGTTACGTAGATATTGGGGGTCAAAGTTCCAAATTTTTCACAGCTTTTTTTGTAAATACTAGTTTTTCAGGTTATAACTTTACTTAAATTACCTCCATGACCCGTTTACTATTCAAAGCATCCACTAGCATAATGTTTTAAGAGTACTACTTTGAGTTTTACCGTAAAATGTGATTTTTGACCCCAAAAAAAAAAGTCTTTTCCAGCAAAAATTTTTGCGTAGGGGTACTTAGTTTGATGTACAGAATGCTTGGTTGACGGATGCGTGAAGGGTTCGCTTACACCCTGTATAGTAATATGCTGTCGGTACCAAACACATATTATTGCTAAATAACGCAGATTGATACCTGTGATACCATGAACATGCGAGCCCGTGCCCCGTGGCTACTGTCTACCTACCTAGCTGCTAGCTAGGCCGAGCTTGAGCACTCGCCCTGATATGGCATGCTCACGGACGCTGGTAATAATTGATAATAAATACCATAGATACATAGTGTAGAAACTATGCAGCCCTTAACAATATTTTATCTTTCTTGTTAAGATTTATCTTTTATTTTAAGTTGCTTTTTAATAATGTGTATGATATGTGCCGATAGTAGTAAATTAAAATCGTAATTTCATAATGATTAATGACAACAATACTTTTCGTTCTGTTATTTATATCTTCGTTAAGCCGTTGTCCTGCGACTGATTGCTCTCCGGTCGTGTCGGATTGTCGTCCCATCGGACTGTGTAAGTAAAGGAACAGAGAGTGCACCTGTACCTGTGTTTTCTCCTCCGCCGCCGATGGCTTTTCTCAGATTGCCACACTGGCCGAAAACAGTCAGGCAGTTCTCACAGGTAGTTCTCCTAACTGTTTAATGAATCATTTTGTTTAATTATTATGTTGAATTATATAGTTATAATTATATACTCCATCACTCGTCTTCGAGTCCAGCCAAATGTGCTGTTCATTGTGCTACCAACTCCTCTTGAGGTTTTATAAATAATTGATATTTTTCCTCCGTACGTTTAGCCGTGGCCTTTAAGAACATACATTAAATAATATATATGTAACTAATACCTCTCAAAGAAAACCACTTCGACACCAAATTGCTCCAAAAACAGCTAATCTGTTTAAGAGGCGACCTCGGCGACCTCATGTGAGACCAATAAGGTCAGATGCGTCCGATGTATCTGTTGCAGTCAAAACTGTTTATCGGACAAAACTACTTTTGACTGGTGTCAGTCAAAACCCTTACCTATGAAGTTAAAGCTTGTTTTGTGTTAGCTATACAGGGTGTAAATCAACCCATCACACACCCGTCAACCAAGCATTCTGTACATCAATCTAAGTACCCCTATGCAAAAATTTTTGCTGGGAAATGACTTTTTTTTTGAGGTCAAAAATCACATTTTACGGTAAAACTCAAAGTAGCACTCTTAAAACATTGTGCTAGTGGATGCTTTGAATAGTAAACGGGTCATGGAGGTAATTTAAGTAAAGTTTAAACCTGAAAAACCAGTATTTAGAATGTGATTTTTGACCAAAAAAAAAAGTCGTTTCGCAGCAAAAATTTTGCGTAGGGGTACTTAGTTTGATGTACAGAATGCTTGGTTGACGACTGTGTGATGGGTTGATTTACACCCTGTTTAGCACGAGGTTATCCAAAGGTCACAAAAAGACCAAACAACCGAATAAGCTTCCTAATGACATTCCTATTGTTCCGAAATGAGTAGACAAATAAAACAGAAGCCACCTAATAAACTTCTAGGTAAATGTGAATTATAATTTTAATAGTTTTAACCGGTCAGAACTAGTTTTGACCGATAACAGTTTTGACTGTAACTCATCGAACTCTAGTCGTGAGGAGACTGTCACGAAGACACTACTCTCAACCAATGGGAGCCTTGGACAGGTGCTCTGAGGTGAGCATATGGTTGCGAAGATTCACGATGATCTAATATAGTATGCTCAATGAAGTGGGCCTTGTGAGGACAATCCTGGCTAAAGTTAAGGATAGCAATGTGATTTTCCAATTTACATAAACAGCCCTCTGATTGAATTTGTGGACATGCTATGGTTGAATAACAATAAGCTCGCCCCAATTCATGATTTACGTGGGGTTTGCGCAAAAACTTAGAATAAGAATAAGTACGACTGCCTCGTTAGTTTAGTCGTCACAAGCGCCACTACTGAGCACGAGGTCCTGGGTTCGATTCCCGGGTTTTTCCATCAGGAATTTTTCAGTAGCGCTCACGGAGTCTGGATTTGTGGCCGGTTAACGGTAATAGGCTCGCTCTCTATTACATGGCACTTAAAACATAACGGACAAAATGTAATGTGAGTGTGTGTAACCTCTAACCCTTCGGAGATTACAGGCGTGATGTTATATCATATTGAGCATAGACTTGAGTGAAAATTAAATGCCATATCCACACTTCAGACTAACCCCTCGGGGAGTAGTTGTGACGTTATATGTCAAACTAAGACCTCGGTTCTCAAAGCAGTTTGACATCTAAAGTTACCTTAAATTCCTCGAAGGTCGGGACGAAGCCGCGGGCAATGGCTAGTGTTATTTACACACACGTAGTATATAATGTATCAATATCGTGCAGAAAGTGTAAGCTATCTGTGTCAAGTGCAACCTGTACATATGTGTTTAAAGCTGAGTACATATCATAACGTCAATGTTGACCTTTTGATCCTACGACTGTTTTTTTGTTCCTTGCGATACATGATGACCCAACCGATCCCCGAAATCCCCTCAACGAACACGTCCCCGGGCAGAAAAAAAAGCTCCAAAAGCTTCCTACGCTACTTAGTACGAAGCAGTCTGTTTTCATTTCATTTTTTTTTTTATTGATCAACAATTTACATTGTATCTGAATCATCATTCTCTTGCCCTTATCCCAATTCATTTGGGGTCGGCGCAGCATGTCTTCCTCTTCCATACTTCTCTGTTTCTCGTCATCTCATGAGACACCTCCTTTTTTACCATATCATTTTTAACATAGTCTATCCACCGTTTCTTTGGTCTTCCTCTACTCGTATATCCTTCCACATTCATATTTAAAACCTTCCTCACAACATTTGTCTCATTCCTCCGCATCACATGCCTATACCACGACAACCGATTTCCACACAACTTTTCAGTCACCGGCGCCACTTTCAGACTTCCTCTTATGTACTCATTCCTTATGTTATCCATTCGCGTAACACCGCCCATCCCCCTAAGCATTCTCATCTCAGCCACATGCAAATGCCTTTCATTCATCCCTTTTGTGGCCCAACATTCTGATCCATACAAGACAGCAGGTCTAACCATTGTTTTATAAATCTTCCCCTTTAGTTTAAGGGGAAAGCGGGAGTCGCAGATTGTTCCCGTGACCTGCCGCCTACATTGTATCTGAATGTGTTACAAAAAAAAAGCAATTAAGTACAAAAAAAAGAACATAAGAGACAGTATAGTAACAAATTAAAAAAACAAATTCCATTAAAATTAAATTAATAATAAAAATATTTCAGGGTATCAAAACCCATTGAACCATTTAATCACGCACAGCTTTTAATAAGCATAATATCACTAACAGGGAAGCTCATGGCTGAATTATAACTGCTGCTCGGGTCGATATTTAGGTAAAGCCGTGCCTAAGTTGATTCATGGATGGGTGACCATTACATACCGATTTTTTTCCGTGCTTCGGAAAACACAGCATATTTACATCTTTGGCAGTCGTTACAGGCTTGAAAGTCTGACAAGCAGTCTTACCAAAGGGTACCTTATTATCCAGTAACTGGTTGTGGAGGTCAGATAGACAGTCGTAAAATGTAAAATACTGGTAATCAGCTGCATCCGGTTAGACTGGAGGCCGATCCCAACAAAAGGCATGATGATGATTGGGTTATGTTCTATGTCTATATAAGAGCTTTTAGCTACAATAGGGTATTTCACCATAAAAATCTAATTTGTCCGTCAGGTCGATTTTCAAAAAATAAAGGACACATGTCATATTTTTCTTTTTTCACGTAAACAAAAGATGAAGACGATACAGTGCTTCGAAAAGTCGTGTCAAGTCGTGTGACGTCACAAGGTTAGTACTTTGTTACCCGCAAAGTGACGTCACAAGCCAAGTCATTCATGATCTTTGACACGTTTTATTTTCGTAATTTTTTATTAATTTGTTAAAACAAAATACACGTACCCAATATTTTTCGATAATCTAACAGACGGACCAATTCGATTTATTTTTTTGGTGAAATACCCTATTGACACGGCTGAGATCATGTGCTTGACGCGAACCATTGACTCATTACTTAAGGCCCAGATATTAAAGCAATTTATACTAAAATCAACACCTTTTGATAGTCTAAATGACGGTTTATTTCTTGAGAAGAAAACTTTATCTATCCAGAGGTCATGTGCGAGTTTTTCATTGTTCAATCTGACCTGAATCATCAATATCTCCTGCTCCATATCTTGCTTAATTTATTTGGGATCTGTGCAGCATATCTTCGTCTTCCATACTTCTCGATTACCTACTCTTCATCTCACAAGACACCTCCGTTCTTCTCATATCATCCTTCGTTTCTTTGGTCTTCCTCTACTCTTATAGGTACCACACTTACACTAAAAACTTTGCTCACGATATTTTTAAACAAAAGTATTTTATAAACTTTTATGAACCACATATCAACTAAGCCTCAACACAGGTGTGTTATGGCCTAGTTATTGGTGGTTAATGTAATATAAATGGCATAATAAATAAATATGACTTGAGTCCGAAAATTAATGTAATGACTGTTCCTTCTCAATATATTTATGAAAATCTTTTGTATGCTCGCAAAAATATAATGCTGTTTAGAAATAAGTGATATCACAATATAAATACAACAAATAGACATAAAATTGTATCCACAACAAGGCTCAAAAAATAGGTGGATCATTCGGATGCCAACAACGTAATGTGGATTGGTAGTTTGTTATTAATTTTATAACAAACTACCAATCCAAATTCAAAATTAAATCCTTAATAAATTCAATCTTTTATAAAACGCTAAGTAACTTTGCCAGAAAGCTTTTTATCGTGTTAAAGCTTACATAGAGGACAAAAAGGCTTGGGATTAAACTGCTCCAATTTGAATTGAAAGCTCGAAGAAAACTGACAAATGCTTGCACTGACTGGACGGGCACACTCAAATCTGTGTGGTATGGTACTTTCTTCAAAATACCACATCAGACAATAATCTGCATAGTCTTCATGTGTGTACACCAAGATTATGTCTGAACCTTAAAAGAGACTATGACATCTGAGTTTGTTTCGGATGTTTCTTCTCGGAGTAGTCAGGTACAAAACACCGACCCCATCTAGCTTTAAAAAAAAGTGAATTGTAAAAGTATTTGCAAAAACCTATTTGCAAAAATAGTATATTATGCAACTAGTGAATAAAGGACGGATTTAAAGCGAGGGCCGTAGATGAGTCACGAGCAAGTGAAGGATTCTAATGATTGAATCACGAACGCAGCGAGTGATTCAACTGTTAGAATCCTGAACGACGCGAGTGATTCATGGCCCTCGATATAAATTCGTACTTTATTCAGGAGTTGCATACTATACTTTATATCATGACTACGAGAAAAGACATAATTTAAGCGAAAATAGAAATTTAATCAAGAAATAAGAATTGTTACATTAATTGAAATGGACATTAAAATTAGAGCAATGACTGAAATTAAGCGTAATTTTCTTATTATTAACATTAGGGTGGTCAACTTGTGAAACAATATTTATTAATCTAATGCCAAACTCCTTGTCGCAAATATCGACCAATCAAATCTCGAGAATTTATTTGCACCAAAGAGTTTTGAATTTCGAATCTTAGCGCAAGGAGTTTGTGTAAGCATTGAAATAGAGACCGGATATATTTTTGTGTTCCAGATTCAAACACCAAAATAGTGAATAAAAACAAAACAGTGAATAAAAGGCCTTTTTATTCACTGTTTTGCGTGAATAAAATAAGCTTTTTAGAGTAGGTATGGTATAAAAACTTTTTTTACAAAAAATAAAACCGACTTCAACAAAAAATTAAACACAAAAAAATGAAAAATAAACTCAAGAAGAAAAATCAGCTTCCGAAGTCGGTGACTTCTGTTTTTAATTTTTTGTTGAAGTCGGTTTTATTTTTTGTAAAATAAAAAACGTTTTATTTTTCACTTTTTGGTGGTTCACATGTATACCCCTTCACAGCATAACGGCGTGATGTTATGTTATGAACTGGTGTAAACAATTGACAGACATGAGATTTCAGCAATCCCAGTCCATTTGCTATCATTTATTGAGGAGTTCCGTTGTCTATCTCCAAAGTTCTTCATTAGATCTTCACCAAATTGATATGGGACCCCTTCGAGATAGTACTCTTTCAATAACACTCTTTTTTTGGGGCAGTCGTGTAAAAAACTAATCAAATCACTTCAAGTGTTCCTATAAAATTTGAAGAGTTTCCTCTATTTCTCCAGAATCCCACCATCAAATCCTGACTTGATGATCATGGGACCACTTGAGAAGTATACCCTTTCGAACAAAACAGCTCCGGTTTTTATACGGACTTTTTAACAACAGAGGCTTTCTTTTACAAAATCAAAAAGTTTAATGAATTGGTACTGAAAAGAGAAAGATTGAAGAGAAGTCATGACTTTTTCGATAATGTCCGTGTTTTGGTCATGCGGGATAGGCTGGAGTTGTGAAAAAAACCGGCCAAGTGCGTGTCGAACTCGCGTACGAAGGGTTCCGTAACATTATCTATAAAAATCGCGTTTATTATATGGGATTAAATAAGTTTTTAGTATTTATTTATTTTTTATTTTACTATTTATGTACACACAGTAGACAGCACAGGAAAAATATCATAAAATAACATATGAGTACAAAGGTACTGCTTATTTCTCAAGAAATTTCTGCCAGCAGACCTGCAAAAGGAGAAATGAAAAAAGAAATGTAGACTATAGTGTGTGAAGCGGAAAAGAATTCGGTGTTTATGTCTTAACTAGTATTAATTACTTTAGTATTAAAATTTGTTGTTCATCAACAGAAATACATAATTTGTGAACTGTCTAGCTATCGCGGTTCTTGAGATACAGCCTGGTGACAGACAGACGAATTATAGACGGACAGACAGAGAAGTCTTAATACCTATAAATAGGGTCCCATTTTTACCCTTAGGGTACGGAACCTAAAAATGCGTTCTGTAAAACGCGTCAAATCATCCATCTTAACTAAACTAACACATTATTGTACTATACATGATACCAGCTTGGCCAGAAACTGTCAGATTCACGCTAAGGATCACGTGTCCGTTGAATTAATGGTGATCGCGGACGGTGGACTTAGCCACCATCGCGCCACTAAAAGCGCATCAAAGTAATAGGTGTCCGGTCTTTCAGTTTTATGTCCGAATTTTGTCCAGCCTTTTTAGATGTCCGGATTATTCGGAAATATAGAAAACACTAATGATTTGGAAAAAAAAAAAAAGATTATAAAGTAAAATGTTCAAACTTTTCTGCAAATGTCCGGCTGTTTGTCAGGATTTTTCGAATTTCAAAATAGTAACCCTACATCAGATGCAATTCGTAGACATCAATATCGTACCTCTACTTAATTGCGCATATCGGAAATCTAAAATTAGTATCGACAAATTTTCCTTTTCCCAGCGAAATCCAAGTATTAGGTAAATATTTACACACAAAAATAACATAATTATCCCAAAATAAGTAGCCCTGTAATCAAAGAAAACAAGTCCTTTGCAAAGGCGCGAGGCCGCCCTTACTGCTATTACGCCGGTTACGTCAACCGCGTGTTTTGACGGTCAACAACCGTATGTCGCGGTCACCGTGCCCGTTTTCATTGCGTTTCGTCTCACTTTCACTTTTTACCGAGAAACTCTACGACTTACAGCGCCATCTCTTATGCAGTAGCAGAACTTGAATACAAGTTTCATTACTTATAATACTGAAAGAATATAAAATAATTATGTTTAGTTGCAGTATCACCGGATATTTTTATAATAACTGTAAAAACGTACCATTCAGGTATAACAATTCCGTAATGAACAACGCCTTCTGTAACAGTCAAAAGAGCACACAGTCAGTCAAAACAGTCGCCAGAAAACTAAAACAGGATCATCATCATCTTCCTGCCCTTATCCCATTCTATTTGGGGTCGGCGCAACATGTTTTATTTTTTCCATTCTTCCTTGTTAGACGTCATAGTGGCATTTACTCCTTTCTCTTTCATATCATTCCTCACACAATCCATCCATCTTTTCTTTGGCCTTCCTCTCCCTCTCCATCCATCAATATGATGAGATTGAGAGATTTGTGATCCATCAAAAATTTTGTAAAAACAATCGAATGCCTTACTATTATTTACTTATTAAATTCTTATGACAATGCGGAGGAAATAGGAAAATTTTGTGAGGATAATGTTCAGCTGCAGATGGCTGTAAGTGTAGAGAAAGACCTACGAAATTATGAAAAACCATATCAACCTACAGACAGTATCTGAATAGGATATGGCTGCTAAGGAGGTGATTACTGACGTGACAAGTACCTAATAGAAAAGTATGGATGAAGTAGACATGGTGCGGCGACCCCACATAAATTAGGATAAGGGCAGGAGAATGATTATGACAAACAACAAGCTCACAATAAATAATAGGCAACTCGAAGGTTATTTTAACCCTTGAATAATATTGTCCGGAGGACGCTGTTGATTGGTAAACACTTGTGAAAATGTGGTATTCATAGATATTGTATTGAAATTGAAAGACAAGACAGCAGCGTTAGTTCTAACTATCGCCACGCTCTAAGAGAACTATGCAGCACTGTATTATCTATGGTCAAAGAAACTTCATCAAACACTGAATGAATGACATTTCAAAAATTCTAACCTCACAGCCTGTGCCAGTGGATACTGTTGTAAACTTCTAAAAAAGCAATTAATTGAAAATGGCTTCCATAAAAGTGTGCGAAGAAGAAGAACTGATCACCCACTTATCTACAACAATAGAGCAGATAGCAAATGATGCTATCGAGAACCGTGGAAAATTTTACGTTGGATTTTCGGGTGAGTTACTGAAGGTCATCTATATTTTACGTGATTATAGTTTTAGTTTATAATCGTTCTGAAGATGCGTCTCAGATCGATAAAGCATTTGAAGATATGTTTGTAACGAAGCAGGAATGCTGAGAAGAAATGCGCAATAAAATACAAGCTAGAAATAATCATCCAATTCGGCATAATTAATAAAAGCCGGCCGGGGACGGACCTCGCGTTCTAACTATTCCTCAATTTATCGTCTTCCGTTACAGCATCAGAATCTTAGATAATACGAATGTTGAATATGATTATCGACGACGCCATTCCTGTTGATAGACACTTAAAATTTTATTTGAGTGCATCGACTGCAAACCATGGGCGTTTCTGAATGTACCCGGCACCAACCTTGATCACTGATAGTATTGATTACATTTTAAGAACGCGTCATACAATACTGACAAAAACATTAGTCATTAATATTAAATAGGCAACACAGTTTTGCAGGTTATGTTTCATTAGTAGATTAGTATGCTATCTTTATATCTGTAATGAATCATCCATTTTGCTATTTGAAGTGAACACTCCAACTCTATTATTAATATGACACCAGTTTTCATGCTTGGTGGAGTAGCAATGTCATGTTTCAGTCTATGACTATGTATGTTACATCCGAACATCCTACAAAAACTTTTTTCTTAAAATGCTAAATTAAATATGTCCAATACAAAGTCCCATAAGTGTTGCCATGTCAACCGGTCTATCACCTTTGCTAATGTAAATATCAAGCTATTTAGCTCTATTTCAACATAACCTTTCCCCTTTGCATTAATTACCAGAATTGATTGATTTTACTCGACCTCTGGTAATTTAGCACTTCAATTCTAAATGACAAGAACCTCCTCCTTTTTGGGAAGTCGGTTAAAAACTAGGCTGGGCCAGTCCTTATGCATGTACTATAGGTACCTACTCAGTGTCTAACAATTTGAGCAAAATACAGGTATATGTAATTGTGTTAAATAAAACTGCAATTTATAATCAAAAATTTTATATTTCCAGGTGGATCTTGGCTGAACTACCTCTGTGAGGCCCTGCAGACAGTCAAAACTGAATGGCCCAACTGGGTTGTGGCATTCTGTGACGAACGTGTGGTGGCCGAGAATGACGAGGACTCAACATTCGGCACATACAAGAGGGAGCTCATTCCCAAGACCAAGCTGGTGGAGAAACAGTTCATTAAGATAAAGCAGGGAGTCTCAGGTATAATAATTACATTTTGTTAGCATGTTTAATGCAATCTTAATTGGCAGGCCCCTGAACTTGGCTATGAATACAGTGCCTTCAGTAGCATCCAGCTAACAACAGTACAATATTGACCATGTACTAATGCTCTCCATTCCTTTCCATAGCCGATGCAGCTGCAAAAGACTACACAGAGCAGCTGGCCAAAGCATTTGGCAGCGAAGACTTTGTCTTTGACCTGCTTCTCCTCGGAATGGGCCCAGACGGCCACACCTGCTCTCTGTTCCCTGGACATCCACTCCTCAATGAGACTACCTTGAAAGTGGCATCCCTCACTGACTCCCCCAAGTTCCCACCAGAGAGGATCACACTGACCTTCCCTATTATCAACAAAGCAAGGAACTGCATGTTTGCAGTCTGTGGTACAAGCAAGGCTGAGATGATTCAAGTGAGTTCAAGCAATATTTCTTTTAATTCATTAGGTTGTATTTTTGTGTTTATTCTCCTCTGCTATCAGTTTATCCATGTCTATGATCGGATGTGTGAAAGGAGGCATAACAGTTTTCAAGAATAAGTACCAGCGTCCTAATTCAACTTGGTCAAGCAGTACAGTATCAGTTTTTCGAGGCTCTTAGCATGATTAGGCATCAATAGTGAATGTACAAGAGGATTTGTATAATTGGTTAGTCTAGTTTTGTTGTATAACGAGAAAAAAACACTTCCCAAAAATGATGATGATGCCATCAGAATATGTGCACAACATTGCTGACCATGTTGAGCGTATTCATATAAAAAACAACACACGCCCGGGACTAATAACATTGAGCTCATTGGTGGTGGTGAATAGCACTAGCCACAGACGTAACCAGAACTTTGTAGTTCAAATGTTGTAATAATAAAAAAAGAGAGTGTGTGAGATGAGAAGAGAGTGAGATGAATGAAATTAAACTGTGTGGTGTGCTCCAAATAAAAATAAGTAAAAGTGAAAATTCGGGCGCCTGGAGTACACACAAAACTATGCCAAGGATAGACTTACCTGCGGGAGCTTGAGACTTTTAATCTTCAAGCGGGAAGGCATCAATAAAAATCAATCATGAAAAGTAAGAACGACTTTATTACCCGAAGGCTGCTGGTTTGAAAATTCCTTTCTAATTCTAAAGCTAACAGCTCTAATGTGTAAAATTAAGATGACATCGCTGTTATTCTAAGACCTGTCATTATTGCACTTTTTTAAAATAAATTGAAGTTATGTATCTTAAACCATACCAAACTCCGTCGACTAAATTAGGAACCTGATGGATTATCCAAGAGCATCTTGGTGATATTCGCCGAGATTGCCAACGGCGGTCCAAGATATATGCATTTTGGTAGGCGTGCGTTCAAAAATTTAAGTAATATGGAAAAAAAAAAACGCCTTGTGGCTGAAAACAAACATGAATAATCGTTAGCGGATAAAAAATGGCGATTCGACGCAGGAGTCGTTACGAACAAATACAATTAAACTCACCGTTTCTTCCAAAAATCAAAATGTGGTCATCAGTAGATGAATTAATCCAAGCAAATAATTATCAAATGAAGATAAAAGATCCTGAAACAATTAAATATCGGAAACTATTAGCGTCTGCTATCAAAATAGCCATGACAACGCGGAACGGACCGAAATCACAAAGAATTCGCTTACCTTAAAAAATAAAGGCTATCCAATTAGGATCATGACCAGGGCAATCGGCTACCACATAATTAGGGACTAGATGCCGCCCATCTCAAGTTATATTTTGAGATTTTATTGGAGCGCTCAAAAATCACTCCATTGATTCCAGGCTGTAGGTCGAAAAGCAAGAAATGTCAAAGTCAATTTGACAGCATCGAAAATAAAAATCAGTGTGACCACTTCACGAATCCAAGTCAACAAAAAATGAATTTTCATAAGGCAACACCAACCAGAGCCTACAAATCAAAGCAAAGAATTCAATAGTATGTAACAGGCTTAAAAGACTCGTTACATTACATCCCTCCCCGAAAATAAAAGAAAGGAACTTTCTTTTATTAGAAAGAAATCTTCAACACAATAGACCAGTCTTAACAACTTTCTAATTCCCAAAAAAAGAAAAGAATCATAAAAGATTCAAAGTGTAAATGAATTCTGAAAATGTCAAACGACAAGGTCTCAAGAATTTAATAAAAGTAAAAACATGCAAATGACAAAAAGTCAAAAAATGAAATATGTGAAAAACAGAAAAAATTATAAGTTATAAAAACTTGTTAAATGAAACGAAGAGAGAAATCTCTTAGCGCTTCTAAACTAAAAAACAGTGCAGTTAGGCACCATCGCCACTGACTACAAATTTCAAACGAATTCGAACAATTTACCAATACAAACTACAATTTTTAGTGCAGTTAGGCACCATCGCCACTGACTAAAAATTTCAAACCACTTGGAACAGTACAACTTTGAGTGCAGTTAGGCTCTATTGCCACTGACTACTATGTCAACTGCTTCCAACTCTACCATCTCTATGAGTGCAGTTAGGCTCTATTGCCACTGACTAACTCCGTATCCAACAATCCAAAAAAATTTGAAACACCAAACAAGTTTTTTAAATAAAGCTGAAAGGCCTTATTTAAAATATTGTTACAGGCACAACCTGCAATGAAACAAAGGAAAGCGTATTGTGATCGGCTCATCACCACCGAACTTCCGAACACAATAGCTGTAAAAGAATGTTGCTGTGACTGGCTCAACACTACCAATCTCCCAAACACAGACAAACACAAAAAATCATTGAGATCTCCAATGAGAAATCTCAATAACGAAAAGGCGAAAGCCAAAGTTTCACAATGCGATCGGCACATCACCACCGAACTTCCGAACGCAAAGAAAAAAGAATGACGAAAGTCAAAAAAAAATCCCGCATTGTGATTGGAACAACAATGTCCAACACAATGGAAAAAGGAAAAAATATGGCCGGAGCCGAAATCCCACATCGTGATCGGCACAACACCACCGACTTTCCGAGCACAATGGAAAAAAGAGTCGAAATCAAGGTCAAAAGTTACACCAAGATTCAAAAAATAATAAGGCATTTTGTAACAAAGGTTACAGAATGACCCTAAAAAGTAAAGTCCAGGATGAACGCGTTACTAACAAAGTCAAATCCGATCATTAAAGAGAATGAAACTCTAGTAAAAATGAGAAACAATTCTGTCAATGAACAGCACAAAATAGATTTAAGAATCGATTACTATTTATGACGAAGAGAAAATAGAATGATTTCAAACTATGAAAAAAGAAGAATACAAAAACTTGAAATTGAGTTCAAGTTTTTGATCTCAAGGTAAAAATAACCTGAAGTGTAGGGTTACATAAGATCTTAATAAAATGTAAACAGGTAAAAGGTTACCCTTAAAAAAATAAGATCTTATACAATCCAACAAAAACGAACAAAACATAAAATAAGATCCTTCGGTGTGAAAAACATTTAGTGTGGAAAAAAATTGTATTTAATTAACAAAAATGGCCTAAGTTTTATTTTTAGAATGTTAAGAATTCAAATTCAATAAATTTATAAGAAGTTACCTAACATACATCTTTCAAACTGCTGATAACCTATCATCCATCCCCTCGTACATCACACTATCAAAAGCAGCCTTCAAACAGAATTTATCAAAATCAAGACTAACACTTGGAAACCAAATTAAAATTTAATAATATCTTTAACATGATAACGTCCCACTGAACCTTTATTTAAATCTTTCAAAACAAACGTTATCCGAAACCTTTTCAGTTATTTTACACTTTACAAACTTAGGTGCAAGCTTAGCTGAAAAATATGCAGGAGCATGAGATTGAACAAAACTTCTTCTCCACACCATATCACCCACACCAAAAGAAATGACTTTCCGACCTTTATTATAATAAGCGGCATTTCGCTTATACCCCTTTAACAAGTAAGCTTGAACTTTAACAAAAATATCACTAAGTGAATTAAGAGAAACTGCATAAGCATTCCTATTTGAAATTTCTAGTTGAGATAAGTTATCAACAGAACTACTAAAGTGATGTAATGACGCATCAAGAATAAGCTCCCTACCAAACATCAGAAAGTTAGGAGTAAACTCAGTAGCAAGGTTTACACTATTATTTAAAGCTAATTGAACATTGGGCAAAAAACTTGACCAAGTTCTATGATCATCTTTAACAAAACACGATATGCAGGTTTCGACCGTTTTATTATATCTCTCAACAGGGTTATTTTGAGGTGTATACAAAGTATTATAAAATATTTTGGTTATATTAAAACCTTTCAAAAAATCTACAAAATGTTTTGAAGTAAATTGAGTTCCATTGTCACAAACTACTATTTTTGGACAACCAAATTTGAGAAATATTTCCTTTTCAAAATGTTTACAAATTACTCTAGTGGTAGCATTGATCATTGGAAAGAACCAGCAATATTTAGTAAAAACGTCTACAACCGAAAGTATGTATCTATGACCAGAATAAGTTTTAGGTAGAATTCCTATGATATCAACTGAGAGCATAAGCATGGGACGATCAACCTTTTTAGGATTAATCATAATACCAAAAGGTGGAGATGTAGTATGTTTATAAGCTTTACAGGTATCGCAAGACAAAATGTATTGATGAATATCATTAAACATTCCCTTCCAAAAATAATGTTGTTTTAATTTCTTTAAAGTTTTATGTATTCCTAAGTGTCCAGAATTCACATCATCGTGATTTGATCTAATAGTATCTAAAATATGCTCTTTGGGTATAACAATCTTCCAGTCTAAAAGACTGTGAGGATTATATTTATTTCTACAAAATTTATACAAAGTATTATTTTCAACTCTAAAATTCTTATACTTTCTAGGAGATTTTTGACATTGGGTAAATATTTTTCTATACCAAGGGTCAGTAATTTCATCGTCAGGTAAGACTAAACTGTCCTGAGCGTTTATAGCGGCGACTTCTATGCGAGATAAAGCATCTGGAACTAAATGTAATGAACCTTTTTTATGAATAATATCGAATGTAAATTGAGAAATTCTAGCAGCCCAACGAGCCAAACGTCCACTAGGATTACTGAGACCTAAAAGCCATTTCAAACAAGCGTGGTCAGTGACAACTGCAAACTTCATTCCTTCAATATAAGGTCTAAAATGTTCTATGGAATCTAAAATAGCTAATAATTCACGTTCAGTGGTACTGTAATTTCTTTCACATTTATTAAGTGACCTAGAATAAAAAGCAATGGGATTGTTAACATCTGTGGCATTAACCATCTCATGGACTTTCTCAATAGCATCAGCATCAACAGCAGTACAGGTATCGACATCACCCGAATCCTGAAGCGGCGGAAACTGAACTCCCTTGTCCATGAATAACAAACAGCAAGGCGAATAGCAAACGAAAAGCAAAAACTAAATTTCAAAAAGTTAAAAGTTTGAAAATAAATTCTCAAGTTTGAGGTTAAGTATTGAAGTCAATGTGGTATTCCCATGAAAAATTACTAAGTTAATTTTATCGTTTTAAAAGTGCAATAATCACTTACAAGCAGCTTAAATCTAGATAAATTAAATGTACAATATTGTACTTACAATTAGATTAAATTATTTTCTTTAAAAGTTAAACTTAGTTTTTAAAATAACTTTACTGTTGAGAACAACAAAACACGGTCAATGCTATACATTTCTGTTGGTTTTGCTAAGAAAAAAACATGTTATTAAAACAAACAGGTCAATAAACAAAATTATCAATAAGTAAACACCAAATATTGTTTACAAACATTCACCAAATTAAGTTAAGTACTACTTATGAGTCAAAAATTAAAATAAACACAAAGTTATTAAAGTAACAATGTAGAACAAACTAATGCAAACAATAGACTCATCAGTTAATTAATAATTGTGCAATAATGACAGTATATAGGTACCAGACAAACCTACTTCAAGTCCCTGTTCGCTGAGCGACAATTGTAATAATAAAAAAAGAGAGTGTGTGAGATGAGAAGAGAGTGAGATGAATGAAATTAAACTGTGTGGTGTGCTCCAAATAAAAATAAGTAAAAGTGAAAATTCGGGCGCCTGGAGTACACACAAAACTATGCCAAGGATAGACTTACCTGCGGGAGCTTGAGACTTTTAATCTTCAAGCGGGAAGGCATCAATAAAAATCAATCATGAAAAGTAAGAACGACTTTATTACCCGAAGGCTGCTGGTTTGAAAATTCCTTTCTAATTCTAAAGCTAACAGCTCTAATGTGTAAAATTAAGATGACATCGCTGTTATTCTAAGACCTGTCATTATTGCACTTTTTTAAAATAAATTGAAGTTATGTATCTTAAACCATACCAAACTCCGTCGACTAAATTAGGAACCTGATGGATTATCCAAGAGCATCTTGGTGATATTCGCCGAGATTGCCAACGGCGGTCCAAGATATATGCATTTTGGTAGGCGTGCGTTCAAAAATTTAAGTAATATGGAAAAAAAAAAACGCCTTGTGGCTGAAAACAAACATGAATAATCGTTAGCGGATAAAAAATGGCGATTCGACGCAGGAGTCGTTACGAACAAATACAATTAAACTCACCGTTTCTTCCAAAAATCAAAATGTGGTCATCAGTAGATGAATTAATCCAAGCAAATAATTATCAAATGAAGATAAAAGATCCTGAAACAATTAAATATCGGAAACTATTAGCGTCTGCTATCAAAATAGCCATGACAACGCGGAACGGACCGAAATCACAAAGAATTCGCTTACCTTAAAAAATAAAGGCTATCCAATTAGGATCATGACCAGGGCAATCGGCTACCACATAATTAGGGACTAGATGCCGCCCATCTCAAGTTATATTTTGAGATTTTATTGGAGCGCTCAAAAATCACTCCATTGATTCCAGGCTGTAGGTCGAAAAGCAAGAAATGTCAAAGTCAATTTGACAGCATCGAAAATAAAAATCAGTGTGACCACTTCACGAATCCAAGTCAACAAAAAATGAATTTTCATAAGGCAACACCAACCAGAGCCTACAAATCAAAGCAAAGAATTCAATAGTATGTAACAGGCTTAAAAGACTCGTTACAATGTGTGTATGTGGTTGAAAGAATTTGGCTAAAGCTTATAGCAAGTAGCATTCTGTAGCTTCTACCTGCCCCTGAAGGGTAAAGGCGTGAGTTTGTAGTAAACAACACAATAAACTCTAATCCCACCTAATACACAGATGTGTTGCTGGGGAGTTAGTTCTGCCACTTCTTCCCAGCTAATTGGCATTTTGGGGGACTGTTTCTTCTAAACTTCGATGGTGAAGTGCTGATTATCTTAATATAGTATAAATGACTTATTTTGATAAATATATTTTCCATAATTACAGCGTATCCTGAAAGATAACGACGAGAGCGTCCCAGCACGGCGAGTGAAGCCCATAAACGGATCCCTGCACTGGATCCTGGACAAGCATTCGGGCAAGAACCTGTAAACCCACCATAGAGTAGGGCCAACCAAGCGATGCACTAACTAACATAATACAACCGCTGGGCTTGGTGTGCATGCAATCTTTTATTTCTAATATTGCATTTAATAACTGACAAACAAATTGCGAATAAATTGTATGAATTTATTTAGTTGGTTTCGCACTAATCAGCCTCTCTTAGTTCGTCCAGTGCGTGTTCCGTCTAGATAGAGCTAGCTTATGAGTTTTTTTAAGTGAAACATAATATTTTGGCTATTTTGCCTCTTTATTTATATGTTACATTCCTATACTGCTTGTAATAAATGTTTGTCTGGGCAAACCATGTTTTATTTTATGATTAAGACTGTGTGAGGATGGGAACCTACCATGAGAAAATGGATGGTTTGAACATTGAAATAAAAATCCGAGATAATTTAAATGCCTTCTTTTGTTTATAAATTTTATTATTTGTATGAATAAAGAATATTCTTAAATATTTGAGACAGCACTCTCAATGAGGCCTAAGTTCCAAAGCAAATAAAAAAACATGAAGATCAAAAAGTTCACCCAAAATTAGGATTTTCACTATCTCGGATTATGAATTGTAGTGCAAATAAAAATCTTCCTGTTTGAGTCCTAACTATAATACACTAAAAGTGTGAAAAACTGTGACTGTCACACCTTCATGCCATAACCACTGAAGGGATTATGATTAAATTTGGCACAAGGGGAGTGTCACTGACTCTCTGGCTGGGCCCACCATCAGGAATTTTAATTTTGATAACACAAAAATTTCGTCGCTAATTTATCGAAAGGGGTTTGAACTTCATTGTATGGAAGCTGGCATATCGACCCACCGCCATTTTGATTTTATTTAGAAATCACGGCTAACAATGAAATTGGTATGTATGGCTAGAGGACACCTAGACGAACAAAAAATGTTATGGAACATGGTACCCCAAAGTGTCACGTTATCGAGATATTTGAAGGTACAGATCATCATATGAGTACAATTAATTACCACTTACAAAATAGACCTTTTACGTGTCTATACGCGTTGATTATTATTATTACTGTTTACTGAAAGAGAGTAGGTACATTACATACTACTAGGACCACGAGAAAACTATTTTTGACATAACATATCGTTTCATTGGGATGCGAAGCGTTTACCTCGGTGTCACTGACTCTGGCAGCGCCACTATCAGGGATCTTAATTTTAATAACACAAAAAATTTGTCCCCAAATATCAGAATTTGTCGGTCACTGGTTCAAAAGATATAAGGGTTCATAGGTGGCCCTGCTGGAGAGTCTCCCCAGCAGGGCCACATTTATATCTCAAAAACTAGGGCACCTAGCGAAGATGTGTTTTCTCCTATATTTTGTCCCCAATTTGTCCAAATTTGACACCAAGTTACAGATTTAATCGGGTCTTAGTTTAGGAGATATAATGAGTTCAATTAGTAAGGTATAGTCCAAGAGCTAGATCAAAGATTTCACGAAAAATTGGCGAGGATAAATATTTCCATTAATATTATGTGTAATATACTTCTAGTTTTATCGGTCTAAAGTCCTTAGAAATGTCCCAGAGAGATAAATTCTCAATTAAATACATGTTTTTATGTTTTAAATTACAAGATTAGAGTGGCTTAAACTTCTGTGAAAACATTAAACCTTGCTCTTGGGCTTTTTGGTGTCAAGATGTACAGTCGCGTGCAACTGCTTTACCAGTTTACAATGTTAAGCTTATTTACGTTAGAATAATTATAAAAAATATCGTTCCCTTATTTAAATGTTTAAAATAGGTACCTAGACCTTGAAAACATATTGTTAATTGTAATCTTTTATTTTATAAAAATGAATTTCTAAAAGGCTTGTTTGATGTGTGTGTACTTTGAGGTGATTGTGAGTGTTATGTTATGGGTATGGATGGGTTGAGTTTTGATTTTATCTTAATTTAGGTTAGAATAATAAAACTTCTGTTGTCGAAATAATGTAATAATAAAGTAAAATGATTTAATGATAAGGACGCACACACAAACACGCTAGTGAAGTGAAAAATCAAGGTAGGTAACTTACATATTAATATGCACTCATACACCGTCCTCTTTTTAAAACAATCTTCTGACAAAAGACCTATGGGAACTACTGCATTTTGGATGATAATTTGCCCATGAATCAATATCCTGTGAATGGTAGTCGGAAGAACCTAAAGAGAAACCTAAGAGTTATGCGACTAATTAGAATGCGCGCTGAGCCGCGCGCGCCGGGTGAGTTGCAGCAGGTGACTCCCTTTTTTTATCTCGCCCTTTTCCCCGTATTTTTGTATAAAATTTGCGGAATACCTAGAGATAACAACACTCGAGTTCGTAACTATTCATAGTAAGTTCCACTTTAATTAAACTGGCTGACTTTAACTTACGTGACGGGCAACTCGTTCTAAGTAGTTCGTCTGTACGAAAGGCGCGTAGTCAATCTCTTTCTTACTTACCGTAAATGAAACGGAGCGCAGCGATCAATCTGCCACCGACTTGGTGGTAAGTGCACACATTGTGTTAGATAAATAATTACCCATGTTTATTGTAGATTTGTTTATAGGCAATGAAAACAGCTTTCCTTTGGTGGGTTGAAATTATAGAATAAGTTTATATTTATTTAATTCGAAACAAACATTCCTACATGAGACGTCATAGATAGATACTGTCTAGAAACTACATAAAGTATTTTGTACTTGCTTGTACCACTTGTATGCGGAAATTTAATTCTCTAATATCTTTTTAATTACACACCGTCAAATTCTGATATTTGGTGTCAAATTTGGACAAAATATAGGAGAAAACAGATCTTCGCTAGGTGCCCTAGATTTTGAGATATAAATTTGGCCCTGCTGGGGAGACTCTCTCCAGCAGGGCCACCTATAAACCCTTATATCTTTTGAACAAGTGTCCGTCAAGCTCTGTCCGTCAAGCTCTGTCCGTCTAGATACTGTCTAGAAACTACATAAAGTATTTTGTACTTGCTTGTACCACTTGTATGCGGAAATTTAATTCTCTAATATCTTTTTAATTACACACCGTCAAATTCTGATATTTGGTGTCAAATTTGGACAAAATATAGGAGAAAACAGATCTTCGCTAGGTGCCCTAGATTTTGAGATATAAATTTTGGCCCTGCTGGGGACTCTCCAGCAGGGCCACCTATTAACCCTTATATCTTTTGAACCAGTGAGCGACAAATTCTGATATTTAGGGACAAATTTAGACAAATTAGCGACAAAATTTTTGTGTTATTAAAATTAAGATCCCTGATGGCGGCCCTGCCAGAGTCAGGGACACCTAGTTTTTGATATATAAATGTGGCCCTGCTGGGGAGACTCCAGATCGGCCGCCTATAAACCCTTATATCTTTCGAACCAGTGACCGAGAAATTCTGATATTTGGCGACAAAATTTTTGTGTTATCAAAATTGAAATCCCTGATGGTAGTCTGCCAGTCAGTGACACCAACAAGGGGATACCACTATAACCTAACCCCGGTACCACGATCACGTAGATTCCGATGCTTCTTTCCTCTTTCGTGTGGTTAAGTGCCTAACCAGGTGTCGAAGGTTTTGATGGTTTTTTTTGTTTTTAATGAACTCATGGGCCACTGACTTTGCTTTTCATACCGGCGAGAAACATCTCACTGGCAAGCTGGTTTTCTCGCGCTGTTTTTAAACGAAGAGTGGGTGGGTTGGAGTGGTTTTTCGGATTCATGTGCGTATACAAACCTAACCATACGCACATGACTCCTAGACTATCCGAAAAATCTGAGGTGAGGTGCGTCATGGGTTCGAACTCGAGAAACCATCCGCCACCATCACATCCGGTTGCTACATTCCGAAAGCGCAGCCGCCGGACGTTTTAAACAAATCAGTTGGAGGATTGGTAATTTAGGAGTTGAAAAGAGTTGTTTCAATAAAAATTTTGCAAGATTTTATTATGTTCCTAGATTTACATTACACAGGATGTTCGTTAAATACTAATATCATACAAAATTAAAACAGTTTTACCCCCATGATAGGTCCTTAATTTCAAACAAATACCGAAACACACATCGAGTATACTGTTGTCCGTACCGCTAGTATTATTATTTCATATTAACAAAGACCGTAGTCGATCAAAAAGTAAAAAAACATCGCTCACTTCACCGACTTTTCAGAACGTAAAAAAGGGTGTTTAAGTATACAAAATTCGATATGTGCGTTAATGCCAGCGATCAGAACCACGCTTGGCAACGTCTTTGTTACGAAGTGACCACACTTGCTTAGTGTGTCCATAAAAAAGATGTCCATACAATAAAAGCAAATAAACGTGCCCCTGGTCAGAAACGAGACGAATAACGTATTTTTCGGTTTTACTGCATGGAGATAACACACACATGTGGTCACTTCCTAACTCGCGCAAATATCGAAACACGTATTGAAATTACTCTAGTATAATGCACTGACCTTTCATCATAAAAACCCAAGCGATAAAATAAAAATAAAAGTCTGTCATCAAGTTCCAATATGTGTAATCCGTCATACTTTCAAATGCCGATTGGAGATCATCACAACTGCATTCGTTCACATATAAAAGAGCTCGACTATTATACTCGTTACAATTACGATTATCGTCCTATGACATCTCTTTATTATTATTTTTTTTAATAATAAGTGTTAATTACAAAAAGTATGTCAACTAAATAAAAAAAATTCGGCGCGCATAGCGTGCCAAATACTTATTACAATAGATCATTTACATACTTTATTTATTTATACATAGCACTAGAGGTAATTTCTTTTAAACAAATTGAAACCTATGATAGCGGACTTAACGAATGAGATGAGACTTGCATCGACGTCGTCACGACGTTGACAAACAAATAAAATACATAATTAAAGACATCTCGTTCAAAAACAAATGGGGGCGTGTGACGGCGGCGATGCCTTTACACTATGAATTTACAATTAGCGGTTGGAGTCGCTTGTTATTGAGCTACGTGAGAGGGGCACAGGGTACAGTAACTGAATGGAAGGCCGCGCGTCGCACGCTGCCATAGACATCCCCGCGAACCGACAACGGCCATGCCTGTGGACAAACAAACAACTACTATTTACATTATGTTCAAAGTAAAAAGTACAACTGCTACCGCCATCTATGTACCATTGTAAGTACAATGATGACAATAAATTAGCGTATAGAAAAACACAAGCATGTTTTATTAGTTAAAGTTTTATTGAATGAACCTTATTTCTATACAGTAGAAGCTGGCATAGCCAACCAACCTATAAATACGTAAAACATCACTGTCGAGATGTTTCTAGTTTGGACCTAGCGTTTTTGTACAACACTTTACACAACGATGACCAATAAAGCTATACAAAACTAGTTTTTTTTTAAGCTATTGCATAGCTTCTATCGCGGGCTTTGAGCGTGGGGACCGAATCCAGAAATTCCGTAACGAAAAAAAACCTAACACTCATTTATTTAATAAAAGAAAAAAAAATGTTTTTTTATCGGTCACCACGCTCAAAGTGTAACTTGAATTAATATCAAAGGAAAAAAAATTAACGTCGTAAATTTACGTCGTCGGTGCCCCTCCCACCCTGTATTTCTATCTCGTTTACTAGCGTGTCTTTGACTCGCTGTTATTCTTATTATTTATTGACTTGTCTACGACCATTCTCTGTCTACAACCTTTTCATTCGTCTACAGTTCTTGCCTCCCTTGGTATCAAGTTCTGGAGAACAGTCCTTTCACAACATACTTTTAAATCACTTTGCATCACTGTCTAATTCAAACGTTATTTATTCTCTGATAAGTCTGTCAAAGCAAAAGTGATCCTTAGTTACAATAAGGTTGCTGATGTGAAATAATTTATGATAGCACTGTTCATTAGGAGTATGAGGAACAGGACGCATGTTCGAACTGAACGAAGCCGAAAGGCACCAGTTCTCCCCGCTATTGCGATCATTTCTTTGTTCTGGACTATACCTGAGAAACTTCTTGTTACGGAGATATTGGTGGTCAAATTTTTCAAAAGTTATTTTAGTTACTTACTGCCGCACTCAGAGAGCCTTAATGATTACTTAGGTCATCACTTAGTAAAGGTTTTGACAGTTTTGTCTTACAAAAGTATATCAAACCTTTACTAAGTGACGGTTTAATTAATCATTAAATATCTCTGAGTACCGCAGTTAGTTTGATTTACTTAATGTTTGGGTAGTGGCTTCGTGAAGCGTTCGTTTACAGCCTGTTTACCTCAAAGACTACCATACATAATAGAATACAGTGCATGTGGAATGCTTACCAGTTTATCGGCTAGTTAGGTGCCCAATAGGACTGCGAGTAACTAGGCTTGCTCGCTGCCGGCTTGCTGGCTGAGGCGCGGCCGCCGCCCGCTCCACTCTCCTGAGGTAACGGAACCACACGTTACTTCGTGTTATCGTAGTTACAAAATCATTGTTATCGGTCTTAGGTTAACATCGTTTATGGGGGAGGCAGATTTCAACACTAAGTTAAATGTTTCAGCCATTTTTAAATACATGTTTGTTATCACAACAGTTTTGTGGTATACCAAGTTGTTTATAGTTACGTTGGATATTACTTGATATTCGTGTATGCAAAATATTGTAAAACAGTAACCGTATGCGTACTAAACTCTCTTTGCAGACGAGCAATAGATCTAATTTTATTTCCGTATTTGACGTTCAAATTGTTTAGTTGAAATAAATACTGGACTTTGACTTATTACATCCGTGTAGCACTTAATATATTGAAAACAACTCTGTTTCTGTCAAACATTTGAAGGTTAATAAAAAATAATGATAATTTAGTTATTTTAGTACGTAACAAGTGATTTTAGATCCAATCACGCTAAAGTGTTTTGTATCTAGATATAAAACTAAGTTTTTGCTATGTTAATTCAATTTTAAGTGTTAGCAAAAACTTTAATAATTATCACCTCAAATATTTATTTATCTGAAGCTAATACAAAAAGTAAGTAAAAAAAAATGTATTGGTAAAAGTATTTATTATAACTAAAATAGTTTTGGATTTTGTAAAACATTTTATAAAATGAAAACCAATAATAATAAAGTACAAAAAGTATTTGTCAGAAGTGGGATTCGAACCCACGCCCACAGAAGTGGACTGCGACCTGAACGCAGCGCCTTAGACCGCTCGGCCATCCTGACATGTCTAGCAGTGTCGAAATTACACTTCACTATCTCGATAATCCTAAGATAAATTGAAATTGTTGAAGAATATTTAAAACACGTAAAAAGCCATTTTTGACTTTTATTTCACATTTAGAATGGAATCACGCTAGCTTGTATCTTTGTAAAATTGTCCAAACTTAAATAATTTTGAGCCACAACAAGAAAACAAAGAAAATACAATATTTCGCATCAGATCTACTTTAAAATGAAAATTAAAACATTTTCGAACTTGCTGTTGAAATACGCCATCAAAAAAGATACCAAGATGTTTTGTCAAATTTGAAACGAGCACAAACAAAGAGCAGACATAATCAATATAAACCTAATTTTAATGCTATGCTATAGTAACATAAATATATAAGCGAACATTCGAGACGAATACATGCAATAATAATATGTGTAAGGCGGGTAGTAAGTAAATAGTTTAAACTTATGAAATAGTATAAAAATATAGCGGTACATAATATTATAACCGGATAACTCTTTCAATGGACACTGGATTTTAGTAACAACACACAAACGTCAAAAGTTTAGTTTAGTTTTTTATAATTTTAAGACTCATGGACATAGACCACGAAGGAGATGGTGGGACGAACGAGATGTCTTCCTTAAGAATTGGAAAGAAATACCAGTCTGATTTGAAAATTCTTGTTGGATTTGATAGGATAATTCTTGATAGGTTTACTCTAACCTCTGGGAAGTTTGTTCCACCACTTCTTCCCAGCTAAAACACTAGGAAGCGTCTTGGCGGGCGATTTGGGAGACTGTCTCTTGTAAACTTTGACATTCAAAAAGTGCTGACTATCAGCCTAACTTGAATATAATTTTGACATAAACAGCCGAGCTAAAAAGAGAAACGGCATGTGAAACCGCGGGCCATAGCCAGTGATGACATACCAGATGGCAAGTAAAGAAAACAGAGAGGGATTTAAAAAGAAATCTATTGATAAGACCTTTATCTGACAGCAGGACAATTAGTAAAACTGGACAGGATTAATATAATTCAAGTTTAAATGGTAAATAAGTGACATTGAAAATGTTAACACAGTATTAGGTGCATAAAATAAATAATATATTGCGTTAATAAATATGTATGTATGTATATATTAACTTACCCGCCTATTATGACTACTGTTCACCCGTACATCCATCTACAAACAAAGCAAACTCTAAGAAATATAATAAAAAACGTAATCAACTCAACGTCTCGCATGCATAAACAAAAATATATCTTCGTTCTCTATGCTATGTTTCACAGTGCGTTCTGGGAACTTTCTAGAAGTTGAAAAGTAATCAATACTGGTTTCATTTATACTGTCCCCTATGTTATACAAGGTGTAAGATAACATCGACAAATAAACTGTTACCATGGATTCAATGGATGATTTTAGACCCACAAACTCAGGTTAACATAGGAGGCAGAGGTGTACCTAATAGTACACCTACATGAACTAATCGGTGGTCTAGTGGTTGCAAGCTTGACTGCTGAACATGAGGTCCTAGGTGCGATTCCCAGGCATTCCAGGGACTCGGGCATTGTTGTTGCTTTTCCATCAGAATTTTTTATTCTCAGCAGCCTAACCCTTAGGATTACAGGTGTGCTGGATGTAATTGACGAAAATTTTCTACGTCTTTGGCTCTAGAGCCGTATGCTCAATTATTGGTAACAGTTTGTGCGTCGATGTATTTTATACCGTCTTCGTTATCAAAATCGTATGGAACTGTTCTCTCGAAGGGTTAGAGCAATCATTAATCAAGTTCCCTAATTGGAAACCCCTTTATCTTGCATAATCATTCTATATTGAACCAACTGCTGGGACACAAGTCCGTTGGTTTGGTTCCGCAATTAAGGTGCAGTATTTTGTTTGATTCATAGTTGTATCCATTTTCCAAGAATGATAGCCTTAACACTTCTTAACACTTCACGGTCCTAAGTTCAAAATAAACTTGCAAGACAAGCAGACAGACGGACAACAAAGCAAGCTAAATATCAGCTGTCCCAGAACGCATTGATCGTGAAACAGTCTTGGAGCATATAGGCGGCAGACGGATGCAAGCTTGCTATCATCGCGACAATCTATTTTGAACGTACACATGCTTAGGGATTCCGATGCCTTGTATTATGCTAAAACAAACACGTAGCGATTTAAGTCGCCGGCGATATAAAATCTCATATCCACATACAGACTGCGACATTATAACTAGAATATAATGTTCCCACAGTTGGGACACACGCCTCTTCTCAATGAGAAGGCTGTAATATATCACACTGGTCCAGTGCGGGTTGGTAGATGAGTCATAAGCAGACACATGTCTTCATATTTTTGGTTCTAGGACATACCGGTTTCCTCACGATTTTGACAGCAATGGTGAGGAAATAAATTACAGAGTAATGCGCTTGGTTGGGTGATATCATTTGGGCCTCACTGCCCGATACTGTAGACATCACAAGCGACAAATTAGCTGTCACAACATGTGTATGGCTGTCATATTTAAATCGCCAGCTATTAAAGTCACTACGCTTGTTTTAGCATTTGACGTAGTTAGTTTCAACATCATAATATTCATTCAGGACGGAATATTCAAAGTTTCAGTCTGTCTAATCCCCATGATTAAAAAAAATGTAAGTCCAGGGTAAACCCCGAAAATACAAGTTTTCTTACGTTATTTGCAATTTGCAGTTCAGTGTCCGGTTGTATGTTGAAATTTTATGAAAAAGTACTTTAATGGGGTTAAATGAACTTAAAAAGGTTCTATTGATGATACAGTATTATGTTGTATTTACATAACGTTTGAAGATCGCAAATCATATTTTGTTGTGACCTGCAAATTGCAAAAAATGTAAGAAAATTTGTATTTTCGCGGTCCACCCTAGCGCTTCCACCATAACATCGACTCCGTAAGGCAAAACTGATACTTTTATTAACTGGTCAAGCCGTTTTCAGTCCATATGCTCCAAGACACATGATTCTATAAAACTCTCGTGAAGATCATGCTACACTCATGAGGTGGAAGTCGCAACGCAATCTATGCATTTACGATAAATTCTATTAGCTAAACTAAAAAGATATAAGTGGGGTTTCTATTCTATTAAATAATTTGAATGAATATATACTTTGTTGGGATGTTTTGTATGTCATATAATTAGTCCGGGAGGTAGCGTTGCATTTTAGGTAAGTGTTTTTACGCCTATCGATTGCCATCTTTTTTAATAGATGTTGCATGACATCAATATCACCATCAGTCGGCTTACTATGACTTTTGTATTTGCAACGTTACCGCCTGGACTAATTGTTGTTTGTTTCATTGACGGTTTTTTTTGCTACCGGCTTCCGAAAGTAAAATAATTTTCCGCTTTTTTTATTGGAAGTCGGTAGTTTTTGATGAGTGTAAGTTTGTAGAACCCCCTACCTGGTGCTGCTGCGGCGCGTGGTGGTGCGCGTGGTGGTGCGGCGGCGCGGGGATGTACAGGTGACTGCCGCCGAAGGGCGGCGGCGTGCCCGAGTGGAACGACGCCTTCTCGTAGCTCTGCGGGGGATGGCGTTACTACCCGCTCTACCACATCGCGCCTACCAGGCAGACTAGACTAGCGTTCCAAACGCCGCAACTATCAATTTGTTCTTTTTTTTTTTCGGAAAAATACAAATTCTACTTTTTTTTCGTACTTTCGAATGGTCCATTGAAATATTTACTTTTATGAATCTTTCGGAAAGAAACAGGAATCTTTCGAATATTTCGCTTCTTGTGCTTTGAAAAATTGATAGAAAAACCAATTTTATTGAAATTGAAATATATTTTAAATACATAAATAAGTAAAAAATAATAGATTCCTGGACATAGGTACTTTCTATGTCATTATGGACCATCAATTTAAGGGACGAGGAGGGATAGGGGAGAGGGGATCTATCCCCTGTACCACCTCGTTCTCGAGTTTTAGCGAGACTAACGAACAGCAATTCATTTTTTTATTGTGTAGATTTAAAACGAAACATTCCCTTTTCTTTTCGTATTATTATTGAAACTTTCCGGCTTTTTTCAACGCTAGTCTAGACACCTCACATTCATAATGACCAGGTTGTCTACCGTGACCTCTTAAAGCAGAATTGTGTGGAAAAGAGATGGTGCGAGACACGTCATGGTAACCCACAGGTATTGAGAGAGCCAAGTTATTGGGCTGTTGTAAAAGTACCAACACTAACGTATCAACGAGCTCAACCTTCATGCTTACTCTGATAGGAAGCAAAAACAATGCATATCGTCATAACATCAAACTACAACACAAAAACTTGTAAATGCGCTCACTCACCGGAAGCAAACATCTGTAATGTAATAGTTTTTTATTATTATCTTTGAGCATTATTTAAATTTTATGCAGAATAGTGATACATAGGCGGACTTAATGCCACAAGGCATTCTCTACCAGTCAACCTTAGCATTACATCAGTGATTGAAAATAACTGAGCATTTCAGTGCGCAAACTGTAATGATACAGTTTATAACAACAAAATGTTTTTATGCAACATTAAATGTATGATAATCTGTACTTAATTGTCTACTTTTACATTACAAACGAATGCTCCGGAATATTTATCATACGTTAACCAACTACAAATTGACCCTTGTCATCGCACCACACAATATTTGCGATTCAACGCTAAACATCATGACTGCTCTAAATGAATCGTAAATGACCGAGATCAGCGTAATATTCCGTTCTAAACTAGCACTAGAACTGTCATAATGTCATGGACGAGACATTGAGTCTGACCGTTTACGTCCAGGCAAGTTTCGCAACCCTTCAAAATGAACGGACATGCTCTCGTTTATAAAGCATAAATATTTGGGTCATGTAAGTGTTGAAATTCTGCACTGGGACAGCTGATAATTTGTTTGTGATTATGGTCTTGTTCTCATGGGACAGTGATTCTGTTTGTTTGTCTGTGCCAACCCTAAATATAGAAGCACACCTTCCTGATATACGCTGTATTAGGTCTCATCTCATCAACTACTGCTGCCACTGACAGACTGGGAAGGCTGCTACAGTTCTGGGATAACCTATGCTGGTTGGAGTAGGTAATTTTTAGACATCACACACTATGGCCCAATCAAGAGGCTAAGGGCGGATAAAAGCCCAGTTAAACTAAACTAGGTGGTCATACATTCACGGACCGACCAAGGCAAGCACGGCCACTAACTCACTCACTCCATAACAAATAATAAACTTGGTAAATATCCAGTTTTCAGTGTCAACAATAACTATCTGTATAATATAATCCTAGTAGGTACGTTACAGTATACTCACATTGACCTTGTTGAGCGCGACGTGCGTCTTGGCGTACATCGCGTTAGTGAGATCTGCCGTCGCGGCGCCGCCCGACTTGTTCGCGTTACCCGTGTATGGCCCACCTGGGACAACAACAGAGCTCACTTAGCCATGTCGGCTTGACAATCAGCAACATATGGTGCAAATATTGTAAGGGACATCGGGTTGTTGGATATGTAACATTAGCAAAAGTGCAGAATGTTGAAAATCAAACAACTTTTTGAGTAGGCAGTGTCAGCACATACCAGGTTTGTAGGAGTCCTGCGCGTCGTAGGGCTGTTGCTGCGTGTAGGTGGACACCTTGCCCTGGCCGGTCACGCCCCCCACGCCGCCCACTCCGCCAACTCCGCCCACACCGCCTACGTTTGAGCCTCCGCCATACTGGAATTACAAACAACAATTATTGGTTATTTCTACAGTGCAAAAAAGGGAGGAAGTCAGTCAAGTTCAGTCAAGAATGAAATCTATATCTATGTCTATAAATAAAAATGAAGGATTCATATTTCATTAGGGAACTTCCTAGTGTTTTAGCTGAAAGAAGAAGTGGCGGAACAAACTCCCCAACAACACATCTGACTGTTTGGTTAGAAAAAAGTGTGTACTCACGGTAGGGTACACGCCATACTGGTATGTGGTGGGTGGTGGCTGGTACGCGAAGTATGCGTAGCCCGGAGGGAGTGCTGCTGCTGGAACCTATAGAGATAAACAATCACTATGATAATGCGTTCTAATTAATCAAAATCATTCATCCCTGTCAGCCATCTTTTTCTTTGATATCATTCCACTCATCTTATCATTGGCCTCTCTTTCTTCTCTCTAACCATCAACATTCATATTTGTCACTTTTAGTCGCAAGTAATAAATGTATACACTTGGTTAAGTTCCAACGCGAATTTCTCGTGAAATAATGATTGCAACTTTGAGATATTTTGCAGTCACTCGAGATATAAGAAACAGCTTCTGTGAACGCCATGTGGAATCATGTCCATGGTCCTCAGTGAAGATGTTCATCCTGGTTCCACTTACGCTTGCAAGTGCACACTGATTCCATGGATGTTTTAGGAGTAGTTTTTACCTACTTAAGGGCGCGTTTACGAATTCTCGCGGATCAATTTTAATTTTTGAGTCTTACTTCTACAAATATTTTGTGCTCGTAGAGCTATCTTTTTCAACACGAGTTCCAGCTAAAAAACGACACAGAGTCCACCCACGACGATGGTCGAGCGCAAAATAAGTCTTGCATTTCAAATTTTTGCGTAATTTATCATGACCGTGACCACTAAAATAAACCTTAAGTCAGGCGCTAAGGTCCACGCAATAACGATAAATATGCCGAAAAATTAGGTTTGATTGTTATTTTTTTTCAGGCTCTGCTTGTAATATTTTGATAGTTTTAATAATAATTATTTGAGTTGAACATATCTAGTTCTATAAAATATTTTTAAATAGATAAATTAATGTCATAAAAGAGAGATTAATGTACCCAAAGTCAACACGATACCGCAAATGTTGTGCGGAGAGGCACCGAAAATATTTTTTTACAATATTATTAACCAACATTTTAGCATAAAAAGTAATAACTATTGAAGATTAAAGAGTAATCTATATGTGTGAATTATTGGTTTCACTTGGTTTAGTTTCATTTGGCCACATAATGTACCGAAAAACTGCTTATTTTCGTCAGATTTGTAAATACGTCCTTAATGTTATTATTATATCATTTGGGAAGATATTTAAAAATAAATATAAAGAATATAACAATGTCGAATATCGTACATTTACCTGTTGCGGCGAGGCGGCATCGGTCCTGCCGAACCTCTCTCCCGCGCTCAGTCCGAACGTCGCGTCCCGTCCGCCGTAGCCCACCTCATAGTATCCACCCTGCAACACACAGCATTACTACTGTCACTTACCGTTGTATATCGTAGTATAGACATGTGTATGGATATTAATGTTGATGGGTGGACAGGAAGAGGGAGACCAAAGAAAAGATGGATGGATTTGAATGATGTGAAAGAGAAAGGAGTAAATGGTTGATGAATGGAAGAAGAAAACGTGTTGCGCCGACCCCAAGGAAGGGGACAAGGGCAGGAAGTGCAGAATGTCTAAGCCACGTGGTGGATTTGCGGCCCCAGTGTTGGGAAAGTGAAAGGCACTCACCATATGGTGCGGCAGCGTGGAGCGCATGAGCTGCTCGTCGTAGGGCGCGTAGGCCGGCGTGGCGCCCGCGCCGTACAGCGCCGCGCCCGCGTAGCCCGCGCCGTGCGCCGCCACTGCTGCAACCACACACCCATGCTATTAGCTGCCTCTCTCAAGTGCTACGAGGCTGACTCCTACTCATATATTGCTATGAGATCAGCGTACTATAGCACTTTACTAGACTGGTGCATAGCATTGGCTATGGGATAGATTCGTAGTGAAACACTCGAGTCTCACTCCCACAGACAACTGTTTGGATTGGCGGGTATACAGGGTGTAAATCAACTCATCACACAGCCGTCAACCAAGCATTCTGTACATCAAACTAAGTACCCCTATGCAAAAACTTTTACTGGGAAACGACTTTTTTTTTTGGGGCAAAAATCACATTTTACGGTAAAACTCCATGTAGCACTGTTAAAACATTGTGCTAATGGATGCTTTGAATACTATACCAATAGTCATGGAGGTAATTTAAGTAAAGTTAAAACCTGAAAAACTAGTATTTACAAAAACAGCTGGTCAGCTGGCAGGTATGGTCTAGTACAAAAAAATTATCGCAGTGGAGAGAAAAAAAAACAAGTGCCCTTCGTTTGCGTTAAGGGTACTTTTACATCCTATATATCACTGACCATGCAGCTAGCTCGAAAAATATAGAGCTCATAATGATGTTTAAATGATCAGAATGCTGCGTTGCGGACTGGCGCCGGCTGACCGCTTACAGTCAATATATTATTCTTTGAATTTAAAAGTTAAAAAACTACACTATATTATCCACTTTACGTCTTCGGCCAAACTCGGCCGATCGAATCCAACGTATGCAAAACAAAGGGAGCACGTACACTAATACAACCGCCATCGTCCGAAAACATGTCAGCACATGCACGTCTGAGTAGTTATGAGTCATAAGTCATAAGTCATAAGACTTATGACTTATGACTTATGACTCATGTCAGCACATGCACGTCTGAGTAGTTATGTCCGTCATCGGCTGACAGAATCGGTTTTGATGCAACCATACAGTTAGACATCGGACAGAAATGGCCCGTCCGCGTCGCTCGGACACAATCTCATCCAGGTTTCCGATCTGCAGTTCCATACATACCTGTGGTGGTGGCGACCTTGGCTGTGGAGGTCTGCGCCTGTGTGGTGGTGCTCGTCAGACTGTTGCTGGACGCTACCGAACTGTCGTACTGCTGCTGTAACAAACATACATACGTCACTTACTTACTTCTTCAAGTGGTTGATGATAGTTGACACAACCGATTATAATCTTTATGAGTCGTAACGATTCTCATATGGATTTTTTATGAATGTAGCAACCAATGACTCAACTATTTATTGATTTCAAATCAACTTTGTGGTCTTTTCAACTCATTGTTAAAAAGCCTAAAATAAATATCTCTCATCGCTATTCGAGTCCTTGACACAGTCCATTCATTGTTACAGTACTCCTGACATAGCATTGTTTATTTTAGGCGTTTTTTAGTCTGTTAGGGTGCTACTACCAATCATCAAATAACACCTTTCGCTGGGCAGAGCGAAAGGGAATGTCAGACTTCTACTAACTAAAAACCACCCATGTTCCTACCAAAATCTATAATTTACTGTAAAATAAGGAAAATGTCTTGAGGCAAGTTTTAGAGTATGAATGTGCAAGGTTATAAGAGTAGAGGAAGACCAAAGAAACGATGGACGGACTGTGTGAAGGATGATATGGTAAGAAAGGAGGTATCTGGTGAGATGACGGGTAATAGAGAAATTTGGTAGAAGAAGACATTCTGTGTCAACCACAAGAATGATGATAATATTAAGTCATTTATTCAAACTAGGCTGATAATCAGCACTTTTCGAACGTCAAAAATTTACTTTACTTATTTACAAGAGACAGTCCCCTAAAACGCCCACCCTTCGACACTTCCTAGTGTTTAGCTAGAAAGAAGAAGTGGCGGAACAAACTCCCCAGCAACACATCTGTCTGTTAGCTTAGAAAAACCAGACTCGATACAATAGTAAGGTGTAGATTTACTACAGATATAAATCAATAATAAAAAAAGTATATAATAATAAACAATCAATTAAATCAAACATCGAGGCACGGACGCGTTTTATTTAACTTTTCTTTATGATTACATAGAGTGCGCTTACATCTAGCGTCGCGGTGCGGACGAAGTGTGCCCGCGACGATTGTGACACCATTTTGTCTGTTCGTCTCGTGATTAGCTATGTATTAAGAAAGACTCCATAAATTATAAAGATATTGACTAGACCGTGCCACAACTCCGCAGCGACGAACAAGTTAGTCCTGTATGCTCTTCTTCTGTTCTCTTTTATATTATTTTAGTACTTGTGGTCACAAATAAATGTGTTTTGTATATTTGTTGTGTCACCTGCTGCGTGTCCTTAGGCGTGTGCTGCTGCTTGGGCTGCGCGGAGGGCTGGTAGGGCGTGTAGGGCGCCGCCGTGTACAGCGCACTGCCGCCGTACGGACCTGCCGACGATGATGTCTGCAAGGGGAAACACAGTTCACTGACTGTAACTATGAGATAATATATCTACTCCGTATCAGAACTCAACACATGCTAATACAGATGCAAGCACGTGTGTCTGTGATGGCAAAATAGTATGAGCTGGCTAATTCTCAGGATATTTTGGCAGCGGTCACCCACTTCGTGCATCCGTGTACAGTACCCGGCGAAAAATATTGCACATCGACCTTTGAAAAGAAAGAATCGGCTAATTTCGGCTTCGTAGATCGTTATCTCTGTCGCACGAAATACAAACAGTCCGGTAACTATTAGGAGCTGTTAAAACACTTATGATTTACTTATTTTGATAATTCTTTTTATTCTTTGTATAAAATACACCAATTTCAAAGATGTGCAATATTTATCGCCGGGTACTGTAACAGTGAAGGGATCATGTATGGCAATAACTACACCTGTCTTTCAGTCGACGTTTTATGTTAACCTTTTGATGCCACGGTCGGGTATAGTCGACAAAAATGAAAACGTGCCCAACACGCCACCGTCGGCTACAGCCGACAAAAAAACAATTTTTTTAACTGCTGTTTAATAGAAACCGTGTTTAATAGTATCAAATAAAATAATAATTTTGTATGTATTTGTTTCTCGGCGTGGGAGGGGCTCCGATACGTTTACGCTGTGGCGTTCAAAAGGTTTTACGGCACGGTTGGAGTGTTTCAGAGGCACGGACGAAACTCGGTGTGTAATGGGTCCCACATCCACGGACCAACCTAGGCAAGTGCGGCTTAACCTGAAGATGACCCGAGCGGTTATTTTTAGCCACGAATTCCCGCAACGTCGTCGATATATACGCTGTTTAACTGATATAGTTCAGTCACGTTAGCGCTGGTACACACCTGGTATGAGTTGATCATGGGCTGGTACTGCGTGAGCGTGACGCTGGACGGGTAGGCAGACGTCGCCATGGCGGACGCGCCCGTTAGCGACGCGTTCGTGGAGTTCACCTGCACAATTACACATGTTTGTTAGACTGGACTGAGGCCCGCACTGCACGAAAGCGTGTATCATCAAAATCAATGCATATATTTTAAGAAGGCCATTTATAGGCACTTTTGAATTGTCGAAACCGATACAACAATAAAAATAAGATATAGTCGCATGGCATAATAATTGTGAATGTACTGTAGTTGCCCATTCCAAAGCGTAGATCTCTATGGAGACTTCTATGGAGAAACTCCATGGACACTCTTTTAAATCAATTTAAAGGTGTGCTGTTTGCCTATTTAAAAACATACAGCGTTTATTTGACGATACCGAAACCAACAGTTCATTTCAAGTAGGCCAGTTACAGACACTTTTTAACTGACGAATATAAAAATACTACAGTACCGCCACAAGGTATGATAACTGTGAAAGCACTATACAGTAAAGACGCTCATATAAATCAGAATATTGTTACAAAACCTTGGTTACGTTATTGTTTTTAATGGAAAATGGGTTTCTCTTGTCCTATAAAGATCAAGCAAAGGATGAGGTCTAATGATGGAACGAATGTGGCCAGAAGACGTCTGTATGTAATACATGTTGAGATTGTACATTATGTAAGTAAATAGTTTACCTGTGGCGCATACACGTTGGCTCCGTATACCGGCGGGTGATGCGATACAGCGTGGTGTGCGTATACGTTCTGTTGACCGACAGTCTACAACAAAACAATGGTGGGATTATAGCTTTTATTCTAGTACACATCAAAAGTGGTCTGTGCTGTCTGAAAACGCTCTGTGTTGCCTGTAGAATATGCACATTGATGTTACTAATAGTTGACTCGCCAACGCAGCACCGCACACGCTAACAGCTCGACACGGACTGACCGCGACGTGCACTGTGCATTGTTGCCAGTTTGAAGTTATATTTACATACACTACAGTGCCCCATATACATGTACACACTGGGCAAACTTCAAACAATATGTTCTCGTGAAATAATGATTGCACCTTTGTGATATGATCTAATTTATGATAATATAGGTTACAAAATATTAGTTTCGTTGCGTTATATGAAAATGAAATCAATACAGTAGGCGGAAATAGCTTTTACACGTTGATAAGTGTATATATGTAGGAGCTGCAGAGTTTACAGGGGCGATGGACTCGGGCACATCCGTCGCCCGCTAGCGCGCGGTACCTCGCTAATACGTAACGGGTCTAATGGGGAGAGCTTCACACATTGGGCGTAGCCCACAGGTCAGTGGAATTACAATTATTGATTTGTTAAACATAGGCTACATTTAATTGTTACACATCTAAGTAGTGAAGATTCTTGCTATGTTTTGTCATTATTGAGCAAAATACTGCCGAAAACTGACGTGTATGCATCCCCATGCAATGGGGGCGTGGCCCTGCGGCTGCGGCTACTGCACGGTAGTTAGTTTCATTCCGCTCACATTCGTATCAAAACGTACTAAAACTCAACCCAAAACCTCAAACTCAAGTAAATCCTAAACCCTCTGTGAATGAGTGTCGAAGATAGAAGAGCGTCGCTCACCTTAGGCCTGTGCTGTGCGTGTGCGTGCGGCGACGCATTGCTGTGCGGCGCGGCCGCGTTGCTTGCGGCGCTGTCCGCCGCCACGCCCAGCTGCTTCATGGACGCCGTCAGCTGTGCGTCCAGAGACGCTGCGGAGGGAAACAGTGTGTCAACACATCAACTTCTTTAAATCAAATCACTTTACTACACATAAACTTACTTAGGCACTTGTGAAACATCAAGAAATAAGTGCATAAAACAGGGTGACAAATGGTTGAAACCGATAACTATCTAGCAAGCACAAACTAAATACTGAAAATGGAAACTTTGTAACTAATATAATATTCAGCCTAAAATGTTAACTTTTTTTTTTCAATTTTTTCTGTTCCGACTTGTATTCGAAACGACGGGAATAATTTTGACGGGAGTTTTTACTGGCAGATAGTTGATGTTCTAACTTATAAAAAAAAAGACGTATGGCACTCGGAGACTGCCGCGGTAAAGCTATTGCATAGCATTTTTTATCAACTTATGCAATTATAATTATTTATTTATTTTATTAACGCAGTATTTTTTTTCCTTTTTTTTTTTTTCTTTGATATTAATTCAAGTTACACTTTGAGCGTGGTGACCGATAAAAAAACATTTTTTTTTCTTTTATTAAATAAATTAGATGTTAATATTGTTCACCGCTGTGCCAGTCGGAGTGGGGGGTGTTAGGTTTTTTTCGTTACGGAATTTCTGGATTCGGTCCCCACGCTCAAGGCCCGCGATAGAAGCTATGCAATAGCTTAAAAATTAAAACCCTTGAAATTGTTAAAAAGTAATATTTGTATAATTATTTCACGCGGGCGAAAGTCGCAGGCAAAAGCTGGCCCGCTACGCCACACTATTCCCTGCCCACTGCAACTCTTGCACACCAGAATTAACAGTGGCGACCACAAGAAAAGCGCCGAGACAATGAAGCTCGACGAAGTCCCAGAGAAACAATTTAACTGTCTTGAATCCCGCGACGAAATGAATCATAAAAGAATAGCGGTGTAGTAGGATAAACTTAATTTTCAAAAGCTAGTAGACCTATATATTCGTTGTATACTCACAGGTAGTGTTAGTGACGATGGGCTCCACGACAGGCGCGGGTACAATGGGCACGGGCGTCGGCTCCACCACTGATAAACTCTCGCTCAGCTGTGGGAGAACACATACAATCATTTATTTATTTATTTATGCACACACAAAATACAAAATATAAAATCATAATCACAATCACTAAAAGAAACTTTGACATAGAAAAAGGATGCACGTTTTTATGAACCTAACGGGAAGTTCAGCGCAATAATAGGAGGCGAACATATTGCCATCAACCGGGTACAAATCCTGGCTCTGTGACTGCTACCAATTGACATACTGAAATTCCTAATGGAAAAACCCAATAACACTGCCCAAACCTGGGTATCGAACCCTCATTTTCAGCAATTGCGTTTGTGACTACTAGACCAATGAGGCAGGCAGATTTTTTAAAGTTCTAAACTTGGATGCAATGTGGCATCGACGTAACATATGAATGTTATGTCATGACGTAAAATATTATAAACTTTGGGTCCAGCACCAAGTGGCCACGTTTATTGCTGCGTCAGACGCGTTGTTTAGATCGTCAAGGACGCAAGAGAACGGACACGGGTTGGATATAGCATTATCTAGGGTGCATAATTTTGACAGTAATTCAAGTGTAGAGATAAAATAAGTATAGGAGTGCTGCAGTGACACATACCATAGTGTTGGCGGTGGGGTAGACCTGCGGCGCGGGCGGAGTGTCGGGTGCGGGCTCGTGCGTCGCTGCGGGCAGCGCGGGCTCCGGCACTGCCGCCGCCACCTGCTGCTGTGGACGGAGATACCTTCGTTACTGCATATGCATACTTTATGTATCTCTATTCTACCAACAATTACTAAAATTTTCTATACAACTCGACAATGTCCGGTCGACATTATATTCTACTGAAGAATATAAACATTTCTTTACTGAACAACTGTTTTTTTTTTTTCGCGGTATTTGGGTTAAACCCAGGGTAAAACTTGTTCATAAAGATTAGTACAATGACCCCCTGAAATTTAACGCAATGTGAAACGACAGCTTGTATAGTTAACATCGCCATGCATAGAACAATAGAAACATTTCTAGAATCTATCATTTTGTCGATTCTTACACGGTGGTAATACTAAGCGCGATGTTTTCCTTCGCCGTGTGTACAGCATTCAGTAATATCTCAGACACTAATCTACATGTGAGTTGACAAATATTATGTCTGGACCTTAAAAGAGACTATGACCTCTGAGTTTATTACGGATGTTTCTTCTCAGAGGAGTCAGGTACGAAACACCGGCCCCATCTAGTTTGAAAAAAGTGACTTGTAAAAGTCTATGTAAAAACCTATTGCTCATAACCGGAGCTGATGGACGCTACTGAAAGTGTCATACTCGGAATAGGCAGAGTCGCTAAAAATACTAGGGTGGTGTGTACATACCGGCTTGGGCGTGGAGTTGTCCCTCAGCGCCTCAGGCTCGAGCGCGCCGAACTGCACATCCAGGAACATCGCCGCGCCCTCCGCGCCGCCCGGCATCTCCACCGCAGACGATGGGATCTGGGACAGACAGCTTACCGTTACATTGTGTCGAGTGTCGCTCACTGTGTCCCCTGGTGCGCTGGGTGTGGCAGCACCGACACTATCCTAAGCATTATAGCAAGTCAACAGGCCTGGTATGTATGTGTACGCTCGTATTGTGTTGTCTATGTAGAGTCGAGGCGCTAAAGGGATGAAAGCATAGCCATTTTCATCTCTTTTCTATACGTAGTTACGTATGAAACTAAATGATGAACTGACTTGACTCCGCCGAGAGGTCAGGTTGCCAGTGCAGCTACTGCAGTATTTTTTATTGTTTTTTTTTTAATTTTTTGTTTGTATTTTTTATTTAATTGCTTTTTTTTTTATTTGAAATGGGCTTGCTCTTGAGCTCAATCTTGCCCTAAGGGCAGAGATGAGGTCGACGATGGAACGAGCTTACCCAGAAGAAGCCTATTTACTCGCGACTTAAATAGATTGGGGTTATATAAACTCGGGAAAGGGAGCGCTTCGTTCGCTACCAATTCACTGCCACTGCCAATTCATCATCATAAAAAAAACCTAGTGCTTAGATTCTTGTATGAAACAGAATCGCATTTTTTTTTTATTGTTATATTTCTTGCCGACCACACTTTTGAATTTGTGAATACAGAGAAAGTTATAATTAATCTCCTAATAAATGTGATGTTTTGACAGATTGTCTATACAAAAACTGTAAAAATGACAAACTTATTCGTCAGATAAAAGTTCACTGGCGATTGAAAAATCGGCCCTAAGAACATTTTCCTGGATATTTTTTTTTTAATTACTAAATGGGCCTGCTCTTGATCACGATCACGAAAACGATGGATGCCCAGAAGATGCCTGTTCACTCTTGCTTTGAAGGCAGATGGGTTAAATGTGGGATTGACACAACACAGAAGCCGGCAGAGAATTTCACATTTTGGCTGTGCGCCTAATAAACGTGGCAACAGCAGTTAAGATAGTTACCCTTACTGCCCCGTCTCAAAAGTTCACATAGCCATACCGTAGCTTTACAACATACCTTAGAAGGCGGCGGCACTCTTGCGCGTTGTTGCTTCCTCTGCCCCGTGATGTCTGACGAGCTGTACACGCCGTAGTTAGACGTGTACACACCTGGAAGAAAACACACAAACTAGTTTAGAGATTTAAATATGAGAAGTAACAGTTGGCGAGTCTACCCATAGCATGATATAATATGATTCATGAAAACGAAATACTTTTCATACATGCATAGTGACAGTCTAACGTTGTATATTAGGACAGTACTTTCAATTTCACTTGCCTCGCTCTTATAACCTACTACTCTACACAATGTCATAGTTTCTGAAATCTGCTTGCCCTATTGAAAAACCCCCCGTAGGCTACTGATTTACACATACCCTACAACTCAACAAAGGACACAAATGTATAGAGCAGCCGATTTTATTTTACTAGTCCTAATGTGGACGAAGCAAAAGGAGTATGTAAGGATCGTAGCAAGTGGCGTTCTGTGGTTTCTGCCTACCCCCATGGGAAAAGGGCGTGAGTTTATAGTTGTTAATGATACGTACGCATGCGCGAGTCATGGGGGCGGGCATTATGGCATTATAAAACTATGTTTTCTTTTAAAAATATGTATTTATTTTGTTCAAATAATTTTCTACGTGACTGCACTTGCGCGATCTTTGCAAATGGCTAACTTCAGAGGGGCAAAGTTATTTGACGTGAACTATACAATGATCACTAAAGAGTTTTACCAGTTTTACTGTTCCTAATATTAAACCAAAACTAAGCATGTGTAGGTTTATTTTTCATGAATCTGATATTCAGTTCAGTTTCTTCAGTAAAGTTGTTTCATATGACGGGTAGACTCACCTTGCAGGATGCAGATGAAATAATCATAACCCTGTAGATGACCATATTATACCTGCAACGGACGGCTAAAGGCAGGTGGATGTTGTTCTATCAGGAGTTATTCTGTTTGTGGATTAATAGTCTGTTTGGAGAAGGGTAGATCTTTTTAAAACTTTGCGTTTTTATACCATTATAAATTTATTTATTTAACTTAAAACTATCATTACAGGTATTCTTAAACCTAATTCGATAGTGTAGTGTAGTTTCTTTCTTCTGTTTTTTTAACTCTTATTGCGAAAGTTTTATTGATGTTTGTTGCTCTTTCAAGTTAAAACAACTGAACAGACTTTGATGATACGACATAAATAGTTTTTAACCTGGATTAACATAATAAAATAGTTTGTCCCTATACTGGGTAAAACGAGACAAATAATTGAAACGGATTTAAACCAAAAATTTATATATTTTATTTGCTTAATTTTACTTTATTAGTTAGAACATACCATGTTAATTCAAAGTTAAACTGTTTCTCAAAGTTGATCACCCTTTTTTTTTTTTTGGGTGGGTGGAAAATCATCAAATAACCCCTCCCGCTCTTGGGCAGAGCGAAAGGGAGTGTCAGACTTCTACTGACTAAAAACCACCCATGTTCCTTCTTAGCCCTTCATGTCGAGGCCGCGGTATCTCTTGCGAACAACCAGCAGCCCCGACGGGAAGTTGATCACCCCTGGGTTTCTATTCACCACGTTTTCAGGGAGTAAGATTCTGTGGGACAGTTACCGAATTCGGGCATAAGTTATTGATATAAAACATTAATGTATAAAATACGTACTGTTGTCGTGCCTCTGCGACTGCTGCGTGAGTTGCGACAGATACTGCGACTGCGCCGCCGTCAGACTGCCCGACATACCCATTGGCTGCAAATAATCACACGACTTATTAATATTCATTGGATTCAAACAACAAATAAAAGTGTGGGCCGGTAGTAGTGGGTCGGTATAATTTGTAAGTACCTAATTAATAAAGATAGAATTGAACTTTTGTAATTGTTTTTTGAAGTGTAAACTTCTTTAGCGCCGTTGTGTACTTTTTTGGGATGGGTAAAAAAATATAAACTCGCGTCAGGGCATCTGACGCGACACGTGACCTCATCGAAAATTCGTAAAACGGCACAGGACGCTTGCGCGAACGTGGGTGTGTTAAATGTCAAGATATCATGATGAATAAACAAATGTCATGTCAAACGGGCACTTATGAATTTTGCTATGGACAGTAGTGGTCCGTATTGGGTAGTGTATCCTACTGACAAGAAAATCCAGTTCTTCTATCTGGATTTATAAAAGGCAACTGAGGATCAACGCACAGGCCAAAATCTTAGGGCTAGAAGCTTAAAATTTCGTACTCCTCTTATGTCGTAGGCATCCACTAGGGAAGGATTTTTCAAAATTCAACCCCAAGGGCTTGAAATAGGGGATAAAACTTTGCATGGAAAATTATATTAAAGTATTATTTTTCGACATCCACGCAGGCGAAGCCAAGGGCAAAAGCTAGTTAAAAATAATTGGATTTTACAATGTTTACATTTTTTACTCAGCTACAGCAAGGCTGGGTTATGAATTTAGCAGTCTATGCATAAGAATAATTTATTTAAAGAAAAGTATTACAAAAAGTGTATTGTGTGTGTGGGTGTGTGTGTGTGTGTGGGTGTGTGTGTGGGTGTATGTGTGTGGGTGGGTGTGTGGGTGGGTGTGTGTGTGGGTGTGTGGGTGTGTGTGTGGGTGTGTGTGTGTGGGTGTGGGTGTTTGTGAGTGCATAGTGAATGTGTGTTTTGACTGCCGTTTTTGTAAGATTGAATGGACAGTTAGGTTGATGCTGTGGGGTAGACGTGTTACCGTGAGTACCTGGTGATGCACCTGGTGGTGGTACGTGTCGGCTGCGGGTGCCGGCTCGGCCGCGCTCACCGGCGACTGCCGACTGCCCGAGCTTATTTGCTGCAAATACAAAAATATTGCGTACTTATAGCTATTCAAAACTTTAAGGAAAAGCTGCCCTGGCTGGAAGCCTTACACTCAAGGCATCCAGAGGATTTGTTGTGCAGAAACCAGTCTCATAGGGCGACCTATGAGCTGCCATTTGAAATAAAAATATGGAATAGTTATATATACGGGTATGTGTGCGTAGTTGTGGTACGTGTATGTGGGGATATACTCACATCTATGAGCGGCAGGTGCGGCGGGTGCGCGGGTATGTGTGCGGAGTTGTGGTACGTGTACGTGGGGATATACTCACATCTCTGAGCGGTAGGTGCGGCGGGTGCGCGGGTATGTATGCGGAGTTGTGGTACGTGTACGTGGGGATATACTCACATCTCTGAGCGGTAGGTGCGGCGGGTGCGCGGGTATGTGTGCGCAGTTATGGTACGTGTACGTGGGGATATACTCACATCTCTGAGCGGCAGGTGCGGCGGGTGCACGGGTATGTGTGCGGAGTTGTGGTACGTGTACGTGGGGATATACTCACATCTCTGAGCGGCAGGTGCGGCGGGTGCGCGGGTATGTGTGCGGAGTTGTGGTACGTGTACGTGGGGATATACTCACATCTCTGAGCGGCAGGTGCGGCGGGTGCGCGGGTATGTGTGCGGAGTTGTGGTACGTGTACGTGGGGATATACTCACATCTCTGAGCGGCAGGTGCGGCGGGTGCGCGGGTATGTGTGCGGAGTTGTGGTACGTGTACGTGGGGATATACTCACATCTCTGAGCGGCAGGTGCGGCGGGTGCGCGGGTATGTGTGCGGAGTTGTGGTACGTGTACGTGGGGATATGCGCCTCCAGCGGACCGTTGGCCTCGGGCGTCTCCCACTCCTGGACCAATACACAGAATCACTTAGACAAATATTCACATTGATAAGATTTAGTAACAATAATTTGATATGGATTGCTATTGAGGTTCTTGCCCATTTTAATCCATGTACAGTACAGTACTTTGACAAGTTATTATGCCATGTGACTATACCTTTTTTCCTTTTATCTGACATTATAAAGTGCAGGTCTAATTGAAATAAATGCTTTGAGTTTGGGTTCGGTGATTCAGCCACCCTGCTGTGAGGAATTATGCCTTCATCATCAAATCAAATCATTTATTTGCAATGAATGTAGGTTAAATTAAAATACAGGTGTAGTAAAAAGAAGTGAGCCATGTACATTCTGCCTGGAAATAGGCACGCAGAATTCATCATCAGCCTATAATGTTCCCACTGCAGGGACTTAGGCCTTCTCTCTAGAAGAGGGATGGGCTATAATTCACCACGCGGGCCCAGTGCGGATTGGTAGATGTCACATGTCTTCGAGTTTTTTGGTTCCTTCACCGTTTTGAGAGCAGCGGTGATGAAATAACGCGTCGCATAATTGAACGCCATACCTTTCAGGCCCGAAAAACAGACCTCTGGTTGGTTTTACCGTCGAATGTCTTGTTATTATTTATTGTTGTTATTTCTGTCAACCAATCAGTAAATTTGGTAATGTTTTCAGAAACCAGGAGTTTTGTCGTTATACTTACTTTAGTTTCCGTACTCTGAGGCATGGCAGAAAAATAGCGGAGTTAGCAAAAAGGTCTATAAATTGTAAAGTAAGGGAGAAAACAATTTAATAAAATGAATTAAGGTTTAAAATTCTCCAAGATACGGAGACACTATTGTTCTTTATTAAAATGTATAAGTGAAACGCGATTCCCATAGATTTTGTTTCGCAATATCACCCTGTAATGTCACTGGTCAAAGCAACAAAAATCTAATTTAGTAGCAAATGATCGGAATTGATTAGATTGATGAATTATTGGCCAATCGTGTGAACTACCAAATTCCTTCGGTCAAAATATGTTTATAAGTATTTCTTTTTCGTTCCAAACAAATAAATGCAGCATAATTTAGAAGTTATAGAAGTAAGGTATACTAGGAAGGAAAGCTTTAAGTATGAATGGGTACAAGAAAATGATGATGATGACAGTAAGCGAGGTATAATTGGGATAAGGGCAAGAAAATGTTGATGATGGTAGAAAGTGAGGTATAATTGGGATGAGGGCAAGAAAATGATGATGATGGTAGAAAGTGAGGTATAATTGGGATGAGGGCAAGAAAATGATGATGATGGTAGAAAGTGAGGTATAATTGGGATGAGGGCAAGAAAATGATAATGATGGTAGAAAGTGAGGTATAATTGGGACAAGGGCAAGAAAATGATGATGGTGGTAGAAAGTGAGGTATAATTGGGGTAAGGGCAAGAAAATGATGATGATGGTAGTAACTGATGTATAGTTGGGATAAAGGCAAGGGAATGATGATGATGATAGTAAGCTAGGTATACTCACAGCGGAGTTCTGCGTGCCGTCACCTTCGGGCGGCGACTGAGCCGCGGCGCTCGGCGTGAACACCTGCAACACGTCAACCTTTATAATTATGTGACTACACTGAACCACCACGACTAGTTACGTACTACCTTATACTAAGTGAGGAGGTGTATAGAGACCGTGTTCCGTTGGCCAAATAAAAGGAGGAAGTAAACTATTATAGGTCTAATTGTGTGTTTTGTTTAAGTGTAAGGAACTTGTAATTAAGAAAAAAGAAGTGTTCATTGAAGTAGATAAGTATAGTCACAAGCATAAATATTTATACACACTACTACAGCTGGAATAAATATTATTAAAACTAGTATTTTTAAAATCAAACAAAATTGCAGCCGTGCAACAAGACATAGTAGAAGAGACAAAAAAAAACGTAGCAATATGTTATTACCCGACTGCAAGGGAAGGGTAATGTTTTTTTATGTTTAGTGGATCAAAATCATGCTTTTGTAATTATTTTGATTAGAAACATATTAAAAACGTTAAATTCTAAATGTTGGAAGATTTCTGTGATAACCAGCGTTCGGAATAGGTAGAGCATAATCAGCTAAACATCAAGAAAGTAACACGTGGATAAATACCTCCCTATAAAATATTAGAATGAATTTGTTCCGGAAAAGCCCTGTTTTTTTATGGCTTACTGCAGGTCAACCTATAAAGCTGGCTTTTGCTTAACCGGACAATCCTGTGGGGGGTGCCTTGAGTGAAAGGCCTCAAGCCTGGAGCAAAAACTTATAGAGCCTCAGCTTAGGGCATCAAAGGGATAAGCTGGAATTAAGTGAGATATTTATTTGGGGGTTGGTTTAAAACTACCGGCTCAGCATAGCGGGCTGGCTCAAACAAGGGTTGTGATAGGTCGGGGGAAAGCTGTTACAAGAGAAGTTGCTTTATCCACATGTCACTAATTACCTAGAAGTTTAGGAAAATACACTGTACCTATTTCGATCGCTGGTGATAACTAAGTTTCGGATATTCGGATTTACATAAACTTTGTGTTGTTTCTTTTAGTATGGAGCGCGCGGCAGAACGGGTCAAGTCTCGGTTTACACTGTATTGTGAAACCACCCACTGTGTTGCTAACATAGTTTTAAGGCTCTTTTAACTAGCACAAATTGTATTTTATCATATTTATGTTAGTCTGTAAGGTATTTATCTATGGGCCTTACCCCCGAATACTGAAACGTCACTCAAAATTTAAGTAGCAATTATATAATCAGACTAGCTGACCCATGCAACTTCGTCTGCGTCACATAAATCAAATCATATCAACATAAATTGAGTTAAATCGTAACAAACAAAAAATCTTATCTTTCCTCTTTATAATATTAGTTTAGATTTTATTAAAGTTACAATTACTATAGGTATCTCTTACTGTTATATATACAGTAACACTTTGTACTTGTAAACATTATGGTGCAGTAAATATTTTGAATTTGAATTTCCCGGGGGCCAGAATCCCCACGTAGGGGCCTACATTGCGATGGAACGCGCGTCAGCCGGCTGCCGTACCGGATCGAACGAATCACTGCCGCGAGAGTAATTATTTTGTTGCGCGGATATTTCTACATTGCGATATCTTCTATGGTATTTGTTTGAACTGTATAAAGTAAAGGGCACAAATATTCTATATTAAATTTCCGTGCTAACAAACACATTTATTTAGATATAGATTAATACCATAAGGGTTAAATAAGCTTCGCAAACTATCTTTCATTTTAACCAAAAATTATAATAGTAAAAAAAGGTTATAGTGAGTCAATCTTAAAAGATAGACATATGCTGTCGCGGACTTTTTTTAGAACTTTTAAAGAAGAACAATTCCACCATACACAATATTTGCGTAAATTAAAACGTTTTCGCAGCGCACGCAACGGAAGCTCTCAAAAACGAAATATTTTTCCCGTTTTTGCAACATTTTTCATTTATGCCCAGCTCCTTTTGGTTGTAGCGTGATGTTATATAGCCTAAAGCCTCCCTCGATAAATGGACTATCCAACACAAAAAGACTTTTTCTATTCCAACCAGTAGTCCCTGAGTTTACCGCGTTCAAACAAACAAACAAACAAACAAACAAACAAACAAACTCTTCAGCTTTATAATATTAGTATTAGTATAGATACTCAAAAGTGACGTTTAACCATACGAAATTTAAAGTTTAGGAGCTGCTCAAATGTTAAGCAGCCCTTAAATTTTGAGTGACGTTTCAGTATTCGTGTGTTTAGATGCTTGAAAATAAATCGATTATTATTATTACTTACATATGAAATTTACGATCCCGAAAATATATTGACATTTTAAGAAGCAGCTTCCATACTTTGCCCTTTGCCGGGAAAAATGCGTACTTTAAGTAAACAATGCATCCGAATATCCGTTCCTAGTGCTATCAGACGTAGGTTCCAACATTCACCTTGTTAATATTCACCTTGGTATCTGCGAGTGAACCGGACCACTCCTCGTTGTCCCAGTCTTCTGTTGTGGGGAATGTGTCGACGATGTTACTGCCGCCTGCGCAATACATACAAAACTGCGTTAGTTATTGGAAACACTACAGTGTCATAGGAGTCTCCTGCTTAAGATGTTGTGTAAGATGTGATGTGAACATAATTAGTTAGTGGTAGGTAGTTACTAGCAGGCTGCGGATGGTCAGTCCAGCAGGTGGCGGACAGGTCGCGGTCGGGGCGCGGGCGCCGGGAGCCCGCCCCGCGCGCGCCCCGCGCCCCGCCGCGCCCGCGCGTGGAGCCCCGCCCGCGCCAGCCGCCCTCCCCGCGCTCGCCCCGCTCGCCGCGCTCACCGCGCTCACCGCGCTCTCCGCGCTCGCCGCGCTCACCCGACCCGCGACCTGGGGAACATAACAATTGGTTAGGTAACAAACAAAATGTGATTCTTAGACATTAACAACACCTTTAAAAATATGCAGAACAAATGATAAATGATGTGCATTTTGCAAATAGATGTTTACAAACACTTTTACAAGTCACTTTTTTAAAACTAGATGGGGCCGGTGTTTCGTACCTGACTACTCTGACAAGAAACATCCGAAACAAACTCAGAGGTAAGGTCCACACATAATCTTGGTATACACAGATGAAAACTATGCAGATTAGTGTCTGAGATGGTTTTTCAAAGAAAGCACCACATAGATTTGAATGGACCCGTCCAGTCAGTGCAAACATTTGTCATTTATCATAAAAGTAAATAAAACTAATAATGCTAAAAGAGTTTCAGATCACATAATGTCAGATACCAACACAGTATGTACCATCTGACGCTGATAAGGGTGTAATATTAAAGAAATAATAACCATCAAAGTGATGTGATTTAACATAAAAGTGTTTAGTTCTACGATAAAAGAACTTCACAGCATTGAGAACGATAACGACGAAAGATTGAAATCACATCCGTAAAGTGACAATCACAAATTCTATTCTAACCATAATCTCAGTTATAACTGATGAATTGTTTAGCCAACTTGATCGATAAAGAATGCCTAGAATACATAAACTCGTACCTTTTTTCAATGCAGATAAGCAAAACTACAGAGCAGTATTATGCATATAAATTTTATAAATGCGAAAGTAACTGTAACCTTTTCACATCTTAGCATATTTTACTAAAATTTGACACAGGTTTTGATTGTGAACTAGGTTATGACATTAGATACTTCTTATCCCAGTAGTACCATTGTCCCATAGCACAATTTTCGACCTAAAAGCGGGCAAAAACCTAGTAATACGTACGTGGTCTGGGTCCAGAGCGACTGCGCGGATCCCGTGGTGGGTCCAGTTCGCCATTGCCAGCGGGGGCTGGTGGCTTCTTTTTCTTTTTTTCGCTGGTTCGCCACTCGCCCTAAAAATAAAAGATTACATTATAATAAGGAGAATAAATAAGGGATTCAACGCTGAAGAAATTAGCTACAGTATAATCAACATAATAACGGTAGCGCTGGGACAATGATCTCACTCTCTGTAATGATTATGTCAAATGTCTGTGATTTGCTGAGGACACAACGGATTCCTTTTTTTTTTGCCGGGTGGAAAATCATCAAATAACCCCTCCCGCTCTTGAGCAGAGCGAAAGGGAGTGTCTACTACTGTCTAAAAACACCCATGTTCCTTATTAGCCCTTCATGTCGAGGCCGCGGTATTTCTTGCGAACAACCCGCAGCACCGACGGGCGTCGGCCCTTGCGGGCCCCTTCCATGACACAACGGATTCCTTGCAATTCAATGTTACCATTGGATGAGCTACAAAAACAATAGCCCTCATTCATTGAAGAGGCCTATTTCTATTACTTCTGGGACTGATGTGGCCTAAAAAAGATGATGCTAAGAAGAAAAGAAGTGGCTAGAGCCATGCATCAGCTGTCGTGTACGTATGTATAGTATGTCATTGCGTTACTATACTTCTTTAAGTACATATATTTTTCTTTTTGTATATTGGCACCTTGTTTTTTATATGGGTATTCATGTAGTTTGTAATCAGTTAATTGTAAAGATTTTGTAACAATATATTGATTTAAAAGAGTGTCAATGGAGTTTCTTGCTTTTTCTTCTCCGCTATCTAGACTTTGCAATGGGCAACTACAGTACTATCACAAGTTATTATGCCTTGTGACTGTGGCTTCGTTTTATTTGTTTTTGTGACTTTCAAAAGTGCCTGTAAGGCAGCTTTGAGTTAGTTGGCAATATGTCTTTGAGTTGATGACAAGTAAGAAAGAAAACACGAGAATACACCCGACTCCTTGCGATTATATGTTACAATTGGGTGAGCTCAAAAACAATATTCCTCATTCATTGAAGAGGCCTATTTCAGCTAAGGGGCTGATATAGCCTGAAGATTTTCATCTTTTTCGTGTCATTCAGGAGCTGGGCTATGGGTTGTGAAGGGTCTCCGCAGTCGTGCTCAATTTTATTGGAATACCACCACTGGAATAAGTTGTGCTTGCAGCGGCCCATCTGGTTTTGAAGTCGGTTTAGAGTCTTCTAGGTGGGCGATGGCAGTTGGTGACCTGCTCGGAGCTTTTCTGCAGGGTCAGCATGAGCCGAAAGGGGATGTCTGAGGTGCCACAGCTTTGTTTGAGCTTCACCAACCTATTATTGTCAATAGGGGATCGGACTGACTCAAAAAATATGATTCTGTTTAGTCCGTCAGTTAGATTATCGAAAAATATTGGATACGTGTTTTTTGTTTTGTGAAATTAATAAAAATTGTTGAAGATAAAACGCGTCAAAGATCATGAGTGGGGGCTTGTGACGTCACTTGTAGGTAATAAATGTACTGATATGTGACGTCACTCGAGTTTTCGAAGCACTGTATCGTCTTCATTTATTGTTTACGTGAAAAAAGAAAAAGTATGTGTTCAATATTTTTTGGGAATGACGGACTAATTCGTTTTTTTTTGTCCGATCCCCTATTGGAGGGTTAGCCTGCCTGGCTGCGTCTCGCATCCCATTGCATAGATAGCCATAGATGATGACGCTAAGAAGAAGGGATTATCTCTAGTTTTGTGGTACCTGTATCCGCTGACTCTCCTCGAGCAGCAGGTTGCAGGCTGCGACCATGTCATTGTCAGAGTCGTGCAGCGCTGAGCAAACCTCCTCCTCGGGGCGGCACGTCATCTCCATTAGCTCTAGTACCTGGAACAACACAATACACGTTAGATTGTCATGTTTTAACGACGGATAAGGCCAAAATTAACTGCCTCTGTGGTCGAGTGGTTTAGGCATTTGCCTTGTGACCCGGTGGCCGTGGGTTCGATTCACACGGGAAGCATAAGCGTCACCCATCCACAGATCAACCTAGACAAGAGCAGCTTAACCTGACCGGCTGTTATTATTTAGCCAAAGAGATCCTCCGAAAGAAGAGCAATTACATAAAATTTAGACAGTGGTGTACTTATACTATTATACACCCACATTTCACTGGTGAGTTCCAAGTAATCGGTGCGAGTCTCATAAACAGGCCCTAATGATCGTTTAATAATGTATATCTTTGATTGTTGTATAAACAACCCTGGTAGCATACGACCACGGTATGTGGCGTATCTCATTACTTCCCAGAATTTGTTCCTAAATAGCGACAGTATCCAATGGTGTAAAACAGTGTGTCTTTTCATCCTAAACTAGCTTTTGCTCGCGACTTCGCCCGCGTGGATGTCGGAAACAACAATGACGATTTTCCATACAAACTTTCATTTCACTTCCTTAGGAGTTGAATTTCGAAAAATTGTATTATTATTAAACCTTATTCTTTCGTCTACATTATAAAGGGAACCTGTGTGACAAATTTCAGCTTGATTGTTTTGGGCTGGGCGTTGATGAGTAAGTCAGTCATTCAGGACATCTCTTTTTATTTAGACAGGGTGTAAATCAACTCATCACACAACCGTTAACCAAGCATCCTGTACATCAAACTAAGTAGGTACCCTACGCCAAAATTTTTGCAGTGATTCGACTTTTTTTTTGGGGTCAAAAATCACGTTTTTCGGTAAAACTCAATGTAGCTCTCTTAAAACATTGTGCTAGTGGATGCTTTGAATAGTAAACGGGTCATGGAGGTAATTTAAGTAAAGTTATAACCTGAAAACTAGTATTTTCAAAAGCAGCTGTGAAAAATTTGGAACTTTGACCCACGTATAGATGAATGATCATGGAATATTCAATACATATTTTTTTTAATCCAATGAAGTAGTTTTAGTTCTTATCAAAATCGGGCCCGAGACTCCTTTGAGAATATTTTAGGTGACCATATCCACTACCACTTGAAAATTTACTCTGTATACCACAAGTCTAAAGACTTACAGTATGTACACCTATAACTGTTATACAAAATCTATTACGAGAACTATGTGGCTATGTATCATTGTCGCCCTATGTAAACATCACTATTACATAAGCGACATTGTAACCCACATCCTGGTATCTTGCACTAACAAACAGCTGTCTAGTAGTCCGTTCCCAGCATTACCTGACCCCTCGTATACAGAAGAAAAGAAGAAGTGGTGTGAGAAGAGGGGGTCAAGTAATTCTGGGTACGGACTGTATATTGCAGTGAGTGATTTCTGAGCGCGCCGGAAGTCGGCAATATACGTGAGTGCTTGCAATTTGCCTGTGGCTGTTACCTCAGACAATGTTGCTTCTCAATAGGTAGGACTATTATCTGATACCTATTAAGGAATAGGATAATGTTGTTGAATATAATATGATGCGAAGGAATGGGGAAAACGCCGTGAGAAAAATTTTGAGTATGAATTAAGAGTCGAGGAAGACCAATGAAACGATAGATGGACTGTGTGAAGAAAAATATGGCTAGAAAGGAGATGACTGCTGAAGTGACAAGTAATAGAAATGGAATAAGAATACATGCTGCGTCAACGCCAAATAAATTGGGATAAGGGCAGGAGAATTATGCTATACAGGGTATAAATCAACCCATCACACAACCGTCAACCAAGCATTCTGTCAAAAATCACATTTTACGGTAAAACTCAATGTAGTACTGTAAAAACATTGCGCTTGTGGATGCTTTGAATAGTAAACGGGTCATGGAGGTAATTTAAGTAAAGTTATAACCTGAAAAACTATAATTTACAAAAACAGCTGTGAAAAACATTTGGAACTTTGACCCCCAGTATCTCCGTAACTGGGGGTTCCTAGGTATGGTCTAGAACAAAAAAAATATCGCAGTGGTGGGGAGAACAAGTGCCTTTCGTTTGCGTTAAGGGTACTTTTAGACCCTACCTATATAACAGCTTTAAAGCTGTGTTTTGTTATGATTTGAGCCATGTACGCTCTCAAAGGAGACTGGATCACGACTAAGACTTACACAACGGGTCGAGGACCGAGTGTGTGACGCCGAAATCTGCTGGCAAACCAAAGTCTAGGACGACACACATCAAGTGGAGTTAGACGGGACATCTGGCTAGACGCGGAGATAGCCGATGAACTTAGATTTCCCCGAATGAAGGCTAAGATTGGAACTAAGAAACCAAGGCCGTGTAAAATCGCGTCGGTTAGTCACTAGAAACAGATGGATGAGGGACGAATAAAATCGAGATGCAGAAGGGGAGGTGTGTTTGGGGGGTATAAGGAACAGGGTGTAAAGTTCCTCATCCCCCATAGAAAAGGGAGAATCTTCCGACCAGACGGGTGTTGTGTCTGGTGGTCTAACTGCCCGACATATGTAAGTCGAGATTTTCTATATAGTCATTTTGTCGCGGATAAAATTGATAGTGCGATGTAGGATTTGCCAAATTAGTTCGCATGTGTTGCGATAGATGTCGCTGTCGCCACATGTGAGTCCAGTAAACACTTTTTTCTTTCAATTCACGTGTTTAGAGGTACCATCTTTCCACCTGGGTCCATTTAGGGTCTGTTTAAGTCCAATAAGGATCCTATCTCCATTATCACAAGGTCAATAATTTAGGGCTTAGCTAGTGTACACAATAAAATCACCGCCTTATTTCTACCTATTAACAGTTACGTCGGCAACTGACGACGCCGCTACACACACTTTCCCACGGCCATAGCTTGGAAAACGCATATCAAATCTATAATAATTGTTGTGTGTGAAACCACGATATTCTTGTATGAGTACTGATAACTATCATGTTTTTCTTATGAGGTTGAGTAACTTTTTATGCTTTAAAGAGTTATACTGATGGAAAACACCGTTTTGAAGCAGTAGTCATCAATGCTAGTTGTTCCTTAGTCAAAGACTCTTCTATGAGCTTTTCTTGTAGACTTGATTGAGCTTTAAGCCTTATTGAGTCTTGCTGCGGGTTGTTCGCAAGAGATACCGCGGCCACGACATGAAGGGCTAAGAACGAACATGGGTGGTTTTTAGTCGGTAGAATTCTGACACTCCCTTTCGCTCTGCCCAAGCCCGCCCAAAAAAAAAAGCCTTATTGAGTGATCTAGGTCTAGGACACATGTCCGTGACTAACGCTAGGCGCTATGTTAAAAGCTTTTATTAAACTTGCAATGTTTGTGACAACATCTTCTCATAAAATGATATTTGTATGATAAGCATGATTTGATGCTAGACCCAGGTTCGGGTCCAGATGAGAGAATTCCTCAACTAGTTTTTGTGTCTACGTTTGTGTAGTAACCTACAACTTAATGTCGGGTCTACGTTGTCCCCCATTCTTAAGTACTAATGCTGTTACATGATAATATTGTAAACCCAAATCATTTTTTTGACGGTTTCTCTCCATAAGAAACGACCAACCCGAACCGTGCATATTCTCGTTTTTGAAGTGAAACTTCTTTATCGGCGTTGGAAAAAAATTTACCGTCACATTTTTCGGTTACGCGTCACATTTTTTTTTGTAGTACAGTCCCCCTGACAGACGCAGGAACATGATAGTTTTCACCGAGACTACGGTCTTGAGAACATTGTAAATCAATTTTATTTGTTCGTACCCCATCGCTGTAAATATATAGTAGTGTAGGTACTTGAGAGGCTTACTGATACTGAGGATCGATACCAGTAAACTATCTAAATTTAAATGTCAATAACAATGATGATTTCAAATATCGTAACAATTACAATGTGAATCTAATTTTAATACAATTTCAGAGAGTGCTTTTAATGAAATGTGTTATTTGGATTAATTTTTTTCCCATTACTATGGCATATGTCATCGTAGCTGGCTGTTATTGAGTATCACATTATCCGTCTCTCATCAAATCAATTAGTTTTGTTCTCTCTGAGACAGTCTTCTTCGTTTGGTGATTTGGTGCCTCTTCAGTTATTAGGTTGAAGGTTTGGCTCTCAATATTTTTCCTTATCCTTCTTCTAAGACAGCAATATTAGAAACATTATGTGACTCTACAATTAACAAGAACACATCACATGCAGTATGCTTGTTCAGTATTGTGTCATCATGTTCGTGATGATTACGGACGACTCAGTGTGGTAACCGCCTGCATCTCCTAACATACTACCCAGCCCACAACACAAACACAACTTGCTTGTTTATTTACCACAAATACATCAACACTTTGACATTGTTGAATTTCAAACAAGCCCTCTAGTTACAGCAAGACGTTTATTTTTCGTTCATTAACATTTTTGTGAGATACGATGACAAAGTGTTTCAGACAGAAAGTCTGGCGGTTGTGTAAGATGTGAAGAACATTAATTTTGGTGCATGATTGGCAGGTGCTGCGCTGTGGCGTGGGTAGTAGTGAAATAGTTTTTAACCGACCCCCAAAAAGGAGAAGGTTCTCAATTCGATTGGTATGTTTTATTTTTATGTATGTACACCGATTACGAAGAGATTCATGAACCGATTTAAAAAACGAAATCAAATAAACAAACGTCACCGACTTCAGAAGCTGATTTTTCTTCTAAAGTTTATTTTTCACTTTTTGGTGTTTTTGAAGTCGGTTTTTTTATCGCGACAGATCATGTATGTTGTTGGCTGACGCGTAAATGAATGTGAGGTTTCCGTAATCCTCAATACCTATGTTTTACAATGCATTTCATTAATGACTGCTACTAGGTTGGTCCCAAACATAACATATCAAGTTTTCTGCCTGCCTCGGATGTCATTTGTATATTTTTGTCAGTTGCTACAGGTAGTCCATTGGCCTGCAAGTCTGACAACCAGTCTTACCAAAGGGTATCGAATTACCCTGTACGGACTGGGTTGAAGAGCCGACCGTAGCATATTTGGGAAAGGATTGTAGGTGTTATTGAGGTTTTGTAAGCAGTTGCTATTCAATACAAAGTTTGGTCATAATTCAGCGAGTCATACAACGTTACTGGCAGATATTGATATTGGTCATAACTGCGATGGGTTACCTACATTACACCCAATACAGGCGCGGCCATGTTGTGAGTGTTGTGACTGCGAGACGGAGGTCCGCTGTGTCCCGGTAATTACAGGATTATTAGTTAAAAGGCGACGCCATGGCGCGCGACTAACGCATCAACGATCGTTTACGTACAAGTTGCTAAGTTACTTTACTGTATTGTTAGATAACTTCTGGTACACCACCTTTGATTTAGGAGAACGTTGCGGTCCTTGTGGATCTAAGCTTTTTAATTTTATAGCAACGTCAAAACTTCTCATTTTGTTAAATCAAATCACTTATTGAAGTGAAACTTCTTTATCGTCGTTGGAAAAAAAATTACCGTCACACTTTTCGGTTACGCGTCACATTTTTCCGTTACGCGCCATCTTTTTCTTGCCCCTACCACGGTTGGTTCAGACGAAGAGTACTTTCACTTTCTCCAACGGAGTAGGGATAGCATGTCGCTTAAGCGGACTTACTCCCACCACCAGACTTTACCGTTCAAAAATACACGTGCAGTCCCCTTCCAGTCACCCAGAATCGTGAGAGGGTCAAGCCACGTTTTTGAAGTGAAACTTCTTTATCGGCGTTGGAAAAAAATTTACCGTCACATTTTTCGGTTACGCGTCACATTTTTCCGTTACGCGCCATCTTTTTCTTGCCCCTACCACGGTTGGTTCAGACGAAGAGTACTTTCACTTTCTCCAACGGAGTAGGGATAGCATGTCGCTTAAGCGGACTTACTCCCACCACCAGACTTTACCGTTCAAAAATACACGTGCATTCCCCTTCCAGTCACCCAGAATCGAGAGAGGGTCAAGCCACGTTTTTTTCTTGCACCCTTATTTGTTTCTGAAACGCAATAGCGACGTGATAAATAATATATCAATACTAAAGTGATCAACAAAATCAAAGGGTTTATTTTAATTCTAATTCCAGTGGATTTTTAACAAAAGTAAGTAATTATATCTCTTTTTCTAATACGTGGGTGGGATTGTGGTATTTATTTTTTTAAATTTAAGATATTTTTGGTCAGGTTGAGTGAAACGGTTTGCAAATGTAGATCGGGTATTTTAATTTAATATTATAATTCGAGTTGTGCATGAGGCGGGGTTTTGTGTGCACATACATTTCACAAATCATTCATATTATTGTTTTCATTTATCATATTCTGTGCGGGTGCAAGAAATGAGAGATACAAATGAGAGGAAATTTCAATGGAGGAAAATTTGGAGAAATATTATGGCAATTGTGTTCTCGACAGAGCAGAACCTAATGGACAAATTGAAGTCGGTGTTTAAAATTATATGTGAGGAAGTTAAATTATTGTTAATTAGTAGTTTTATGGACGGAGATATGCTAAACTTGTTTACATCTAAGAATAATAGATCATTTTGCGAAAAATAAGGCCATAAAGAAGTTTCACTTCTTACGTGTGTACACTAGTACACGCATACATTTTTTTTTTCTATGTACAATAAAAAGATTTTGTCAACAGCAGAAACACGAGGTTTTGTGTACGCGTTTAATTAACATTTTGAACGCAGTTAAAAAGTTTTAAAAAATGTCAGTTTTTTTTGTCGGCTGTAGTCGACGGTGGCGTGTTGGGCACGTTTTCATTTGTCGGCTATACCCGACCGTGGCGATCAATAGCTTAAGATAACCCCTTCTAAAGTCCACTACAACCTGGTTGATAGGCTCTGTGTTAGATCAAGACAAGACATCGTTTCAAGGGTTTAAAAAAAAATCTTATTAATTAATCTGAGCGTTGAAATTATAAACCGACATAAAATCAAGTCTACGTAATAACAACAGCCCTTTTATCCTTATTCCAAGACCGCAATATTTCCAAAGTTTTGTAAAGGAAACCCTAAAAATGCAACTCTGAATTTTCTTGCTCAAACTTTTTTTAAGGCTTGCCTCTGAGGTATATCGACGAAGGAGGACTGTTATGCAAAACTCCTTTGTTTTTAAAAGTATGAATAGAACTTTTATAAAGTGTTTACACAAACGTCTTTACCCGACTGACGCAGAAGGAGGGTAATGATTTTCGCGATGTATGTACGTTCCATTGTGACCTCGTTACTTCTAAAAGATGAACTGATGTGGACCAGGTATACGTCGTCAGACAGTCTCAGTAGCAGCAACAGAGTCTGGATTAGTTTCCGGTTGATGGTAATAGGCTCGCTCCCTATTGGGATACATGGGACTTAACAATAACTGGAGAAAGGTGGGTGTACTAATGGGCACGCCTCTGCCTAGCCCTTTGGGGATTACCGGTGTAATGTTATGTAGTATGATAAACTCACCATTCTTCGAACGTCTGACGCGTCTTCGCTTTTACGATCGATCATGTGTGCCATCCGGAGCTGTTCTGTAGTAGCCTGCAAACAAACAAATTGATTAGTTATTACAACAGTAGGACATAATTATGAAAGAAAAAGACACGAACGGAGCAGCGCGAAGGACTCGTCCAAGAAGAATTCCGAAGAAAAACGCTTTGTGTATCTCTCTTCTTTATCATATTTCTTATTTGCTATAGTGGCCTTTCTAATACACAGTAATTACGAGATAGCTGTATGGTCCGTATGGTGTCGGACGTAAAGAATAGCACCATCCCATATCTTCCCGTGGGTGTCGTAAGAGACGACTAAGGGACTTACCAGAGAATGGGCAGCAGCGTTCTCTGTGCCTTCGTAACAACCATACTGCGATCGCCAACCCGCCTGCCAAGCGTGGCGATTATGGCAAATTCCCCCTTCTGGGGGAGGCCTATGTTCAGCTGTGGACGTTTTACGGCTCAAGTGATGATGAATGATGACGAGAAAGCTGTATGGCTGACAAGACGGGTAGGCATACAGCTGAGTTTTAGTAATAAAGGTCCCTTTAGAATTTGGATACGGAACCTTAAAAATCTGCCAATCCAAATTGCATATCTCGTCTCGTCCCACCAACACCAGTCAACAAAACAAAAAACAAAAAAAATATATCGCAATTTCTAGACTACTGTTATTGACGTTATTGTTCGCATCCTAAGCCCAGAATTAGCCCCATGTCTACTATGCATGGTATGAAGCCTGAGCGGCGACAACCTCACCCGATTCAGGCTGACCCTGGACAGCAAAAAACGCCTCAAAGCCGAGATTCATGTCCCACAGGAAGTCCCTTAGCATGTAATGGCTCTTTGCTGGGGAGTTTGTTCCGCGACTTCTTCTTTCCAGCAAAAACACTAGGATGTATCGAAGGGTGGGCGTTTTGGGGGACTGTCACTTGTAAATAAGTAAAGTAAATTTTGACGTTCGAAAAGTGCTGATTATCAGTCTAGTTTGAATAAATGACTTTTGATTTTGATTTTGTAGTCGCATAGGAGTTTTGACTACCTAAATTTCCTATGATGCCAGACACTGCCCATCAGACCTTGATGTCAGAACTATAGTTTAAAGTTTTTGTGCAGAGTTCCTGTTCAGGTGTAGCCGACATCCGCCTAGATTTACCAGCGATTTACAAAAATAACAAGTGGCGACCACCTACTAATAACGCAGACGTCATAGGGTGCTATTTTTATCATAATATAGGGTGCTATTTTTATCATATACGAATGCTTCCGAAAATAAGGGTTCCAACCCTTATTTTCATAAATACTCAGTATTGGACAGCCCACCCATGTCCTGTTTTAACAACACCGGTAGCGAAGAGTATCACATTCCAATTAGGATAACATAACACACCCACACAATTATAAAAATCATAACAAATAATAAGTTAGTACATTGTTGTTTATGGATTGTGCCGTTTTATCTTTCTTACAGATTCCATGTATAATTTTTTTTTCTTTGTAAATGATGATTCCGTGTATCTTTGAAAAACCAACTCTTTGAGAATCGTTTAAGCTTCGAATCGTCTATTTTTCTTTGTTGGAATCGTTAATGAGCTTATAAATGAAAGTGATTTTACTATGAATCAGTTCTATCTCATTCATCATCATAAGTCGTGGACTTGAAGACAGGCACGTGCACTACTTTGTGAAATTTATTTATCCCTTCTCTCAAAGCAGTGAAGGAAAACATCGTAAGAAAACCGGCTTGTTTTAAAGAACTTAACATTTAAAGATGCCTATGTGACATCTACCAGCTCGCACTGGGCGAACTTGGTGTATTACAGTCAACTCCCCCAAAAAACTACCGAGTGTGAATAGTGTGAAATATATTCCATTCTGAAACCACATAATAGTGCGATAACAGCCAGTTTACGAAGAAATTATTCAAACATTTTTAAAGCGGAATTAATTCTGATTTAAAAACTGCAAAATTCTACTTAAAATATTTTTTGTATTAATATTCGCCATTCCAAACCTAACAAAGACAAGTTAGAAAGAGCCACGCGGACCGCGTTGTCGAATCGTAAAATTCGGCACGTCACAATGTCAATGACACTCCGGAGGTCGGGCGTCAAGGTCGGCCGGTGTTATTGTCGTATCTAGGATCGTTACGACTTATCTGCTGCGCTATTGATACGACATTATTTTGGAATTTTATTGTTTATGCTTTTTGTGCTAAAGCCGGCTAATCGGCGGCTTCATATCATTGCCGTACTAGCCTATTGCATTAATTATATTATCTAGCCTTTTCTCTCACTATGAAGTTGGGAGTCGGCTTCCAGTCTAACCGTATGCAGCTGAATACCAGTATTTTACATGAAGTGACTGCCTATCTGACCTCCACAACCCAGTAACTGGGTAATACCGAAACCCCATGGTAAGACTGGATGTCAAACTTTCGGATTCTGACTACTAGTAACGACTATCAATTATTTGCAAATGACAGCCGGGGTCGACGGCTTAACGTGTTTTCTGAGACACGGAGAAAACTCGGTATGTAATGATGGTCACTCATCCACGGAAGTACCTAGACAAGCACAGCTACACCTTGAAAGTCAACCCGTGCGGCTGTTATTAATGAACCAGGGAGCTTAACTATCCTATTGCATTACTATCCTGCAATCGATAGCCGCCCCGGCAGACAGCCCGATAATGTGGGCGGGGGGGGCTAACTAATCACACCCGATCTGTTCTAGCTACTAAGTACTTACCAACATAGGCTAAGTTATTTTGTTCCTACCAGAATCCCTTTTAAAGTGTAAGAAAAATAATTGCAAATCAAAAAACTTTGTCATCTGGACGAGATGTGCTACTTTTCTTTACATTTAAACTTGAGTGTCGCCGGGTAACTGAGAGCATAAACGCAAATCGTGGCCACAATATAAATATGGACAGTACGGAAACTACCTACAAACGCTCGAAACCGCACACTCACACAAACATGCGCATCGACGGGGCACTTGGCAAGTCTTCGCAGTGCGCTCAGTTGTGCGTGCCGCGCCGAGACGAGTGGTCAGTTGGTCACGTATAAGTTCATATCTCCCGATATTTTTTTTAAATGCAACGAATGTATTGCGCGGTATACGGCTGTGTCAACTCGGCTTCATCAGCAGAAGAAAGTATTTTTAATCGACTTCCAAAAAGAGGGAGGTTCTGAATTCGTCGGTTTGGTTTTGTTTTTGTATCATATTTGTTTCCGCATAACTCCCTCATTTATGAACCGATTTGAAAAAAAAAAAATTTAATCGAAAAAGTATACTCCCGAGATGGTCCCACTGTTACCATGTCTGGATCTGATGATGGAATCTTAACGAAATCGAGGGCAACCCTCAAATTTTATAGGCACGTATTACGTGTTTCGTATTTTTTCTAATGCTATTTAAGTATTTACATCTGGCAGTCATTACCTCATGTTGATGAGCTGATGATGGAAGGAATAACTCCTTAACGGTTAGGAGTTGGAGGATAATTCTTAAATAAAATCTTATGGGGTTGTATTCTTTCAGGTTATCTTATGGCGTCGGTTAATCTCAACAAAAGACATTTATGTAGTTTAAACACGGAAAACAGTTTAGTACACAACAACTTGTAGAACTATAGATCTTTAACTTTGTCATAACGGCGCACGCGGCTTAACCTGTTACAAGTCTTGGCGGGAGCGAGTCGCGGTATTTAGATTGTATTTGTAAGCTAGCTTTTTTTAATTCGATTGATTGATCACAACAGAATAAAAATGTTATGTTGAGAAGTTATCTAGGGACTTCAGCAACCGTGCATAAAAGGGACAACCCTATGGCTTCAATGGAGCGTAGGTAGTTATCGCATCAACTAGGCTTAGTTTCGCTACTGTCCATATTTATACTGTGTCGTGGCTTTGGTGTGTATATTCTGTGAAGGTACCCATAAAAGCGACAAAATATGTAGATTCCGGATCGGAAAGTGTGGGTGGACACTACCTAAACGTTTTTTTAATATTTACTTTGGCTAAGCATTCATCACAACTGTCAAACTTGAAGTGTAAAGATCTATCCACACCTGCGCATGACGAGCAGTGGTTTGCGTGGATCTTGAGAACTTTCAGTCAGCGAGCATTTTGTGTGCAAGTTATGTCTTTCGAGAATTAGAAGAAATTTCAGAAATTACGGTTAGGAAGATATTATGGACACGTTTGCGATAAGCGCGCGCGCATCCTATGAAACACGTCCATAGCCATTCGAGGCGCGTAGCGGGTGTTCGTGTGCAGGTATGTAATGTCTAGTTCCTGACTTGCCCCTCTTTGACAAGTACTTCTACTATTATTTCCTGGGCAAAGGCCTCCCCCATTCCTGTCTCCCGGTGTTATGTCTACTCTAGCCAATCAGACACGAACAAGTCCAAGTCGTCACGCCAGCGTTTCTTAGGCCTGCCTCTTTGAAGACGACCGCCTTCAGGCAACCACTGTGTGACGATTCTGGCCCATCTATCCCGACCCATCCTGGAAATGTGACTAGCAAACTTCGCAGACTTATTGCTAACAACGGCGATGTCTGTCTTGGAGTGTACTTCTACTATTAACTAAAATAATAATAAATCCTCACCTGTGGTTTAACCTTCTCCTTGCTCTGGGTTTTGTCTGTGGTCTTCCGAGTGTCCTGCGCATGCTTGCCGTCTTTGGCGCCTCCCTTCGCACCACCCTTGGTGGCGCGCGCACCCAAACTCATCTTTAAACTATATACGTTATATTTACAGCCTCTATATACAAGCAGCTGGAACAAAATTATACACACATTAATAAGGGAACTCAAAGGGTGGCTCAAAACGCTGCCCAACTTGAATGGGATTCAGCAGGACATGTCTTTCGCGATGTAAATGGCGAGTGCTTTAGGTTATTTCGTCTACATTGGATATACTTTACTGTCACTTGTCTTGAAGGCCTGAAGGCACTTAACAATTCGATTCCTGCTGGTTTCCTTCGGAACAAAGACTACGCAGTAGCTCTCTTCTAATGACAAATAGGTGTAGTACACATTTGTGTGTATCACGATGCAACTATGCAACATTTTTTTAAAGTCGGCTACAAAACCACATACGGCTCTACATAACAGAGTGGCTTGGCCCATCACCAGAGACAGGAATAGTATTTATTAGGCAAATAAACTCTTAAGTATTTCGATCGCTGCTCATCACGAAAATTAAAAATCTTCGAGTTACCCTCATTCTCCAAAGGAGCATTATGATAAAAATCGAAGTCACACTTTACAATAACGAACTACAAAATATGCCACAGATTTAGTAATACGATTCAATAAAGGAGGTGTTTGATGACATGACGAGTAATAGAGAAGTATGGAAGAAGATAGCATGCTGCGCCGACCCCAAATAAATTGGGATAAGGACAATAGTCAGCAAAAAAACATTGGCAAATAAATATTGGATACCAATTTCTTTCGCATAATCACTGCGATAACGGCGAAATCTCTCCAGAGACTTCCTCGAAATGAGGAAAATTATAATAAAATGTCCAAAGCATTGATTATGTACCAAACACCGTTGTAGGCCGCATGAATAAGTACCATAAGGATTCACTGATACTTTGTAAAATAGAACCGTTATCAGTGGAGGTTGCATAGAGGCGGCTTCGGGCAGGTATTTTAATAGATAAAGGTGCCTTGCTTTCACGTGGGGGTTGTAACCACCAGAACGCGTAGTATGGCGATTCTATCTCTATTCTACCAAGAATAGACAAAGCTTTTTCCATACAATTTGACATTAAATTTTGCTACAATCTGTCATTTTGTCGATTCTTCCGTCGACAAAACCCGTTTCTACGGTGGCATGCTAGGCGGGCAGGTGTGGTAAAAATCCCACACTCCGGTCGTCTCCCCAAATCAGTCTATCAGTAATTACAGAAATATATTTTCTAACCCAATGACAATAGGAAAACGGGAAAGAAATCAGTTACCCAGCTGTGGGACAAAACAGGCTAGTTATTTAGTTGACAAATCTGAATGAATACATGAGGAAATTAGCCAAATAAGTCCTCCAGAATCCTTACTAGGCCTAATTAAAATGTATGCCTTGCAAAAACATGGTGGGCGTAAGGTCAAAAGTCAGCTAAAAATATATCAAGGACATAAGTAAGCTTTCGGAACATTACTACCGTCATAATTAATTATATGACTTTTACAAATAAAATGTTGAACCAGTTTTTTTCACTGATTTACGCAAATAACGACCAAAGGAGATTCACTAGACACAGGATGTGTCGGTTATAATATTACTTATTATAATTTAAATGAAAATTGTGCGCATTTATTGATTTGGTACACCAACATCAGAGCATGAGTACATGCTAAGAATTAATTTAATATGAAAAATAACAGAAGTATTGGATGTGTGGCTACTGGCTGTTATATGTATACGCAGCATTCACCATAAGACAACAAAAGAAAAAAAAAGAAAAAAAAAAGAAAAAAAAAAAAGAAAGAAAGAAAAAAGAAAAGAAAAGAATATACTGTATAATATTATCATACGTTTGAGGACATTGACCCGAACTAAGTCAACATATTCCGATTCTAATCTTGATTTAGAAGACCACATGGATAAAGATTTTACTACCGAATTCCAAAAACCACCAAGTGCCAAATAACTTTTGCATAGAAAGTCGATGACTATGCTTGATTCAGTTTTTTTGCACACAAAGAAATTAAACACTATTCTTAAACACTATTCTAATGGAAACCGTGTCAAGCTGAAATGTATGAAAACAAATAAAATCGTAAGTGGCAGTGTAAAAGGTGAAGATGAACCGTAACCGCATGAAATTAGGTTAATTTACGTTTGTCGTAAAAAACATTGCACACTAGACAGAGGTGAGTTGTCTAGCGTGGGATCAAGGAGATCTAACTATGAAAATATATGTTCATAATCACAACATTACGCCTGTTATCTCCGGAGGGTTAGCTAGAAGTAGCCCTAATATTACACTAATTTTACCAGTTATGTGTGCCCCCACCTAATGGGGGCGATCCTATTGCCATCAACCGGGCACAAATTCAGACTCCGTGGAGGCTACTGAGAAACTCCTGGTGGTAGAACTCAATCAGACTTTGGAATTCGAACCCACTTTCAACAGTACACGAACAAACTTCTCGATGTATTGTGATGCTTTTACTACCAAACTATCATTAGAGTGAATTATTTGAATTTCAAATGCACCATAAACCCGGCAGATATTGCAGAAGTAGCTCCGAACGCGGACACCTCAAAATCAATAGTACTGTAGAATTTAATTATTTATGTAGGGGACTTTGTCCGCTGCTTAGCTCGCTTTATGGTCGAAATCCAATCAGTAATTCTAAAGATTACCCCAAGAACAAATTAAGGACCTTAACCATGACCAAGACACACCAAGGTTAAACCGCGTAACATACACAACATTTGTTATCTATGACTCATTAAAACCGCATTCCCCCAACCTCTTCAGTGTCGACTAAAGACAATTAACATTTCTATCAAAACACACACAAGGCACAAAGTCGTTCAGCCTCGAACGTCAATAAACACTGCCAGGTTGGCAACCTGTCATTTTGCTTCAAGCCCTGTTATTAGTGTCATGGATCATGGTTGTAAGTAAGGTCTGGTTTTCACTGAAGCGGAACGGAGGAGAATTGTCCCCCAATCACATGTCATTATTAGTTCTTCATTGTCCTGTGATTGGTCGAAAGCATACACTACACTTCGCATCGCTCCGCTTGACTTCGCTTCAACGGCAACCGAGTCTTAGGTTCTTGGTTCCTTCATAATATGAAATTGACAGCTGGTGTACTAGTGATGTAATTATGTACGAATTCCGCCATATGTGATTCTGTGGTTTTGCATCCATGGCGGTTGAATAAAAACCGTTTTGGGTACTTTACCACAAACAAAAACTTTCCAAAAAAATTGAGACTAATAATTACATTTTCGAAAAACGGACTTTTTGTTTTTTTTTAAGTGAGAGGAACTTACAACGGAGCTCAGGGAATAAACTCACCAGGTCAAGGTCTACAAACCAATTAAAGAATCATAACTTCACGCCTGTTACCCCCAAAAGGTTAGACAGGTGTATCTTTTACGACACCCAAATTCGCTATTTATGTTCAGTACCCATGAATAAGGTAACCAAGACGCGAGTCTATTGCCATCAACCCGGCATATTAGATCCTCGGGCTGCTACTGAAAAATTTCGATGGAAACTGAGACATTAAACCCAAGACCTCGCTTGCGACCACCAAGAAAGTCGTAAGAAGTAAGGTTTTAAATGGCCTAGTAATTTTTGAGCCCCAGCATTTTTTTGCCCACTAATTAACACAAGATATAAATGAAGGGATCCTTACTAATTGAGGTGTCTCATTAGATGACGAGAAACAGAGATGTATGGAAGAAGGAGACATGGTGCGTCGACCCAGAATTAATTCAGATAAGGGCAAGAGATTTATAAGTGCAACCCGAATTGATTGTCAAATTCTAAATTAACGCGAGCAAAACCGCAAGCAAAAGCTACTAATTCATAAGTAGATGTATTGCACTAATAATCTAAGGGTCAAGTTATTCTTGAGAAAACAATTCGTTTGACCAGCCTAATGTTTACGAAAGCTTTTGTTTACAAACTGTTATCACAATGTGATAGGAGGAATTAGCACAATGTTGATATTTTCTTCTGTTGTTTTGAGGAGAATTTGATTAATAAAATTGTACTTCGTAGGGTTCCCACAAAAGATTGATGAGATTTTGTGGCTCATCATCATTATTCTAGAAAGGATGGTCTACTGCTGAACCGGACAGTCCTGTGGTGACCTCAAACGAATTGAAGGCCCCCCCCCAGTCAGGGCATGTAAAAACACACATTACACATTAACATAACATCACGCCTGTAATCCCCAAAGTGTTAGGCACAGGTGTACCTAATAGTACACCCACCCCATCATTTGGGGACAAGGGGGGCGGGGGCAGCAAGGGGTTGGCTAAGTCTAATTATTTGTAGGATTTATCATTACTTGTGCAGCGACGCGGTCTGGCTCGTCGATCAAGGGTCGGGTGGGTTTATTACGGGACGCCGCAGTCTCGGCGGCGGGACCGGAATGTTCTCTATTACTCATCATGTACTTTCTTTCTTTCCGGGTTGAAGACAATAGGCTCGCCCCCCTACAACGTTTGGCACGTAAACATAACTGGCGAAATGTGGGCGGGCATACTATTTGATATACCTCTGCCGAAACCTTCGGGAATTACAGTACGTAATGTTTTCATGTTAACCCAACAAAATGAATGAAATAACGCATCTTGTATCAAAGAAGGAAACAGATAAGGGTCTGTTGCCAAGTTTGGTTGCAAACAATTAATTTGAAGTAGTGCCAATCTGTCTCTTCTATTAATGATAGTTGAATTGCTATCCCATTGTTGTTATTTGTGGCCTCATAGCAACAAACGTATGAAGGCTTTCATCACTGAATGGTATTTAGATCACTGATAGTAGATGTTTCATTCAAATGCAGGTCAATCATCGAATTTAATATTTTACAGTAATGGCTTAAGTCTAAGTTTTTGTACACGGCTTCGCCTTTAGGAAGTCGGAAGTAAACCCACAGGAACCTATCTGCTTGGAAGATTCATTTGCTTTAGGAGGACAACTCAACTCATCTTCCTAGCCATTTTCCAACTACATAATATGTTGAAGTTGGCTTCGAGTCTAACCGGATGCAACTGAATCCCAGTATTTTATATGGAGCAACTGCTTATCTGATCATCAGAACTCCGATAGTATAATACCTATTCATAAGACTGGTTGTCAGACTTTACCTACTGCTCTATTTTCAAACAAACAATAGATGGGACTGCTTCAGAGCACTGGGAGATTATATGGACAGAAGTAATTCAGGAGATGACATTGACAACCAATATAGAAGTATGGAAGAAGATATCCTGAGCTGACCCCAAATACTTTGGGATAAGGGCAGGATAACATTATAAATGATTAATTACCAAACTACAATGTGGCTTATCACAGCATTCTACAATCAACCTCTTTAATAAATCAACATGAATCACAGTCCCCAGTAAACAGACTTTGTCCAACAAGCAACTGCCTTGCAATAATTTATACTGGTTAGCCAACCCATTGAGTTAACAAGCAAGACGTCATACAAAGTGGTTGGTAATAGATTGATAGACATAATTGGTGCAGAAATGCAGGCCGGCCAATGCAGAATCAATGTAACGTGTAGCACACATCGCTGGGGCTCTAGTCAATTTAGTCAAGGAAGTTTTGTTAAGGAATTGCTGTCTATGGATCTTTGGTAAAGTAAACTAAGTTTTGTTTTTCTTACATTCCTGTGGAAGATTGTAGTTGGTCTTTGCCCAGCAATGGGTTAAAATATCTAATAAGAGAACTGGAAGTGCACACACTTGTACACTATGTCTCTTGTTAATTCTCTAGTATTTGTTTGAGATAGCCCACCACAGCTGACAAGAAGACTTGATCCCTACAATGTAGGAGTAGAGAGAGACTTCCAGTCTACCCAGATGCATCTGAATACTAGTATTTTACATGAAGTGACTGACTATCTGACCTCCACAACCTAGTGACAGGGGTAATACAATACCCTTTGTTATCAGACTGGTTGTCAAGACTTTCAGGCCACTGACTACCTTTATTGTGTTCAGGTTGGCTCCCAGTCTCACTGAATGTAGGTGGTAATGTAATACCGCTTGGTAAGACTGGCTGCCAGGCATTTAGGCTTCTGACTACTCGTAACAACTGTGAAAGAACTACAGTTGACAGACGGAGCCAATGGCTTAATGTGCTTTCCCAAGCATGGAAGCTCAGTATGTAATGGAAGGTCAGTGGTCACCAATTCACAGTACAATTTAGTCAAGGGTGGCTTAACCAAGTCAGACCCCAGTGGCTGTTATTGTATAGTCAGTCTTATACTTAACTGCCTCCATGGTCGAATGGCTTAGGCGTTTGCCTTGTGCCTGTGGTCGTGGGTTTGATTCCCACGGGAAGCATACTTTGTGAAAGTTGTTTCCAGTTTGGCTAGGGAATTGCACGCTTGAATCACCTGATTGTCCAAAAAAAAAAACATGATTCCATGTTTCGGAAAGCACGTATAAAGCCGGTGGTCCCGGCCGCCAAATGGCGGTCGTCAAACAATGCCAGAGGCCCTCGAGGCAGTTTAGAAACTCCACTAGGGTGTATGGGGGTTGTTAGACCTTACTGCTCACACAATAAGAACAAGGCAGTCTTATCATCATCATACACAGGCTGAATTCACCCCTGCTGTGTTTAGGCCTTTCTTTTCTAGTGGCAATCTCCACAGACCTGTGTCAGCCCCATCCAGGTTATTCCCCCAATAATAACTATGTTGTCTGCTTGTAGCCAGTTTAAAGGACTGCTAGACATATTCTGCTACTGCTAAACATGAATGGCATTTGATAGTAAACTGAACAAGTTCAAATGTTTGTTTACATTGTGTACACAAGTGCTTTTGGTTATTTCTTCAATCAATTCACTTTCGATCCACTCATTAGTAGGTCAAGGGTGATTCACAATGCCAAGATGAATGAGAATGATAAAACTTGTAATTTGGTATTAGCAAACCCCTAAAAGTCTGATTTTCTCGTGTGGGTAGCACCTAACCTGGTGTCGGAGGTTTTAAGCTGCCCATGGCGTCTGACTTGTCATAGCATGTTGTTGAGGTATATCTCTCAAAAGCCTGATAACAAATTTTATTTAGGGATAATGTTTTAACTTGTGTTTGTATGATGTTTATAGAGGTCAGCTATGCAGTCACTTCATGTAAAATAGTCATATTCATCATCATTCTATTGCCCTTTTCTTTTTTGGCAGGCGGAAAATCATCAAATAACCTCTCCCGTTCTTGGGCAAAGCGAGAAGGAGTGTCAGACTTCTACTGACTAAAAACCACCCATGTTCCTTCTTAGCCCTGTGTCGAGGCCGCGGTATCTCTTGCGAACAACCCGCAGCCCCAATCATTCTATTGCCCTTATCCCAATTAATTTGGAGTTAGCGCAGCATGTCTTCTTCTTCCATACTTCTCTGTTTCTCATCATCTCATGAGACACCATAAATACTAATGATCAGAGTTGAAAAAAAGCGAGGCAACTCTAGTTTAAAAAAATAATGTTTTTTTTTAAACTAGTTGAATGACTTGGTGCTTTCAGTAACAGATTATAACGTTTTTCCATGCAGGAGTCTAATCTCAAAGGAGACTGAATATGTTTGTTTTAATAAACACTAAGGATGAAACCCTAATGGGTTTAATTAACAACTCTGTTATTAGTGTACTTTATAATAATCCCTGGGTAATTTGTGTTTCGTTTCCATACAATATTTTATGTGGTGAAATATGGGTTGTACTCATAGGTACTCACACCTCTGCCTAACCCTTCGGGGATTACAGGCGTGATGTAATGTTATGTTTTATATTATTTTAAGTATCATAGGTAATAAATTGCCCAATATCAGATGTAATTTAGATTGATTTTGTGTAATATATGGTTTTTGTTTGATATTTTTCTAAGTTTTTATGTATCAATTCACTTGGATCAATCAATATTAATAATTATAAAACATTAACACAAATATTAGAAGTCATGGTCAAGAGATTTAGCAAAAACTTCATGTTTGTACAAAATATTTGGGAGGTCATTGAACTTAGACTCTGATGAATATTTATAAAAGATGAGTTAAAATAAATTATTTTATAGAGATTGCATATAGCTTTACAACAAGCAGGTACATTATATCGACCTTAACACTAGTCAGTGTTAAAAAAAAACTAAGCAAATCACTGAACATGAATTATTGATCACTTAAATAAATGTGAACTCATTCAGTATTATGCACGGTTTCCTAATACGTGTAATTTAAGTATGAACATGATTAACACTGTTCCGCGACCGGACGAACCAGTAATAAACGGTAGCTTCGATAATATTCTAGGTAAGAGGAGTTAAGCTACCGACATCAGCCACCCATCACGACTCGATAACGGCTTGACTCATAAACTCATAACAACTTGTCCAAGTCATTACACATAACATTTACAAAGAAAACAATGCTATCATAGATAATAAGAAAGTAAGCTTACCCCCGGCTGTCGTGTAAGCGGTAAAATGGTAAACAAAACAAATGGGCGGATCGCGGAAAATTCACTAATTTACCAAACAAAACGCACGAAAATACTAATTGGAACACACAATTTAGCTTCCATGAAGTCTAAAACAATAATTTGCGGCGAATTTTCATGTAATATTTCGCAAAAATCCGAACAATGAATCATTGAGAGTGGCAGCGCAAGGGCACCAAACGAACTATGAAATTTCCGACATAATTCTACCGGAACATCGACGGAAATCAGAGGCAGTTGGATTTGCACGCCATTTCAACAGCTCACGTCATCAGATTCAAGCACCGCCAAGACGAAACTCAATAGGCCAGCGGCACATGTGGGGGACGCCATTCTTGAAGCACCTTTCTTGGTATCAAAATGACAGTCTTTGTTGACGAAATAACCGTGCACAGCACCATTTAACACCTCATTTGCACGCACATGATCACTCAATTTTAGCGCAACGTTATTAATTACCTTATTTCTACAATAATACCCAAAATATAACTAAATTTCTAATAAAATTTACTAATTTCCATACCTGTTAGTGCGCTCAAACGCAAGCTGGTCACGTGACTTTCTAGGGATGGGACATGGATGAAAAAAATTTGAACCGTTTATACAATGGCCAGTTTTATTGCCAAAATTATTTTTATACAGCTCAGTTATGTCTAACGGCCTAAATACCGATTGGTTTCATAAAACATTTAAATATTTTAATTACTATTTAGCAAAACAATCATTTCAGAACAGTGTGAATGCATCAAAAACCGGTAATGTAAACACAAGCAATAAAATATAGTCTATGATACATGAATGTTCATTCATGAAAAAATGTTTGTTCACCGCTTACGCCAAAGCTTGCTCAATATTATAGTGTGGAGTTGTGGACGCTAAGTTTGAGGTCCTTTTCATAATATTGAATTTTGAGCATAAAAGGCTAGGGTCGAAAAAGTCAGGTGTAACGACTTTTTTTTCAACTTTCAAATGGTAGATCATATTGTCGACCATTACAATAGTTTAATAAAGCTAGGATTAAAGTAATAAAAAAAAACAACTACCTAGTTGTACTCCGGGAATGCCGGCAGAAGTGAAATCTTAAACATTAACGTTGTGCATTTTAGAATATTTTGGAATGGTTAGGGAATAATTTCGCACGAATTGCTTTATTTATCAGCCATCTATCATTGTGGTTAATACAATATTCATTTATTGCGCTCTCGTACACAAACATGACCATTTAAATTACATTGGAAGAGCACTGGTCCATGAAGGAACTATTTAAGGTTGAGTTGCCTATGGCACTGAAATGAAACCTCATGGACATGTGTATTGTTCCCGTCTTAACCTATGGTGCACAGACTTGGGTCTTTGACTGACATTCAGAAGTCTTAGTCCAAATTCAAGGTTTGCCAAAGAGCAATGGAGCGCAATATACTAGGTGTTAAATTAACTGATCGCGTTCAAAACACAATATTGCGCTCCAAAACAAATATAGCTGACGTGGCTCAAAAGGCTGCCCAACTCAAGTGGGACTGGGTAGGACATGTCTGCCGCATGCCGGACAAACTGTGGGCCAAAATAGCAGGAAACTGGTGCCCTGACACAGTGAGGCGGGGTCGCTTCAGCCGCATGCCCGCCATCTTAAAGTTTCCTCGTAGTTAGAAAAGCATGATGCTATCTATCTTTTTAGTTGTCATTCTATTTATCAAATAGACACAACATTTGTTTTGTGGGAGCAAATAAAATTATAAAACTTTGAGATGGTTACAGCGTACAATTTTGAATGGGATTTATTTTATGTGATATTAGGATGACTTTTCATCTTAGCAATAGTTGCAAGGTTGCAAACTAATAAAAATAAGCTAGTTTACCGTAAAAATCGAACTCACCGTCTCCCATCGACAAACGGAAGCGCCGCATTGTTTGAGGGCGTTCCACAGGTAAAAAAAAATCGTTTAAAAATTTTAGCATTCTTTCACTCTTGTAAATAAATTTTGTTTCATTCAAACGTTTAATCATGCATATAAATCTGTTTAGTTTTGAAACATTATTAGAAAACTTACTCTTGTATACGAATAAAAAAACGTATTCAATCAGAAAAAAAACTTTGAAGAGCTCCCATATTTTGATTTCGAACGAAACAGAGACACCGAGTTTTTCCCGCTAAATTTTATGTCACAATATTTTTACAAAAATGTTGTTGGTTTGATTGCTGTTTGTGTTCTTGTTGATAATAATTTTCAAGTATGTCACTCCTCGAAGATATATTCTTGCAAGATGAGGCGGACGAAGCACAGCAGTTAGAAAGAGTGATTGAAGGTGATGAGTATGATGAAAGACCTCGTTCTAGATCTCGCTCTCCTGACAATAGTGACGAAAATGAACCCAAAGATGATGAAGCAGGTATATTATGATTTATAATTTTCTGTGTAATATAACATATCTACTACCTATAAAATAATGTGATTGTCTGTCCCGGCTTATAATTCAGCCGGCTTCATAACCTATAAGAAATTACAAAGAATAGGAACTACAGAACCTCAGATTGTTGGTCTGAGTACGGCCTAAGACGACCCACTGACGAATTTATCAAACGCACAAGGCACTGGGTCTGTAAGACGACTCACTGACCCCTGTTTCCTATCTCTTAGAAAATAATCAATTTCAATGTTACCATTTTACAGAAGAAGAGAAAAGACGTGTGGACCCATCGTCCACAAAAACAAAGAGGGTGATAAAGAATCCACGGTTTTTATTGAACCCGGCTCGCCTTACAGGCCCGAGAGGCATACAGATCCTTCCTGATCATTTCAAAGAATTTAAGTTCAAAGGTTAGTTCTAGTAATATGTTGAGTAGGTAACCTTTTTTTTTTTGTGCGGTGAAAATCATCAAATAACCCCTCCCGCTCTTGGGCAGAGCTAAAGGGAGTGTCAGACTTCTACTGACTAAAAACCACCCGTGTTCCTTCTTAGCCCTTGCGCCGACTCTCTTGCGAACAACCCGCAGCCCCGATGCCCACCTTATATGTTGAAAATAGGTTGGTATGGGTATGTGATGCTGAGAAACTAGGAAAATGGTTTAAGTAAAGTTCTGTGTATGATTGTGTAAATGGTAATACAAAAAATAGTAGAGGAATAATGCAGAGACTATCTGAAAGATGACGTAGCTAGTGGGTGACTGAAGATTGATTAATCTGTTAAATTGCTTTTATATTAAATATTTGTGACAGCTTTATGAGACTTGCCCTGGTTCGTCACATCTTATATTGTTCATTCCTACCAGTACAAATTCGGTGCTTGCTGGTAACCTGCAGCTTCTGCCAAAACAGTTGGAAGCTGAAGATAGTTAATAGAGAAGTATGGAAGGAGAAAAATCCTCTGTACTGGCAATTGCAGTTTACCAACATCTTAAAATGATGATAAAATAGCCTACATAACTACTATGTATACTTTATCAGCAGCTTTCTTATTGATTACTTATTCCAGGAAAAGGTCATGAAAAAGAAGACTTGGACATGGTTCTCAAAAAGCTAGAACATTGGGCATACAGACTGTACCCAAAGTTTCAGTTTGAGGACTGTCTGAAGAAGATGGAGAGTCTCGGCAAGAAGAGACCTGTTATGGTAAGTTATTCTAGAAATGGTCTAGACCGCCTTGTTGGTCTACTTATTGCAAGCATTTACTATGTAATTTTTACCTAACTTGTGTATTATGTTCCTGCCAATTCTTATCCCAATTTGTTTGGGGATGCTGCTGCATGACTTTTTCCAAACTTCTCAATTGTTTGTCATCTCAACTTGTCATCACCTCTGCCGTCCTTTCACTAGAAAGCCGTTAAGTGCAAAAAGTAATAACTAATCTACTGTGGGAACAATAATGTAGATAACAAAACTTTATTTATTGATTTCAGGTGCACCTCCAAAAAATCCGATCAGACCAATTCATATCCGAAGAGACGGTTGTCCAGAAAGACTCCAGCGATGAAGAAACTCAGCCAGCTGAGGAACCGGACGAGTTTGATAAACTACTTCAGCAGCAGATTGATCTGGCCAGGGCTACACCAGCACCAAGCTCCGTTAAGAAAGTCATGGCCACTCCTATGAAAGATAGGTGGGTAACTTTCTGCAATGATATCTAAAAATTAACCCTCTGCCAGTTCTATTCTATTGCTGATTTGATGCCTTGGTTAGGCCTCCAACTAGCTACAAATCTGGGCTCCAGGCTATTATTGAGTAATCCCTTTAGGATCAAACCAATAACACTTTGTCTGAGTTGGGAATCAACTGAAAGAATTTGGAAGGAGAAAAGGAAGGAGTCTCCCAGTAGTGGGACATTAAAATCCTCTTTGTCCATTATTCAACACCCATCTCATTATTTCTTTATTCTCAATATTTATCATAGTCTTCTGCTTCATTTAATTGACCACTTACCTACTTAAATTTATCTATTTCCAGATCGCCCTTCACAATGCCGAAAGCAACTTCATCCCCATCTATAAGTGACGATCAAAAGGAACGAATGATAAGAAACAGGAAACTAGCCGAAGAACGGCGCCTTGCAAGACTCAAGCAAAATTCTTTCGAGACCAGTGCGAAACAAGATAGTGTTATAATAGAAGTAGACGAAGAAGTAGAGAATGATGTTGCAGCTAAGAAACATAACAAGTCATATGTTATAGATAGCTCAGACTCTGATGATGGTGTTACTTCTGTTAACCAGTCTGTGACTGTTCATGTTCATAATGGTACAGAGAAGGGAGAAGACAGTAAAGATAATAGTCAAGCTGCGGTAGAAGATGGAGGGACTATTCAAGATGTAGAAATGCTTGATAAAAATGATGCTACAGAAGTCAATCAAGATGTTATCGAAATAATAGATATTGGTAAGGATATGAATAGAAATGTAAGAGTAGATATTGGAGGAAATGATATAGAAATGCTTGGTAAAAATGACGCTACAGAAGCCAATCAAGATGTTCTAGAAATAATAGATATAGATAAGGATATCAGTAAAAATGTAAGAGCAATAGAACGGACTCAAGAAGCTGTTGAAATCATTCAGATCAATGACGCGACTGATCGAGTTATCGAAAGAAATAATAAAACAAATGATGTGGTTGGTATTATTGAAATTGATGATGAAAGTAATCAAGGTGTTCTTGAAATCGTTGATATTCAAGATCCTGTAGATAAAGTAGGTGATGAAATTATTGAAATAAATGATCCTGTTACTAAAGATGTTGTTGAAGAAAGGATAAGTGAAGCCACTAAAATTATGAAAGGAAATGAAAATACTTCAACAGTTGATGTAGATTTAAGTAATACAGCACAAACCCCTGACGTAACAATTAATGATGATGTCAGAACTGAAAATCAAAGCAAATCACCATCCAATAAGGATGCCATTCACAATGAAAATACAGAACCAAACAAGATAGAAGAAATACAAGATGGAGTTAAAGAATCAAGTAAAGATGTAAGTAACTTGGAAAAGGATGACAAAGTAGCGGAAGAAGTTCTAGAAGATATCATGGATGTTGACTTCAGTGATGATTTCTAGATGAATTATGTGTTTTTGTTAGGAATAAAGCTGGTATTTATTTGAATAAAATGTTGTTTTGTTCTGATAACTGTTTGGGAGACACGTAAATAACAAACAATTACTTCTTCTTATTGTGTGGGCAGTCAGGACTAACGACCCCACACACCCTAGTGTCAGAGTTTCTAAACCGCTTAAAGGGCCTCTGACATGGTTGGACGACTGCCATGTGGCGGCCGGGACCACCGTGCCATACGTGCCTTCCGAAGGACGGAAACATCTTTTTATCAGACAATCCGGTGATTCAAGCCTGCAATGTCCTAGCCAAACTGGAAACAACTTTTACAAAGTACGCTTCCCGTGGGAACCCACGACCACCGGGTAACAAGGCAAACGCCTAAACCACTCGACCACGGAGGCAGTTACTCATAGTCGACGATCCTTTTTTTTTTTTTTTGAGGGGTGGGAAATCATCAAATAACCCCTCCCGCTCTTGGACAGAACGAAAGGGAGTGTCAGACTTCTACTGACTAAAAACCACCCATGTTCCTTCTTCGCCCTTCATGTCGAGGCCGTGGTATCCCTTGCGAACAACCCGCAGCCTCGACAGGCGTCGGCCCTTGCGGCCCCTTCCATGTTGCTGACATCTCTTTTAGGCGCGCGTGGAACACGAACGCGCCGTCGACACGGCCTGTCGTCGTCATAAGACGGACGGACGGCGAGCTTACCCATCACTCACCGTCCACAGGCCCGCGTCTTGGCCGGAAGCTATCACGTGGCCCCCGACGCCCGGAGCGCCTCCCGCGGCGGCTGGGACGAGAGGTTCTCTCCCTCTCACGTTCCGCCACCTCCTTCGCTAGCATCACTGCTTCGCAGAAGGAGGCGATGGCGTCCCATTCCTCCTTGCCCCGGACCATGGCTTGCACCAGGGCCGGACGCGAGAGGTCGCCGCCGCCGATCGCCGCTACGAGAACACGGCGGGGCTCCGCCCAAGCGGGACACACCTCCACAGTGTGCTCCACCGTGTCCTCCGGCCGATCCTCGCAATGGTGGCATCCGGGCGTTTCCTCCCGCCTGATTCGGTGCAGGTACCTCCCGAAACAACCGTTTCCGGTGAGTACCTGCGTCAGACGGAAGGTGAGGGCACCGTGGCGCCTCTCCAGCCACTCCCCAAAGAGGGGACTTACCGCCACTATCGTGGCGTGCCCTGCACGGGGTTGCGACAGTCGCTCTCTCCATGCCGCCATGAGATCGCACCGGAGGTCTGTCCGCTGCGCAGCAATTTGCCGCGGCAACGGAGTGACCCCCCGGTGCAGCGCCTCCGCGCGCCATTCATGCAGGCGCGCGAGGACTATCGCCTCCAGATCCCACGGCGGCAATCCGGCAAGGAGGTTCGCCGCCTCGCGGGAGATCGTGCGGTACCCACGGACTAGCCTTAGGGCCATCACCTTTTGGGGCGCGTTCAGGTAGTGGGCGGCCCGCTTTCTCAAAGCACTCGCCCACACCGGGGCCCCGTAAAGGGCCATGGACCGCACGATCCCCGCATAGAGCCTCCGGCAGGAGGCGTTTGGTCCCCCCAGATTGGGCAGGAGCCACCTGAAGGCAGCCGCCGCCCGCTCCAGTCTGGGAGCCAAACGTCGGAAATGCTCCACGAAGTTCCACCGGCTGTCGAGGACAAGTCCAAGGTACTTCAAAGTACACTCGACGCCGATGGGAACTCCTCCCACCGTTAGCTGGAATCCCGACGGTAGCACGTTCCCACGTCCATGGAAGCCCATGTCCTCCGACTTGTGAAGTGCCACCTCGAGACCCAGCTGCCGGATCCTCTCAACGACTATCGCAACCCCGCGTGTCATTTTTTCGGCCGCCGCCTCGTGCGACCCCCCCTGTGCCAGCACCAGCGTATCGTCAGCGTAGCAGACGACGCTGACGCCGCTAGGGAGGTCGGCACGCAGCACCCAGTCGTAACCGATGCTCCACAGGGGCGGCCCCAGAACCGATCCCTGTGGAACACCGCACGACATCTCTCACCGGTTCCATTGTCCGTCTTGACCAGGGTAGATGACAACCCTGTCTGTCAAATAGTCCCCGACTACACGACGAAGGTAGGCCGGCACCCGGTGATACCGGAGTGCCTCCCTAATGCAGCTCCAGGGCATGGTGTTGAAGGCGTTGGCGATGTCGAGAGACACCGCCAAGACCACACCGCCGCGAGAGACCGCAACCCCCGTCGTGAGGGTCTGGACCCTCGTCACGCGCGTGATGGCGTCCACCGTCGAGCGCCTCCTGCGGAAACCAAACTGGTGTTCCGCAAGATCCGGACCCATCCCCTCAAGGTGCTCGGCGAGGCGGTTTGCAATTACTCTTTCAAAGAGCTTGCCCACCTCGTCGAGCAGCACAATGGGCCGATGCGGACGGCGAGTCCGCCGGGCGAGAATATTCCACGATGGAACTGTGTGGAAGGTTCGAGTCTGTTCTACTAAGATCGGTCCGCATATAAATGGTCGACGGGTTTGTTTGTGCTCACATGTAATTCACAGGATCATTGTTTATTAATTAATTAGTGACACTGCCCTGGACTGTAAATAATTATAATATTATGATGGTGTTCCACAAACGATGGGGCATAAACGTGTTCTCTGTCCATAACAGGAATTGATGAACGCTACTGAATGCGACAAGCTAGTAGCTCAGTTCTCGCGGACACAATTTAAATTGCAAAGAAAAAAAAGAAAAAGGTTAAATAAAACTATAAGTTTTAGTACAATTATTTATTTTAAAATCACAGATATAAGCTTCAAAATTAACCGTCTACATTTTATTGAAATTCACGCGATTATAATACATTGGGACAAAACTCAAATATGTAGTTCCACTTAATTCATGTCTATGTTGAAACCATATTATGGTTTCATGAAATGAGAAGCGTGCTTGCATACGCTTCTTGCACAATATAAAAAGGGCATAGTAATACACAATATTGCAGATACAAATACAGGGCCATAAAACAAAGCGAACAAAGAACCAAATACAAAATATAATTCATCTAACAGATTTGAACACAATTAGACGTTAATTTTGACGAAAAGTTCCATTGAAATGTACTCTTTAAATAAACTAAAATTACTTACAAACTTGATATTGAATGCACACGTCTTCCTATAAACTAATAATAGGATGAAAAAACTTATACTGCATCACTTACGGGATATCTTCGAAACGAATAGCAAAAGACTAAGAAAGAGGGTAGACAGATTTGCCACCTACCTATTTTATTTACGATCTACCCGCATTCTCCAGTCATCATGGCGCTTGCAACAGCTTCGAAATATCGTAGAATATCGGGAGCTCATAATAATGGATAATCGATAAGTGACCGTATAAGTTTATTTATAACCCGTGAAGCCTTAAAACAGTGTTTAATAATATTAAGATGAATCACTAAAAAGATAATAATGAAATGCACGTAAATCACAAAGCCTTAGATGCGAAACGATTAACTTATTTAATCCCCGAGTTAGACCCGGTTTTGGCCAAAGCAGAGATGAGTGCAGCAGCGTTGATGAGAATTTCATCCAATGTGATTCATCGATTTCCACAAGTCATCTCTGGTTTATACGAGGTTTTATTCATTTATTCCCTAGCTATCATACTCGAACACAATTAAATCGATATTTTAAACAACTGTATCGAATATCGATACTATACTACAATCGAATGATCGGTATAATAATTGTTGTGATACTTTTGTCAATTCATGTAATTCAAACAAAAGTTTGACTGGCCCATCCGAATACTTTTTGTTAAAATGATACAATAATAATTTGCTAATACATCTAATGAACACTATACTTAAACTGTTTGTATTTAGGTAAGGAGGATGCGCTAAGGTATTTTGTACAATATACAGCCTGACATTAGTGACAAACACGTAACAAACCTTGAATTTCGCGGGCTACCGTTGCGCTTCCACCTTATGGAATTCATTTACACGGATTACAGCATTTACACACAGCATTATTTTATATTTGAATGGAAAAAATATTATGAAAGGCCATAGCCCCAATAAGAAATCTATTCAGATATTTTCAATAACTGGATTCTGAAAGCCCTTAGAGTACGGTCAAAGTGGTACAAGCAAATTGCGGACAGGATGCAAAGTTGCGGACACCGGTAGGTAGGTAACTGACAGATATATCTGTACAATAACAGACATACTTGCATAATTTTATCTGGTAGTGTCCGGTCGCGGAAAAAGTCCGCTGTCCACAGAATGCGTTACAGGATTTTACAGGCAAATTGTCTTTTCTTGCTCATTGTTTTGAAATCTTTACGGGGCCGTGGTCTGTTACAAATAAAATAACGTTTTAATGATGATTTTGTACATTTTTAATAACAATTCACGCTTACAAAGTTTATTCAAATAGTTTAGTAATTCCTACTCCAGAAATACATTGATTTGTTGAACAATCGATTCGAAAGCTGGACTTGCGATTAGCGCTCTTAATCTGATCTTCGCCAAAAAGCGTGTTACAACTATTTTGAATGAATATTAATTCTATTTAACAATACACTAAAATTACCGAGAGTATATACAAAATAATATTTGGTTTCACTTCAGTACACCGAATTTTATTTTAACATTACATTCTATATCTATGGCCTTACTGTACACATTCTTTTTCTCAAAGATACTTTGGACGATGGTGCACCCTTGCATATATTCAACGGACTAATTTTGTAATTTACTCCCAAATCCTTTCATGGAAATTAAACATTAAAAGCGAAATGCAGCCTCTGCCTAACCCTTTGGGAAATGCAGAAGTAGGTAATGATGTTCTGAAACCCTCAAACCTCCACACGAGATACAAATAAAAGATCCTACCTTTACAATCAAGATGTTGACACTACCTAAATCTTGGCAACTATTCACATTTTTAACTCCAAGAGACGATTGTGTTTTATTTTTGGTACGGCAGTATTGTGCCCTTTTCACATTTAGTACTAATTAGTAGATTTATTTATTTCTCTTTTCAAAGAATGCTTTTAAACTGTCAATTGATGGAATTGGCTCTGTATAGTTTCCACAAACAACTTTAAAATTTAAGATTCTTCTGTGAAATTAGATTTACACGGAAAGATCAGCCTTGTCTCGCACCTTTTTCCTTCTTTGTCACTAAACTGAGAGGTTCAATCGGACGTTAAAATCAGAATTAATGCTGATGCTTGTGATCGGACTTCTGTCTGTGTTGTTCTTTCAAATGACGCCTTTACGTGACAGAAAGAGATAGAGATACGCGAAAACGCTGATCCGTGCATTCAAATGGGACTTCACCTAAAGACTCTTCGTTATATCTATCTCTCTGGCGCTAAATACACTTTAACAAAGGCGGTATAAGGCTTAAAATTGAGTGTCTATTCCTTAAATATCACTCAATTTTAAGACTTTTCCTGTATTCGATGTTTTACAAAAAATGTGTACAGTAATTCCAAGACAAAGTAGTACACCAGACACACTATAAAATTAAATCTCACTAATAATAACTATTATAAATAACGTTATGAGTTACTATCGTTAAAGGTCCGTTTACAAGGGAGAGTTACTCGACTGGCTTGCTAGTAAAAACTCGACTGTCATTTCATAATTTTATTTATGTACCAAGTAACAGGGACGACGGCAGAAAGATGATGATAGCTATTATATCGTAAATAGCAGTCTAATATATCGCTGTTTTGATTATTTAATCAATATTACTGAATAAATTGATGAAATATAGCTCTGTGCTGTCCTAAAATATTGAATGAATAAGAAAAACAACGAGAAATTCTCTCTGTGTAGGTAAGTGACCCAATTATTTACAAACGGGATCGCCCTTCGCTGGTTGAATCAATGGTGAATTAACATAAAGGTTAATTTTGGTAAGATTTCATCATAAAATAGGATGCACAACCCCACAAGGTTTTTTTTGAACAAAACATTAACGTGACAAATATTAGGACTTTGAACTTCAATATCTCCGTAACCAGAAGCTTCCGAATGATCGCAATGACGGAGAGGACACTTTCCACTGACTCCGTTAAAGGTGTTTTACACTCTTTATTATCAAAATCTATTTCCAATTAAGGCCCAATCGAACTTGTAAGGACAAGATGCGGACAAGGTTCTGGACAATGCACCTTTACTGACAGATAATATACTGAAGTATCTGTCAGTGTCCCATGTCCGTAGCTCTGTCCTTACAGGTTCGACCGAACCATACATCGCTGATAAAATTCGAAATGTCAGTACTCAATATTTATTTACCAAATAAGTAAAATAAGGAGAACATTGTATTATTTTACACTGGTTTTAATTTAATTTTAACACTACACTAAGTTACGGTTCGTATTCGTATATTAACATTCTGACGATTTTAACATTTCATTTGTTTTTATTGTAAACTAACATTTAAAAAAAAATTAGTAAACATTTCACGAATTCAGTGTCAATAAACTTTCGTGTTTGTTTTCCCAAACTAAGCCAAAGTGATAGCCCCAATCCATTGGAATTACTTTCTAATTAAAAATAAATAACAAAAAATGTTATAATATACGCCACCGTTATTGGTAGTCGAGGCCATAAAACGTGTGAGCCAGATAACATGATAGAGTTTTTAGCAAGAATAGAAAGGGTTACCCGTGTTATTCGGGGTTATTTTTACCCAACAGCAAAGATTGACCCATATTATAGGGTTAATCCGTCTATAACAGCCGCTTCTGATTAATCAGCAATATTTAAATAGTTACCGGTTAGCCATTAAACCACGTAACGGTTACCATGTACCATGGGTATGTGGGTAATCGTTTTCGCGTCGGCGTACCTACCTACCACCCTGTACATTAAAAAGGTTAACACGTACAATAGTTATTCATACGTATGGGTTATAGGCCTAACCGGTTAACCTTTTATAACGCTATAGACAGATTGCGGATGGAGCTAAGGACACACACACGGGGCATTTGTATGGAGGTGTCAGTGTCCGTATGGGTTACATAGATTTTTTAGTAAATTATACCGTCCCACTAGCACATTTTATGATAACGACTACCGCAAGTCTTACCGTTTATACTGAACATAATTACAAAAAAAAATGTTTTAAATTTCTTTATCTAAACGAACATGATACCTTTTCAGCAGTGTTGAAAAAAAAGCAAGACACGTAAACTGTTATTGACCTGAAATGATAGACCAAACTGAAGCTATCTACCAATCAGAAGCAAACGTTATGACGCAACAGCAGCGATCGTCCAATCGCAGACGTCTATTGTCGCTGCATACTTACAATGCCATGTCATTATTAATTTAGAATACTTTCAACTGTACCTAAATTCTTCAAGCTCAAAACGTATCGAATTGCATTATGGGACATGAATTGAAATTTACGAACGTAACACTCCAACTTTTTATGTCTCTTGACCCCAAAACCACCCCATTTTTAGCTTTCAGCGATTCTATACAAATTTATTTTTACGTCTTCAAGACTTAGTAACTCCGTCTAAACCTATAATGTTGTCGTTAATTCGTATCCGGGATCAGGGAAGCGAAAAATGATGTGAAAATCATCCACGTGACGGCTAAAAGAGACTGTTGTGTGTTGTTGGTCGCGGGTTGCGCCGGTTGGTCGGCGGGTTGGTTCGGTTGGTTGGCCTGATTCGGTTGGTTGGCCGCGTTAGGTTGGTTGGCCGCGTTAGGTTGGTTGGCCGCGTTAGGTTGGTTGGCCGCGTTGGGTTGGTTCTGCTGGTTGTCGGCTACATTGACGTGGAGGTCGCGGAAGAAACCAATTTGGTGGCTGAAATTGAATAAAATAACAATTGAAATGCCGCCATGACATGATAAAAGTCATGGTTTTAAGATAACATAGTCATAAATACAGCTTATGAAGGTGTTCCGTCGGGGCTGCGGGTTGTTCGAAAGAGATACCGCGGCCTCGGCAAAAAAAAACTGTCTGTCCCGCTCTGGGCAGAGCGATAGAGAGTGTCAGACTTCTACTGACTGAAAACCACCCATGTACCTTCTTAGCCCTTTGTGCCGAGGCCACGGTATCTCTTTCGAACAACACGCAGCCCCGCCGGGATGCTGGGTAAAGGCCTTCTCCCATGATCTCTAATCTTTTGATCCAGGGCCAATGTGAACCACTATCCGTTGGTTCTATCCAGCTCGTCTCACCATCTGCGTCTGCGTAAATAACTCCAAAAACAAAGAATACTCACAGATAACCCGCCGCAGCCAAGAGTAAGACCAGCAGGAGTCTCGCCGGGCTTCCATACAAGTAAACCAGCGAGAGCAGCACAGCCAGCCTGGAGGCGGCGTATAAGTGATCGAGCCAGTCCCTCGGGACTAGACCTTCGTCGTTGGGGTCTTCGACGGGCGCGGGGGCTTCTGCGGGCGGTGCGGGGGTCTCGGCGGGAGGGGGGGCTGCGGGCGCTGCTGCCACCCCGGCTGCTTGCCACCTGGTGTTGGGAGATAGGAATTAGGGCAAGTTTCACCTTAAGGCTGCTCTCTCGAAAAAGCTTAAAAATATCGTGCAGATGAAGCAGCTTTTCACCGGCACTTACAGAGAAATTACTACTGAGAAAAATTGTTGGTATTCTACATGATATGACACGTAATTTGGTTTAGCCATAATTTTTCTATCGGTATCACATAATAAGAAAAAAAATCCACAAAATCACCTCCAAATCGTTGATTTGAACCATTTTACTCATTAATTTTTTAACAAAACAATATTAAAAAAATATCTACTGCTTTGCAATACAAAGGAAAATAATTTGGTTTTGTTACTTTTTAAAAACATGCATTATTTTAATTATAATAAATTATAATGCGTCCGTTTGAAGTCCGTGTCTACGATCAAGAGGGGTAGTTAGCTATGCACAAGGTCATTTTCGTGAATACAAGCCTTAACATGTTTACGGTAATCTGCATTGCATCGGTCTGAAAGGATCTTGGGCAAATGGGCGTGAGTCCAGCAGAATTTAAATATATCTCAGATCATAGTTTAAGTTCTCCAATTAATAGAATTGCGTCAAGATCAAAGCTGCCGGAGACCAGACCAGAGCTGACGGATACGAGACTTCGTACAAGCGTTCAATGTTTATAGATAAACCTATTTGTCTTGTTTTCATAAGTAAAGCTGTTCTTCTTCTTATATTATAAGCTACTATTTCAGATCTTACTATCTTACTAATATTTTATACGTGAAAGTTTGTTTGAATGGATGGATGTTTGTTACCCTTTCACGCAAAAACTGCTGAACGGATTTGGATAAAATTTGATACACAGATAGTTAATAACCTGGATTAACACATAGGATAGTTTTTATCCCGATTTTATCTTCCCGTGGGTTAATTTTCGAGTTGTAGCGGGCGAAGCCGCTGCCTGGCAACACAGCTAGTATAGTATAATTCTGTACTGTTCTTACACCTTGTTCTTAAAAAAAAGCCCATGGTCCTTTAACCATAAAGGAATCATTGACATTATGCAGAAGTAGTGATGGCGGAAGTCGTTATCGTCGCCCACGCTTTTCGGTATAGTAATATTGTGACATCAGTTCAAAAATAAGCGTAGTGTAGGCAACGTGCCAAATGTTATTAGCAATTGTTTACTACAGACTTTCATTTACTTATCACTTCACAATATTAGATGCGCTGGTATAATTTATGACAGTGAGGCTAATATGCATCATATAATTTATAGCCTACTAGCTGATGCCCGCGGTTTCGAAGGCGTGGATATCAGTTATCTTATTTATTTATTTTTTCCGGGTGGAAAATCATCAAATAACCCCCCCTCCCGCTCTTGGGCAGAGCGAAAGGGAGTGTCAGACTTCTACTGACTAAAAACCACCTATGTTCCTTCTTAGCCCTTCATGTCGAGGCCGAGGTATCTCTTGTGAACAACCCGCTGCCCCGACGGGCGGATATCAGTTATCTCGACCAAAAATAATCTTTTTCACCCCCCCCCTTTTCAACCCTTTTTTCGCATAAAAATTATATGCCTATATCACATAGGACATAGGCTATATCGCATAGCCTACGTGCTTTCTCAGGCTCTAGACTATCTGTGTACCAAATATCATTTAAATCGGTTCAGTAGTTTGGGCATAAAAGCGCGACAGACAGACACAGTTACTTTCGCTTTTACAATCGCTACATATTATAAAAACAAAGTCCTCCACCGCGTCTGTCTGTTTGTTTGCGATAAACTCAAAAACTGCTGCACCGATTTTCATGCTGTTTTCACCAATGGATAGAGTGGTTCTCGAGGAAGATTTTACATCCCCGCAGGCATCAGCTAGCATTATATATATAGTAAGGGTAGCAACCACGGATAATGTTGCTTCCTGTCAGTGAAAGATTTTTAGAATTGAATCACTAGTTAACAAAAAAAAATCGCTTTATAATATTAAATAGTATGGATACAATCTATAATTTTGTCAAAATTCTAGAAGTAAACAGGAAGTAACAATAGACCATAATGATGCGACTAAATCGAATATTTCAAGGTCCGGTGAGCTGTGGGCAACACAACATAAGTATTTGCAGTAAATTCACTCCACAAACACTGCGCTTGTATGTGCTCTATCATAACTCCTGCATCGATGGCTAGACTGCGCTGAAATTGGCTGCAATGGTCGAAATTGATTTATTGATTTCTTGTCCTGTGTGAGACCAATAATTACTTTTTCTTTCTTTCTTTTTTTCAAATTCGGTCAGGAAGTCTAAAATAGAGGGGGACCTAACCTCAATAGGTCAAGTCCCTTCGATGCCTCTCAGTAGAACCCTTATTTTTTTTGAAGGGTGGGAAATCATCAAATGACTCCTCCCGCTCTGGGCAGAGAGGTAGGGAGGGTCAGACTTCTACTGACTAAAAACCTACCATCTTCCTTCTCAGCCCTTTGTGCCGAGGCAGCGGTCTCTTTCAAACAACCCGCAGCCCCGACGGGCTTAGTAGAACCCTTTTTTTTTTTTTTTAGGGGGTGGGAAATCATCAAATAACCCCTCCCGCTCTTGGGCAGAGCGAAAGGGAGTGTCAGACTTCTACTGACTAAAAACCACCCATGTTCCTTCTTCGCCCTTCATGTCGAGGCCGCGGTATCCCTTGCGGACAACCCGCAGCCTCGACAGGCGTCGGCCCTTGCGGGCCCCTTCCATGTTGCTGACATCTCTTTGAGGCGCGCGTGGAACACGAACGCGCCGTCGACACGGCCTGTCGTCGTCATAAGACGGACGGACGGCGAGCTTACCCATCACTCACCGTCCACAGGCCCGCGTCTACGGTGGCCGGAAGCCATCACGTGGCCCCCGACGCCCGGAGCGCCTCCCGCGGCGGCTGGGACGAGAGGTTCTCTCCCTCTCACGTTCCGCCACCTCCTTCGCTAGCATCACTGCTTCGCAGAAGGAGGCGACGGCGTCCCATTCCTCCTCGCCCCGGACCATGGCTTGCACCAGGGCCGGACGCGAGAGGTCGCCGCCGCCGATGGCTTAGTAGAACCCTGGAGTCCATATTGTGCCATTATTGGGTCAGACTGCTAGCCCAATAGTTGGTTGCGAGGACTTAAGAAGGTCTCTCTCACAGCCTGTGTCCCTGCAGTGGGAACATTAGACGCTACTCGATTATATGATAAGGCTTGCGTTGGTACAATGGCAGAACAATGCATATTATACGTTTTGCCCACAAAAGAACCACATTATATTTGTCTAATGGCTTTGGTAATGGACTTCTGACCTCATATTTTTTGTGACAGTAATTCACATAAGTCATTCAAATGACATCATGCTTTTATTATCATAGTTTCAAATCCCTGTCTACAATTATTATTCTACGTATGTTTACCCAACTGTTAACTAAAGAAAGAATGGTTATGTTAAACCGCAAGTGTTACAGTTGGCTGCACCAATAAACACTTTTACTAGTTTTAATTGATATTCATGTACTTTATTGTTTTTTTTATTTGTTTATTATTTCTTTCTTTCAGTTTTACCAAGTAAAACTAGGATACGTAACCTTGCTCTTTTTTATTTATGTTGTGGACACAGACAGCAGGAGCGACTTTGTTTTAATATTTATATTTATTCCGTAAAGATAGCGTAAAACACCCACGAATAATGATTCAGGGGTGTTAAATAGTTAGATGCTATCTAGATTCTAGAGATTCATTGAATCTCTCTACCATTGAAAAATAAGTCTTCTTCATAATATTAGTAAAGATTAGCAAAAAATCTGATAAAAGACTTACATGTTAGCATACTGCTGCATATACTGAACATATGCTTGTTGCATCATCATCATTTGATTGGCCAATTGCGCAGGGTCGCTCGGAACCGGCATAAAATTAAAAGCAGGATACGGGGGGACCCTCCCGTAGTTATTCACGAACGAGGTCAAATAATTCTGCATTTCTACGTTATGGTTCTGATCGTTCTGCCTTGTCTCTGGTCGGGGAGGTTCTGTCACTTGTTCGGGTACGGGCGCCGGTTCCACGACGACCCTTCGGCGAATTCCGTCAGTGTTCGGCTCTGTGACAGGTGGTGTTCCTATTCGCCGAGTTGGTGTGCAGACCAGATGCATGGTGTGAGCTATCTGAGCCTCATATGTTCGGAGAACGTCTTTGAGAATTGTGTTGTCGTCTAGGAGTTGGCCGGAGTAAATTATTTTCTGTTCATCTGCGCTCTGAAAAATAAATTGTTGTGGATCTTTAGATTTCTGATTAAATGCAATACTTAGATGAGAGCGAAACGAAAAGGAAAATGGTACGGACAAAAAATAATTATTAAATGATAAATAGGGTAGTTAACTAAAAAAATATAATTTGGTCGTCAGATAGATTTCCAAAAATATTGGCCACGTATTTTTTCTTTTTTCACGAAAACAAACAATGAAGACGATACAGTGCTTTGAAAACTCATGTGTAGTCATATTCTAAGACATTAGTACCTATGTCATTTTTTACCAGTGAGTGACGTCACAACGGACCCCCCACTCAAATCTATGACGCGTTTTATCATCGTCAATTTTTATTAATTTGATAAAACAAAAAATACGTGTTCAATATTTTTCGATAATCTAACAGACGGACTAATTAGAATCATATTTTATCTAGTCAGTAAACATTCCTTTTATGTTTATTTTCTACTTTCGAAGTCAGTCCAGGGCCTGCAGTCTCTACAAAGATAGCGATCGCTTTACGACAAAATTCGGTCGATAAGTGATATAAGGTGCGGATTTAAGGTGGACGTGAGCCGGACGCGACCCGCCGGTATTAGCTACCAACTTAAATCCGCATCGTTATAGCTTTGCGACCGAATTTTGTCGTAAAGCGATCGCTATCTTTGTACAGACTGCAGGCCCAGGCCCTGAAGATATGGGGCCGTCCGAAAGTAGATCGTTCGAAATGAATCCTACTCCTTATTATGTTCGGATCCATGAGTTTTAATTAAAAATACATCTGGAGCAGGGACAACCGTCCAATCCTGTTGTTATTCCTTTTTCAGTTCGGGCCCCTAACAAATCTATGTCCGTAAGTGATACAGATTAGGAAACGCCCGTATCCTCGGCCGAAACTACGGGTTTCGTGCTGCGAGAGACGACCGCCTGATATCAAACCATCACCAATTCAATGTTGGATCCCGGAACCGCGTAAAAAAAACAGTGTTAACATTGCTGTAGTAGGTAATAAATATTGTCGTGTGAACACGTGCCCATGATAAGACCTATATAATATGTTATCATTTATTCTTATCAATAAAAATACATGCTTCATTTATTGCACAAAAAATTTCTAGGTAAATTTTAGAAGTAGGTATTAGCAGAGTAAGTCAGCAACATAGCTAATTATTTTTTGTCGTCAGTGAATTTCGTGGGTTTCCTAATACCGTGTCCAAGGTTATTATATTATAATCAGTTTAATCTACGGCTGATGACGTCTTTCGAATATGAAAAACTTGCGAAATAAGCCTATTTGCGGAAAATTGGGGTTTACCAAACAGTTTCACTTTTAAAAAACCGGTCAAGATAAAAGGTATTTTTTTTTTAAGTGCAACGACTACTCATTGCCTCGTTGGTCTAGTGGTCGCATGTTCGACTGCTGAGCATAAGGGTCTACGGTCGATTCCCGGGTGGGGCAGTGCTATTGAGTTTTTCCGTCAGGAATTTATCAGTAGCAGCCACAGAATCTGGATTTATGTGTGTTGATGGCGATAGGCGAAATGTGGGTGTACTATTAGGTACAATTCTGCCTAACCCTTAGCGGATTACATTCGGAATGTTATACTACCTACTCACTAAAACAGTGACCGTAACATGTGGGTGCATCGAGTGTTAGACCTCCAGCCAGGACATGATCCTAAGCAACAACACGTTAAGGCCCTGTGTGGTACATACGAGCCTCGGCTTAGAGCATCCCGGGGGGATGCCAGCGAGAGACAGGCTGGATATGAACAAGATTATCTCCTTTATTCACCTAGTTAGACTAGAAGCAGACCCCGAGTGTTAAAGATACTTCTAAAATTAAACTACTCGAGTACGAAACGTAGACAAATATAATAATCAAATATAATTTTACAAAATTCAATTAAAACCGTTATTCGACTAGCTCGCCTAACGGTCCAAAAAGAAATGCCCAAGTCCGTCGTCTCGTCACCCCTTCCGCTCATTTTCAAATCGATCAATCTGGGTGGGGATGGAGACTCGTGATTCGCTAACGCAATCTTTGACGTAATCTTCGCTGATTGGCTGTTGCTCACGATGGGTAGTTTTAAATTACACTTGTAGATGGCGTTGAACAAGAATTGCCAACACGGCCATTCTGCATAGCGCATGCCCCCAGGCGCTCCTCGTCTCACCCACAATATTTACATCTGAAACACACAAACATTGTAGAATTATTTATAAGTAGTCTATAACCGTTCGGCCCATCATGATAGAAGAAAATGATATGGCTAGATGTACAGATAGTCCCTTTAGTCTTAGGAGACATCTTATTACTTTAATCCTAGTCATAACATTTTCCCTCTTAGAAACCTGTCCCCAGAACTAAAATTGAAATTGATGCAAAACTATTACAATCAGGGTAAAGGTAGGTAAACACTTTACCCATTTTTCAGAACTGGATTGGCTTAGGCAGTTCAGTAAACCCTGTGCCAAATTCTCCCAGTATTGAAACCGGTTTAGTCAATTTACCTAAAACCCATTGAAGCCTTGCATCAACTTTTAGCATACTTTATATAAATATGTATGCTTAATGTTAACTGTTGCATATAATGATGACTGTAAATACGATTAAATTATTACACAATTAATGTAGGTATATTGCCAACACTGGCTTAAAAACATTACCTTAATTCCAATTGTCTATTCTAATCCAAGGTTTCATGTTCTCCGCTGAAGTTGTTCCTGTGTATCGTTTGTTGGTTCGCTCACTGCCTCTCAAATCAGATATCTGATACCTGTCTTGGCCCAAGACTTTTTTAACTTGAAATGGTCCTTTGTATACCGGCAGTAATTTTCGGCTACGTCCATCGTTATTTTGGCTCAAGATTTTGACAAGAACCAAATCATTTTCTTGATATTGTGTTGGTTTTATGGGAGTACCGTCAAATCGTCTTTTTTGCGACTCCGCAGATACCTTTATATTTTTGTCGACCCATTTGCGTAACTCTGTCACGTCCGTGCTATGTCCATTATCAGGCTCTGGCGCTAATTTATCGCTGTCAGTACGGAGTCTGTAACCTAACAGAACTTCGCTAGGAACCGCTTTAATGGTTTTATGATAAGTGGTATTGATACCTTGCTGTAAAATTCTAACACAATTATCCCAACTGTCATCCGTTACGTCCGCGCCCATAGTTCTCATAGCATCTAAAATGGTTTTATTAACGCGTTCCGCTTGACCGTTGGACCGCGGCATTCCCGACGCAATAGTGTGCAACCTAATGTTCCTATCAGCACAATACTGTTTAAAATCCGCGGAAGTAAAAGCAGATCCCGCATCAGTAATAATTCTGCGAGGGTTCCCGAACACTTTCGATATCATTTCTAATTCTTTTATTACAAAACGGGTTTCTGTACTTTTAACGGCTGATAACAAGACAAACTTCGTAAACGAATCCACAACCACAAGTAAATATTTGTTTCCCGTAACAGTCTCCACAAACGGACCCAAGTGATCGAGATGAAGCGTATGAAAGGGTTGGGCGTATTTTGGGATGGGATACAACTGTCCCTCTTTGGGCCCTCCTTTATTTTTATAATATATACAATTAAGGCAATTTTTGATGTATTTTTTTATGGTACGTCTCATCTTCGGGAACCAGTACAAATTTGAAACACGCTCATAGGTCTTGTCAACAGCGAAGTGCCCAAGGTCATCGTGATTACTTTTAATGACTTGCCAAATACAGTCCTTGGGAACAACCCAACGTCGACCATGAGCAGTTCGTCTGTAAACTTTGTTTCCCAGAAGTTCATACTTATCAAAAACCTCCTTGTGTCCGTCCATGTCTCCTGTCTCTAAAATTTGTCTCAACCGAACTAACTCTAAATCCTGCAACTGTACTGACAACAACCAGTCTGCCTCTGTTATAGCCATAACTAATTCTACCTCCGATTTTTCCCCGGTGAGTGCTGGGTTACGACTAAGCGCGTCTACATGATGCATACTGGTACCCTCCCGATGGATTATGTCAAAATCGAATTCTTGGGTTGATAAAACCCATCGCGCAATGCGGGGAATAATCTCTTTCTTCGTTAGAGCAAACTTTACAGAATTACAGTCCGTCACAATTTTGAATTTCGTTCCCAACAAGTACAATCGAAACTTTTCTAAAGATGCAACAATGGCAAGTAACTCGAGTTCGAACGAGTGATATTTTTTTTCGTCTTCACTAGTTTGACGGCTGTAATAATGTATGGGTTTCTCGCCTTCTCCCATGACCTGCATCAAGATCCCGGCTATGCCTTCCCTACTTGCGTCAGTATAGAGAACACACTCCTTATCAGGGTCAAATATAGTAAGCACACTATCTGAGGTTAACGAGTTTTTCAGAGTTTGGAACGCCTGCTCGTGACTACTATCCCATGACCAAGGACAATCCTTTTTCGTCAATTTTGTTAAAGGACTTGATAACATCGCACAGTTCTTAATAAATTTGCGGAAATAACTTATCAAACCATTAAATTGACGGAGTTGGTGAACGTTTCTAGGTGTGGGAAATTCCTTCACTGCCTTCACTTTTGACTCACTGGGCTTTATAGAGTTTGACCCTACTTTATACCCGAGGAATTCCAATTCGGTTTTCAGAAAGTGGCACTTTTTTAAGTTTAATGTAAGACCATTTTCGCGAAAAAGTGATAACACGGTCTCTAATTGTTTTAAATTATCTTCGACTGTTTCGCTTGTAATAAGTATGTCATCTAAATATAATATAATTTTCCCAAACCTCAGATTACCAAAGACTTTATTCATCATTTGTTGAAATGCGGATGGAGCATTGGCCAAGCCAAACGGAAGCCTTACAAACTCGTAATGACCGTCTTCAGTGATAAAAGCAGTTTTTTTTATGGAGTCTTCCTTCATTTTAATTTGATAATAGCCGCTTTTAAGGTCCAAACTAGTGAAATACTTGCAGCCCTGTAACCTATCTATAAGGTCTTCTATGCGAGGCATCGGATATTTGTCCTTAACTGTAATTTTGTTCAGAGCCCGGTAATCAACACATAATCTCTTCTCACCATTCTTTTTACTAACGAGCAACGCGGGACTGGCATAAGGCGAATTACTCTCACGAATGATTCCATGCTCCTTCAGTTCATTAACCATATCGCGTATCATTTTTCTATCCGCATGAGATGACCTATAAGGTCTAAAGTGAACAGGCTTGGAATCATTGAGATCAATTTCCATTTCATAATTGTTGACCTTGCCTAGCTCTTTAATTGTAGATGCAAAGCAACTTTTGTACTTCACAAACAAGGTCAGCAATTCATTGTTATGAGAATCAGAGTCGAAAACGAACTGGGGCTCCGATACAGTGGAACAGGTTTGGACAAATTCAGATACGTAATCAAAATTTAACGTATTTCTAATACGACAATACATTATGTCAGACCGTTCAGTGACATTACGTCCTATAAGTATATCACAACCTGACAGCTCCTTTAAAACGTAAAACTCAACGTTTCGAATCAACAAACGATACACAGGAACAACTTCAGCGGAGAACATGAAACCTTGGATTAGAATAGACAATTGGAATTAAGGTAATGTTTTTAAGCCAGTGTTGGCAATATACCTACATTAAATTATTACACAATTAATGTAGGTATATTGCCAACACTGGCTTAAAAACATTACCTTAATTCCAATTGTCTATTCTAATCCAAGGTTTCATGTTCTCCGCTGAAGTTGTTCCTGTGTATCGTTTGTTGGTTCGCTCACTGCCTCTCAAATCAGATATCTGATACCTGTCTTGGCCCAAGACTTTTTTAACTTGAAATGGTCCTTTGTATACCGGCAGTAATTTTCGGCTACGTCCATCGTTATTTTGGCTCAAGATTTTGACAAGAACCAAATCATTTTCTTGATATTGTGTTGGTTTTATGCGAGTACCGTCAAATCGTCTTTTTTGCGACTCCGCAGATACCTTTATATTTTTGTCGACCCATTTGCGTAACTCTGTCACGTCCGTGCTATGTCCATTATCAGGCTCTGGCGCTAATTTATCGCTGTCAGTACGGAGTCTGTAACCTAACAGAACTTCGCTAGGAACCGCTTTAATGGTTTTATGATAAGTGGTATTGATACCTTGCTGTAAAATTCTAACACAATTATCCCAACTGTCATCCGTTACGTCCGCGCCCATAGTTCTCATAGCATCTAAAATGGTTTTATTAACGCGTTCCGCTTGACCGTTGGACCGCGGCATTCCCGACGCAATAGTGTGCAACCTAATGTTCCTATCAGCACAATACTGTTTAAAATCCGCGGAAGTAAAAGCAGATCCCGCATCAGTAATAATTCTGCGAGGGTTCCCGAACACTTTCGATATCATTTCTAATTCTTTTATTACAAAACGGGTTTCTGTACTTTTAACGGCTGATAACAAGACAAACTTCGTAAACGAATCCACAACCACAAGTAAATATTTGTTTCCCGTAACAGTCTCCACAAACGGACCCAAGTGATCGAGATGAAGCGTATGAAAGGGTTGGGCGTATTTTGGGATGGGATACAACTGTCCCTCTTTGGGCCCTCCTTTATTTTTATAATATATACAATTAAGGCAATTTTTGATGTATTTTTTTATGGTACGTCTCATCTTCGGGAACCAGTACAAATTTGAAACACGCTCATAGGTCTTGTCAACAGCGAAGTGCCCAAGGTCATCGTGATTACTTTTAATGACTTGCCAAATACAGTCCTTGGGAACAACCCAACGTCGACCATGAGCAGTTCGTCTGTAAACTTTGTTTCCCAGAAGTTCATACTTATCAAAAACCTCCTTGTGTCCGTCCATGTCTCCTGTCTCTAAAATTTGTCTCAACCGAACTAACTCTAAATCCTGCAACTGTACTGACAACAACCAGTCTGCCTCTGTTATAGCCATAACTAATTCTACCTCCGATTTTTCCCCGGTGAGTGCTGGGTTACGACTAAGCGCGTCTACATGATGCATACTGGTACCCTCCCGATGGATTATGTCAAAATCGAATTCTTGGGTTGATAAAACCCATCGCGCAATGCGGGGAATAATCTCTTTCTTCGTTAGAGCAAACTTTACAGAATTACAGTCCGTCACAATTTTGAATTTCGTTCCCAACAAGTACAATCGAAACTTTTCTAAAGATGCAACAATGGCAAGTAACTCGAGTTCGAACGAGTGATATTTTTTTTCGTCTTCACTAGTTTGACGGCTGTAATAATGTATGGGTTTCTCGCCTTCTCCCGTGACCTGCATCAAGATCCCGGCTATGCCTTCCCTACTTGCGTCAGTATAGAGAACACACTCCTTATCAGGGTCAAATATAGTAAGCACACTATCTGAGGTTAACGAGTTTTTCAGAGTTTGGAACGCCTGCTCGTGACTACTATCCCATGACCAAGGACAATCCTTTTTCGTCAATTTTGTTAAAGATACTTCTAAAATTAAACTACTCGAGTACGAAACGTAGACAAATATAATAATCAAATATAATTTTACAAAATTCAATTAAAACCGTTATTCGACTAGCTCGCCTAACGGTCCAAAAAGAAATGCCCAAGTCCGTCGTCTCGTCACCCCTTCCGCTCATTTTCAAATCGATCAATCTGGGTGGGGATGGAGACTCGTGATTCGCTAACGCAATCTTTGACGTAATCTTCGCTGATTGGCTGTTGCTCACGATGGGTAGTTTTAAATTACACTTGTAGATGGCGTTGAACAAGAATTGCCAACACGAGATAGTTGGGAAACGCCTAGGCAGATGATGTTATAAGAAGACCGTCAATTTTCTACATCCTTAGTAAGTAGTGCCTAGGAAAGGTGTTTAGATTATCCTTTTACAATGTCGTCACGTTCGTTTTCCACGGAATTTCACTGTTACGATTTACATACCAGCTAGATGTTTGCTTGTTATTCTAAATACACAGACTTTAAATACCTCGAACAACTACGTGAATATAAGTACACATACGACGGCATAGCGACATTTTTATTTGATAAGTAACTTAGTGCACGATGGGACTGTTGCCCAGGGGTGCAGTTATGGTACTAATATGTCGCCAGTTGTGTTTATGTCCCCTGTAACGAGGCTAGCCTATTGATAAATGATAATGATAAATGATGTTTATTTTGCAAATAGGTCTTTACAAACACTTTACAAGTCACTTTTTTAGCTAGCCTATTGACTTCGATTGAACATACTTAACTATCCTTAGCCAAGGCGCCTACTGAGTAATTTTTACTAATGTAAAATTCCTCTTGGCCTTCAGTGTCAAACCTAAAGTCAAGATTTTTTTTATGCCGCCCGTGGGTGTCTTACATGGCTTCACATGCCGTCGCAAAACATCTCTAGGCATGCTGGTTTCCTCACGATGTTTTCTTTCACCAAAGTCAGTGATACCTCTTGATAAAACTTGCTGTCAGACTTTCAAGTATAAATATATTCAGCGACCTACTTATATTTTTACTGTCTACCTACTATCCAATATATTAGTACAGTTATCACATAGGTTCTAATACTCAATGCTGACATGAATGACCTGGTTGTAATAAATGTAGCACTAGCGGCAAGGTAATTGCAAATATATTGCTATCAATTGCCAGTTCTAGCATCACTGGCGTCACTGGCGTATACTCTAATGAAAGATTTAGCTGTGGCAAGAAAGTGTTTCCCTACCCACCCCATTTGTGCCACTTGCCGAATCTCTGACCTGGACACGAGATGTCATGGCTGACCTGGAAGTCTTTAAATAGACTCCGGACACAGTTTAGCCAAAGTAAGGAAATCCTGTTCAGGTTTAGATTGATTGAGTCTGTCCAGGAGCGTAAATCTGTTGTTGCCCTACAAACTATGGGGCCCTTGATATTGTGCGGCCTGTTCTATTAATTGTATCACATCACAGATGCTAATGGAGGCTGCTGAAAGTGAGGCTGCGGGTTGTTTGAAAGAGATACCGCGCCCTCGGCACAAAGGGCTAAGAAGGAACATGGGTGGTTTTTAGTCAGTAGAAGTCTGACACTTACTACTGCTCTGCCTAGAGGGAGGAGTCATTTGATGATTTCCCAAACCAATAAAAAAAAAAAGTGCCAAACTTGTGTCGTCTCAAATTTTGCGCTTAAGCAATCTGAATTGTCATCAATACGCTTAGAAGAACAGTGCTAGTACCTGCTTTGTTTAAAGCGGAACATCAGGTCCTGTGTCAGTTTCCTAGACCTCAGGATTACCAGCAGTGTTATTGGGTTTTCCATTATCAATTTTTCAGTAGCAACCACGGAGTGCTTATAAATAACTGGCAAACTGTGGATGTACCATTAGAATATTCACCTCTGCTCTGCATAACCAGTGATAGTCAATGATAACAGGTGTGACGTTGGGTTAAATGTTTTTTTCATTCACTCAGCAACCATTTTAAATATAAAACAGAATGTGTTGTTGCTATTTTACGGCACACATAGGGTGTAAAAGTACCCTTAACGCAAACGAAGGGCACTTGTTCTCCCCACCACTGCAATCATTTTTTTGTTCTGGACCATACCTGGGAACCCTTTATTTACGGAGATATTGGGGGTCAAAGTTCCAAATTTTTCACAGCTGTTTTTCGTAAATACTAGTTTTTCAAGTTATAACTTTACTTAAATTACGTCAAAGCCCCGTTTATTATTCAAAGCATCTACTAGCACAATGTTTTAAGAGTGCTACTTTGAGTTTTACCGTAAATTGTGATTTTTGATCCCAAAAAAAAAGTCGTTTCCCAGCAAAAAAAATTGCATAGGGGTACTTAGTTTGATGTACAGAATTCTTGGTTGACGGCTGTGTGATGGGTTGATTTACACCCTGTATATGTAAATATGCAAATGAATGTTAAAAAAATTCTGCAATTAATTCAACAGAGGTGAGCTGCTGATGAACATGTGACCAGTCATGATAAGATTAATTTCTTTCTACTTTCTCTGTTTCAAAGTTATGTTTTGATAATAAGATAACATCACGCCTGTAATTCCGAAAGGATAGAGGGACCAGACCCCAACATAGAAGGGAAAACACTAGGCTATGGTATTTTGTATGTGAGTATAATCTACTTGAATGCAATATTTTTATTTGTAACTATGAAACCTAACTATAAAAGTATTACGGTTGCAATTAATTTCCGCCATAAAATCGGCGTTTATTACTTAGTTATGAACACATTCTGATAGTGGTGCAATCAATAAAATCGCTGGATTTAATTGCATTAACATGCTATAGATTTATAATAGGGAAATATAAATTGTAGCAGTGTTGTTGGACATAGCCCTCGCTCAATTTTGGATAAGGTCATCCCCTTGGGTCCTTGTCTTAATGTATTAAGGATTGGTGCATGCATGTGTTCTTCTTTAATATTTTTCTAGTGTCATCACAGAGTTCGCCTCCTTTCATAAATTAATTGACTTCTTTATACACTGGTTGATGGACTGTCTACCTTAAACAGTGACTTGGTCAGGCTATGTGGAAGGCAGAGGACTAGGTGTTGTGATGAAGCTTGGGAGAGCCCTATGTCCAGCAGTGGATTGCAACTATTAAACTATTTCATCTATATTTTATACCAAATAAAAACAGTTGCAGTCCGAGATAAAAATAATCAAGGGTATTTTTACTAGAATCTGTTGAAACATTCTATCAGATTATCAACTGTCATGATCAAAATTGTCTTTGATAAGTGTCTGAATGGCATTTAGAAAATTGAACTTGCCTAGTTGGTTTGTTTGTTATACATTCTTATTTTTTTTTTAAACAATAAATTAATAGCACCCACTCACATAATATGTTTTAATCTACTTTAGGATGAGTGTAGCCTTATTCAACCTGGAACTTCTAAAATAAAATAAATGTCTGGATTCTACAGTGTTCTTTGGCAGTGTTTATATAATATTATTCAACTTATTGTTTGATAAGTTCTATACACATGAGAGAGAATTTTAATGACATTTGAGGACTGGGAATCGATAATTCAATTATTTTTTCATAATGTAGCGTGACATCAATATTAGTTTCAGTATCAGCGGATTTGTTCCTAGATTTATACGAGAAAACTAATTGGCAAGCCAATAAATGTTTTATAAAGCTCAATAATGTTGTAAACTACGTAATAATTCAAACATAACATTGTAATCATAATACTTACAGGTTTACTTGGGTAAACTTCGGCAAGGTGCCCCTTTAGCTGCCGAACCGTCCATGACGACTCGCATTCGATGTTCTGATCCTCAATCTGTTGATTCGGCGCCTTTACAATCAAAGTCACGTTATTCGGTATCATCTTCAATCATTCAATTGTACTCTACTATTAGATAACACTTTAAAAACCCGTGATATTTAACAATTCAAGAAGAAATTTTCCACATAAAGCACTCCATAAAATAAAAGATTTTTACGCTGACGCAGTAAAACCACTTAAGTTCTTTTATTTATCAAGTCTGTCTTTCGAATACGTAATGACCAAATAAAACTGTTCTGATGTAAATAAATACTTAGTTATATGGGGCTCGGCACTTGTCAATTTGCCCATGAAATTATCTGTCGTTACTCCATTGGTCCAGCGTACGATTGTGACGTCAAATCGTTTCGTCAAAATATTGTTTTCAATTACTACTTCTAATTGGCCAAATGTCACACGGCGTGTTATTATTGGTCGTATACGTATAATGTCTGAACTATTGCTATTCAACCAATTAAAATGATCCAACCGAGGCACAGGTAGTGTGAAAGAATCTAAAACGTTTCTTTCCACGTTTGCTTTTGCTTCTATACACGTTTAAATATTAATTATTTATCATGTATGTTGTTCTACGGTAGCTTTATAAAAGAGTTTATCTTTTACGCGAGCGAGCCTGTTTACTGTTTTGCGGGATTAATAAAATGAAAGAGATAAAGTGATGTGGTAAAGAAAGGTCGATTAAAAATGGCTGGTGCCATGGTAACCTATAAGTAAGTAGTACTATTTTATTTGAAAAAGGAAAGAGACGATAGAAGATTATTATTTGATCTGATAGAATCCCTGAACACAGCCCGCGGGCATAATCAACGATCACCAAAAATAAATCAATACGTCAATAACGACTAGGCAATATGGTCGAAAGACTAGCCTTCCCTTCGGGGTAAATTAAAAAAAAAAAAAAAAAAGAAAAAAAAAAAAAATTGAAAAAAAAGGCGGGAATCGTTCGAACAAATAGGCGGCAATTTCTAAGCTAATTCTATTAATTAATTAACTAATCCTTAGAACTTCATAAATAATAGTTGTAAATAGCTTATTTATATCAGTGTCATTGTAATTATTGTAAATATGGGGAAAAGCGGGCGCAAAAGGAAAAAAAAAGAAGAGGAGGAAAGTTCCATCGTCGACGACTCGTCTACAGAGTCAGACTCGTCGTCGTCAATTGATGAAAAACTGGACTACGTTCCATATAATGCACCGAACTATATAAGGAAGTATCCTGATAGCAGTATTGGTAATGTAGAATACATTGTATTCCTTTCACATGTTGAAGCTAACCAACCAATCACCGAAGGCACCCGAATGGGCATCTCGCGCGCAATCCGGAGGGATTGTATAAGCGGCGTCCAACACTTACGCACCATAAATAAATTTAAAGTCGGCATTGTCTTCGATAATGCCAACAATGCCAACATGTTCCTCCAGGGGAGTAAATTAACTGTAGAACATAAATTAAAAACCTCTATACCTGCCTCTGCCACGGAGACCACTGGGGTCCTAACTAGGGTCCCCATACAATTGTCTAACAAGAAAATTTATTCTCTTCTGGCCAGCACCAGGAACATCATACAAGTTCGAAGATTTATGCGACGGGTAAGAACCGGAGGTGCAGTGAAGTTGGAGCCGACGCAGACTGTGGCCGTAACGTTCTCAGCCACTCAGCTGCCCGACCATGTTTACCTGGATCACTGGCGCCACGAGGTCAATACATACGTCCCACCGGTAAAACAATGTTTGAAGTGCCTCAGGTATGGACACATTGCTAAATATTGTAAAAATACAGAAAAATGCTCCATCTGCACAGAAAATCACAATTTTAAAATGTGTACCATTGACTCAGCCAATGCAAAATGCTACAACTGTGGAGGCAATCATATTGCTATATCTTCTGTCTGCCCAGTTAAAAAACAAAAAATCACGGAATTGAAAAAAAAGGCCATGTCATATAAATACTCAGATATTGTAAACGAAAAATCTTTTCCATCTCTTTCTTCACCAGACAACTTTCAAAACATTCTAAATTCAGATAAATTCATGAACATGCTTGTTCAATCTGTCATACAGATCATTACTTTACACAAAAATAAAGAAAATGTTAGCTCTAGTAGCATCAAAAAAATAATAAATGAAACATTTAATAAAAATTCAAACAACATTTAATTATGGACATTAACGTGATACAATGGAATGCACAAAGTATACTATGTAATAAACTCCTTTTACATAATTTTCTACTAGATAACAACATACATATAGCTATTTTATCTGAAACCTGGCTTAGGCCAGAACAACCATTTAAACTTAGAGGATACCAAATAGAGCGTAAAGATACTGGTAATAAACATAATGGAGTAGCCATTCTCATTCACAATAATATTAAATATTCTAAACTTAATACTTTCTTTGATGACTCTTTACAAAATATTTGTGTTCAATTGCATGTTGCTGGTCATGTCATCAGCATTGTTAGTATGTATTGCCCAAGTCATACAGTTCCTAGATTTAATAAAAATAAATTGGATTCATTCATTAAAAGTATTCCTCATCCTTTAATACTAGCTGGTGATTTTAACGCACATCACATCTCCTGGGGATGTAACTCTACTGATGCGCGTGGTAGAGACATTTTGGACGTCATTGATGAAAATGGTTTGGTATTACTTAATAATGGTCAGGTTACTACTGTGGGCTCCATGACCTGGCGTCCAAATGCTTTAGATCTCACTATTGTATCTCCAACATTAGCTCTTTCTTGTGAGTGGTCTGTTCATGATGATCCGCTTGGTAGCTATCATTTACCTGTAATCACAAAAATTATCTTTAATTGTAATAGTAACAACAATAATAACAGTGTTGGTAATGACTTACATTTATTTCCTAGTTATAAATTAGTCAACTGGGATAAATATTCTAATGAAGTTGACAGTGCACTTAATAGTTACACAATAAATCCTCTGGATCCTCAAGCTAGCTACAATGAATTCTGCTATATACTACATTTTGCAATTGAAAAGTCCTTACCAATACATCAAAAACGAAACAGATCATTTTCAACATGCAATAGAAAGAAGTCTCGAGTTCACCTCCCATGGTGGAATCAAAAATGTAGATCAGCTGTTGAAGTGTCTAGGCAAGCATATTTACAATTTAAACGAGATCCTACTGAAGTTAATTTCCTTAATTTTAAAAGGTTACAGGCCTTAAAAAAAATTACCTTGAAGAAGGAAAGAGATGCTAGTTGGGCCCACCTGTGTGAGTCATTTAATCGAACCACTCCATTATCCATAATCTGGAATAATATGAAAAAATTTAATAAAACCTTCACTTATAGCAAATTTATGAGTAACAACAATAGTAATTGGATACATGAATTCTTAAATAAATATACACCAGACTATGTTGATAATTATATGACTGAACACTTTAATGGAGACAGCAACTCTAATTCCACAACCAGTTTTCTAATAGAACCCTTTTCTTATCAAGAACTCAAATCAGCAATATCCTCAAGAAAAGATACAGCTTATGGATTGGACGGTGTACCTTATACTTTTCTTAAAAAACTTAACTCCAAATCTCTTAATATTTTACTTCACATTTTTAATCTTCTTTGGCTAAATAACGAAATACCTTCTCAATGGAAAACAGACTGCCTTATTCCAATACTTAAGCAAGATAAAGAGGAATTTAATCCTGATTCTTACCGTCCCATTGCTCTCACTTCTTGTATTGGCAAAGTCTTTGAGCAGCTCTTAAAACAAAGACTTGAATTTTACATTGAAAAGCATCATTTATTACCATCCAATCAATATGGCTTTCGCAGAGGTTATTCAGCCCGTGAAAGTATAAGCACTTTACATCTTGATCTTCAAAAAAGTATTCATAACAATGAGACAGCTGTTTGTGTATTTTTTGATATAGTTGGTGCTTTTAATAATGTTGATCATAACATTCTCACAGAGCAACTTAATCTTCTTGGTATACCTGGAAAAATGATTAATTGGATATTTAGCTTCTTACATGGCAGGGAAGTTTATGTTAAACATAACCAGAAGCTTATTGGGCCAAGATATTCCTATAAAGGAACCTGTCAGGGCAGTATTTTGAGTCCTTTGATATTTTTGCTTTACATTCACAGATTAAATTTTGTTTTAGATAATGTTGTAAACTTGCAATATGCTGATGATTTGACTATCTACTGTAGTGGAAACAATATAAAACATGTTGAATTAACTTTAAATAATGCATTGCAAAAACTTCAGCATTATTTTTCTTATTTAAATTTAGACATAAATGCAATTAAAAGCAAAGTCATGATATTTGGCAAGAATAAATCTTATAATATTAGAATTTGTTATGACAAAATCACAATTCCAGTAGTTACAGAAGCGAAGTTTTTAGGTATCATTTTTACAAATAATTTATCCTGGAATAAATATGTTGATTATATAGTATGCAAAGCTCGTAGGGCTTCTAACATTTTAAAAGTCCTATGTAGAACTTATTGGGGTGCAGACCCTAAAGTCATGTTAATGCTCTATAAATCTTTGGTAAGGAGTCATTTTGAGTATGGTTTTCTTTGTTTTGCTTCCAATGGCAAGCTAATAGACAAATTAGAGAAAATCCAGAATAGTAACTTACGCCTTATAACCGGTGCTTTTAAAACAACTCCCATTGTTTCTATGCAGCTAGAATGCAATATTCCTCCTTTATTACACCGCTTTAGATTCCTAAAATCAAAATTTCTCCTCAAACTAGCTGCCATTAAATCACATCCTCTTCTTATTAAACTCAACCTTCTTAAAAACTTTCCCGATTGTTGCTTTATTCTTCAAGATTTTTCTGAAATAACACAATATACAGAGTCAATGAACATCTTCTCCTCAAATGAATGGCCTTGTTACCAGGGAACATATAAAAGTAAATACCCACAGATGGATATTATAATTGATAAAGAATTGTCTGAAAAACATGAAGTTTACGACAAACTATCTCACTGGGCAGATTATAGACATGTCTACACAGATGGATCTAAAATATCTGGCAGTACATCCATAGCCTTATACGATTCTACTTTGAAAATAGGTGGAGGATCCAAAATCAACAAATATTCTAGCATATTCACAGCCGAAGCTACAGCCATTCTATCAGCACTTGAACACATTAATAAACATACAAAATCCGCAATAAAATGGGTTATTCTAAGTGATAGTTTAAGTGTACTTACTGCGCTAGAAAATCACTGCCTGAATACAAAGTCTAACTATTTGATTTATGAAATTAAAAGAGCATGGAAGTTGCTTCAAGACTCTGGCATCATTGTTATTTTCTTCTGGGTTCCAAGTCATAAAGGAGTGCAAGGAAACGAGAATGCAGATTTCTTGGCGAGGTCAATAAATTCCGTTACGAATACAGCTGTCACTTATACTAGTGTTGCCCTACCGCACACAGATATTATTATCGAGCTAAGAAATAAGTATTGCGAAGATCTGAATCGACATTGGACCCATATAACAACAGTGGAACAAAAAGGACAATGGTATGCAGGTATAGAAGGTACGACAGCAAACAAGAAACCATGGTTCACGAAATCATCAACTTTTTTGAATCGAAGATTTTACACTACAATAAACCGCTTACGCCTGGGTCACTGCAGAGTTAACTCGCATCTATATCGGATGAAAATGATTAATACATCGGAATGTAATTACTGCCAAGGAGAAGAACAAACATTAGATCATATCATATTTGGATGCCCATCCTTTGGCATTGACCGCCTTGTGCTTATGGATGATCTATTACAAATCTATAAGGTTGCTGAACAAATCCCGCGCTCAGTTCAGCAACTCATGGGAAATGCACAAACATTTTTACCCATTTATAACTTCATTCGCAATACAGTTAAGGAAATTTAAAACAAGTACTTGACAAAGAATTGAACATATAAATTAAGGAATCGACTAAGAACTGGACTTAAGAAATACACAAGGATTCGACAAAGAATAATAAATTGAACATGAAAAACAAGGAATCCATCGGACAAGAAAAACAAGGATAAAACAAAAAAACGGATATAATGTATACAAGGATATAGGAATTTAAAAAGAAAAACATGAAGAATTTAAACCTAAGACTAGGCTATCTTGCCTTATATAATTAATAACTATGTAAAATAATAAAACAAAAGAACAGGCTGCATGGGCTAGATCCCTTTGCCTTCCCAAAAGGGAAAAGAAGATAAAAAAAAAAAAAAAAAAAAATCAATACGTCAAAGAAAGTGTCAGTGTCAAAGTCAGTATTAAATCGAAGAAAAATACAAAATCGTACCACAAGTTGGCGTTTTTAATCATCATTAAAACATTTTGAATAATCGAAATGAAAACATTTTTTGAGAACAATATAATCAAATAAACATTCTTCTTAGTGTAAAAATAATATAATGAAAGTTTTGTAACCTACAAATTAAGTTTGATTACAAACAATACCGCTATCATGGGGGTTACGGTGTAAGTTGTGTTTTGGAATACTAATACATATCGGTCAATAAAAAATAATAACATCTTTTTTGCAAAACAAAGAAATCTCTGTCTCACAGAGAAACCGGTATAAATACACAAACACAGAACCTCCTCTTTTACACGCCGCCGTGGTCCGTCGTCGCGAAACCCCGTTTCAAGCCCCCCCCGACCCTTGCTAGAGCCAGCCCGCGATGCTGAGCCAGTAGTTTTAAACCAGCCCCTAAATAATCTCACTCAGATCCAGCCTGTCCCCTTGCTGCCCTCCCCCAGTGACGTCCTAAGCCGAGGCCCGTACCCCACAGGGGGTGCCCTTAGCGATTTGTCACTTAGTTTATAAGTTATTGCCCCTGGCTGGAGGCCTTAAACTCAAGGCATCCACAGGGATTTGTCTGGTTAAGCAGAAGCCAGTCTCATAGACTGAACTGCGAGATGCCATTTCGAAAAAAAAAAAAAAACCTCTTTTAAAAATTAAAAGTGCTAGGTTCTGCTTTTGTCTCAAGCATATATTTTCAGATTACAGCAATACCCAGTGCCGGATAATAAAACAGGGACGTACGTGATAGAGCTGCTGTCAAAACGGATACTTGCTTTGGGAGCAACACAACAAGGGCAGTTCCTTGTCGACTGCGAGAGCTACTTGTCACATCCACAGATGGGTTAGTATGGGATTGATGTTTTTTGGCTCTGTACCCAAAGGCTGTCATGGGAGCTTAAATTAGTAAGGCTCGGTTGTCTGTCTGCCTCTCTTTCACTGGGCTTATGTTCTGAGCCAAAATAGGTGCACAGGGGGCTAGCCTATTAGCATAATTCAGGTGCAGATCCCAAATCCATGTCAGTGTTTCTAGAAATTCTTAATGGAAAAACCCTATAAAAATTTTACCCAATATGGCAATCAAACCCAGGATCTAATGCTGAACAGTGATGCTTATGACTAATAGACAATCGAAAGGCTTTGCTGTACTTGGCTTGTACCCGGTTAAGTACCTCCAGTACTTAACTGGGTACAAGATATCCCCCTATATATTAATCTGCCGCGCTTTAGTAAATCCTGAAATCTCCGCTTGGGCTCCCCTACTATTAGGACAGTATTTGCACATAAATAATACAAATACCTTTTTAATTGACGGCACGGTTGGCGCAATGGCTGATAGATTGGACTGCTGCGTTGCATGACGCGGGTTCGATCCCCGCACGGAACAAATATTTGTATGACCTACAGATAGTTGTTTCGGGTCTGGGTATTTGTGTATGTGAGTTTAAATGTTTGTGAATGCACCCACGATACAGAAGAAATTCCTAGAGTGGGGCAACGTTTTAAAAAAAAAAACAAAAAAAATTTCAGGCACAACAAAGACAGTCCACATTTTCCACAACTCTGAGCAGCCAGCATCGGTGTTCTCAATCCTGGATACGGGCACTAAGAACATCCATGTCATAGCTGATGGCCTCTTCGACTTGCTGATGATGAAGCTGTCCCAGCACTACACCTCTAAGAAGCAGACCAAGATCGAGAGTAAAGGACCGAGGTTTGAGCTCGGTGACTTTTGTGTTAAGCTCGGTTCAGTGACGATGAATCAGAGTTTTAAAGGGATACTCGTGGAGGTTAGTGTTTTCATTGTCTGTTTAGCAGTGATAGTCTAGTGGTGGAACCGTCAGACTGCCAAGTCGTAGGTCTCAAGTTGGACCCAAGACACACTTCTGATTTTTCAGATTCATGTGTGTATTGTATAATTATCACAGGCTTCGGTGATGGCAAACATTGTGAAGACTAACCGAATACCAGCTTACTGAAGAGATATTTCTAAACGGCATGTAAAGCCAAGTTGGCAGGCCTTTGGGTGGCATAAAGGCATTGACACTAGGTTAAGTTCTAACAATACAATAAAGGAAGAATCACTTCTAAGCATATATATTGATGGCAATCTACTGCATTTATTAGAAATATGTGATGACATGGTATTGTACAACGGGCTTGGTTCTGTAACTCCACGTCCAAAGTGCGTATTTGGCATACGTGTGTGCGATTTAATCATTCCATCCACCATCCCAGCTCTCTGTGGCAGGCCAGCTATGCTTTGGTGTCACTGTTGATCTCACGGAGAGTACCTGGATTACCTAAGTAGATGTGTTCAAATTTTAGGATGTGACATTGATTAATTATCAAACTGGAGAACTTTCTCCATGGGATCAAAACTGTCATGATCCAAGATTTCAGGGCCCCTAAATCTTACTTATTTTTTGACTAACAAAATATTTTGATGGCAATGGATTTCAAAATCCTTTATTATTTTTTTAAGGTGGAATATCGTCCATGTGTAACGGCAAACGCGGTGTGGAGCCTCATGCGGGAGTTCATACAGGGTCTGTTGGGACCCTCAGTGCCAGTCCAGCCGCCACAGCATCTCCTGAACAGAATGAACGACATCTACACTCCCATAGACACTATCTACCAGTACCTAGAACATTTCAGTGCGTACAGAAAAGTCACCGGTATGAGGAGTGCATAGATTGTAGAAGTATTAAGAATGGCGAAGATTTAAATCTTTAGGTCCCGCGTATCGTACGTCGTACGTCGAACTAAGTAACACTTAGTTAAAAATAGTGCTGCAAAACGTCAATATTTATTTTGAGCCACGTCATCCGTGTGAGTGAAGTGAGTGAGACAGCAATATTCAGATGTCATTGCATTGTTACTGATACAGATATTTAATCATTATAAGTTTTTAAACTGACATGGTCACTGACACTACTGTGAATAGGTACTGAAAACGGTATATTTACCATGTTTACTTATTGTTTCGAGTTCCCGATATTTGGTTTAGCCGTGATCATGGTACCAAACCAACCAACCAATCTAACTCTCCTCTCGCAGGTCTGCTGGAAGAAATTTCATATGAAATAAGCAGTACCTTTGTGCTCTTCTTTTTTTATGTATTTTTCTTTTGTTTGTATTTTGTGTGTACATAAATAAATAAATAGTAGTACTTAATCATTTTTTGACACGGTACCTAGAGTGAATCTAATGATTTAAATCTTAGAAATAAGGTGTACATTGTATAAGTGAATTAGTTGTAAGTATTTTTTTAATAAATCTTTTCTCATGAAACAGTTTTGCTTTTTTGGAATTCAAGAGCCAAGAAACTTCTCTATCAATACGGCAGACTCAGGTCTATGAATCAGAATGGGATTTTGTTACCAATTTCAAGGGTTTTAAGTTAATTGCACGGATGCCAAATCTTTTTATAAATAAAAGTAAGTTACTGGAGTAAATGATAGCGTGGCGGTTGACGGTTGGTTGTTTTAGACGTCGAGATTAGTCCAACCGTTTCGGAGATTAGCCGGAACAAATAGACGGACAGAATTAAATTACTTTTCGAATTACTGTTCGTAAGTCGTGGCCGCCACCAATGGGCCACCCCACTACTGCTCTATCTAACTTGTTGCTAACAAAATGGAATTCCTAGTTTACTTTTCTGACGGATTATTTGTTGTTGATTTCCACATTGGATGGACAACTTAGAAACTAAACTGAGATGGCATGATTAGTACGTCCGTTGGTTTAGTAAGAAATAATAAACAAATAGCGGGTTTTGGTGGTGAAAACAACAACATATCAGCTGTTTATAAGGTGATGTGTTTAGCTGTAGTAATCATTTGTGTATCCAGGAGCGACTGAGTGCTTACACTGAAGAAATTAGATGAAATTCACAACGAAAATGTTGGCTACTCTTATTATTTTGCTGCAAGGTATGTACCCATTTTGTTATTTATTAGAACAGAAGAACTGCCCAGAACTCTTTTGCAAAAAATAAAACCGATTTAAAAAACACAAAAAAGTGAAAAATTACTTTAGCTTCTGAAGTCGGTGACTTCTGTGTGTTTGATTTAGTTATTTTGCCACCGACCACGAATTTATCGCTGAACATGTCTACACACGGAAAAAACAGACGAGTTGATAACCTCCTCTCTTTGGAAGTCGGTTAAAAAATACAACCTTGACAGCAGCAGACTCCTATTAGGGTCCCGTTGGCATCCCTTTTTTTTTTTTTTTTTGGGGTTGGGTAATCATCAAATAACCCCTCCCGCTCTTGGGCAGAGCGAAAGGGAGTGTCAGACTTCTACTGACTAAAAACCACTCATGTTCCTTCTTCGCCCTTCATGTCGAGGCCGCGGTATCCCGTTGGCACCCCTTGGGTACTGAACCTTAAAAATTACCTATATAAGCAACGATATTGTACCGAGGACTATGTAATTTTTTTTTTTTTTTTTTTTCTTCAGCCTACACTGTCCCACTGCTGGGCAAAGGCCTCCCCCATGGCTTTCCAAGTTTTTTTACAATCTGCCTTCTCCGTCCAATCCGTTAAGAATGAGTCCAGATCGTCACGCCAGCGTTTCTTGGGATATATAGACTATGTAATAACTAACTTAATTTGAAGAGTGTCCATGGAGGTTCTTGCTCATTCTTCTCCATGGGATCTACTATTTCCGAATGAGTCTGTGTCTTGACTGTAGGTAGCTTATATGTTTAACCGCAAAGGGTACTGTCACAGGTCTTTTGAAATCTTCCGGGTCTGCGGGACTATTCGAAAGAGATACCGCAGCCCGGAACACAAAGGGCTAAGAAAGAACATGGGTGGATTTTAGTCAGTAGAAGTCTGACACTCCCTACCGCTCTGCCCAGAGCGGGAGGAGTCATTTGATGATTTCCCATTCACAGAAAAAGCTGTTTTTGAAATAAATACTTTAAGTTTGACCCCAACCTGTAGGCCAGTTGTTTTGGTTCCAGCCTGCAGGACATTGTCAGTGGAGATGGACCTGGTCGACTGCGGCATAGACCACGCGTTGGATGTGGCTGATGGCGACGTGGATCCGCCGCAGTATCCCTGGGTCGGTGTGCTCTTCTATACCTACTGTGAGTTATCAATATTAAGAAAGCTCCCGAGAAATTGAATTTGTAATTAAGGCTGTTGTTTGTTGATTTTATTAAGGGATACTTTAAAAAGGGGACGAATGTTGTATCTGTGGTGGATATCTATAAGGTGTAAAAGTACCCTTAACGCAAACGAAGGGCATTTGTTCTCCCCACCACTGCGATATTTTTTTTGTTCTAGACCATACCTGGGAACCTCCTAGTTACGGAGATATTGGGGGTCAACGTTCCAAATTTTTCAAAGCTGTTTTTGTAAATACTTACTTATTTCAGGGTTTAACTTTAGTTTAATTACCTCCATGACCCGTTTACTATTCAAAGCACCCACTAGCACAATGTTTTAAGAGTGCTACTTTGAGTTTTACCGTAAAATGTGATTTTACACCCCAAAAAAAAAGTCATTTCCCAGCAAAAATTTTTGCGTAGGGGTACTTAGTTTGATGTACAGAATGCTTGGTTGACGGATGCGTGAAGGGTTCGTTTACACCCTGTATATGGTTGACTAGTTATGACAGTGGTTGTAAGCGTGGATTATAAGAATAGCTATTTGAAGAATTACGAGGTTTTATTTGAATACTTAATAACTAGCTGATGTCAGTTATCGCGACCAAAAGTAATCATGAAATTTTGATCCCATTCCAGTTTTTATATCTGAAAGGGTTTAGGCTGTGTTTACGTTGAAAGCTCTCAGCTTATTTTTTCCGACACATCCAACAAATATCATTATATTTTAGCCAATGTATACAAAAGCTTGACAAATAATATACTTACTAAAACCTTCCTCGAGAACCACTCTATTCATTTTTGAAAACGGCATGAAATTCGGTGCAGTAGTTTTTCAGTTTATCGCGAACAGACAGACAGACAGACACGGCGTAAGATTTTGTTTTATAATATGAAGCCATGAAGGTAACTTACAGCAGCCTCAAAGAGATGTCACCAACATTGAAGGGGTCCACAAGGTCTGATGCCTACCGGAGCTGTGGGTTGTTCGAAAGAGATACCGCGACCCCGGAACACAAAGGGCTAAGAAGAAACATGGGTAGTTAGTCAGTAGAAGTCTGACACTCCCTACCGCTCTGCCCAGAGCGGGAGGAGTCACTTAAGGGTGTTGCGTTGCTAGAATCCCAAAAACGACGTATGTTTAAAGAAATTTGTTGAGGAATCCTTCCATACGATTTCCATATAAAAAATATATGTTATACTTAAAGTCATCACAAATAATTCGTATTGTTTAAAATTTTAATAAACCTTCACATTATTTAATAAAAAATCGTAGTATGTCTTAACCTAAATCGAATTTTGTCTCTGTAACGGCTGAATAGTTCGGTATGAATTTTATACCCAAAAATACGTAGTGATGTATTTATCAATCCGTATTGTTTATTTTCTCTGATTTATAATAAAATTTTAAAATAATAAATTAATTCCCGACATTTTGAGGCAAATGCTTCGCGAGACCCGTCGCGCATACTTGGAACGCACTGCGCCAGTGTCTCGATGACTGTTGTCACGGGTGGACTGCTCGCATGTCATTACTTCACAAATAAAATTCAAAAGTTCACGTTTTTAATGTTTTCTGAATTAAAACATATTGTAAATTGTATAGTTATCAATATTTCGTAAAATAAGAACAGAAAATAAGTTTGTAAATATATTTAAAGTAGTTTGTAATTTCGTTTTGTTGTTTGCACCTATCATAGACTAAGCTGACTATGCCTAATAAACGTTAAGTGACGCGTGGCCGAGCTCTCCAAAACTATTGGTAAATTACCTACGTTTCTTAGTAGATATTTTGGTATATAGATATATCTATGATATTATTTTAATTTTGGACTGCCTCGTTGGTCTAGTGGTCGTAAGCACGATGCTGAGCATGAGGTCCTGGGTTCGATTCCCGGGTCGGGCAAAGTGTTATTGGGTTTTTCCATCAGGAAATTATAAGTAACAGCGGAGTCTGGATTTGTGCCCGGTTGATGGCAATAGGCTCGCCCCTATTATATGGGACTTAAACATAACTGGCGAAATGTGGGTGTACTATTAGGTACACCTCTGCCTAACCCTTCGGGGATTACAGGCGTGATGTTATGTTATCTAACTATTTTGTCTTGAGATTTTCGTTTGATGGAAGATGGAGATGTAGATGACTGATGATGTCTCGTACCTAATGATGGTCTCTCATACTACATGATACATTTTGAAGGTCTGATGAAGACCAGGTAACTGCTTCTCGGTTCTCAGTCACGGAAATAGTCAGAATGCTCCAACTTTCAGCTTTTATCTCATTGAGGACGGATGCTACTACATGATACATTTTGAAGGTCTGATGATGATCAGCTAAGTGCTTATCGGTTCTCAGTGACGGATGTAGTTAGAATGACCTAGCTTTCAGATTTTATCTTATTGAGCACGGATGCTACTACATGATACATTTTGAAGGTCTGATGATGACCAGCTAAGTGCTAATTGGTTCTCAGTGACGGATATAGCTAGAATGACCTAGCTTTCAAATTTTATCGATCTGAGCACGGATGCTACTACATGATACATTTTGAAGGTCTGATGATGATCACCTAAGTGCTTATCGGTTTTCAGTGACGGATGTAGTTAGAATGACCTAGCTTTCAGATTTTATCTTATTGAGCACGGATGTTACTACATGATATATTTTGAAGGTCTGATGATGACCAGCTAAGTGCTTATCGGTTAACAGTGACGGATATAGCTAGAATGACCACCACCAGGTAAATGGCACCATCAGTCTCCAAGGCCTCTTCGAGCTCTTTCATATGAGTCCACACACGACGGTTCTTCGTGGTGCCATCAATGAGATCCTATACTTACCTTCGGAGTCTACCATCAGGTAGCTGGTATCATCAGTCTCCAAGGCCCCCTCGAGCTCTTTCAAATGAGTCCACACACGACGGTTCTTCGTGGTGCCATCAATGAGATCCTATACTTACCTTCGGAGTCTACCATCAGGTAGCTGGTATCATCAGTCTCCAAGGCCCCCTCGAGCTCTTTCAAATGAGTCCAAACACGATGGTTCTACTCAGTGCCGTCAATGAGATCCTATACCCACCTTCGGAGTCCACCATTAGGTACGAGACATCATCAGTCATCCAGATCTTCATCTTCCATCAAACGAAATTCTCAAGACAAAATAATTAAAACGATAAAACAAAACACCATTAAAACAATAACATACATTACATAACATCACGCCTGTAATCCCCAAAGGGTTAGGCAGAGGTGTACCTAATAGTAGGCGTGATGTTATGTTATGTATGTTATTATTTTAATGATTTTAATTGTTTTATCGCTTTTAGCGATAAAACAATTGTAGCAAAAAATCGACTTCAAAAACACAAAAAAGTGAAAAATAACTTTAGCTTCTGAAGTCGGTGACTTTTGTTTGTTTTATTCAGTTTTTTTGTCACCGACTTCAGAAGCTAAAGTTATTTTTCACTTTTTTTGTGTTTTTGAAGTCGGTTTTATTTTTGCAAAAAAGTTTTTTTATTTTTCCATTTTTAGTTGTAATATCCTTTACAAATATTTGATATTCATTAATTTTACGTTGTTAACAATACATGTCACGGTAATAGGCTTATCCGCAATAAAATGGAACTTAACATACCTAACTCTCGAAATCTGGGCGTCCTGTACACATCTGCGTACCCCGTCAGAGCATACAGGCGTGATGATAAGTTAAGATGTTGCGTAAACAATAAACATCCAAGCGATTGCAGCAATCACGACAGATTTGCCGTCTATTTTTGAAGAGTTCTATTGTATATCTCCGATGATCAGGATCAGATCTTCACCAAATTTAAATGGGACCACCTCAGGAGTATACTCTTTCAAATAAAAAAAGAATTTTGAGAATCGGTTCACAAATGGAGGAGAAATCAGGTAACATACATAAAAAAAATAAAAAAAAATACATACACACGAACATATAACCTCCTCCTTTTTTGAAGTCGGTTAAAAACAATTGTAGTCATTCTTGAAGCACGGATGCTACTACATTTTGAAGGTCTGATGATAACCAGCTAAGTGCTTATCGGTTCTCAGTGACGAACGTAGTTAGCATGACCTAGCTTTAAAATTTTATCGATCTGAGCACGGATGCTACTACATAATACATTCTGAAGGTCTGATGATGACCAGCTAAGTGCTAATTGGTTCTCAGTGACGGATATAGCTAGAATGACCTAGCTTTCAAATTTTATCGATCTGAGCACGGATGCTACTACATGATACATTTTGAAGGTCTGATGATGACCAGCTAAGTGCTAATTGGTTCTCAGTGACGGATATAGCTAGAATGACCTAGCTTTCAAATTTTATCGATCTGAGCACGGATGCTACTACATGATACATTTTGAAGGTCTGATGATGATCAGCTAAGTGCTTATCGGTTCTCAGTGACGGATACAGTTATGATGCTACAGCTTTCTGCTTTTATCTTATTGAGCACGGATGCTACTACATGATACATTTTGAAGGTCTGATGATGACCAGCTAAGTGCTAATTGGTTCTTAGTGATGGATATAACTAGAATGACCTAGCTTTCAAATTATATCGATCTGAGCACGGATGAAATGAATTGAAATGAATTTATTTGCCAGAATATAGGTACATACATAATAAGACGGTAAAATAATTTTAGTCTCACTATATTCGACTCATCAGTCGTGCAAATGTTTCTGGTAGATGCTACTACATGATACATTTTGAAGGTCTGATGATGACCAGCTAAGTGCTTATCGGTTTACAGTGACGGATATAGCTAGAATGACCACCATCAGGTAAATGGCACCATCAGTATCCAAGGCCTCTTCGAGCTCTTTCAAATGAGTCCACAAACGACGGTTCTACTCAGTGCCGTCAATGAGATCCTATACCCACCTTCGGAGTCTACCATCAGTTAGCTGGTATCATCAGTCTCCAAGGCCCCTCGAGCTCTTTCAAATGAGTCCAAACACGATGGTTCCACTCAGTGCCGTCAATGAGATCCTATACCCACCTTCGGAGTTTACCATCAGGTACGAGACATCATCAGTCATCCAGATCTTCATCTTCCGTCAAACGAAATTCTCAAGACAAAATAATTAAAAGCTATAAAACAATTAACACCATTAAAATAATAACATACATTACATAACATCACGCCTGTAATCCCCGAAGGGTTAGGCAGAGGTGTACCTAATAGTAGGCGTGATGTTATGTTATGTATCTTATTATTTGAATGGTGTTGAGACCTCGAGGACGCCTTGGAGACTGATAATGTCATTTACCTGATGGTGGACTCCAAAGGTAAGTAAAGAATCTCATTGACGGCACTGCGTAGAATCGTCGTGTTTGGACTCATTTGAAAGAGCTCGAGGAGGCCTTCGAGACTGATGATGCCATTTACTTGACGGTGGACTTCGAAGGTGGGTACAGGATCTCATTGACAGCGCTGCGTAGAACCATCGTGTTTGGACTCATTTGAAAGAGCTCGAGGAGGCCTTGGGGACTGATGGTGCCATTTACCTGATGGTGGTCATTCTAGCTATATCCGTCACTGTGAACCGATAAGCACTTAGCTGGTCATCATCAGACCTTCAAAATGTATCATGTAGTAGCATCCGTGCTCAGATCGATAAAATTTGAAAGCTAGGTCATTCTAGTTATATCCATCACTGAGAACCAATTAGCACTTAGCTGGTCATCATCAGACCTTCAAAATGTATCATGTAGTAGCATCCGTGCTCAATAAGATAAAAGCAGAAAGCTGTAGCATCATAACTGTATCCGTCACTGAGAACCGATAAGCACTTAGCTGATCATCATCAGACCTTCAAAATGTATCATGTAGTAGCATCCGTGCTCAGATCGATAAAATTTGAAAGCTAGGTCATTCTAGCTATATCCGCCACTGAGAACCAATTACTACTTAGCTGGTCATCATCAGACCTTCAGAATGTATTATGTAGTAGCATCCGTGCTCAGATCGATAAAATTTTAAAGCTAGGTCATGCTAACTACGTTTGTCACTGAGAACTGATAAGCACTTAGCTGGTTATCATCAGACCTTCAAAATGTAGTAGCATCCGTGCTACAAGAACGACTACAATTGTTTTATCGCTAAAAGCGATAAAACAATTAAAATCATTAAAATAATAACATACATAACATCACGCCTACTATTAGGTACACCTCTGCCTAACCCTTTGGGGATTACAGGCGCGATGTTATGTAATGTATGTTATTGTTTTAATGGTGTTAATTGTTTTATCGTTTTAATTATTTTGTCTTGAGAATTTCGTTTGATGGAAGATGGAGATCTGGATTACTGATGATGTCTCGTACCTAATGGTGGACTCCGAAGGTAGGTATAGGATCTCATTGACGGCACTGAGTAGAACCATCGTGTTTGGACTCATTTGAAAGAGCTCGAGCAGGCCTTGGAGACTGATGATACTAGCTACCTGATGGTAGACTCCGAAGGTAAGTATAGGATCTCATTGATGGCACCACGTAGAACCGTCGTGTGTGGACTCATTTGAAAGAGCTCGAAGAGGCCTTGGAGACTGATGGTGCCATTTACCTGATGGTGATCATTCTAGCTATATCCGTCACTGTGAATCGATAAGTACTTAGCTGGTCATCATCAGACCTTCAAAATGTATCATGTAGTAGCATCCGTGCTCAATAAGATAAAATCTGAAAGCTAGGTCATTCTAGCTATATCCGTCACTGAGAACCAATTAGCACTTAGCTGGTCATCATCAGACCTTCAAAATGTATCATGTAGTAGCATCCGTGCTCAGACAGATAAAATTTGAAAGCTAGGTTATTCTAACTACATCCCTCACTGAGAACCGATAAGCACTTAGCTGGTCATCATCAGACCTTCAAAATGTATCATGTAGTAGCATCCGTGCTCAATAAGATAAAAGCTGACAGCTGGAGCATTCTAAGTTTATCTGTCACTGAGAACCGATAATCACTTAGCTGGTCATCATCAGACCTTCATAATGTATCATGTAGTAGAATACGCGCTCAGATAGATAAAATTTGAAAGCTAGGTCATTCTAACTACATCCGTCACTGAGAACCGATAAGCACTTAGCTGCTCATCATCAGACCTTCAAAATGTATTAAGTAGTAGCATCCGTGCTCAGACAGATAAAATTTGAAAGCTAGGTCATTCTAACTACATCAGTCACTGAGAACCGATAAGCACTTAGGTGGTCATCGTCAGACCTTCAAAATGTATCATGTAGTAGCATTCGTGCTCAGTTAGCTGAAAGCTGGAGCATTCTGACTATTTCCGTGACTGAGAAGCGATAAGCAGTTACCTGGTCTTTATCAGACCTTAAGAATGTATCGTAGGAGTACCTGTGCTCAGTGAAATAACTAATGGAAGCTAGGTTATTACTTCATTAGTCAAAGTGTATAATTTATAATTAAATATTTTATTCATACATTGTACTCCAAGTGAAACAAAATATGTTAGGCAAATACGATGACCACTCTGCGACACATTTCTGTTCTTTGGTACGTTTTTCTGTAGTACAGTCGTTTGCCGGTAGGGGCCGAAAAATAAACAAAAGCCAGTACAGAGGTCAAATCGTCAAAGTCATCCACTGCTGTGTTCCCCTTAATGATTTCCCAACCACCAAAAAAAAAAAGAAGCTATAGTGCGGACGGACCGACAGACAGACATGGCAAAACTATAAGGGTTGTCTACTACGGAACCCTAAAAAGCGTGTCAATAATAAACCGACTTCAAAAAATCCGGCCAAGTGCAGGTCGGACTCGCGCATGAAAGGTTCCGTAACATCGTAGTAGGAGAGCCCCTTTAAACTTTGTTTTTTTATTTATTTTGGATTACCAACGAGTTAAATTACAATTTATCTTATTCAAATGTCAAACTACTACAGAATACGTGGCCCTGTAACACAAAGTTATACACATATTGGAGTCGTTATACTTCATTCAAGTTTAATTGAAATAAGAAACTTCATAGAAACTCAACAATTTTTTTGTTATATTTCCGAAAGCATTTAGTTTAAAGTCAGTTGTTTTTTTTCAGACGGTATGGGAGGTGACAGCCGTTCTGTTACGACTGTAATTTTGATACAGAAGGAATTCGTTATCGGGCCCGCTGCGGACATAGGACCCATGCCTAAGACTAACTTCCGGTAACTATCTCTTCAGTGTTGCTAACTTAAGTAAAAACCAGCCAAATCCGAGTCAGGCCTCATTTACGGAAACGCGGAGCGTCGCGCGGCGCGTTGTGCGTTTTTAATTCAAACACATGGCGATGTATGAAAACGTTAACGATTTCAAACGTCGATTTTACGAGAACCGATTTTTCGCTCGTTAGTTTTAAAATGCAGCGTTCGTTGCGGTGGACGCGCCTCAGTAAATAAATAAATAAAATAATAATAACTTCTGCACGCGCCGCGCGACGCCCCGCGTCTCCGTAAACGAGCCCTCAGATTTGAAAGAAAGAAAGATAAAAATATTTATCTGCATGGTATTTTATCATAATTATGTTCTGTAATGTCTAAGGGCCAAAGTTGCCTGAGAAGAAATGAATGTTGTGCTGTAAATACTTTTTTTCCTATGTTGTAGCAAGAACTCGCGCGTCTTACTGGGCGAGGGATGGAACCGACCGGGGCGTCGCGTGCGCAACTATGTCATACACCCCGAGTACGGCGAGACGTACAACACTATCGCGTTGGTGCAGCTCAGCTCCCCTGTCAGAGACAGTGAGTATAGTTTAATGATTACTTAAGCCATCACTTAGTAAAGATTTGACATACAAAACCTTCAATACTTTACTAAGTGATGGCTTAAGTAATCATTAAATATCTCTGAGTACGGCAGTTATTAATGCCACAAGGCATTCTCTACCAGTCAACCTATGGGTTATATAGGACAACAGTGCGATAGGGTACAAAATAATATCTAAAAACAACTATAAACAGGGTTAGTTCGTAATATTCACCAGTTTTGTAAAAGATGCTTTGAATTTTTGCTTTCCTTTTTTTTACTGAGCTTGATTTTGCCTTAATTTACAGTAACCATCAAGCCTGTGTGTCCGCCCCCGGAACTTTTAAGAAATCCAACATTCTACGTCATCAAAATGAAAGAAGGTAGGTACTTACATAATTTAAACTTTTTTTTGCACAAGTTTCCTTCAAGGATGAGTTGTTACCACATTATTAACCCATTATCACAACCAAACTCCTGAAAACCTGAATCAACAGTGGCGAGACAATAACGCCCGATGATCCCAGCAGAGATCCCAGAGAAATTTAACTGTCTTGGGTCCCGCAACGAAATTAATCAGAAAAGAATAGCGGAGGAGTAGGAAAATATTTTAAAATATGTATAAACATATTATTAACTCATTATGGCTATTATTATGGTCTTTTGGCGGCTGCAAGCAATACTGCAGTCTTGAGTTCGATTCATCATCATCATCATCTCAGCCAAAAGACGTTCACTGCTGGACAAAGGCCTCCCCCAGAAGGGGGGGATTTGCCATAATCGCCACGCTTGGCAGGCGGGTTGGCGATCGCAGTATGGTTGTTACCAAGGCACAGAGAACGCTGCTGCCCATTCTCTTTTCCCTTAGTCGCCTCTTACGACACCCACGGGAAGATATGGGTTCGATTACCAAAATGTTATTAGGTTTTTCAACCAGGATTTTCTGGGTAACAGTCATGGGTTTAGATTTGTCCCTGATTGATCACAAGAGGGTGCGCGTGGAACACGATCGCGCCGGACATGATTGTATACGGCGCGTTCGTGTTCCACGCGCACCTCAAAGAGATGTCAGCATCATTGAAGGGGCACGCAAGGGCAGGCGCCCGTTGGGGCTGAGGGTTTTTCGAAAGAGATACCGCGGCCTCGACACAAAGGGCTAAGAAGGAACATGGGTGGTTTTTAGTCAGTAGAAGTCTGACTCTCATACCGCTCTGCCTAGAGCGGGAGGAGTCATTTTATGATTTCCAACCCTCCAAAAAGGGGCATAAAAACTCTGTCACCAGCACACGATAAAGAAGAAGAAAATGAAATTGTTTCAGATTATGAATGATTTAATTTAATCACTTCCAGATGTGGACGTCTTGACAAAAGAAGTGGTCAATGTGATGCATATACCTGGGAAGATGTGCAGGGACTTCTATATAGCCGCTAATGTAAGCCCTCTTTTATTTACACGTGCGTGGTGTCAAAATTGTTGTAGTTGCAAAATTGTTGGCAACAAAACAAAAAAAAAATTTTCGGCGCGTGAGCAAAATAGCAACGCCATGTTATTTTTTTTATTACAATTTCATACCTCATCACTTGTCCGCGTAATAATGTAATTTGAAGTTAATGTGATGTTATTTCCCAGCTGTACAGCCGCAAGATGCGGCCGCCATACGTGGCATGCGCCGTGTCGGTGAAGTCGGAGGGCGTATGTGTGTGGGCCGCCGGGGGGGCGCTCGTGTCTCGGGACGTCTGGGGGCGTTGGCAACTGGTACGTGTGTGTGGGCCGCCGGGGGGGCGCTCGTGTCGCGGGACGTCTGGGGGCGTTGGCAACTGGTACGTGTGTGTGTGGGCCGCCGGGGGGGCGCTCGTGTCGCGGGACGTCTGGGGGCGTTGGCAACTGGTACGTGTGTGTGTGGGCCGCCGGGGGCGCGCTCGTGTATCGGGACGTCTGGGGGCGTTGGCAACTGGTACGTGTGTGTGTGGGCCGCCGGGGGCGCGCTCGTGTATCGGGACGTCTGGGGGCGTTGGCAACTGGTACGTGTGAGTGTGGACCACCGGGGGGACGCTCGTGTCGCGGGGCGTCTGGGGGCGTTGGCAACTGGTACGGGTGTGTGTGGGCCGCCGGGGGTGTCGTGGGACGATATATATAAATGGAGAAGGTCGGTCAAAGCTCATGGTTTGGCATGTCTATGGCTAGTGGCGATAATTATAAAAAGTCGGTGACAAAAAAGCCAATGAAATAAACAAAATCATCGACTTCCGAAAGTAAAGTTATTTTACATTTTTTTTGTGCTTTTTAATTAAAAGCTTAATTATTTACTTTTTTTGGTAAGTCAGTTTTTTCTGCAATTTTTATTTCATTTTAGCCTTTTTTCAAAATACATTTTTGTTTTGTGTCTGACCTGCAGCTAGGTCTGGGCGTGCGCGGTCCGGGCTGCGGGGCTCCCTCGCGGTTCCTCGACATGATGAGCTACTACCCCTGGATCGAACAAAGCCTGTCGCAGTTCAACCGGGTCACCATCTCCAAGATATCCCGCCAGAAATATGTACTGCGCTGTAAGTACCCACCAACACTTCAGCATCATCAATTCAGCCGAAAGACGTCCACTGCTGGACATAGGCCTCCTCCAGGTGCCGCTACATTGACCGGTCCTGTGCGTCTCGCATCCAGCGGATCTCTGCAACCTTCACCAGGTCTTCGATCCACCTAGTGGTAGGCCGCACAACGCTACGTCTTCAATTTCGCCAATACTTAAAAGCAGATAATATGTTCAATGTTCATATTACATAGGACTTAAACATTACTTACAAAATGTGGGTGTACTATAAATCAAACCAAATAAAAAAATGTATGTATGTACAGTTCCGTATGGTGTCGGACGTAAAGAATAGCACCATCCCATATCTTCCCGTGGGTGTCGTAAGAGGCGACTAAGGGACTTACCAGAGAATGGGCAGCAGCGTTCTCTGTGCCTTCGTAACAACCATACTGCGATCGCCAACCCGCCTGCGAGCGTGGCGATTATGGCAAATGCCCCCCTTCTGGGGGAGGCCTATGTCCAGCAGTGGACGTCTTAAGGCTGAAATGATGATGATGATGATGTATGTACATCACCTCTACCCAACCCTTCGGGGATTAAAGGCGTGATGGTATGTTATGTTATATTATGTCATATTTCAGCCAGCCACGCGTATCAAAAATTCGGCGCGTGCGATCCCGAAGAAAAAGTAAATTTGGTGTTCAGAGAATCCATTATATTACGAACCGACAACAACCAGTATCAGTTCCTGACCTATAATGTAAGTATTGTGTTGTTTTTAACCGACTTCTAAATCAAGGAGGAGGTTATGTATTCCACCCGGATCTTTTTAGGGTTCCGTACCTCGAAAAGAAAAAACGGAACCCTTATAGGATCACTTTGCTGTCCGTCCGTCTGCCTGTCTGTTAAGAGCCTTTTTCTCAGAAATGCGTGGAGGTATTAAGCTGAAATTTATATCAAATACTCAGGTCTACTGTCCCTTAGCTGTGAAAAATCAAACTTCTAAGCCAAAGCAATCAAAAGATACAGCCGTTTATACCGCAAATTTCCGCAAATTATTGACACTCGTAAGGGAATCAAAACCTACTAGGGTACTTCCAGTGAACTCCGGATCTTAAAATTTGGTACGAAGCAACGTCTTATAGCACAGATAATGGAAAAAGTGCGAAAACCGTAAATTTTTAGTTACATCATATAATATAATCATATATAATACTATTATTATATTTTAAACTTTGTGTGTACGGAACCTTCGGTGTGCGAGTCCGACTCGCACTTAGCCGGTCTTTTTCATAATATGTACACCAGTTACTTCATGTTTAGTGGGTTTTTATTAAAAAAATAGCTAATATAGAAGATAATTAATGAACTACCGAAGCAAAGTAAAATTTATATGGGACCCCGCGTCAGCTTCTTCTACCAAAGTCATCATCTGCCAAGCCTTTTCCCAACTACGCAGGATGCAGCTATGCGCGGATGATTATTATTTATTTAAACTTCATGCACAAACGTGGTACATAGGCGGACTTAATGCCACAAGGCATTCTCTACCAGTCAACCTTTTTTTTTTTTTTTTTTCTGGTGGGTGGAAAATCATCAAATGACCCCTCCCGCTCTTGGGCAGAGCGCAAGGGAGTGTCAGACTTCTACTGACTAAAAACCACCCATGTTCCTTCTTAGCCCTTCATGTCGAGGCCGCGGTATGTCTTGCGAACACCCGCAGCCCCGACGGGGTACCAGTCAACCTTAGGGTCAAATAGGACATAAACAACAACATCAACATTTTACATGGAGCGACTGCCTATCTGACCTCCACAACCCAGTTAGTACAAGCACATGAGCAAGGTAATACGATGCTGGTTGTCAGACTTTCAGGCCCCTGACTACGTGTAACTACTGCCAAAGATACATATACGGCAGCCAGGACTAACGGTTTAACGTGCTGTCTCTACCGAAGTACCGAATGAAAAGAAAACACGTAAATCGAACTTGTAATCACTGTATAAACGCCAGCATATCAATCAAGCTACCAGGGGGTTAAAATTTAGCAGATCATAATGTCAATTGCGTTAAAAATCGTAAAATGGACCTTTCATAATAGTAACTGGGTCTGACCATTTAGGAAAATAGATCAATTATTATTAGGAAAAAAATATATGAATTGCGTTCAAATTCATAAAACGGTTTGTAAGAGGTTGAAATGGGCGCGGCGGGTTGTTGCGGCATCGATACAAAGGGCTAAGAAGGAACATGAGTGGTTTTTAGTCTGTAGAAGTCTGACACTCCCTACCGCTCTGCCCAGAGCGGGAGGAGTCGTGCGATGATCTCACACCCTCGAAAAAATTTAAATGGGGAGATGAAAAGATTACTTTGGTAGCGATAACGGACATCCACGGGGACGAAGCCGCGGGCATCATGTATGTTTCATTGCTTATCATATAAGAAATTCTGTTTTCAGCTAACAATAGTAGAAATAGTGGAGTACACGTGTTTGACGCTGGAGCTCGTTAACGCATCAGCCGTTTCAGAGATGAGAGTGAAACATTACTGTCCGAGGATCAACTACGGGCCGGCTTGTTATTTCTACAGGGGTATGTTACATTTCCTATATTGTGTGACCGTCCGACTGCCAAGTCATATGACTTGAACCCGATGCCCTTATCCCAATTCATTTGGGATCGGCGCAGGATGTCTTATTCTTCCATACCCCTCTGTTTCTCGTCATCTCATGAGACACCTTCTTCGTTCGTTCTTCGGATCATTTCTTTGGTCTTCCTCCACTCTTATACGCATCCACATTCATATCCAAAACCTTTCTCACGATATTTTCCTCATTCCTCCGCATCACATGCCCATACCACATACCACCATACCACCATACCATACCATATGGATTCATATGGGTTTGTGTAAAAATCTTGGTTACATCATTCGTGTGTATGAGTTTCTTTTCATCTTCACACACATCACACCACCCAACATCTCATCACATCTTCATCTTTTCATTAAACAGGTACGGTGTTCGACATATCCGTACACATCATGTTCTCGGACAAATGCCTGTTTGAGATGTTCGCTTGGGGCTTCAAGAAGAATATGACTCTCTTAGATGTCCAGGAGTGGAAGTGGGAAGAGGGGACATACTACGAAGACTTCACTATGCAACGAATTGAGTATAGGGGGCAGACGTACATGACGGACTTTGGCTTCGAGGCGGTTGATACCGCAATGTGGGTGCCAGAATACGACATTTGGACGACCACGGAACCTTCCAACATAACGACCACCTCACCGATTCCTATTAATGGTAATTTTATTTTAAGACATAATAATTATGTGTCTTACCCCCGAATACTGAAACGTCACTCAAAATTTAAGGGCTACTTAACATTTGAGCAGCTCCTAAACTTTAGATTTCGTATGGTCAAACGTCACTTTTGAGTATCTGTTAAATATAAGTGCTACTTAAATTTTGAGTGACGTTTCAGTATTCGGGGGTATGTTTATTAAACAAATCAAGTATCTTGACTTGGCTCGCAAGGTTTTCGACATGTGTGTTCCTATCATCAGTCATGCGTCAGTCTGCGGAGGGTTTTCCCTTACACCCTGTGTATATTTCTCTGACAGCTAAAGTAATTATTTGTTTCAGTGTCCCGAGAGCGGCCGATGAGACCGGGACAAACTTTGAAACGAATAAAACCAACTCCGAGGCGTAGGACAAGGACTAGGATCCGTACGCCCAGGCTTACGAGTACAACTCCTTAGGTCCTGGCCTACAGACGCAGTCACAACACACGATATTACACAGAAACACCAACACGATTAGGCAAACAGGACCATTGCCAAGATTAAGCAAGACAGTTATTAAGAAAATTGCCAAGCGGTTGATCGTATCTTCACGTGACCAGAGGGCTGGCCTATTCTTTGGCCAAAGAATCAACATTGCCATCCAACGTGGGAATGCTGCCAGCCTTCTGGACACTTTTCCTGTTGACAGCAATGTGGACGAATTTTTTAACGCCCTGTAATCCTTCTCTTTTTGATACTTGTATACAGGGTGTAAACGAACCCTTCACGCATCCGTCAACCAAGCATTCTGTACATCAAACTAAGTACCCCTACGCAAAAAATTTTGCTGGGAAATGACTTTTTTTTTTGGGGTCAAAAATCACATTTTACGGTAAAACTCAAAGTAGCACTCATATAACATTGTGCTAGTGGATGCTTTGAATAGTAAACGGGTCATGGAGGTAATTTAAGTAAAGTTAAAACCTGAAATACTAGTATTTACAAAAACAGCTGTGAAAAATTTGGAACTTTGACCCCCAATATCTCCGTAACTAGGAGGTTCCCAGATATGGTCTAGAACAAAAAAATGGTCGCAGTGGTGGGGAGAACAAGTGCCCTTCGTTTGCGTTAAGGGTACTTTTACACCCTATATATTTTATTATAATTTTAGTTCTGTAAATTGTAAATATTGTAGGCAGTTATAATAAGACTAGTTGATGCCCGCGGCTTCGCCCGCGTGGATGTCGGTCAAATTATTTACTAAAACCTTCCTCTTGAATCACTCTATCTATTAAAAAAAAACCGCTTCAAAATCTTGAGTAGTTTTAAAGATTTAAGCATACATAGGGACGGGCAGACAGCGACAGCGACTTTGTTTTACACTATGTAGTGATAAGACATATTTATTTGTCAAAAACACGTGTACAGTCGTTACAGGTAGTCAGTGGCCTGAATACCGTAACCGAATGCTGGTGAATACCAGAATAGTACATGGAGCGATTGCCTATTGACTTCCACAACCCAGTTAGTACTGGGTAAAGCGACCCCTGGTTGTCAGACTTTGGAGCCACGGACTACCTGTAACAGTTTAACGTGCTTTCCGAGGCACGGAGGAAACTTGGTATGTTATGGGTGGTAACCCGGTGTGTATTGTCGTCCGTATAATATGAAGAAAACAGTACAATTTGCTTCTTTTAACCCGGCTGTTGAAAAGCTCGTGGTCGTGCAACTAACAAGTGAAATTGTGGTTATGTGTACCGAATAAATAAAATATAGGTAGGTACTTAAAACGTTTTTTATTTTCCGTCAAGTCTTACGCGAGAGCAACGGTGGCCCAGTGGTGGCGGCCCCGATTTACGAGCATTGGGTAAGTCGTAGGTTCGAACCCAGGCTGGCGCACAAAGCTTTGTGTAATTTATTTCGTCACCACTGCACTCAAAACCGTGGTATAGGAAAAAAAACAACAGACTTCAAAATAAAAAAATCTAATTTGTTCATAAATAAATGGGATAAAGGGCAAGAAGATGACGATGATGATGGTTCTTAAATAACGAAAGTTATGACGTAACAAACATAAAAAAAATACTGAACTGATTTTGATGAAATTTTTATGGGACCAATCGGAAAGCATATAATTAAGTATATCCTTTCATAATTATGTTTTTCTTTTTAATCGGTCTGGACATGACCGAGGTCTCGCGTAACGCACATAAAAAATCAAACGAATTGAGAACCTCCTCCTTATTGTCAAGTCGGTTAAAAACATCATGAGCAACCTAAGATACCTAAAGTGTGTCATACACCCTTTGAGCCTAGGGGTATCGATATGTGCCCGTCGGGGCTGCGGGTTATTCGCAGATACCGTGGCCTCAACATGAAGGGCTAAGAAGGAACATGGGTGGTTTTTAGTCAGTAGAAGTCTGACACTCCCTTTCGCTCTGCCCAAGAGCGGGAGGGGTCATTTGATGATTTTCCATAAAAAAAAAGGTATCGATATGTCATATCACATACAATAATAATATGTCGTGTCTTTTTTGGGCATTACGATAGTGAGCGAGACAGACATACCACATATTCGATTCGGTTTCGATTCCTTTGTTTATGAATAGCTATTCAGAATTCAATAATATTCATAAAATAGTCAAAACAGCGACATAATTTAATCGCTATTTATGACTTAGCCAACTTTTAGAACGCACTCAAACAAGTACTTTCTACTACCATGTTGTCAACAATTCAACGTCAAAAATGTCATAACAAAACACGTCACAGGGATTGACGATTCGCTATCGCTTAGCGGTTTGACGAATCATATTTCGTAAATATAGTGTCTTATCTTATTCTGTTTTCGTGTTATCAAATTAGGTGGTTTAATTATGATCAGCACATACGCGCGCTTTTGTTGAAATTTTGAACTTTGTCGAAGTAAGTGGTACAGGAAGCCGGTATAAGAAAATTTAATTGAACGTGTGTTTTGGTGTAATTAAAGAGTGTCTACATTTTATCGGTAAGTTTTAAATAATATTTTTATGCTCTGTTCGAATGGTTCTATTGTCCGAGCATGCTGCTATCACAAGTGCCTATACTCATGATAGTATTTGAAGAATTAGAACAAGATAAGAACTTATTTTGTTCTACATTTCTACTGTCTAAAACGTGGCAATTAATTACCTGCCTTTTAAAAGTTACCTCACTACATTCAGAATACAAAATAATATGATTATAAATATTAAGTTAAAGTTTAACACTGACCAGAAAGAGAGAAGATAAAAAATCCTCTCTTAAACTGTCATTGTTTTAAATATAAGTTGTTCATAATAATGAGTGCAATGACCCCTTACAGCTTTCCAGTTATTTTTAACTACACCTTGGATAATATTTACATTCTTAACTAATATGTTTTAAATGGCGAAGTGTTTGTGTGTCACACCTTAAACCAAGTGGCCTATTGTTTTACTACCTACTATGATGTCATATGTATAAGCAGTATTTTTTTTTGTGAGGGCCGTTTGCAGTGCAACTGTACCAAGGTTGGATTACTGCTGAACTGGACAATACTGTGGAGACCTTAAATGAATTTAAGTCCTCTGTCAGACTCACAAAATATTAAGAAATTAAATGAACAAAGACTAGGGCCACCCCCACTGGGGTTTGAACCTCTACCCAGTGCATCATTAGAGGGGGGTGCAGCTAGGGGCAGGCTTGGTCGAAATATTATTTAGAGGGTGTTCATCAACCTCGTTAAAAGTCATTAGTCATTGATTTCATAATAAAATACATTGTGTAGAAAATAACTTAAAATTAGATTAATATTAGATAGTAATAAAACAAAATTGAGCCAGGCAAGCGAAGTAGGTGCTCTTGCACTTGTTATCTAGGTATATCCATATCTGTGAGTGGAACACTCAAATAGGCTTACAAAAAACAGTATTGTTTACTGCTATGTTATTTTCCTCTATAAAATGATAATGGCAGAAAATATTATATTTTTCAGAATATAATAGCGCACCATGTCAGACGATTACAGTACATTGACGCATGTGTCACCTGTTCTGACGAATGATAAACTAAGTAAGGCACTCACACAATGGTTCAAAGAAACATATACGTTTACGCACTGGGAGGTAAGTGTTATATGACTGTACCCATCCATCTTTCTCTTGCCTGTATCCTAATTCATTTGGGGTCAGCGCAGCGTGTCTTCTTCTTCCATACTTCTCTGTTTCTCGTCATCTCATGAGACACCTCCTTTTTTTCCATATCATTCTTAACACAGTCCATCCATCATTTCTTTGGTCTTCTTCTACTCTTATCCACATTCATATCCAAAACCTTTCTCACGATATTTTCCTCATTCCTCTGCATCTTTGACCCATTTTTGCTGCTTCGATGGTCTAGTGGTTGCAAGCGCGACTATTGAGGCCGTAGGTCCTTGGGTTCAATTCCCGGTCGGGCAGAGTTATTGAGTTTTTCTTTTAGGAATTTCTCAGTTGCAGCCATGGTGTCTGGATTTAAGCTCAGTTGATGGCAATAGGCCATGCAATAGGGGGCGCCTATTGCATGGAACTTAAGCATAACTTGCGAACTGTGGGTGTATTATTAGGTTAGGTTATTACTACCTCTGCCTAACCCATCGGAGATTATAGGTGTGATGTAGTACTAATAAATATGAAATGGTTTGTTTCAGTACGTGAGCGACACAGGCAAAGGTGACTCGTACCTGAGCGAGCTGATCCGCATAAGGATCCACGGTGTCGATCAGAACAACCTCGCCAATCACATACAAGTTATCCTCAAAAACATTCCGCGGAACGTCGCCCGAAGACTCACGTTTAGAAGCCATGAGTTCTTTAAAAACGAAATTTTATTCTATGAGAAAGTCCTACCAGCTCTACTGGCGTTCCAGTCGACCAAAGATGTTCAGGACCCTTTTGATAAGTACGCGAAGCTGTTCCTAACTTATTCCAATGGGATCAATGATGTGATTATTCTAGAGGATGCCAACGTGGAGAATTTCGGAAGTGCCGTTCGGCAAGAAGGCATCGACTTGGTACACTGCAAGCTGACCTTCAAAGTGTTGGCACAGTTCCATGCTTTATCCTTCGCCATGAAAGACCAGCAACCCGAAGAGTTCGACAAAGTTAGGAGCCATTTATCAGAGCTGTACTACCACGAGCGTTTATGGAGTTGGTACTCCAGATTTTGGAACAGAATCTCTGGAATAGCGATAGATTCAGTGGAGAAAGAGTATCCAGATTCTATATACGTTGAGAAGGTTAAAAAGTTTTGCGTTCCGGAGCGGTATCAGGCCATGATAGAAGCGGCTACTGGCACTTTGGACACGGGAGTCATCTCCCACGGAGACTCCTGGACGAATAACTTCCTGTACAAATATGTGGAAGGTCGGCCGGTTGACGCGAAGATAATAGACTTCCAGCTGGCTAGATGTGCTTCGCCTGTGTTGGACTTTGCTTTCATGATATATGCGTGTACGTCCCAGGACTTGAGAGAGGGACATTATAACGAGCTGTTGAAGTACTACTACGAAACGCTGTCGACTCAGATCAGGGCGTTGGGCACTGATCCAGACAAGGTGTATTCTTGGGACACGTTCATTAGTGAAATTAAGAAATACTCCTATTTCGGCTTGGCGTTCAGTTTCGAGTCGACGCCGTTCATAGTTCTGGCGCCGGAAGATGCTGTCGATATGGATATGAAGGTGATCATTTGATTTTATTTCTTTATCGAAATCATCATCATCATCTTTCTAACTGCCACCTGTCTGGACTGCCGTGTTGGTCTAGTGCTGTGCTGGTCCTGGGTTTGGTCCAGGTCGTGCAGAGTTTTTACATCAGACATTTTGTGAGTAGCAACAGAAGAAAGAATTAAAGGTAGAGAATAGTGACTTGTAAAAGTGTTTGTAAAAACCTATTTGCAAAATAAACATTATTTATTTTAGTTATGCTATGTTATAACGTCATCATCAACGTTAGATTATCGAAAAATATTGGAAAATGTTTTTTCTTTTATCAAATTAATAAAAATTTACTAAACTAAACTACTACTTTGTGGTAAAAATACACTATGGGCGCTGCCCGAAATAAATGCTATTATTATTATTATTATTAAAAATGAACCAAACTGTGACGTCACACGGGTTTTCGAAACTCTGCATCGTCTTAATTTTTTGTTTACATGAAAAAAGTAAAAATATGTGTCTAATATTTTTTGGAAATGTATCTGACGGTCAAATTATTTTTTTTTATAACTACCCTATTATTTCTGTAATTAAAATGTTTGTATATTTTGTTACAGGGCGAGCAAGCAATGAACATAGAAGACGTCTGGCAGATAGGACCGTTCAAGACAAGGGAAGGTAGACTCAGGGAAGCGAACAACGTGAAACATTGCGTCGACATGGGATACATATAACATTCATTGCTTAAACTGGTTTGTAGGAATGGGCAGAAACATTATTTATACATCGTGTATCGGAGAGGTGTGAGGTCGTAGTAAGATAGTAACTCCGTGCCTCGGAAAGCACGTTAAGCCGTTTATCCCGGGTGTCATTTGTAGATATTTGTCAGTCGTTACAGGGCCTCCTAAACAGAAGGTCTAAGTAGCTAAATGTCCAATAGTGCAAAACGTCTAATGAGCAGTAAGTCTACTTAGCAAAATGGTTTGTAGCAAAACGTCCAACTATCAGATGGTCTGTATAGCAGAATATCTATTTAGCAAAAGTCATTTTTAAAATTTGAACACTCATGATAGAAACTAAAAGTCATTTGTGAATTAAATAAAGGGGTTTCAACTTTTTTGTATGGAAGCTGGCATATCGACCCACCGCCAGAAGTCAGTGGGCCGAAAGTCTGACAACCAGTCTTACCAAAGGGTATCGTATTACCCAGTACTAACTGGTTTGTGGAGGTCAGATCAGCAGTCGCTCCATGTAAAATACTGGTATTCAGCTGCATCCGGTTAGACTGGAAGCCGACTCCAACATAGTTGGGAAAAGGCAGTCAGATGATGATATCAGAAACGCACACCTGTTTGATACACGCTGTATTTGTTTATACTATACTCGACCCAGAATAAGGTACAAAAAAAAAAGCAATAGACAATAGTTATAACGTTGATTACCAAGCCAAAATGCTGAACTTACCTAGATGGCCAAAATAAAAAAAATTAAAAACTTTCGTAGTGGCCACAACAAATACCAGAACCCAATACGCTGTGGTCGCTTTTTTAAGGCCCTGAAGAGTGACAACCAGTCTTACCAAACGGTTATTACACAGTGGTTACTGGGTTGTCAGAGTCGCTTCATATAAAATACTGATATTCAGCTGCATCTGGTTAGACTGGAGGCCGACCCCAACATAGTTGGGAAAGGGCTAGGCAGATGATGACATAATAGTAACGCGCCGCGTGATGTGGCAATGAACGTGTTAACCCTACATAGGTACTTTTATCTATAAATAATATATGTAATTTTATGTTATTATTGATAATAATATGTAGGGTTATTTGTATGATAATAGTATGTAGGGTTAACATGTGGCAATGAACGTGTTTATTATATATGTTACGGCGGGAAAACCACTTGAGGAATGCTGCTCCTAAACATCAATGGCCTCCGCCATATTGTCTTCGCCTTAGATTCCTCTTCGTGGTAGATGGGTATATGGGTAGTTGAAATCACACACAATACTTGACTCAAACACCAAACGTTTATTTACAATAGTCCATTTACAGGCACTTATAAACTTTTCAGGGGTTGAGACCCATTCACATGAATCATTGTTACTATGGAGAAGAATGGGTTGAAGAAACTCCATTTAAATCATGTTACAATTCTCGTTTGCACTAATTAATGTTAATCACATCAAAAACCACTTTCATTTACATTATTTGCTAAACGCGAGTTATTGTGCATCTTTCGTCACACGCGTGTCTACTTGTCTAGTCTGTCTAGCGGAAGTACCACGTACTCAGTATTGTTATTAATTACTTTTAATCAGTTAAAACTAATAAACAATACTAAAATAGTTCACAATTGATTGTAATAATTATTTAACAATAAAACAATACCAACATTAATGCGAAGGTGTTATTAAGTTAATGTCTAATTAATAGGTTCATTACTTTTTACAACAGAATGTTACTTACGCCATTTCCGGCTAATTAAAGGATTTAATACAAAGAACAGGTTTTCTACTAATAAATTGCTCTACAAAATAATCTTATGACTTTTTAGTTTATAATTACATAAAGAAACTGATTTAGTCGTGGTTTCAGATTATAAATTGAGTTATTGATCATTAAAATCGTATTCGCCGCCATCTTCACAACAATGTGCAATGACGTCTCTTATACAGCCTAATTTCAAGTGAGCAATCATTAAAATCCCAATATTCATAATCAATTAGCTTATCTTAATTTTAACTATAGTTCTAGTTAAAGACCTCTGTTTAATAAATCATTATTCGAGCCCTCGACCATTCAATTACAAACCATCTCTGTAGTAGTTAACACAAAAGCTAACAGATGGCACTGTCGCTCATGTCTTTCAATATCGATCCCGTAATAATTACTGTACAAATATCTCAGAGATGGCAGGTTCATTAGTGATTATAAAAAACTAAGCTAAGCTATTATTATAAGCTGGTTATTAATTAGATTGCCTAATGATCCCAGCAGATAGACACTCTCGCGGCGACACGGCCATTCTGATCGGCGGTGCGCGCTCTGCACTTGCCGTTGCCGTCCGCTCGTCCGTCCGTTGTCCTAAGTGTAGTCTCGTGGTTGTTATCTGAAATAGTGGAGATAAATTTTGTCGGCAGATTATTGTTGCTTTTATTATCCTACAATGTTTATTCAATTGTAGGATTTAGTAACATTCATTCATTGGTTTATTCAACATAGAAACCTTGTAATAGATCTGACATTCAATGCATTTTTGTATCACCTTGCTAGACACACATGCACAGTTACAGACATTTATAGCTGTTTGGAATTTTTATTCAAGTTATTGGATGCTAAGCTGTTAGCTTAATAAAACAATTGTTGCCTGAATGATTCAATTACATTAATTGAATTGAGTTTATTGATATTGTTTGATCAACTTCTAGCTCACAAGAATTTTGTTGGCAAAATTATTCAACAGCATTAATTGAATTCATTGATAGTTTGATCAGCTACTAGCTGAATAGAATATTGTTTGATTAGCTACTAGCTAAATAGAATATTGTTGGAAAAATTATTCAACAACATTAATTGAATTATTTTATATTGTTTGATCAGCTACTAGCTGAATAGAATATTGTTTGATTAGCTACTAGCTTAATAGAATATTGTTGGCAAAATTATTCAACAACATTAATTGAATTTATTGATGTTGTTTGATCAGCTACTAGCTGAATAGAATATTGTTTGATTGCTACTAGCTAAATAGAATATTGTTGGCAAAATTATCAACAACATTAATTTAATTTATTGATATTGTTTGATCAGCTACTAGTTGAATAAAATATTGTTTGATTAGCTACTAGCTAAATAGAATATTGTTTGATTAGCTACTAGCTAAATAGAATATTGTTGGCAACATTATTCAACAACATTAATTGAATTTATTGATGTTGTTTGATCAGCTACTAGCTGAATAGAATATTGTTTGATAAGCTACTAGCTAATTAGAACATTGTTGGCAAAATTATAAACGACATTAGTTGAATTTATTGATATTGTTTGATCAGCTACTAGTTGAATAAAATATTGTTTGATTAGCTACTAGCTAAATAGAATATTTTTGACAAAATTATCGAACATCATTGATTTTATTGATTTCATTGATATTGTTTGATAAGCTGTTTGCTTTTTCAGCAAACAGATAATATTGTTGCTTACTATGACTTGACTTTGCAACCTTGTATAATAGGTCTACTGTCTACTAGATTTGTTTTAAATAAAATTATTGATAGCTTTAGACATTGTGATTTGTATTTGGTAAATGTAGTGTGAGTAGTATGTTTTTATTTGTTCATTCTCACGGGAAGGTAATGCTCTGTGATAGACACAAAGTCTTGGATTTGACAGGATAAAAGGATAGGATCAGGAACACCGCTCTGTGATAGACACAAAGTCTTTGATTTGACAGGATTAAAGGATAAGGAGTTTAGGACCATTGCTCCGTGACAGGCACGAAGTCTTTGATTTGACAGGATATAAGGAACCAGGCTCTGGGCGTTTAATACGCCGTGGACCCAGCAGGATAACATGAGAGTATTATTTTATCAGTTCCCTCCACGGCTGCTGATAGATCATTTGTTGTGTTGGTTCATTACCAGTCACCTCCACGGGCTTCTGATAGATCATTTGTTGTGTGGGTTCATTATCAAGTGCCTACACGGCTGTTGATAGATAATTTGTTGTGTTGGTTCTTTACCAGTTGCCTCCACGGCTGCTGATAGATTATTTGTGTGATTCATTGTGAGTATTACTTATTGCGCTAGTTGTTTCCTCCACGGATACCATTAGCTTTTTGTGAGTATTATTATTTTATACTTCATTAGTTACTGTTAGTACTAATACTTAGTTTTTGTTAATAGTTGTTGCTTACAACTGGCAGGATTGCAAAAACATTAAAATAATGAAAATGGAATACCTGATACTCATCACACATGAGCATCATGTAGGTAGGTAGGTTGATTGGCGATTGTATTGCCTTTTAATGCAACACTGTTTGATATCAGTGGTGAAGTGTTTGAAGTAGTTTGAAAACTTCTCACCTTTTATGTTAACTTATGGTGTGTAAACACTGAAACAGTCATTCTGGGTTGGCTGTCCTCATGCTGTTTCTCATTTGTTAGCTTCATAGCCGGCGACACGGTCATTTGTTCACCAGGCTGTAGTACTTGATGTTGTTAATATTTGTAGTGAATTTGCTCTACTATCATTTCCTCTTTTATAAGATAATTGCCTCGAATCTGGAATGTAAAAGTCATGCAGGTAAATAATAGAACAAGAAAAGATGTTATGTAGACATCACACCTGCTATCCCAGAAGGGTTAGGCAGAAGTGTACATCATCACTTTGCCAGTAATGCTTAAGGCTCTTGTTAAAGGGCAAGACTGTTTGCCATTAATATTATTGTCTGGACTGCTACTGAGAAATTCCTGATGGAGAAACTCAACAACATTGTTAGACTCGGGAATTGAATCCAGGCCCACACGCTTTAATTGTATGGTGCATTACTACTAGGCCCTCAAAGTAGTCTGACTAAATGTTTAAATTAGTAATGAAAATTTGGTAATCAATTGTTTTTAAATAGTTATCATACTTAGATGGTAATTAAACTAAGATGGGAAAGTTAATCTGATTAAAACTACTTTAAAAACACTATTGGTTGTGTTACTGTACAAGTGAAACATTCACAATTTAACTTCTTTAAAGCTTTGCTTTCTGTTGAATTATCGCACTGAATTTCATTGTCACAATTTGTTGAACAACGTTGACGTTTCGTTAATTGTTTTGTTATAAAACACACATAAGTACCAGTTACATAACAAAGCATTACTAATGTAAAACATGTGCACCCTGGCATTGAATCCAACTCGTATGCTGTAATGGGAAATAGTATGATGTTATCATTGCGTTTTCCCATTAAAATAATGTTTATTGTGGATCAATTGTTTATCTATTTATTTTTTTTTTTTTTTTTAAACTTTAAGCTAATCAATTAGAGATGTAGTAAGGTCAGATGTAGATTCGATTGATAGATATTGAATAAATAAATAATTATTGTAATATTTATCATGACATATTGTGTCATTACAATACAAAGATTCACATCTGCCGGGTGTCCAGTGACGGACAACTTTGTTTGTTTTTAATGAATCTTGAAACATGTTATCCAATACAAATGTTTACAAGTTTGTATAAAGTATTTAATTGTAATTCCTCACTTGAATGTCAATTAGGAGGGATTTCTAATAAGAATTATTTCTATTAAATGTTTTATTCTGAATGACATTTCAAAACACAACAAGATTTAATACTAGTTAATACTTGGTTAATTAATTAATGTGTGAATGCAAGTAACTAACTATCATTTGATTCATGAGTTCAGTTTGAGACACATTAAGTACTGATTTATATTTTAATCATAACTTTGAACGGGTAATAACCTTATCACTCCTTAAGTGATTAAAGATGTCTTAATATTTTAATCCCACGGGTGTCAATATAAGGTGGCATTAACCTAGCCAGTGTGTAATGTGATAAGTTAAAATATTGTTAACTGCACTACAGTTACTAAAATGAATAAAATAAAATACTTCCCGGGTTTGATGTTTCATCCCGTAGGTTCATTTTTATTGATATGCTTTCCAAGTGTTCATGTTTCTTTTATTTTGCTGCTTCGGTCATTCTGTGCTGTACTGTATGTTTGTCATTTTGATTGGACTATGAAGTTTTCTGGCACATAAAACTTCATTGTTTGTTTTCCCATGTAAAAAGTATTTTCATGTGAACTTATTGTCTTACTGGGTCATGTGTGTTCAAGTTGAAATAAGCCATAATTATCATGTTGGTATCTGTTAACCACTAGGATGAAAATACAGCCAAATTTTAGACGATCAGTCTTCAGTTCAATATTTTCCTGTATGTCATCATTTGGATGTTCCGGCGCATATTCATGAGCAAAGCGCAGATAAAATCCCTTTCTTCTGATGTTACGGCGGGAAAACCACTTGAGGAATGCTGCTTGTTCGACTTGCTCGTGGTGTGAAATAAAAGTATAGTGGACTGTATTAAAAAGGCTTGGTATAATACCGATTAAATTACAATAAGAATAGCCCGGACAAAACATATAATAAATTAAATGGCGTTTTAGAGTGTCGCCCGTCGCGGTAGGCTCCGAGGAAGCGAGTGCTCGGCGGTCGCGCAGGCGCCCCGCACCTCAGCTCGCTTGCCGCGCAGGTTGATCACGCCGCTTGCGCGTGTCCTGCGTGTGACTGTTGGGTTTGATTCCCAACATGCTGCCCGGGTTGAAGGGAAGACTTCAAAAATCTGGAAGGGGGCAAATGTTATTGAAAGCCCTTCTTATGGTGCCCCTCCTTGTCTTTACCTCTGCAACTCTTGCTATGCCGTCGCTGCCAGGGTAAATATTTGTGACCCTTCCTAAAGACCAAAGAAGAGGAGGAAGAGCTCTGTCTTTTATGAGGACAAGAGATCCGAATTTCAGCTCTGACTTCGAAGAGCGCCACTTCACTTTCTGCTGCAGTAGGGCAACGTATTCAAGAGAGAAACGCTGCCAGAAGTGCTGTTTGATGTGCTCTATTCTCTTGAACCGTTCCAGGCGATTAATATTGCGATCAGAGACCTGTGGATGAGGTATAGCATTAAGTGGCCGTCCAATTAGGAAATGAGAAGGTGTCAGTGCGGAAAAGTCATGGGGTTCTGAGGAAAGAGGAGTAATAGGACGGGAGTTTAAAACAGCTTCAATTTGAATGAGGCATGTAGCCATTTCCTCGTAGGTGAGATGAGTGGATTGCAATAACCTTTTAAGATGGTGTTTTGTGGAACGAACAGCTGCCTCGGCTAAGCCGTTGAAGTGGGGACTATATGCAGGTACAAATTTAAATTCTATACCTTCTTGTGATATGTGACCTTCAAGGTCTGATTGTACAAGAAACTTTGATAGCTCATTGTAAGTTCCGACAAAGTTAGTGCCGTTGTCAGACGTAATACTTTGCGGTTTCCCCCGACGTGACACAAAACGATTAAGAGCAGCTAAGTAAGCTTCACTAGATAGTGCCGTAACGAGCTCGATGTGACAGGCTTTTGTCGAGTTACAGATGAAGATTGCCAAAAATGATTTAATAAGTCTGCAACCTCTGCCTTTCCTGTCCGCTATCATCACTGGCCCTGCGTAATCAACACTACAGTGTAAGAAAGGGTACTCTAACTCAGTTCGAGTTGTCGGTAACTGTCCCATAATGGGTTGCACCGATACCGCTTTGTATCGACAACATCTGACACACTTGTTTACAATGGCTTTGGCTAGGCTTCTGCCACCCAAGGGCCAATAAGTTTGCCTAGCGTTTGCTAATAAGAGCTGTGGACCAGCATGTAAGTATATTAAGTGAAGATGTTTAAAGAGTATTTTAGTAAAATGATGCTTGCTACACAACAAGATAGGATGCTTAGTATCGTACGTGTATGGGGAGTTATCCAGTCTACCACCGACACGTAATAGGTTATTGGGGTCTAGAAATGGGGACAAGGAACTAAGTCTATTCTTTTTATGTAATGTTTTTGTTGTTTTAAGAATTGCATATTCGTCAGGAAACATTTCCAACTGAACTTTGTGCAATATTAAATTTAAGGAACCTTTAAGTTCGAGAACTGAAAATGGACCAGTACGTTTGTTGGTTTTGTTTCTACAATTATGAACAAACCTTTGTAAATATGCTATTGATCTTTGTACATGAATTAAATTAGATCTACTGTTAATCAAACTACTTATAGGATCTATATTAGAAAGACTACTATTTACTACAACAGAACAAGAAACTAATTCTGGTAGATCGTGTCTCTCGTTATGATTGGGCATTTTTGGCCATTCACATTCATCTTTCTTTAAGAAAGTGGGACCAGACCACCACAAGGATGAATCACTGATGGAATCAGCCTTCAGCCCACGAGAAACAAGGTCCGCCGGATTGTCTTTCGACGGTACGTAGCCCCACACGTGACCCTCTGTGCTCTCTTGAATTTCGTGGATTCGGTTACGAACAAAATTTTTTAGTTGCAGTGGGGATGTAGATAACCACCCTAGAACTATTGTCGAGTCACACCAAAATCTACATTTGCTAATCTTTAGAGTAAGAGAGGTTAATACTTTTGTACACAACCTTGCAGCCAACAAGGCTCCGCAAAGCTCTAGACGAGGTATCGTCGTAGGCTTTATCGGCGCTACCCTACTTTTCGAGGTTAAGAGGTGTACCTTTACTAACCCTGTTTGATCCACAGAACGAATGTACAGACAAGCGCCGTACGCTCGCTCTGAAGCATCTGAAAAAACATGAATTTCATGAATATCTGAGTTATCACTAAGAACCCATCGAGGAATTTTTAAGTGATTCAGAAGGGGTAAAGTGTCAGCAAATGCAAACCACAAATGTTTGGTATCTTGTGAGACCTCATCGTCCCATGAATATTGATCGATCCACAATCTTTGCATGACGATTTTGGCTTCGACAATACACGGGCCGACGAGTCCCAATGGGTCAAAGATCTGACTTATGACGGAAAGTATGTGACGTTTAGTTACTTTTTTATTTAACTTTATATTAATTGAAAATGATAAAGTGTCCGAATCACAATTCCAATTCAGACCAAGAGTTTTTGATGAGATATCCATATTTGTTTGTGAAAGGTCTAAAATATTGTCATCTGTATTATTATAAGATGGTGCAATTTGATTTAGAATTAATTTATTATTTGATTTAAATTTTCTTAATTTTAATTGGGCTGAGTTTAAGGTTGATATTACTCCTTGTGCAATATCTATTGTTTTATCTATAGAATAAGAGCCACCCAGATAGTCGTCAACATAAAGGTCTCTTTGAATTGATTGTTTGACGTCATCATCAGGGGCGCTGGAAGCTAAACTCACCAAACATTTGGTGGCTAAGTAAGGCGCACTTGCCGTGCCATAAGTCACCGTGTTGAGTGTGTATGTTTTTAAAGGCTCTTTAGAATCAGAGCGGAAGATTATTTTTTGTAGAGAGCGTTGAGAAGGATGAAGTTCAATCGCTCTGTACATTTTCTCTACGTCACCAGTTACAACATACTTATGCTGGCGAAAACGTAGCAGTATCGAAATGATATCTTCTTGTACAGTTGGACCAACCATTTGGATGTCATTTAGTGACACACCAGTACTAGTAGTGGCCGATGCATCGAAAACTGTACGAAGCTTTGTTGTTGTACTTGATTCACGGATGACGCCGTGGTGGGGTAAAAAATAGTTATTACCTTGAAGACAGCTCGGCGAAGACTCCTTATCTTCAGTCATGTGACCCAGGCGCTCATACTCTTGCATGAACTCAACGTACCTGCTTTTGAAGGCAGGGTCCCTAAGAAACCTACGCTCTAGTGACATGAACCGACACTTTGCCTTTGAAAAGGAATCGCCTAAGACTGAAGGATCTTTCTTCAGTGGCATGGTTACGACAAAGCGTCCGTCGTCTTTACGGTAGGTGTGTTCCTTAAAGCTCTGCTCACAGGCACGCTCCTCAGGAGATAAAGAATGCTTGGCTGCAATGGTATCTAATTCCCAGAAACGAGATAAGTCTGGGTCGGCTTCCTCGTTTAAAAAATGACAAACGGGAGAAGAAGAGTGTGACTTACGACGGGCAACGTACCCTGACACTAACCAACCCAATTTCGTTTCATATAACTTAGGCTGATTTTTACCTAAGTCTATGGAATTATTACATAAGACGGACCAAAATACTTCGGCCCCAAGTAAGATGTCTATAGCTGCCGGTATATTAAATGATGGGTCAGCTAGACTTATTCCCAATGGAAGAGGAATGTTATCAACGTTTATAAATGAAGACGGCAAAGCTCTAGTGATCTGAGGTAGAATATGACAGTCTACAGTCAGTTTACAGTCGTCATCATAGTGGGACATAATAGTAAGGCTGCAAGACTGTGTACAACTAGAAGTATTATTATTTATACCTGTCACGGTGGCGCTCGCACTACGTCGCGACACACCCAGCTTACCGCAAAGTGACTCATCAACGAAGTTGCCCGTACTACCGTTGTCGAGGAGGACTCGGGCATTGTGCACGTCGCCCTTGCTGTCAACCACCCTCACGATCGCTGTGGAAAGCAAAACATTCGGAGGAGTAGTAAACTGCTGAACATTAGTTGAAGCGGCAAAGTTATTTACGGGAATAACTGGTTCAGACGGAGTTGTCTCTGCCTCATGTAAATGAAGCAGAGTGCTGTGCTTTTTTTTGCAGTATTTGCAAGGTACAAGATTACACCTTGATTCTGTGTGCCCTGGTCGCAGACAATTAAGGCAGACCTTAGTCTCTTTGGCCTTTTGTATACGAGACTCAACAGACAGGGCTCTAAACGAATCACAATTAAATAAAAAGTGAGTCTGATTGCACATTGGACACGTTAATTTTCTTTTATTATTATTATTCAATTTTTTATCTTTATTGTTGCTTTCATTTGTTTTTTGTTCTGATTTTGTAGCTGTAAGTAGATTCGAATTATGTCTGGAAGTGTCTGCCTGTTGTATTTTATTGTGGTTTCCTTTGTGTTCTTGCAAAGTTTCTAATAGGTCAGCTCTGTTGCTAAGGAACTTTAAAAAAAAATCTAATGAGGGTGGATTATTAATTGTGTTTCGATGTTCTTCCCATTCCCTTCGTGTGACACTGTCAAGTTTTTCGGACATCATGTGTATTATGAGGGTATCCCGCAAGTTAAATTCACTGTCCTGACCTAACGTTGACAAAGCGCGGAGATTTTTATTCGTGACATCAATAAGGTTACGAATAGAAGAACATGATTCACTTTGCATAAATTCAACGCTAAATAACGCCCGAACATGATTATTAACGAGCAATCTTTTGTTGTCGTATCTACTACACAATAAATTCCAAGCGGACTCGTAATTCTGAGCTTTAAAATCTAAATTGTCTATGACTAGCAACGCACTACCTTTAAGAGAAGCTCGCAGGTAGTGCAATTTATTAACGTTATCCATGTCCTTTCGTGAATGAATAAGTGAAATGTACGTGTCTCTAAACTCAAGCCAGTGTTGATAATGTCCGTGAAAAACGGGTAAATTTATTTTTGGCAACCTAACATAATTGGATTTAAAGCCACCTGCCTGCATATCCTCGTCACCCGTTACGTAACCATCCTGTTGACTGCCAGACTGGGGAGGACAAGCACCGAGCAGTCTCCGTGCCGTCGCCACCAGCTTATAATAATGATTTTCGAACTGCTCCCGCTCCTTGCTCTCGTCATCGGGATTCTCCACCGACATCTCGATATCAGTCTGTAATTTGTCGAAATCCACATATAAGCTATCAAATTTATTGTACCTAGTTTCCAGGTCTAATAGCTGTAAACTACTTAGTTCCTCGCAACTTTCTAACATGTGAAGGTAATTTCCGAAAATAGTTAGTTTTGACTTCATACAGCTGCGTTTTTTGACGAGTTTCTCAACTTTTTCGTCAGCCATAACTATAAATTAACAAGCACTAACTCACAAGTAAAGTAATGAAATAAGAAACCGGTTTGTTAACTGCGAAGATACAAATAACGTAGTTAGCTAATGCGCCAGTGCGAACAAAAGAACACCTGACGCGCTCGCGCAGGTGTGTCGCCGAGCGATCAGCTGTTTTAGACGAGAAGCGAAGTAACCGTATAAAAGGTAACGGGTAATTTAAAAAGTTATGCAGTAGCTTTGTAAGCAGAATAATTGAGTGTCGAGAAATGCAAGGCTATGAATAAGAGTGATTTATCGCTAAACGGCTTAAAGTGAAAGTAATTGAAAGAAAGCACTCACTTAAGTTTTTGCTGTTTAAACATGAAATATGAGAAAGAAGGAAAAGATATAAGGGACAAATTGGAACGAACTCACTCAGTGTTTTACCCATCCATAGGATAACCGATGATGCTGCAATTCTTCTTTGTCCTTTTGACGATGACTCGAACTTTCGACGGGTCCAAAGTCCGTTGTACGGTCGACCTCTTGATGACTTCTTCTCTAGGCGTGTGCGGCAGCTGTGCGTAGCTTCTTGGTCAGGAAATTGATGACTCCTGCAGGAACTGTCGCTGCTGAAGACCGCAACCGAAGGGCTTCGAGTTTGAAGGTTTTTTTTTTTTTCAAGACCGTTACTTTTTGTAAAATAACCGGCGAGATCCTAGAAGGACCAATGTTCGACTTGCTCGTGGTGTGAAATAAAAGTATAGTGGACTGTATTAAAAAGGCTTGGTATAATACCGATTAAATTACAATAAGAATAGCCCGGACAAAACATATAATAAATTAAATGGCGTTTTAGAGTGTCGCCCGTCGCGGTAGGCTCCGAGGAAGCGAGTGCTCGGCGGTCGCGCAGGCGCCCCGCACCTCAGCTCGCTTGCCGCGCAGGTTGATCACGCCGCTTGCGCGTGTCCTGCGTGTGACTGTTGGGTTTGATTCCCAACACTGCTCCTAAACATCAATGGCCTCCGCCATATTGTCTTCGCCTTAGATTCCTCTTCGTGGTAGATGGGTATATGGGTAGTTGAAATCACACACAATACTTGACTCAAACACCAAACGTTTATTTACAATAGTCCATTTACAGGCACTTATAAACTTTTCAGGGGTTGAGACCCATTCACATGAATCATTGTTACTATGGAGAAGAATGGGTTGAAGAAACTCCATTTAAATCATGTTACAATTCTCGTTTGCACTAATTAATGTTAATCACATCAAAAACCACTTTCATTTACATTATTTGCTAAACGCGAGTTATTGTGCATCTTTCGTCACACGCGTGTCTACTTGTCTAGTCTGTCTAGCGGAAGTACCACGTACTCAGTATTGTTATTAATTACTTTTAATCAGTTAAAACTAATAAACAATACTAAAATAGTTCACAATTGATTGTAATAATTATTTAACAATAAAACAATACCAACATTAATGCGAAGGTGTTATTAAGTTAATGTCTAATTAATAGGTTCATTACTTTTTACAACAGAATGTTACTTACGCCATTTCCGGCTAATTAAAGGATTTAATACAAAGAACAGGTTTTCTACTAATAAATTGCTCTACAAAATAATCTTATGACTTTTTAGTTTATAATTACATAAAGAAACTGATTTAGCAAGGCTGCAAGGCTATGAATAAGAGTGATTTATTTCTAAACGGCTTAAAGTGAAAGTAATTGAAAGAAAGCACTCACTTAAGTTATTGCTGTTTAAACATGAAATATGAGAAAGAAGGAAAAGATATAAGGGACAAATTGGAACGAACTCACTCAGTGTTTTACCCATCCATAGGATAACCGATGATGTTGCAATTCTTCTTTGTCCTTTTGACGATGACTCGAACTTTCGACGGGTCCAAAGTCCGTTGTACGGTCGACCTCTTGATGACTTCTTCTCTAGGCGTGTGCGGCAGCTGTGCGTAGCTTCTTGGTCAGGAAATTGATGACTCCTGCAGGAACTGTCGCTGCTGAAGACCGCAACCGAAGGGCTTCGAGTTTGATGGTTTTTTTTTTTTTTCAAGACCGTTACTTTTTGTAAAATAACCGGCGAGATCCTAGAAGGACCAATGTTCGAGTCCTCCTCGACAACGGTAGTACGGGCAACTTCGTTGATGAGTCACTTTGCGGTAAGCTGGGTGTGTCGCGACGTAGTGCGAGCGCCACCGTGACAGGTATAAATAATAATACTTCTAGTTGTACACAGTCTTGCAGCCTTACTATTATGTCCCACTATGATGACGACTGTAAACTTACTGTAGACTGTCATATTCTACCTCAGATCACTAGAGCTTTGCCGTCTTCATTTATAAACGTTGATAACATTCCTCTTCCATTGGGAATAAGTCTAGCTGACCCATCATTTAATATACCGGCAGCTATAGACATCTTACTTGGGGCCGAAGTATTTTGGTCCGTCTTATGTAATAATTCCATAGACTTAGGTAAAAATCAGCCTAAGTTATATGAAACGAAATTGGGTTGGTTAGTGTCAGGGTACGTTGCCCGTCGTAAGTCACACTCTTCTTCTCCCGTTTGTCATTTTTTAAACGAGGAAGCCGACCCAGACTTATCTCGTTTCTGGGAATTAGATACCATTGCAGCCAAGCATTCTTTATCTCCTGAGGAGCGTGCCTGTGAGCAGAGCTTTAAGGAACACACCTATCGTAAAGACGACGGACGCTTTGTCGTAACCATGCCACTGAAGAAAGATCCTTCAGTCTTAGGCGATTCCTTTTCAAAGGCAAAGTGTCGGTTCATGTCACTAGAGCGTAGGTTTCTTAGGGACCCTGCCTTCAAAAGCAGGTACGTTGAGTTCATGCAAGAGTATGAACGCCTGGGTCACATGACTGAAGATAAGGAGTCTTCGCCGAGCTGTCTTCTAGGTAATAACTATTTTTTACCCCACCACGGCGTCATCCGTGAATCAAGTACAACAACAAAGCTTCGTACAGTTTTCGATGCATCGGCCACTACTAGTACTGGTGTGTCACTAAATGACATCCAAATGGTTGGTCCGACTGTACAAGAAGATATCATTTCGATACTGCTACGCTTTCGCCAGCATAAGTATGTTGTAACTGGTGACGTAGAGAAAATGTACAGAGCGATTGAACTTCATCCTTCTCAACGCTCTCTACAAAAAATAATCTTCCGCTCTGATTCTAAAGAGCTTTTAAAAACATACACACTCAACACGGTGACTTATGGCACGGCAAGTGCGCCTTACTTAGCCACCAAATGTTTGGTGAGTTTAGCTTCCAGCACCCTTGATGATGACGTCAAACAATCAATTCAAAGAGACTTTTATGTTGACGACTATCTGGGTGGCTCTTATTCTATAGATAAAACAATAGATATTGCACAAGGAGTAATATCTACCTTAAATTCAGCCCAATTAAAATTAAGAAAATTTAAATCAAATAATAAATTCATTCTAAATCAAATTGCACCATCTTATAATAATACAAATGACAATATTTTAGACCTTTCACAAACAAATATGGATATCTCATCTAAAACTCTTGGTCTGAATTGGAATTGTGATTCGGACACTTTATCATTTTCAATTAATATAAAGTTAAATAAAAAAGTAACTAAACGTCACATACTTTCCGTCATAAGTCAGATCTTTGACCCATTGGGACTCGTCGGCCCGTGTATTGTCGAAGCCAAAATCGTCATGCAAAGATTGTGGATCGATCAATATTCATGGGATGATGAGGTCTCACAAGATACCAAACATTTGTGGTTTGCATTTGCTGACACTTTACCCCTTCTGAATCACTTAAAAATTCCTCGATGGGTTCTTAGTGATAACTCAGATATTCATGAAATTCATGTTTTTTCAGATGCTTCAGAGCGAGCGTACGGCGCTTGTCTGTACATTCGTTCTGTGGATCAAACAGGGTTAGTAAAGGTACACCTCTTAACCTCGAAAAGTAGGGTAGCGCCGATAAAGCCTACGACGATACCTCGTCTGGAGCTTTGCGGAGCCTTGTTGGCTGCAAGGTTGTGTACAAAAGTATTAACCTCTCTTACTCTAAAGATTAGCAAATGTAGATTTTGGTGTGACTCGACAATAGTTCTAGGGTGGTTATCTACATCCCCACTGCAACTAAAAAATTTTGTTCGTAACCGAATCCACGAAATTCAAGAGAGCACAGAGGGTCACGTGTGGGGCTACGTACCGTCGAAAGACAATCCGGCGGACCTTGTTTCTCGTGGGCTGAAGGCTGATTCCATCAGTGATTCATCCTTGTGGTGGTCTGGTCCCACTTTCTTAAAGAAAGATGAATGTGAATGGCCAAAAATGTCCAATCATAACGAGAGACACGATCTACCAGAATTAGTTTCTTGTTCTGTTGTAGTAAATAGTAGTCTTTCTAATATAGATCCTATAAGTAGTTTGATTAACAGTAGATCTAATTTAATTCATGTACAAAAATCAATAGCATATTTACAAAGGTTTGTTCATAATTGTAGAAACAAAACCAACAAACGTACTGGTCCATTTTCAGTTGTCGAACTTAAAGGTTCCTTAAATTTAATATTGCACAAAGTTCAGTTGGAAATGTTTCCTGACGAATATGCTATTCTTAAAACAACAAAAACATTGCCTAAAAAGAATAGACTTAGTTCCTTGTCCCCATTTCTAGACCCCAATAACCTATTACGTGTCGGTGGTAGACTGGATAACTCCCCATACACGTACGATACTAAGCATCCTATCTTGTTGTGTAGTAAGCATCATTTTACTAAAATACTCTTTGAACATCTTCACTTAATACACTTACATGCTGGTCCACAGCTCTTATTAGCAAACGCTAGGCAAACTTATTGGCCCTTGGGTGGCAGAAGCCTAGCCAAAGCCATTGTAAACAAGTGTGTCCGATGTTGTCGATACAAAGCGGTATCGGTGCAACCCATTATGGGACAGTTACCGACAACTAGAACTGAGTTAGAGTACCCTTTCTTACACTGTAGTGTTGATTACGCAGGGCCAGTGATGATAGCGGACAGGAAAGGCAGAGGTTGCAGACTTATTAAATCATTTTTGGCAATCTTCATCTGTAACTCGACAAAAGCCTGTCACATCGAGCTCGTTACGGCACTATCCAGTGAAGCTTACTTAGCTGCTCTTAATCGTTTTGTGTCACGTCGGGGGAAACCGCAAAGTATTACGTCTGACAACGGCACTAACTTTGTCGGAACTTACAATGAGCTATCAAAGTTTCTTGTACAATCAGACCTTGAAGGTCACATGTCACAAGAAGGTATAGAATTTAAATTTGTACCTGCATATAGTCCCCACTTCAACGGCTTAGCCGAGGCAGCTGTTCGTTCCACAAAACACCATCTTAAAAGGTTATTGCAATCCACTCATCTCACCTACGAGGAAATGGCTACATGCCTCATTCAAATTGAAGCTGTATTAAACTCCCGTCCTATGACTCCTCTTTCCTCAGAACCCCATGACTTTTCCGCACTGACACCTTCTCATTTCCTAATTGGACGGCCACTTAATGCTATACCTCATCCACAGGTCTCTGATCGCAATATTAATCGCCTGGAACGGTTCAAGAGAATAGAGCACATCAAACAGCACTTCTGGCAGCGTTTCTCTCTTGAATACGTTGCCCTACTGCAGCAGAAAGTGAAGTGGCGCTCTTCGAAGTCAGAGCTGAAATTAGGATCTCTTGTCCTCATAAAAGACAGAGCTCTTCCTCCTCTTCTTTGGTCTTTAGGAAGGGTCACAAATATTTACCCTGGCAGCGACGGCATAGCAAGAGTTGCAGAGGTAAAGACAAGGAGGGGCACCATAAGAAGGGCTTTCAATAACATTTGCCCCCTTCCAGATTTTTGAAGTCTTCCCTTCAACCCGGGCAGCATGTTGGGAATCAAACCCAACAGTCACACGCAGGACACGCGCAAGCGGCGTGATCAACCTGCGCGGCAACCGAGCTGAGGTGCGGGGCGCCTGCGCGACCGCCGACCACTCGCTTCCTCGGAGCCTACCGCGACGGGCGACACTCTAAAACGCCATTTAATTTATTATATGTTTTGTCCGGGCTATTCTTATTGTAATTTAATCGGTATTATACCAAGCCTTTTTAATACAGTCCACTATACTTTTATTTCACACCACGAGCAAGTCGAACATTGGTCCTTCGAGCCGGATACCTAAACATCAATGGCCTCCGCCATATTGTCTTCGCCTTAGATTCCTCTTCGTGGTAGATGGGTATATGGGTAGTTGAAATCACACACAATACTTGACTCAAACACCAAACGTTTATTTACAATAGTCCATTTACAGGCACTTATAAACTTTTCAGGGGTTGAGACCCATTCACATGAATCATTGTTACTATGGAGAAGAATGGGTTGAAGAAACTCCATTTAAATCATGTTACAATTCTCGTTTGCACTAATTAATGTTAATCACATCAAAAACCACTTTCATTTACATTATTTGCTAAACGCGAGTTATTGTGCATCTTTCGTCACACGCGTGTCTACTTGTCTAGTCTGTCTAGCGGAAGTACCACGTACTCAGTATTGTTATTAATTACTTTTAATCAGTTAAAACTAATAAACAATACTAAAATAGTTCACAATTGATTGTAATAATTATTTAACAATAAAACAATACCAACATTAATGCGAAGGTGTTATTAAGTTAATGTCTAATTAATAGGTTCATTACTTTTTACAACAGAATGTTACTTACGCCATTTCCGGCTAATTAAAGGATTTAATACAAAGAACAGGTTTTCTACTAATAAATTGCTCTACAAAATAATCTTATGACTTTTTAGTTTATAATTACATAAAGAAACTGATTTAGTCGTGGTTTCAGATTATAAATTGAGTTATTGATCATTAAAATCGTATTCGCCGCCATCTTCACAACAATGTGCAATGACGTCTCTTATACAGCCTAATTTCAAGTGAGCAATCATTAAAATCCCAATATTCATAATCAATTAGCTTATCTTAATTTTAACTATAGTTCTAGTTAAAGACCTCTGTTTAATAAATCATTATTCGAGCCCTCGACCATTCAATTACAAACCATCTCTGTAGTAGTTAACACAAAAGCTAACAGATGGCACTGTCGCTCATGTCTTTCAATATCGATCCCGTAATAATTACTGTACAAATATCTCAGAGATGGCAGGTTCATTAGTGATTATAAAAAACTAAGCTAAGCTATTATTATAAGCTGGTTATTAATTAGATTGCCTAATGATCCCAGCAGATAGACACTCTCGCGGCGACATATATATATATATATATATAATTTATTATTATATTTATCGGTCTGACACAAATATAAATGTCCCAATAATCTGTTAGATTCAGTACCGGTAATCTCATTGTCCACAAAAATGACAGTATTACATTAGTAGTGATAGCATTTAGCACCGTCCGATGACTTATCTTGCCATGTAAGCTGACGCACAAGTATTGTAAACGATTTTACAGTATCGTTCATAAAGTGGAGTGGTTCCGTCGTTGTATTATGTATTCGAGTATTTTTTTAACCGACTTCCAAAAAGGAGGAGGTTCTCAATCCGTCTGTATGTTTTTTTTCTTTAATGGACTTCAAACAGAGAAGGAGGTTCTCAATTTGGTTGTAGTTTTTTGTTACCTCATAACTCCATTTTCCATTTATGAACTGATTTGAAAAATCTTCTTCTATGTGAAAGGATGCTCTCTGATTAATTCCATAGATATTCCTTCAATATCGGTTCAGGGGGTCTAAAATGGTCATTTTAACAGATCATAATTGTCATGAATTGCGTTAAAAAGCGTAAAATGGACTTCTCATAAAAGTAACTGCGTCTGTTACCATTTAGGAAAATAGATCATAATAGGAAAATACCTAATATGAATTGCATTAAAATTCGTATAATGGTCACATACGCAGTTATGATTTATTGTTAAAGTGGTCATTTTAGACCCCCTGTAGTTTGTTCATTATGATCCTAAATAACTTCTAGTTACATTGTAAACTTCATTACCTAAATAACAAGAATGTGTGTCATATTCTTCGAATATCGTAGATCGATCTAGCGTATAATATGTTTATTATGTTTAACTATGAGTTCCTGTGAAAAGATGTGAAATTATTAGCAATATTATTTAGTAAATATTTTATAAAAATGACAATATTCTGTTTAATATAATAATTATAGTTTCTAGCACCAATTTTATATTATAAGTACATAAGTATTTAAGTGCAACGTGATCATTTACACAATTTTAAATAAATATATTAATATAGAATATTTCGTTTTAATTTAATTTAAATTCCCGTTCCTGTTACATTTTAAATTCACAGAATGTTGTAACCTTTTCTGTCCCAACTGCGCTGGGACGACATCCTTCAATTCCTTCTTTCTTTTTGTGCCAGCTATTATAGAAAAATCCTTCGCAGCATGCATCTGATCTAGGATTCTAAGTCATCTCACCACCCACCGCTTCCTCGGCCGACGTTTTGGCGAGGCAAATAGTATAGGTAACAAAAGAAAGAAAAAAAAAGTATTTATTTGTCGCGCACAGGACAAAACAAAATGATAATGGTACATGTTTTTGTTCCGTCTCTGCGACAAATAAGTATTTTTTCTTTCTTTACAGTACTTATTACATTTTTTTAGGATTCGATCCCAGTTAGGCGAGTTACTTTGCATAGGTAATCTAATTTATTTTTAAAGAAAATATGAAATAGGTACATTACGCAAAAACGTCGTGAGCAGACCGGGCGTGCCCCAGAACTAAAACGTCGAAGCCTTGAGACATCTACCAAGTCCCGTGGTGCACTACAGCCCACTCCCTCTCATAGAGAGGCCTATGTCCATGTTTGAGTGTCAAGCTCCAGTTTTGGGTGCTGGTGGTCTCGACTAAATAAAACTGCTTTCGATATAGACTGTATATAATTTTAGTGGGTTACAAAAATAGAAATGGCCGATGTATGAGCACGGTAAGTGACGGCGAGCGAGTGGTCCCCGGTATGGTCAAGGGCCTCGCGGTAGGTGGGGCGCTGCGGTGACGTAGGATCGCGTGTCGCGATCTCACTGGCCGGCGCGATGTGATGTTCCGGAACAGTCCAGCTGTGGGAACATATAGGCTGATTATGCTGATGCTGAGTATGACCACTTTCAGTTTGCAGTTGTAGTTGAATTGTCAAGTCTAATATTTGTTAGTTATTATAACTACGTACAGCAGTGGTCGCGGCCCCGACTAACGAACAGTAAGTGGTATCAAACCCAGGCAAGCGCATTACTTTGTGTAATTTATTTCATCATCACTGCTCTCAAAACGGTGAAGGAAAACATCGTGAGGAAACCGGCATGTCTTAGAACCAAAAAACCGGCCAAGAGCGTGTCGGGCCACGCTCAGTGTAGGGTTCCGTAGATAATAAAATATTATGTAAACGAAGTTAAAAAAAAAATACGGGCAAATGAAACTTGACCTCTGGATTGTATAGGCGCTCATACGATTCAGGGACCAAATTATATTGGTTAACTGCAGTTTCCATCTGTTGTTTCCATCCAAGTTCAAAATAATTTTCCTAGAAAGTCCTTATAAAGTTCTACTTTTCAGATTTTTTTCGTATTTTCTAAACTTATGGTTCAAAAGTTAGAGGGGGGGGGGACGCTTTGTTTTTTACTTTTGGAGCGATTATTTCCGAAATTATTGACATTATCAAAAAATGATTTTAGTAAACCCCTATTCATTTTTAAATACCTTTCCAACAATATATCACACATTAGGGTTAAAATTAAAAAAAAAAACACTTCCCACTTTACATATAGGGGGGCTACCCTAATAAAACATTTTTTTCCAATTTTTATTTTAGCACTTTGTCGGCGTGATTGATACACATATTGGTCCCAAATTTCAGCTTTCTAGTGCTAACGGTCACAGAGATTAAGCGAGGACGGACAGACAGACAGACAGACAGACAGACATGGCGAAACTATAAGGGTTCCTAGTTGACTACGGAACCCTAAAAATCGAAGACATGTGACATCTACCAATCCGCGCTGGGCACACGTGGTGGATTACCTATAGCCCATCCCTCTCCTAGAGAGGAGGCCCGAGTCCCTGCACTGGGAACATTATAGGCTTATGATGATGATGATTATAACCATACACTATTGTATGATGTAAGCCTGTGATGATAGCGGCCCATAGCGGTACCTATGTGTTATAAATAAGTAAAGCAAACATGTCAAACTTGGTAGCTATGTTCATTTCAGTCCTTTGTTTTCTCGCCTGCATAGATAAGGTAGGTAGAACAAGTGTATTTACAGTATTAGTTATTTAATACAGTAGGTACGTACAAAACAATAAATTTTTCGAAGTGATAAGAACAATGCGCATTAAGAATAGAACTACAATAATGCATGTGAATCGCGTGACTGATCTGACGGTCATTACGAGCGATTGATTAGAATGGATATACTGAACTCAATGAGAGATAGCCGTGTCCAACAGTTAATCGTACATTGTTATAGAACAATGTACGATTAACGTGTTGTGAGTGTGTGTGGTGTAGACTACCTACGGAAAGTTTTGAGTGTGAATGTGGATGGGTATTAGAGTACCTAAGTCTTCCTACTCCAGCAGGGATATTGCGTATCTTTTTGAATGTCAGTGGCTATCATAGTGTCCATCGATTAACTGTCAAATGGTTATGGTTTGGTACAAAATGGAACCATTTGACAGTTAATCGATGGACACTATGATAGCCACTGACATTTAAAAACATACGCAATAGCCATGCTGAAGGATACATTGTGTTACGTACCCAGGTAGTTACTTGAAGAAGTAACTATCTGGGTACCTACCTATATACATAGGTACATACATAGACTCACACCTTTTTGCCATAGATAAGGGTAGGCAGGAACTTTAGAACGACAACTGCTACTGTCCTTTCACTTTGTGCACGATCATTGCGACTGCAACCCAACTACCCATCTGACTTTTCTGAAGAACATTATCAATAAAGTCAGTGTATGTCCTTCTAGGGCGTCTCGCTCGTCCAAAGATTGCCACCTAAATCTGCTTTGTAAATATCTTTTGTTAGTTGTCTTACACTCATGCTCTCAACGTGAGTCATGTTCATCTGCCTAGCCTCTTCCAGCCTAACCGGATGCAGCTGAATACCTGATTTTTATTTAGAGCGACTGTGGACTCCACAACCTAGTTAGCACTGGGTAATACGACACCCCTTCTTGGTAGGACGGGTGGTCAAATTTTCCGACCACTGACTACTTAACGACTGTCAAAGATCAATTATAATTGACACCCGGGAATTTTAACCTAATTCATATTATTTTCCTATTATGATCTATTTTCCTAAAATCAATGGTCCGATGTTCCTATTATGAAAGGACCATTTTACGCTTTTTACCGCAATTCATATACTAATATGATTTGCTAAATAAAGTTGCCTTTTTAGACCCCCAGAAGCCAGTCTCCTAGACTGAACTGCGAGATGCCACTAAAAAAAAAGACTGCGTAACATGCTTTCCGAGGCACGGAGGAAACTGGTACTTATTTAATGGGTGGTCAGGTCACCCATCCGCAGACCAACCTAGGCAAGCGCAACTTATGGGAAGATAGACTAGCCACGAGCTCTTCCTTAGCCATTGATATAAAAACTAAAGATACGGTCGTCCGAACATTTGCTCGACGCGTTCACCATACAGAGAATCGGTGTAGTCTGCTCGTTAACGTAACCTTGTATAAGCGGCGTGGTATTTTCGAGGTGTAAAGAACTTAAATAAAGCTTTGATAAAATTTACGACCGCACCCGAAGAGAGCTGATCGTGGACTAGTTCACTTCGGCTTAGGAAAGACCGTTTTAGGACCAAGTTCGAGGCGTCATTGTAACATGCGGTCCGCCCAGTCCTTACGCAGTAATATATAAGTCAATGTCCTTAGCATAATCTTGACTGTGTAATGAAATAATAAATATTGTTAAATTATCATGTAATCGAATACGTTTTCCTTACCTAAAAGGGCGGCAAATTCAATGGAGTGATTTCAGTTGTCGAATTGTCAATGCGAAATCGTCTTGAGTCCTCTTACCTATGAAGTTTTTATTTTTTCGAAGTTCTCGTACTACTAAAGTGTTCATTTACTGGAGCCACTACCATACTTTGTGTGTCTCAAGCGACATATAAATATAAATAAATGTCTAAAAGTGTGTAAAACGGTTAAAACCGTAAAAAATATGCTCCACAACTCACAATCAATTTTAATTTATCAAACAAAATAAATAGAGATAATTGCCACAATTTACGTAATAGGGACTGCAAGCTCTTCACAAGTTTAACCGCCTTGCGGCCGCGTCAAGTGTCATTCCATCTAAATGACAGGGGTTAATTAAAGAGGGGGACAGAGATACAGTACCATCGTGTGCGGGAAAGAGACGGCTCGATGTTCGAATTTCAATTCCCTGCTCGATACTGTTAGTATAGGACTAGGTAGCTATTAATAGCATGGAACTATTAAGTACTTCATTACTAGTGCATAGGACACGCTACTGCGACTTTAGTATGTAGATAAATATTTCATTAATTAGATATAGCCTAGGGGTGATTAGGATGAATAAAGTTGTTGGTTGTCATTAAAGAGGCGTGTGGTCAGCATTAGACTTTTTTTAAACTGGTAATGATATTATTACGATTAGTGGTATGACTTTTTTTTTGATCTCACATATCTTCGATTTTTTGGTTCTAGGACATTTTTTCCTCATGATGTTTTCCTTCACCGTTTTTGAGAGCAGTGGTGATGAAATAAATTACACAAAGTAATGCGCCTGCCTGGGTTCGAGCCCACAACTTACAGTTTGTAAGTCGGGGCCGCCACTACTGTGCCACCGCTGCTTTTCTCCTTATATCATCTACTTATAATTGTCCCTCCAAGATACAGCAGGTTTCGTCAATGTAAAAACAGTTTCTTCGCCACAGAATGATTCAATTGAAATAATTCAATATTTATCTGACAAAATATAAGAGCTTGGCAATCAGCCTTCTGCCGAGAGTCGGAAGATACTGATGTAGAATGTGAATTGTTTATGGATGAGGTACAAGATAAGCTCTGCAGGGATATTGCGTCTCTTTTTAAATGTCCAAATAGTTTCATTTTGTACCAAATCATAACCATTTGACAGTTAATCGATGGACACTATGATAGCCACTGAAATTTATAAAGAAACGCAATAGCCCTTCTGGAATCAAGGGTTACTAACAGAAACAGAAAGCCTGTAATACCCGAGGGTTAGATAGACGGGGGTACTGTTTAAAGTCACTTTTCGCCAGTCCCTGTCACAGGGGGCGAGCATATTGCCATCAACCGGGTACAAATTCAGACTTCGTGCAGGCTGATACTGATCTTCTTCTTTCTTCTTCTTGTGCCGCGGTGCGTTCAGTCGTGATCGTAAGAGGTGCCCCGACGTAGCTTGTTTTTCTTCCTCTATACTTCTCTATTACTCGTCATCTCATCAGAAACCTAATTTCTTACCATAATTATAATCCTTCACAAAGTCCTTCTATAGTTTCTTTGGTCTTCCTCACCACATTTTCCTCAAGTTTTAATAGATTTTCAACTTTATTGCCAAAGCATTAGGTTCAAGGTTGATTGGGAATATTTGTCAATTTTTGGTGGCATGAAGCGATGAGATCTGTACTACAACCACAAAAATCAAAAACATATATGTGGCATCTACTAGCCCACAAGGCCACTAGGAATGGCCGTCGCTTAAAGAGGAGGCGTGTATCGCAGTGAGAACATTATGGGCTTACATTTTATCATCATCTGCTTAGTCTTTTCCCAACTATGTTGGGGTCGGCTTAAAGTCTAACCGGATGCAGCTGAATTCCAGTATTTTACAAGGAGCGACTGCCTATCTGACCTCCACAATAATCCTGGGTAATACGATACCCGGTCACTGACTACCTGTAACGACTGCCAAAGATCTATATACATACATATATGGCAGCCGGGACGAACAGCTTAACATGCTTTCCGAGGCACGGAGGAAACTAGGTAGGTATGTAATGGGTGGTCACCCACGACCTTACATTTTGCACATCCATAAATATCTACATCTTTGTCCCAAGAAGCGACACGTAGCAAATTAGCCAAACACGGAATGTCGCGCTAAATCAAGTGTAGTGTATTCCTAACCTTTGACGCGCTTGTCGCCTTGCCTCGCGCCTCGCGCCTTCCAGCCTCGCCTCGCCTCGCAAATTTTGTTACGACTTAAATTTATTTTATTTTTCACACTCGACGGAACACGGGTACTAGTAATTTTTGTATAACGTCGTTTTTTTTGTATCGAGCTGGAACCGTGTTTATTGATTCTAGACTTTGTAGTTGGGGTTAAATAAAGGCCGAGTTTCCTTGTAGAAACTCGTCCCAAGGGCCTAGACAGGGGTTATGATTGACAATGCCAGATGTCGCTTAAGGCTGGGGTTTATTTTCACATTTATCATTACGCTTGTAATCTCCAAAGGGTTAGCAGAGGTGTAGGTACCTACCTACCTAAAACTACATCCATAATTATGTCGCTAGTAATGTTTTATTCCCTTTTTTTTTGGCGGGTGGAAAATCATCAAATAACCCCTCCCGCTCTTGGGCAGAGCGAAAGGGAGTGTCAGACTTCTACTGAATAAAAACCACCCATGTTTCTTCTTAGCCCTTACGCCGAGGCTGCGGTATTTCTTTCGAACAACCCGCAGCCCCGACGGGATGTTTTATTCCCTTAGGGAGCGAGCCTAGTCCCATCAAGTTCAGACTCCGGGATATACCGGAAAAATTCAATAACACTTCTATTAGACCGACCTGAGAATCGAACCCAAGACCTCGAGACTAAGCAGATCACTATACCATGGAGGCATTCAAAAGCATGAAGACTCGAAGAAATGATAACGTTCTTTAAACATCTAAGTAAAAGACGAGGCAATGTCGTAATATTTATAACTAACGAAGTACGACACTCGAGAGAGGTACATGTGCAAGAATTTTTATCAATTTGTTACGGGAGCTTTCGGCAATTTAGGTTAGGAGCCTGCTCGCGCCTAAACATACACATCGAAAATGGATGGCCGTGGCTCAAAAGAACGTTAAACAGTTAGTTCAGGCTATTATTTATAGATTTGGGCTGGTATTTGATGAAGCCCGAAAGTCTGACAATTTTCAGTCTTACAAATGATTAAGGGGTCCGGATAGCCAGTCGCTCCATGTGCCATATTCAGCTTCGTTTTGGTTAGATTGGAAGCCGGCTACAACTTTGTTGGGATGCTAAGTAGAAGATTAGAGAGGCTAAGAATAAATAACCAAGAAAATAGATTGTTACTGATACTACTAAGATGAAGCAACAAACATTTATTTTATTTTATTACTACTGGATGGTAATGGGTCAGGTCGACGGAAGAAGATCACGCGGTCGCTCACCTACCCGCTGGTCAGACCTTGTAAAGTCGCTTACTGGCCTATCAATAACCAAGGCAATAAAGACTGTCGAGGACAGGATTACGTGGAGGAACTTAGTGCATCGGGTGATTAACACTTCAAGCTAGACACGACCTTCAGCAATGAAGATAACGACTACGAAGAAGAGACTTTAACTAGCCGCGTCATCCTCCTACTGGCCGAAGGCAGTCCCCATGATTTTAAGTTCTTTCAATTCAGGGCTGATATGAACCACTGGTCATTGGTTCGTGCCAATTTGTCCCGCCATCTTCTACAAGGTCTGCGGCGACGCCTTCTGACTGTGTGAGGGCTCCGAAAAGTGGCTATTTTGTATTACAGCTTAAAGTTTAAGCTACAATTATTATTTTCAGCGTTAAAGTGGGTAAGTGCAGATAGTGATCGTTTAAGCCCTACTAACCAAAAAACAACCCAACTTGTTTATTTCTTCCTACCCACTTCGGAAGTCGAACTAACGATGATATTCTTAAAAGAAGCATGTCTCCTAAACTATTCTCGCCGAGTATTCCCGTGAGGCAAGCTTATAGCAATCCGGCGATGTTGTTGACAAATGTTCGGCCCGACGGGCTTTACGAGCAAAACGGGCATAACTCAGGCAGAATTCAGGCACATTTGCTTACAAACTTCTCACATATTTCATCTTTTTACGCGCTGTGGTGCAAATGTCTTTATTGATGACATTGTGTCTGCTGAGTTTGTTGGCAATGCGATGATCATGTTTACTTTTATTGTTATGCTACGTCTTGTTGAAACAATACCTAACTCCTCGTTTACGACCGCAGGCGATGCGAATGTAAAAAGATACCGCGGCCGCGACACAAAGGGCTAAGAAGGAATATGGTGGTTTTAGTCAGTAGAAGTCTGACAATCCCATACCGCTCTGCCCAAAAAAAAAAGGCGATGCTAATGTGAGATCAAGGTTGAAGGTAGCCAGTTACACAAAATAATAGTAGATAATAATCAAAACTTAAATTATTTTTACTGAAAAAATATTATTTTCTTGAGAGTTCTATAATGTTACCTTTTATTCATTATAAGAGAAAAGTAACTATGTACATTAATTAAAAACTATTAAATAAACTAACAAGAAATTATAAAAAGGCATCAAAATACTGCTCCTCAACGCTGTCAGCCGATAATGTGCCCAAAAGACGGGCATTGCCACGTTGTGTGGCAACACTTAGCCTCTGGCCAAGATAAAAGCCAGCCCTTGGGTCACGAGAAGCGTCAACTAAGCGTTTTGAAATTTCCTTAAACAGGCTATGAGCACTCGGACCCCACGGCCCTAGAGTTTCAACCCCAAACGGCTCGAAAATATAGTAAAAATACATCAAACCTATACGTGTGGGGGTGTCTATAGTCTAGGACAGGTCTTTTAAAATTACACTGAGGTTTCTTAAATTATTTTTCTCATAGTAAATCGTTAGAAATATAGACACTTCCAAAGTGGTAAAATTTGTTCCCCCTCCCTCTAACTTTTAAAATAAGAGACAAGGTATATCGAGAAATATGTATATAACGAGAAGTGTAAGAAAACATACAATGTCTAAATCCAGTCACATTAATTTATGCGTGAATGTTATAAGATAGTAGGTATAATCCTTAAAGCTATAATACAACATATCGGGCATAATTGGCCGGGTATTAGAGGTGGAAGTGGTCACGTTACCCGGGCATAAAGTTTGACCGGTCCCGGGTGGCCGTGTTTTGCATAAACTACAACCGGAATATTGATGGTGGCAGCGAGGGCAATATTGTGAGAGACGATTTTATAGCGATTATTACAAGTCCAATAATTCAAAGGGGCTTTGTATTATTTGTTACTTGCGCCTTTTTATTTTATTGTTAACTAGCTGATGCCCGCGGCTTCACCCGCGTGGATGTCGGTCGAATTATATACTAAAACCTTCCTCTTGAATCACTTTATCTATTAAAAAAACCGCTTCAAAATCCGTTGCGTAGTTTTAAAGATTTAAGCATACATAGGGACGGACAGACAGCGACAGCGACTTTATTTCATACTGTGTAGTGATGAACACGGTTTTATTATTAAAACTGGTAATAATCAATAGCATTAAAGTAGCAGTGGCCCAGTGATGGCGACCCCAACTTACGAACAGTAAGTCGCCTCGAACCCAGGCAACAGGCGCATTAATTCGTGTAATTTATTTCATCACCGCTGCTCTCAAAATGGTGAAGGAAAAGATCGTGAGGAGGTTTCCTCATGCATGTCAGAACCACAAATTCGAAAACATGTGACATCTACCAACCCGCTCTGGGTACGCGTGGTGGAATATAGCCCACCCCCCTCCTAGAGAGGAGGCCTGTTCGATATGTATTTCAGCCTGATACTTCCACGCGTTCCCGAGAAAAAGGATCTTGACAAACGGACAACAAAGTTATTCTATTAGGGTTCCGTTATTGCCGATTTACCGACTTATGAATCAAATAAGGCTGATAATTAACTCTTTTTGAACGTTACGACATAGTTCCTAGTGTTTTAGCTGAGAAGGAGAAGTGGCGGAACGAAATCCCCAGCAACACAGCTTACGAGGGCAGAAATCAAGCTTCAAGATTCCTTATTTGCGTGAAATACGTTACATTATGGTCTTACAAATTATTTGGTGTATCGTCCCTCAGAATACAAGTGGTTATGTTTGCACAGATTTAGCGGTCTGCTATTGAATGTTAACTATATTCCGCGGCTGTACGTGTTGTTGTTATGCGGGTAACGCCTAGTAATTGTTGGCACAGACTGCTCCAGGCAAGATATTCACACGATTCGCTTTTTCAGAGATTATTTTAAATATCAAAATATTTTCACAATAACTGCCACTCGGTCTTTAGGTAAAGACGAGCTTACCAATTGGTTTGTCTGTGGATAGGTGACCGCCCATTACATGCCAAGTTTTGCTCCGTGCCTAGTAAGTTATGTTAGCTTTATTGTCTTTTTTTTTGTCAATTTGTATGCCCTCACGTCATCATCATGATCTTCCTGCTATTTGGGGTCGGCGCAACACTTTTTTTTTTCAGCTGACTAAAAACCTGTAATTAACATGAAGCGACTGCCTATTTAAACTCCACAACCCAGTTAGTACTCGGTAAATGATACTCCTTGTTCAGATTGGTTGTCAGATGGGCTTCTATAGCTACTCGTAACGGTTGTAACAAACTCGACGGCATAGTCAAGAAAAATGAGGCCTGTACGTTCGGAAACCAAAGCTTGTCAGTACAATACATTAGCTAGACCAGTTGCCGGCTATCAGTCAGTTATGTGATCGTCACTCTGTTGAGTAAATCACCAGTCATCCTGCCCGGGCCGGCTACCCGACGCTATCCCGGCTCTTCGGTGCTGTAGGGTATGAATGTGACGAGGTTTAAACAGCTTTCTGACCGGATAGATTCACAGATCCTGCACGTATAACATAATTTAAAAAAAAACTGATGATAAGGACATCACCATTTGCCTAGCCTTTTCCCAACTATATTGGGGTTGGCTTCCGATCTAACTGGATGCAGTTGAATACCAACATAGTCCACAATTCAGTTAGTATTGATTAATATTGGTAAAACTTGTCAGACTTTGGAACTTGGTTCGAAAGTCTGGACTCTGTCAGATATTTACAAATGACAGCTGTAAACAAACGATCAAAAAGCATAATTATTGTGAATTTGTGTTTGATCTAAGACAGGAAGCTCAAAAATCTAGTCAATTTCATTTAAACCGCTATGACTTAAAAGATTTCTCGCCATTTTTCTGATCACACTAATATTATAAAGGCGAAAGTTTGTGAGTGTGTATGTTTGTTACTCTTTCACGCAAAAACTACTGAACGTATTTGAATAAAATTAGGAACACAGATAGTTTATAACCTGGATTAACACATAGGATAGTTTTTATCCCGATTTTATCTTCCCGTGGGATATTTTTCGAGTTGTAGCGTGCGAAGTCGCTGGCAACACCTATAGTCTGTTTAGTCTAGTGTGTGTGGTGTTCCGTCGCTTCCGCGGGCAAGTCCCACAAGAACGCGCAGTGACTTAGTGCGCTAGTGAAGTGTTACTAACATAGTTTTAAGGCTCTATTAACTAGCACAAATTGTATTTTATCATATTTATGTTAGTCTGTAAGGTATTTATCTATGGGCCTTGTTGCCTGAAAATAAATTGATTATTATTTACTTATTTATTTATATAAAAGCTAAGACCTGCCCCAGCGCTCTGTATCTACATTCACGCTCAGTGGTCTAGTACCCGGGCGTTGGTAACACGATCTAAACTGATGATAGCTCCATGCCTATGTCCGGAATAATCTAGACGGATCTGCGTCCGGTACTATTGACAACACAAACCTAAACAAGCTATATTTAGAACTAGATCACGCTTGTCTCCTGCAAACGGTAATGCAGAGGTGTATTCAAATGTAAGTACATCTACGTTTCACCTGTTGCTTGTGATAGGGGCGAGCCTATATTGCCTCTAGATACAGACTCCATGGTTGCTGTGGAAAATTTCGGATGGAAATCCAATCTCATGCTTAGAAGTCGCGCAAAAGACCACAGATCCAAAGAAGCTGACAAAATAAAAAAAAAACTGGCGGGGTCAGACGTACCAAAAACGGGCTTCGTCGCCGAGGGAGGCCTAGAAAACGTTGATTTGGAGACTTAGAAGAGTTTTTGAGAGATTTGCAGGAGAAAACCGCACGCAGACAAGAGTGGGATGTAATGGGGAGTCTTTTGACCAGCAGCGGGACAATGAAAGTTTAATCTTAACATAATTAAAACCAAGGTTTTGTTGTGTTTTCATTGAAAAGAGTCTCATGTCCATTCTCCCTCGTAGAGATTCAAATAAAAAAAAAACAAATTTATTTTTATTTAGCAATACAACAGAAAACTCACAGGATTAACAGCGGGTCCCAAACTAGGCACAGCCTGTATCTTGGTGACCCGAACACTACACAAAGTTGAGCATTTTAAATGGACTGTTCTTTCACAAATGAAAAACAATTGAACTTTCAATGCTTTGTGACTTGTGATGTGTGGTAATGTGTAATGTTTAAGTGCCTGCAATGGTCATTGTAATTGAAATAAATGCTTTTGACGGAACCGATCTATTTCATCCCGCCATCTCCTTCGTGGCCTGCCGCGACCCCGTCTCACTGTGTCAGGGCACCAGTTTCCTGCTATTTGGGCCAGGTCAGTTATTTTTGTTTTGGAACGCAGTATTGTGTTAATTTAACACCTAGTAATACACTGCGCTCCATTGCTCGTTGTGTGAGAGTAGAAAACAGTTATTGCTGCCTATCACTTCCGTATGCGGCAGTACGGGTACGTAGGACTGCAACTGTAGGTGTCACATGTGTATGCGGCAGTACGGGTACGTAGGACTGCAACTGTAGGTGTCACATGTGTATGCGGCAGTACGGGTACGTAGGACTGCAACTGTAGGTGTCACATGTGTATGCGGCAGTACGGGTACGTAGGACTGCAACTGTAGGTGTCACATGTGTATGCGGCAGTACGGGTACGTAGGACTGCAACTGTAGGTGTCACATGTGTATGGGGGCGAGTAAGTTATAGTTCGGCGCTAGTAACTTGTGCCGATAGAGTTATGGCGGGACATCACTCTAGGACCGTTGTTGATTACTGCGAATTTGCCTTTATATCGCTACAATAACAACCTTAATCACATCATCTGCCTGCCTTTTCCAAACTATGTTAGGGTCGGCTTCCAGTCTAACCGGATGCAGCTGAATACTAATTTTACATGGAGCGACTGCCTATCTGACCTCCACAACCCAGGTAAATCCAGGTAACAGTACGATAAGTATACCATGCCATAATGAGAATACATATGAAACGGACATAAAAAATACATTGACTGAAGCGGTAACGTGGCTTAATAATAATAATTTAAAAATTAATACAAATAGAACTTTGATTATGCACTTTAGCCAACGATCATCACAATTTTCTAATCTAGACATTGAACATGATAATAACAAAATACAGACAGCTAATGCTACAAAATTTTTAGGCCTAACAATCGACAGAAATTTAAATTGGAAAGCGCATATTGAAACTCTAGCCAAAAGAATAAGCAGTGGTGCTTATGCGTTATATAAATTATCACGTACGCTAAATATAGAAGCACTTTTAACGGCCTACTACGGTTTAATTGAATCCGTCATTAGATATGGTGTTATCTTCTGGGGTAACTCAACTGATAGGGAGATCATCTTTAAAAGACAAAAGTATTGCTTGAGATCTATGTTTAATCTCGAAACTAAAGCTGTAAAAATTATTTCACTAAATATCAAATTTTAACATTGCCTTCGCTTTATATTTTGGAAATAGCAATCTTTGTAAAAACAAATCCACATTTGTTTCCTCGGATGGCAGACAAGTTTCCAAGAAATAGACGATAGCAAGCTCTGTGTATATACATCAAAAACTGCACTTATGCGCAAGAGTGTTTTTTGCATGGCATCAATTATCTACAACAAATTGCCCAAAAGTTGGAAAGAGCAAACTATACCTAAATTTAAACAAACAATTAAATTGTTTTTGGCACAAAAAGCATATTATAGTATAAACGATTTTTTGAATGAGACATTTTGATTATTATACACAAATAAATATAATTTAATTGATTGATAAAATTGTATTAGGTAATTATGAAAGACTTATTGTATATTAGAAATATTATTGTAATTATATCTTATTTTATTTGTAATCTGTAATACTGGACATGGACTATAAATAATAAATCAATGGATAATTTTAATAATTGAACATAAGACTTTGGTTTGCTGACTCTGATTGACTGATATTTTAAAATCATTAATTTAATAATAATAATTGTAATTTTATGTACCCAAGATATTTGCACGCCATGAGAACTGGCAGACATGTCGTGAGCCACTATTCTTTATTATCTTGCATGCATGTATTATTTTATTTTAATTCTGTATGTAAACACATGTTTAAGCAAATAAATTTTCTTATTCTTATTCTTATTCTAACAATACTAAGTCCACCCCTTTTTTTTTTTCCCCTCCTGCTCTTGGACAGAGCGGAAGTGAGTGAGTGTCAGACTTCTACTGACTAAAAACGACCTATGTTCCTTCTTAGCCCTTGTGCCGAGGCCGCGGTATCTCTTCCGAACAACCCGCCGATTCCTCCGTGCCTTGGACATGTTAAGCTGTTGGTCACAGCTGTCATTCGTAGAACGTAGACAGCCGTGACAATCGGTCTTACCAATGGGGCTCATATTACCCAGTACTAACGGGGTTGTGGACGTCAGATATGAAGGGTATTCATTGTTATTTGTGTTTTTTGCAGTGATTCGATTGATTTGTCAAAAAAACAAGAAAATGTTAACTATGAATGTAGATGGCTATAAGAGTAGAGAAAGATCAAAGAAATTATTTTGTATTTTTTCCTTTTCTGTGTAATAATATTGTGAGCTCGTGGCTTAATAAGAACTGCCACTCGGGTCGATCTTTAGGTAAAGCTGTGCTTGCCTAGGTCGGTCTGTGGATGGGTGACCGCCCGACATACCGAGTTTCCTCCGTGCCTCGGAAAGCACGTTAAGCTGTTGGTCCCGGCTGCCATAATTATATAGATCTTTGGCAGTCGTTACAGGTAGTCAGTGACCTGAAAGTCTGACAACCAGTCTTACCAAAGGGTATCGTATTACCTAGTATTAAACTGGGTTGTGGAGGTCAGATAGGCAGTCGCTCCATGTAAAATACTGGTATTCAGCTGCATCCGGTTAGACTGGAAGCCGACCCCAATATAGTTGGGAAAAGGCTAGGCAGATGATGAATATTGTAAATAAACAATTTTGTTAAAGTTAATTCATATGATATGGAAGAGTGGGGTCTCCTAATACAGGCGTTAGACGCCTTTAAAGGAAATCCAATCATTAGTTTGTAAGAGTACCTTGGCAAAAAATAATAAAAATATTAAATATTTAAACGATTGATGTACTGTGTGAAGGACGATATGGCTAGAAAGGAGGTGAGTGCTGAGATGACGAGTAATAGAGAAGTTTGGAAGAAGGAGACCTGTTGCGCCGACCCCAAATAGATTGGGATAAGGGCAGGAGAATGGTGATTCGATTGATTTGACATTCTTGTTTCTGGCCTATTTTATTACGGAATTTTCTTTAGCGTTGAGTCATTTTAGTTAGAAAAAAGCAGATGAAGTAATCTTCTCGCTCGAAACGAAAAACATCGCTGATTTATTATTAAACAACTACTAAACATTTCGCTGTGTCAGAAAAAATCACAGAACATAATAATTTGTTAGAAAAACTCTTGTGTATTTTACGCGGGTGCCAGTATTGGGGTATAATGTAGAAGTGCTAGTCTGTGCAGTACGCTCGGAATGTTAGGCTGAAACCACTGCCTCTGGCGATGCGAATCGCGTCAGGCGAAACGCGCGCGTATTTTTTTTCACTCCCATGATGAACAACTTCTTTCATTTAGGGACCGGTCAAACTGGTAAAAAATTTAACCGGTTAAACCTATGAGTTTAATCATATATTTATATGGGTTAATAGATAGTGCTAGGTGGTACGTGCTAGGCAGCTGGGCTTATCCCAGTCGTATACGTTCCTTTGTGCCTATTTATTGGTCTTGTTGTTTTCTGTCTCTTACTAATAAGAAGGGAAGTGGAAATTGTGTTTTGGACTGCCTCGTTGGTCTAGTGGTTGCAAGCGCTACTGCTGAGCATGAGGTCCTGGGTTCGATTCCCGGGTCGGGCAAAGTGTTATTGGCTTTTTTCATCAGGAATTTATCAGTAACAGCTACGGAGTCTGGATTTGTGCCCGGTTGATGGCAATAGGCTCGCCGCCTATTACATGGGACTTAAACATAACTGGCGAAATGTGGGTGTACTATTAGGTACACCTCTGCCTAACCCTTCGGGGATTACAGGCGTGATGATATTATGTTATGTTCATTGCGGGATCCAAGACAGTTGAATTTTTAATCTGGGACTACGTCGGGCTTCATTGTCTTGGTGCTTTTCTGGTAGTCACCACTGTTGATTCTGTCTTTCAGAATCCGTCATTTCATGCATATTTTTAAACGCATAAATATTTTATTGTAAACGGTTATTATAGACCGATTAACCGTGTCAACCTTAACTCTAGAGTTTTGCACCTAACCATAAAAATAACCCGTAAATGGGTAATCTTTACGGTCCCTGCTTTCACATTCAGCAGTCAGAAATCGCGTGTCGCTTGAGCTTGCAGGTCGTGGCCAAGGGGTTTAAGGTCCTTCTGCGTACATTCGCTTGGTGTTTCGTAGTGCTCCCCGAGGCGTGCCGCCGACACTTTTTACCTAAGTTTTATTATTCTATTTAGCGGGAAATTGCTTTTTCACTGTTTCTCAGCTCGGATTATTGATTAGCTCGCCGAGTGCTGAGTTTTCCTGCGAAATATAGGAAAGTATATTTTTCTTAGAAAGTTTAGTAGCTTGTTTTTCTCAGGGTGTTTATTATGTTTGTTCAAAATAATATTTTCTTGTGAATCTAATCTGCATGAATCATAAATATGTATTATGTAGCTACGTATGTATTTTCAATAATTTACATGGAAACAACTAAATATCTTCTTAGTACCTACCTATTGGCCTTTTAAGTAAGGGATATGGCTGCGGGTTGTTCGCAAGAGATACCGCGGCCTCGACATAAAGGTCTAAGAAGGAACATAGGTGGTTTTTAGTCAGTAGAAGTATGACACTCCCTTTCGCTCTGCCCAAGTGCGGGAGGGGTTATTTGATGGTTTCCCACGCCCAAAATAAAAAAAGGGAAATACTTCGCGGAGCGCCTAACAAGCTTACTAATAAAAAAAAAATATATTTCATGTATAGTTGGGTATATGGATCTGCATAGTTATTCACAAACAATCGAAAACTTATAAAAAAGCCAAGTCGCGCAACTCAGTTCTTCTATCGTAAAAAGAGATCCATGTAATATCAAGTCAGTTCATTTATTCAGTCCCTACTTAAGGGACCTTTTACCTCAAGTTATTACGTAATTAGCTCACCTACTAACAACATGTTATAGTGACCATATCAATATTAAAAATCTTTGATGTTTTAAATAAATAGATTGACTTGGCCATCGCATTGGTTACTGAAAATTCAGTCTTCTACCTTTATCCACACCGAAGTTATAGGAGGTCGAAAATGGCCTAAACCGTGCCGCTTTATTGCTCGACTTGGCGAGGGCACTATCGTGCCCCCAGATTGATACCGAATCGAATATGTCGTATGTCATCTTTTTTCGGCATTACGAGAGCGAATGTAATGGACATTCGACATATTCGATTCGGTTTCGATTCGATTGTTTGTTTGTGAATAGCTATGCTTGATGAAGGCAGAGAGATAGATTATAGTCTATAATCTGTATGAGCTATTTACCTGGCTAAACTTCACTGAAAATCAGCAACTGGACAATTACGAGTAATAGTATGTCGCTGGAACAGACTGTGGTCGACTCAAATTATTGTAATTTATATTCTCTCACCATGTGGTAGATAATTTCGAGCTGTATACCATCAGTCAGGATGGCCGAGCGGTCTAAGGCGCCAGACTCAAGGAAACCTGGCTCACTGAACGTGGGTGCGAGCTGTTCTGGTCCTCTCTGAGGGCGTGGGTTCGAATCCCACTTCTGACATACTCTTTTTGTGAATATTTGCACTTTGTTGATTAAGGCATATGTATGAATGGACGGGGTGGGAAATGTCTGTGCATTTTAATTTGAATCAAATGTGGTAAACATTATTTTTACAGGAGTTCGCTGTTGATTAACATCACGCGTCTAATCCTCGATTGGTTAGGCAGAGGTTTCCCACATTTTGCCAGATAATGTTTAAGTCCGATGTAATACGGGACGAGCCTATTGCCATCAAGTATCAACTGAACACAATACCAGCCTCCGTGGCTGCTACTGTGAAATTCCTGATAAAAAAAACTCAATAACACTTCGCCCGACCCGGGAATTGAACCTAGGACCACATGCTCAGCAGTGCCGCTCGCGTCTACTACACCAACGAGGCAGTTCCTAACTTGTTCGTGAAATTACAAACGGTTTGCATTCGCATTGAGCGGACTCAAGTGTACTGGCATTTGGTAGTGCGCACTAACCCTTTTTCTTTTGGTGGGTGGAAAATCATCGAATAACCCCTCGGATCCCGCTCTTGGGCAGAGCGAAAGGGAGTGTCAGACTTCTACTGACTAAAAACCACTCATGTTCCTAATTCTTAGCCCTTCATGTCGAGGCCGCGGTATCTCTTGCGAACAACCCGTAGCCCCGACGGGGTGCGCACTAACCCTTTTTTTTTTTTTTTTGGGGGGTGGGAAATCATCAAATAACCCCCTCCCGCTCTTGGGCAGAGCGAAAGGGAGTGTCAGACTTCTACTGACTAAAAACCACCATGTTCCTTCTTAACCCTTCAAGTCGAGGCCGCGGTATCTCTTGCGAACAACCCGTAGCCCCGACGGGGTGCGCACTAACCCTTAGAAAGTAATCTTCATTAGTGGCAGGCGATGCACAGTCACACACTGTGCCTATGAACCGCAGCAGTGACGTCACACGGCTCATTATTCCGCCACGCTTTCGGGTCAAGAGCACCCTTTAATATACGGTACTGGCACAAAGAAATACTGCTGAAAGACGTTTCGTCTCATGTAGGTTTGCCTCGAATAAATAAGTTCTTTATTTCAACAAAAGATATCATTACAATATTTATAGACTAACTCAGAGATATTTAATGATTACTTAGTAAAGGTTTGACATACAAAACCTTTAATAAAGTGTCAAAATCTTTACTTACTGCGGTACTCAGACATATTTAATAATTACTTAAGCCGTCACTTAGTAAAGTTATGACATACTTTTGTACGGCAAAACTGTTTAAACCTTTAATAAGTGATGGCCTTAGTCATCATTAAAGCTCTCTGAGTGCGGCAATATGTGATGGCTTTTCAATATCTCTAGTACGGCAATAAGAGCTTATAACAAGGTCATAATAATTTTATTACTCCTAAACTAAAGCGTCAGTGATTTTCCGGTTACAAATAAAGCCATATAAATCAGGATGTTGTAACACTAAGCTAAATTACAAATTGCCGCATACAAATGCGCACATTCCCACATTCGATACAAAATAAAAAAAACCAAAAACATTTTGCACCCGCTTTATTCATACTCAAGCCTAAATGAACAAAGTGCATACATCCACAAAAAGAGTATGTCAGAAGTGGGATTCGAACCCACGCCCTCAGAGAGGACCAGAACAGCTCGCACCCACGTTCAGTGAGCAAGGTTCCCTTGAGTCTGGCGCCTTAGACCGCTCGGCCATCCTGACTGATGGAATATAGTTCGAAATACTCCACCACGTTCGTGACGTAAAAACGTTTTATTCCGGTGTTGATAAAATCTTGTTACATAGTAATGTGAGTCTGTTTGTTTGTCACGCTTTTGCGTTTAAACGGCTTAACGGATTTGTATGAAATTTAGCACGGGGTTAGACCATGACCTGGGTTAGGAAATAGGATAGTTTTTGTCCCGATATTACATTCTAGTGCGGTAATTATAGATTGTAGCCAATTCCTTTTCAAAAAGAAAGGAGTCCTGTTTCCCAGCAGAGGGTACATTAATAGGCTGATAATTATGATGATCTTCTTATGGTGCTAGCAGTAAGGTCTAAAACTCATCGCCTTAGTGTCAGAGTTTCTAAACAGCCTCAAGAGCCTCTGACATCTGGGGTAGACTTGAGAGTGGTGGTACGGAGGCTTAAGGCCAAAAATACCGCCTCGGGACCCGATGGCTTGCCTGGCAAAGCCTGGGTCCTAGCCTCAGAGGCTCTTGGGCCCCGACTGGAGGGGTTTCTTAAGCGCGTGCTGAAAGAGGCCAGTTCCCATTTCACTGGATGACAGGGAAGCTGGTCCTCATTCAGAAGCCCCCGCCCTGCGGACTCGCCGTCCGCATACCGGCCGTTTGTGCCCACGACCACTGGGTCACAAGGCAAACGCCTAAACCACTCGACCACGGAGGCAGTTTATGATGATGATGAGATAATTTCTGACTTCCACGTGGGAGAAGCCACGGGTAGTCTAGTTACAGGGAACTGCTTTAATAAAACAAATAGCAAATGATAGCTTTCGTTGGAGGATTAAGGGAATACAGGAGATTACTCCTGTATTCCCTAATCCCATATGTATCCATTAAAATCGACCATTAAATAGTTACTATTACTTGATTTGGATGAACTGCCTCCGTGGTCGCGTGGTTTAGGCGTTTGCATACTGACCCGGTCGTCGTGGGTTCGTTTTCCTCGGGAAGCGTACTTTGCAAAGTTGTTTCCAGTTTGGCCAGGACATTGCAGGCTTGAAACACATGATTGTCTGACAAAATGAAGGTTCCGTGCTTCGGAAGGCACGTATAAGCCGGTGATCCCGGCCACCAAATGGCGGTCCTCATTCAAACCATGTCAGAGGCAATTGAGGCAGTTTAGAAACTCTGACACTAGGGTGTGTGGGGTCGTTAGACCTTACTGCCTACACGATAAATAGAAGAAGATGGAGGGGGGTGGGGGTTGGATTTAAGATTCTTCCGTTTTCATAATTTACCTAAGTTGGTATGAATAGTACTGGATTTATTCCGATCTACCCACCGGTCTGTACCCTCTGGTGGTAATTGCAACTTTATCGCATCGACAACCGTCTGATTCAGTCGCATTTGCTTCTACCTCTGTCCTCATTGGTGGCAGATGACACTAATATTAGTGGATTCCTCCACCAGTGGTGACAGACACGTGCCATGATTGTAAAAGTGGGGCCGGATTTTTCGAGAAAATAACTTAACGTTTCAAAGACAAAACTGTAAATATTTGTAAACAAAAATTCTAAAGAAGGAAATAAACAAGCAGAATATTTAGAATTCCTCTTCGTGAACAGAAAAAGAAATATTTTCTTAATAAATTCGAAGCGAAAAGAATAAAAATAAACATAATGATTTCAGTTATTTCTTATCGCGAATACTTTCTTCCTCAATACAGAAATTCACGTTTTTATAACAAAATATGAGGTGAATTTTTCTCGAAATATCGCGAAAAACAATTTCGTTTCTTATTGCTTTCACGAGTAACAATATTGTACCTTTACTGAAGCGGTTACAGAACCTTTTCACGAGTAACAGGTTGTGGTGTTCAAACCTTGCACCTAAGTGCGCACGGCAAGCACGACTATGAGTTCGTTGAACTCTGTACCTACACGAGCGAACGGCAAGCGCAACGACGAGTTCGTTGAACTCTGTAGCTAGGCAGGCAGTGGGCAGTTGATATCACACGTCGTTCGTTAGAGTATTTCTACATCCCTTATTGGTTTTTTGATTTTAGCCGTATTATTTAGACATAAATGCAGTACAGAAAATATAATTCTGCTGTTAAATAAAGGAATTAATGAACTGCCTCGTTGGTCCAGTGGTCGTAAGTGGGACTGCTGTGTGTGCATGAACACCTGGGTTCGATTCCCAGGTCGGGTAAAGTGTTATTGGGATTTTCTATTAAGGATTTCTCAGTTGGTGCCACAGAGTTTGGATTTGTGCACGGTTGATGGCAATAGGCTTGCTTCCTAAGGCCTCATTTACGGACATGCGGGGCGTCACGCGGCACAATGTGTGTGTGTGTGTTTTTAATTCAAACACATGGCGATGTATGAAAACGTTAACGATTTCAAACGTCGATTTTACGAGAAGCGATTTTCCGCACGTTAGTTGAAAATGCGGCGTTCGTTGCGGTGGACGCGCCTCTCAGTAAATTAATAAAAAAGCTCGAGACGAACCTTCTGCACGCGCCGCGCGACACCCCGCGTCTCCGTAAACGAGCCCTAAAACGGAACTTAACTAATGGCTGTGCAGGGATTGCAGGCGTGATGTTATCGGGGTTGCGGGTTGTTCGAAAGAGATACCGCGCCCCTGACACAAAGGGCTAAGAAGGAATATGGGTGGTTTTTAGCCAGAAGTCTGACACACCCTGCCGCTCCGCCCGGAGCGAAAGGAACCATTTAATGATTTCCCACCCTCCAAAAAAAGGCGTAATGTTATGTCAAGTTCACTATGCCCATGGAAATTCTACATACAGCTTGCAGGTATTTCAATAATCTGTATATTTACTAAAACCACAGCGCGAAGCCAGCAGTTTCCCTGATTACACGAAAATACGTGTAAACACGGTCCAATGAGTGAATTTGTCAAATAATCACATTTGACCGCTGATTCTGGCCGCGTCGATTATGCGGTCACCTCTAATTGAAATACTACACTGTACCGCTAAATTGTCCCGGCGTGAAATACACTAATTAATGTGTGGGTTTAGTTAAAAATAGTATTGTTGTATGCATGTCATCATCATCTGCCTAGCCTTTTCCCAAGTATGCAGGTGTCGGCGTCCAGTTTATACGGATGCAGCTGAATGCCAGTATTTTACATGGAGCGACCTCCACAAACCAATTCCCTTTCGGAGTAAGTACTGACTACCTGTAATGATTGTCAAAGTTCTTCAAATGACAGCCGGCACCACCTGCTTAACGTGCTTTCCGAGGATACTCGTAATGGGCGGTCACTCATACACGCACGACCAACCCAGATTTAGCCACGAGCTCCTCCATATTATTGTATGTATGTATGAATAGTAATTTTGTAATAAAACTCTCAACACAATACTTTATAATTACTTATTGTCTTCTCTAACCTGAACGCTGCACGCTGACCAAATTCTAGATACCTAAATACCGCCAAAAAAACAGCTGTCAAAATACCGTAATAACTTTGGGACAAGCCCGCCACACTATTCCCAAACCACTGTTACTCCTGTTAGCCAGAATCAACAGTGGCGACCACAAGAAAAGCGCCGAGACAATGAAGCTCGACGAAGTCCCAGGGAAACGATTTAACTGTCTTGGATCCCGCAACGAAATTAATCAGAAAAGAATAGCGGAGGAGTAGGAAAAATACCATAATGCTACCACTCGCTGAATGTTAATCGATTCTACCGCCATTCGTCTTTTGAATCAAGTCATCGTCATCATTCTTTTGAGGCCTATATCCTAATTCTTTTTGGTCGTCGTATGTCTTAGAATTACATAATTGTATGTTGTCCTGGTAGAGTATTGTTCTGCTTAGAATTTGGAGCCTTAGTCTGAAAACTCTTAGAACTTTTGAATAAAGTCATAGATAAGTAACTTAATATTTAAATAAAAGTGATATGATTTAATAAAACACTAAATTATAAGTATTAAAATCACAAATCTGACAGAATATAAATTTAAAACAACAACTCTGTATGGTGGTGTGTGTTTGTGTTAAATACATTTTCAGACTAAGGCCTCAAACCCTGTCCGTAAGCAGAACAATACTATCTACCAGGACAACATACATATCTAGTAGTAGCGTATTCTCCACAGTCTTTTGTGAGGCGACACGGACGTGACAAGGGAGGGCACAAAGCCCTCTCCAAGACGTGCAGCGCCCTCAATGGCGGCCAATACCCTCCTTGTAGTTGAAATATTACGAACCTCTGTGTATATCTGTACTAATAATTTGAAGAGTTTGTTCTTTTCAACACGTTTATCTCTGGGATTATCGGTGGATTTGAAAATTGAACATTTTAAGATAAGTGGCGAAAGTGCATTCGAGGCGGAAACCATGTATTTTCAACTTCAACCTGGTGGCGAAAGCAAAGCACGAAAACCGCAAATTAAGTCATAGCTTCCTAATAGTTCACAACAAAAATACTTTATGTTTAATTATTTTATCTTAGAAAGTGTATTGAAAAACGTCGTTTGATACACGTTTGGACATTTGGTCTGCAGTCCAGCCCCATAACAACCTTGCCTGCGACTCGTTTGTGAATTCCACATCGAATGCAATAAGAAACATTCCCTTCTTATATCAAAATGTACTATTTCGGTTGATAGTCAAAATCTTACCGATAAAATCAAATATTTTAATGGATGTCTTATACCCTTATCGATACTGGGAGGCACTTGTTCTTCCCGTCATTGCGATATTTTATCTGGATCATACCTAGGGACTTTCTAGTTACGGAGATGTTGAAGATCAAAGTTCCAACTTTTCCACCCGTTTCTTATAATCACAAGTTGTAAATAAAACTCATAACTTTAAATACCTCCGTAATCCTTGTAAAATTATTCAACGCATCCATTTTAACATTTTTTTTTTAGTAGATCGTTGCCCCACACTAGGAATTTCTCCTGTATCGTGGGTGCGTTCACAAACATTTAAATTCACATACACAAATACCCAGACCCGGAACAACTATCTGTAGGCCATACAAATATTTGTTCCGTGCGGGGATCGAACCAGCGACACGCAGCGCAGCAGTCCATTGCTTGAGCCACTGCGCCTACCGTGCCGCCAGAAGAATTAGGAGTGCGTTACATTTCATTGAACTCTGATTAACCCTAAAATGCAAGTTAACTTTAGGGTTTTTCACATAGCTATAGAAATTACCCAAACTTTACCGGTCCCTGATCATTGTAGGATTATTGTAGGAGTTTCTGCCTACCTCCACGGGAAAAAGGCTTGCGAGATTATATTGTATGTATTTTGTAAATTAATTCCCATCGTCCGTCAGTAAATAATAATACCGATTGTGACCTGTTTATTGATATTCATATTGAGCTGTTAATTTTAATTGGTAATCATGTTCAGCTTGCATGGCAGCCGATGTAGTTATGATAATATAAATGATTTATTGACATTAAATTCATTTTCGTTTGAATGATTTTTATTCAAGTAGCTTGCAAAAGGTTTTATAGTCGACTGATATCTTTGCCCACGAGCTATCCGATCAAGCGACACGCGTTGCAACCAAGGATCGGACTATACATCATCATCTGCCTGTCCTGTCCCAACTATCTTGGGTTCAGCTTTCACCCCAACCAGATGGAGCTGAATACCAGTACTTTACATGGAGCGATTACTCATAGAATCTGGCATCCCAGTTACGGGGTAATACGATACCCCATGGTAAGATTGGTTATCACTTTCGAGCCATTGAAGCCAATGAAATGAAAGCGAATCCGCACTGGGCCCGCGTGGTAGATTAGGAGATTATTAACCCATTTCCTCTCAAAGAGTGGAGGTATGTGTCTCAGCAGTGGGAACATTAATAGGCTCTATTATTAGTTTTTTTTTATAGTGCTAGTGACCATGTCAGTTTAAAATCTTACATTAATAGGCTGATGATGATTATCAAGATATTTTCCTTCACCGAAGCAAATGATAATTATACAGTCCACACATAAATTTCAAAAAACAGAGATTCGTGCCTTAGATTCGAACTGGTGACCTATGACTTGGCAGTCCAACGGTCACACCACTAGGCTACCATCACTGGTTTTCACGTACGTGATAAAAATAATCTTTATTCCTTACCCTATTTGACGAATCACCCTTTCCGCACGTCTCAAGGAAGGGGACGTAGCTATCTAAATCAAGTGGATTGAACCAAATTATGTTAAAGGAAATTGCAATAAAGTTGATTGAAGTAAATCAAGCGAGCGTCGAAGCGAACCGGCTGATTTATATGTCCTCTCACATATACGTACACACACATAGCGTAAGAACATCACGTAGGTATATAAATGAATGTCATTGCTGAAAAAAAAGCAGTAAAGATATTTTATTGCTCGTAATATTTTGATTCATTCACATTTTGCCTTAACAACGTCGCGAATAGCTGTCAAATATTTTGTTATTTTGATTGATTAATCATAATCATCTGCATAGCCTTTTCCTAACTGTGTTGCGGTCGGCTTATAATTTAACTGAATGCAGCTGAATACCAGTACTTTACATGGAGCGACTACGTATTTGAGTTACACAATTCAGTTTGTACTGGGTAATATGATACCCTTTGGTGAGACTGGTTGCCAGGCTAAAAGGCCACTGACTACTTGTGATGACTGTCAACAGCCGCCGAGACACGGAGGAAACTTGGTGTATGAATGTATGATTGATGGTAACCCATACATAGACCAACCTAGGCCATGAAGATTACCACAAGTGACTGTTATTATCAAGCCACAAGTTCCTCTAACAGGCAGTCTTCATCATCAGCCTATAATGTTCCCACTGCAGGGACTCAGGCCTCCTCTCTAGGAGAGAGATGGGCTATAATCCACCACGCGGGCCCAGTGCGGGTTGGTAGATGTCACATGCGTTCAAATTTTTTAAGACATGTCACATTGGTTCTAAGACATGTCTTAGAACCAAAAAATTTGAACGCAACTGTGATGGAAAACATCGTGAGGCATGCCTCACGATGTTTTCCATCACAGTTTTGAGAGCAGTGGTGATGAAATAAATTACACAAAGTAATGCGCCTGCCTGGGTTTGAACCCACGACTTACTGTTCGTAAGTCGGGGCCACTACTTCTTGACCACCACTGCACTCCGCTCCATGTAAAATACTTACTGCTATGCGGAACTTTGAGCCGACTCCAATTTAGTTGAGAACAGGCAAATCAAAATCCCTTGCATCAAATTGACAAAGGAACATCCTCACAGATCATTACGAGAAAGGCTAAGACCGAAAAGCCATATGCCAAGCAGAGACGGCATGTACAGGATGTACCCAAGCACTGGCTTACAAACACGGTATTCAAAAGCATGCAGGTAGTGAGGTGGACATTTGCAGATCGACGGAGGACGTAAGAGATCTCATTCACGATGCTCAGGACTTGCTGACGGTAGCGACAGCAGAATAGCGTGATCTTTGTGACATTTGACTTGTTATATTGAAAACATTTAGTTTCATGTAAAATTGGTGATAGAAAAGTTACAACTGTATGGTTCTGGTACCGAAAACTTGACAATTCTGTTAATAGAAGATATAAGTCGTTATAGAAATATAGAACGCTTTGAGAGTGAGCATATTACTACTTGTGTAAGACGTCAAGGGTCCTAAAAGACAGCTTTGACAAAATAGGAGAATAATATGAATTACGTAACAATTCGTGAACACAAAGTGACAATTAAGCAACTAATTGCATCTGTGACCATTTTAAGAATATTACGATTCTGCTTAGGGGATCGGACAAAAAAAAAAGTAATTAGTCCGTCAGATAGATTTCTAAAAAATATTGAACACATATTTTTCTTTTTTCACTTATACAAAAAATGGATGGTGACGATACAGTGCTTCGAAAACTCGTGAACTCCTCGAAAACGTCACATGTCAGTACATTTTTTACCTACCAATGACGTCACAACCCTCACTCATGATCTTTGACGCGTTTTATCTTCGTCAATTTTTATTAATTTGACAAAACAAAAAACACGTATCCAATATTATTTGATAATCTAACTGACGGACTAATTAATTAGTATTATTTTTTTTTGACTCAGTCCGATCCCCTAAGATGGAGACCAAGAAAAGCTATTTTGAATTAAATAATGGAAGAGGAATCTATCGGTGTACAATTATAACAAAACAACATTTTTTTTTAACCTTACCCCAAAAACGAATATAATAATATCAAAATCATCTACTAGATTCAAACTAGCTAAAAACTTGAAATAATCCCATTCAATCTAGCAAGCAGTCCGCATACTATTTAAAATGGCGTTGTTAACGTGAAGCCAGTATATTCTGCTGACGCTGCGACACAACTAGCTCGGAGTAGAGATAGTGCTCTCCTCTCAATAAGCGCAGTCTGGTAAAATCATAATACGGGCGAGCGGGACCGGGCGGTGGTGCTAGTGTTAGGCGGCGGCGGGAGGAACGAGAGAACGAGACAAAATATAAAACACATTTTTTTTAAGGGAGATAAGCTGGCTATACGACTCCCAAACCACTGTAACTCTTGAAAGCCAGAATCAACAGTAGCGTCCAACAGGAAAGGGCCGAGATATGAAGCTCGACCGAGTCCCTGATAAACCAATCAGAAAAGCAGAGGAGTAGGAAAAACGAAATTTCCACTTCCCTCCATATCAGCAGGAGAATAAAACATACGTTAAAGACACACTTTTTACAGGAAATCACAGCTGGATGTGTATCCGTTTCGATTGCTCGCCCACGTTGTCGAGGACCGCGCGGCCATGGTTAAAAATGTCGCCACTCGGCTTGATTCTCAGCAATACTCACCACCACTCACCACCACCACCCTATTTTTTTAACGATGGGTAATCATGAAATAACTCCTACCACTCTGGGCGGGAAGGGAAGTAGAAGGGAGTATCAGACTAAAGTCCATCCGTGTTAATTCTCATACCTTTTGCGTTCCAGGGCCGCGGTAACTATTTTGAACAAATTCCGCTACCCTGGCTAGGATCGTTACTCCACCAACCCTGAGGGCGTTCAGTTCGGCATTGGTTGTGTGGCTAATAATTATGGCTGGCCATTGCCACTTCAGCTTACTCATTCTGTGAGTATTCTGTGTGTTCTCCTCAAAATATTCACTCGAAAAACACGATCAAAAACGCTACCTCCTCTACCTTACCTCCCACCTAAAATATGAGCGGTCCTCTGGAAGTGGACGCTGCTCTCGAAACGGAGCGGGTTCGTCGATCTATTCGATTATTTATACCAACCCTCTGGATTGTGGTCCTACCCCTAGCCTGCATTCAAACACACGCAGTGCGAGGGCAATCTAGCGGATGAAAGGAAGCGACTGAAAAGGTAAGGAATTCTTTGCATATTTGCCATATCGTTTGGTGTATGAAAATTGGCATTGATTGTCGATTTATTGAGAGACTAGCGGACGTCACGCGGTTTCACCCGTAGTTCCCGTTCCCGTGAGAATACAGGGATTAAAAGTAGCCTATGTGACCCGGGGATAGTATAGCTTCCCAACGGTGAATGAATTTTTCAAATCGGTCTAGTAGTTTTTAAGTTTATTCATTACAAACGTAAACATACACAAACATACAAATCTATTCTCTTTATAATGTTAGTGTAGATAATTATATAAAACACAATATCACGTTTGTAATCTCTGATGGCTTTGGCAGAAGGACACAACGTGTCTTACAAGTTTTCAAATAACTAACATTGAATGACGAATAATCTAAATAATAATTCAAAAAGTTTCGACTTGACGGATTCGAACCATCGCATCACTGAAAGTCGTCATACTCATACCGCCGGCAAGCCCATTTCAGTTGCGTTTCCATTTGAATTGCGATGAAATTGTTATCTACGCACTGTGTACTTAGACATTTTTGTCGGAAAAATCCATAAAACATTTTGCCCGACTTAGGAATCAAACGAGGAACTCAAACTCAGTATTACGTCTTCTGTGAAAATAGGTGGAATCGTCTACGAGATCATTGTTAGTCTATTTTTTTTTTGTTTGCTACGCGGATACCTGGATCCTGTCAAAATTTAGTGTCCACTTATTAGCTACCTCGGTATGACCGCACACCAATTCGGAGGCTGACTTGGGTGAGGATGGAAGATATTTTTTTAATTTTTTTATAACTTTGCCCTACACTAGGAATTTCTCCTGTATCGTGGGTGCGTTTACAAACATTTAAACTCACATACGCAAATACCCGGAACGACTAACAACTAACAGTCCATTGCTTGAGCCTCTGCGCCAACCATGCCGTGAAATCAAATTGTAGCTTTTCTTTTTTTTGGGGGTTGGGAAATCATCAAATAACACCTCCCGCTCTTGGGCAGAGCGGAAGGGAGTGTCAGGCTTCTACTGACTAAAAACCATCCATGTTCCTTTTTAGCCCTTGCGCCGGGGCCGCGGTATCTCTTTCAAACAACCCGCAGCCCCGACGAGCCTAGCTGGGCTACAAATTAACTAGTACAGTCACGAGCCATAGCCTATACACTTGGTAAAGTTCAAACGCGAATTTCTCGTGTAATAACGATTTCAACTGTAAATATGGGTTCCAAAACATTACGTAACGTGAGGAGCTCGTGGCTTAATAATATCTGCCTCTCAGGTCCATCTTTAGGTTAAGCCGCGCTTGCCTAGGTTGGTCTGTGGATGGGTGACCACCCATTACATATTGAGTTTCCTCCGTGCCTCGGAAAGCACGTTAAGCTGTTGGCTGGCTGTTGGTCCCGGCTGCCATATATACATCTTTGGCGGTCGTTACAAGTAAAGTGTGCCAACCAGTCTTACCAAAGGGTATCTTATCATCCAGTATTAACTGGGTTGTGGAAGTTAGACAAGCAGTCGCTCCATGTAAAATACTGATATTCAGCTGCATCCGGTTAGACTGGAAGCCGACCCCAACTAAGTTGGGAAAAGGCTGGGCAGATGATGACGTAACATGAAAATGAAATCAATGTGGTGAAAATTGCTTCTAAACGGTGATCCGTAGCTGCTACAGGGAAATTCCTGATGAGAAAACCCAATAACTCTCCCGACCCCGCAATCGAACCCAGGACTGCATGGACAGCTCATGCCTAGTGCTCTCGCGACCGCTAGACCAACGAGACAGTCAGTAAGTAACTAGTATATCATCATCTGCCTAGCCTTTTCCCAACTATGTTAGGGTCGGCTTCCAGTCTAACCAGATTCAGCTGAATACCAGTATTTTACATGGAGCGACTGCCCATCTGACCTCCACAACCCAGTTAATACTAGGTAATACGATACTCTTTGGTAAGACTGGATGTCAGAATTTCTGGTCACTGACTACCTGTAACGACTGCCAAAGATCTATATATGGCAGCCGGGACCAACAGCTTAACGTGCTTTCCGTGGCACGGAGGAAACTCGGTATGTCCCATCCACAGACCGACCTAGGTGAGCACAGCTTTACCTAAAGATCGACCCGAGTGGCAGTTCTTAGTAAGAACGTAAGTAACTAGTATATAAATGAATAAAACACTTTGTACAAGCCCCCACCGCTTTGCAACGTATCATAACAGCCCAGAGTTCGCTAGAAAATCCTTGGAAAGTATTAATTTATTCAGGCATGCATACCTGCGACCACTGCTGCAGTTCCACCCCCCCCCCCCTACTACTTCAGACCTAGAATACTAATTTGTGTAACGTCAGCTGGTGGTTTATTTTGAAATTCAGCCGATGACGTGACTCGGCGGACAATTTGTGAGCCTTTGAGAGTTTTGTGAGGACCGAAATGAATTTTGTGTAATTTTATAATTTACAGTTTGACATTTAATTTTTTACATTTTGAAATATTGTTTATTGAATTTTGTTAATGAATTTTTGATATAATAGTAGTGTAGTGTGTGCTGTGATGAGTATTGGCCTCCATTTTTATTGAAGAAGGCTATTACTTACACTCTGTATGTCTACACGCTGATCTCCAGAACCGTTAAACCGCTTATTTTAGAACACACAAATCCCGAATCCGTGGCTGCTACTGAGAGATTCCTAATAGGAAAACCCAATAACACTTTGCCCGACTTGGAAATCGAACCCAGGACCTTATAACGAGGCAGTCACGACTTTATCTCCTGATATAATGTGTCAACTCAACTGGAGACATTTTCTATCACAAAACGTACATTTTTACTCATCTTGGAACATTGTAGCGAAAGTTTAAAGCTGTCCTACGGAATCTTAAAACGTAGTTCGTCTTGTTTTTGTTACACCAAAACGAACGATATAATAGGCATGTAGAATGTGAACTTTTAAGTCAGATAAAACGCTACAAAGATCATGAGTGGGGGCTTGTGACGTCACTTTCCGATAAAAAAATGTACTGCAATGTGACGTCACACGAGTTTTCGAAGCACTGTATCGTCTTCATTTTTTGTTTACGTGAAAAAAGAAAAAAATAATTATGTGTCCAATTTATCTGACGGACTAATTCGATTTTTTTTGTCAACTACCCTATTCCATGGAACTCGTGGCGAATGAATAGCAGCCGCTCGGATCAATTTTCAGATTAAGTCGCGCTTGCCTAGGCTAGTAGTATGTGGATGGGTGACCATTACACACCCCCCTCCGTGCCTCGAAAAGTGTTGGTCCCGACTGTCATTTGTAGATATTTGACTGTCGTAACAGGTAGTCAGTGGGCCGAAAGTCTGACAACCCGCCTTAATAAGGGGGGTTGTATTAACCTGTACTAACTGGGTTGAGGAGGTCAGACAGGCAGTCGCTGCAGCTGCATCCGGTTAGACTAGAAGCCAACCCAAGCCTTGTTGGGAAAAGGCTAGGCAGATGATGACTGTAACTTTATGAAACTTTTTTCACTGGTTTATTCCGCAGTTATATCAATGTTGACGGATGGAGAGGGAGAGGAATGATTTGAAAGAGTAAATTGTGCCGTGTTGTCTGACAGGGGAGAATGGAGGAAGAAAATGTGTTGCACATGTGTTTATCACTTGTCTAGGCCTTGTGATTGCACTCTGGTGTGACAGTCGCCCGTACTTACGAACTGTATGTACGAAATCCACTTGTGTGCATATTTTGGGATAGTGCTTCTAGTGCCTACTCTGTGTGACACTCACTACTCAAGTACGTTGTATTACACTCTGGTGTGACTGTCGGGCGTACTTACAAACTATATGAACGAACACCATAGCATATTTTGGAACACTGCGTCTTGTTATTTCTCTGTGTGACACTCATTACTCAAGACCCTGTGTTACACTCCGGTGTGACAGTCAGCCGTACTTACGAACTGTATGGACGAACACAACTTGTTTGCATATCTCTGAACGTCTAGTTTCTTACTCTGTGTGACACTCATTACTCAAGACCCTGTGTTACAGTCTGGTGTAACAGTCGTCCGTACTTACGAACTGTATGGACGAACACAACTTGTTTGCATATCTCTGAACGTCTAGTTTCTTACTTGGTACCATACGTAACTCAAGTAGGTTTTGTGCACATCACTTTTATTGATTGGAGCTGTTTTCTTTGGAAATGCGGAATATTTTGCGAAGAGGAAATAGAACTTACGGATGTTTATATAAATATCTAATTACGCTCTTAATTTGTTCGCTTCACACCGTGTTCGTAATTATTGAAGGTTTTCATCATCATCATCATGTCAGCCCGGAATCACCCACTGCTGTGAATAGACTTCGCCTTCTTTCTGCCACACTTCCCGGTTCTGTGCGACCCTTATTCAGGTTTTTTCTTGCGACTTTGACGATATCGTCTACCCAACAAGCTATTGGACGACCCTGGTCTCTTCGGCCTAACCATGGCCACCATCAAATCAATCATCGATCAAAACCTTGCTCTTGCTATCTCCACGTCTAGCCAGATGTCCAGCCCAGGTGCAGGGTAGTGATTCCCCTTAATCTGCTGTTAGACGAAGATTCGCCACCTGTGTCTGTCCTTGGAGTTTTGAGTCCAGCGATGAGCGAATTTGGTTCGTCTATCATAGTAGACTATTACAAGGAATACGTCGATTTACCAATAAACCTGTATATTGCTAGTTGTTACTATAGCTCTTTGAGAAATCTCAAAAATATTTCACTTGGCCAAAAGCCGTGCAAGTCAACATGCCCCAAAAATAACCAAATAAAAGGCACTTCAAAGAACTTGAGATAAACAATTTGTTCGCAGCCTCCCTGCGAGTATTACCGCGCCGAGCCGTTCAGTTGTCGTCCCAATGTCGTGCCGGTACCGTGCCGCTGTCGTGTCGTTAAAGCGAAAACGTAAACTATCGATGGGGAAGCTTTCAAGTCGCTAATGATTTGGACATAGGGCTGTCGCGAGATTGTTAAGTTATTTTTTGATTGAGCTATTGTTTGACTGTGTGTGTGTGTGTTGTATTTCTTTTTGTTAAATAATTAAACTCATATACCCACATTTAGCCCGTTAAACAGCCATTGATTAGGCACACATCCAGAATCTGGGATATTGAGAAATTCTTGATAAAAAACTCAACAAAGTAAGAAATGACACATTCGTTTGAACTGAAATATAATTAAAAATTTCAATCTAAACTATGGACCAAAGTAGCCTGATTAATAAACAAATGTTATGTTATATTATATGAATCTAAAAATCAGATGCTTTGGGCTCGAACTACTTTAAAATCTGAGGTTTGTGTGTGGTCCTGGGTTCGTACTGGACCTATGACTAGGCAATCCGAAAGTCATACCACTAGGCTATCCTTGTTTTTGCGACCAAAAAAAACAATAATATACTTCGGCTATTTCTATAAGAGCCAACCCTGTCCGTAGTTGGCTTCGTTTTAAGCATCGCGACAGTTTCGGCACTACTCAGTACTCACAGGTGCCGCCAAGAGGCCCCAACGAGGGGGGAGGTGCTGCTGGGAGGGGGGGGAGTAGACTGAAGACTTGTCAGATATTGCTTCATTATTATACTCGTATTTGTAGAAATAACGAACGAGTTCGGGAGTAACGAAACTAAATGCAGACTGAAAAAGTTTGAGAAGTTTCTGTTTCCGTCAAATTGTGTGTTTTTTCGCGAATGTCGAAAAACTGAATAATATAGAAAAAAAATTCAGCTTGCTATGTCCGTATGTTCAGGTTATAACATAATATCACCTTTTATTTTTGAAGGTTGGGAAATCATAAAATCATCAAATGACTCCTCTCGTTCTGGGCAGAGCGAAAGGGAGTGTCAGACTTCTACTGACTAAAAAACACCCATGTTACGTCTTAGCCCTTTGTGTCCAGGGCCGCAGTATTTCTGTCGAATAATCCGCAGCCCCGGTAGGCGTCGGCCCTTGCACTGTTGCTGACATTTCTTAGAGGCGCGCATGGAACACGACCGCGCCGTCGACATGGCCTGTCTTCGTCATTGGACGGACGGATGATGAGCTGCCGTGAGCTAGCCCATTACTCACCGTCCACAGGGCCGCGCCTACGGTGGCTGGAAGCCAACACGTGACTCCGATGGCCCGGAGCGTCTCACGCGGCGACTGAGACATAATGTAGGTACCTGTCACATGTTATCCCGGTAGGCAGTGTACCTAATAGTGTACCCCCCACATTTCCCCCCCTTTTTATTAAGTAGCATGAGGAGCTCGTGGCTTAATAAGAACTGCCACTCGGGTCGATCTTTAGGTAAAGTTGTGCTCGCCTAGGTCGGTCTGTGGATGGGTGACCGCCTGACATATCGAGTTTCCTCCGTGCCTCGGAAAGCACGTCAAGCTGTTGGTCCCGGCTGCCATATATAAATTTTGGCAGTCGTTACAGGTAGTCAGTGACCTGAAATTCTGACATCCAGTCTTACCAAAGAGTATCGTATTACCTAGTATTAACTGGGTTGTGGAGGTCAAGTAGGCGCTCGCTCCATGTAAAATACTGGTACTCAGCTGCATCCGGTTAGACTGGAAGCCGACCCCAACATAGTTGGGAAAAGTCTAGGCAGATGATGATGATGCTTAAGTAGGGGCAGTGCTTAATAGGGGGCGACCCTATTGCAATCAATCAAGCACGAATCCGAGGTCCGTAGCTGCTACTGAGAAATTCCTGCTGCGAAAACCCAATAACATTTGGCTCCACCTTGGTATCGAACCCTGGACCTCATGCTCAGCAGTCGCGCTTGCGATCACTCCACCAACAATATTGTTACTCCAGTTCTTTACCTGATAATTTCAATTCCGCCAAAGAAACAATTTTATTTTCAGCACCGCGAAACAAAATCTTCGAAACAATTTTCGCAACCACTCGTTTGCTCTACCCACCCCTCTGTAACAGCGGCGACATCGCATGTACATTATCGAAGGTGCCAGAATGTTCGAGTGCACTCCTCACGGCTTTCACGTTTTCTTTACAGATATAGAATAGCAATAGACAAGACAATTTAAACTGTTGCTCGCGACCTTCGTGTGACTGTTGTTCGCGAGAAATTATTATAAGGAAATGTTACTTCTCTTTTTATTAAATCGGGTTTTATTACCAATTTTAAGGGTTTAATTTTTTTTGTACGAATAGAAAGAAAGTAAGATTTTTTATTTGGCATCCCAGTAGTTAGATGCGAATACAGCTACCAGTAAAAGTCCTATCAAAATCGCTCCAGCGCGGTTACGGAGGTTGGAGAACAAACAGACAGACAAACATGTGTTTCTGTTTATAAGTGCCGTATAAATATATTTTTATAACATGCGGTAAGTAAAAACACACGGCACAGTAAACGTTTTAAACTTTAATGTCTTATAAACCAGCAAAGAGTAACTAAGACCAAAATTATCTTATGCAAATATACGGCTACCCGAGCCGGGAACAGACCCTTGGCCCTTCAACTCCCGCTGCGCGTCAAAGCGTCATATTATCAACGAACGTTCAAAGTCATCGAAGGGCACTCCACGTCTCCTAGACGTCGCATTATCGTTCTCCACCACAAAAGATTTGACACTCGAGGGTTTGTGCAAACTTTCGAGTTGCTGGTTGTTGTATATTGTAGCTTAGGTCTGTACAATGAGTGAAGATAATACTTTTTTTTTTTTTTTTTACTTTTTTTTACTACTTACGATTTAAATGAGACTAGGTACTAGATAATTATAATCCTTACCTTACTTGATACTTGAACCGCTTTAGAAAATATATGGAAAACATATAATAAGTGCCTATAAAATTTGAGGGTTCCCTCAATGTCCCTGGGATCCCATCATCAGATCCTAACTTGGTGACAAAGGGACCATGCTCTTTCGAATACAAAAAGAATTTTGAAAATCAGACTACAATTGGCGGAAATCGGCGTCGGCCCTTGCGGGCCCCTTTCATGTTGCTGACATCTCTTTGAGGCGCGCGTGGAACACGAACGCGCCGTCGACACGGCCTGTCGTCGTCATAAGACTCACGGACGGCGAGCTTACCCATCACTCACCGTCCACAGGCCCGCGTCTACTGTGGCCGGAAGCCATCACGTGGCCCCCGACGCCCGGAGCGCCTCCCGCGGCGGAGTCATTGTCGCCTGACGTTGCAGTCGAGTGCCAATCACACAAGACATTTTGACAACTGACTTCGCGAAATTGAAGAAAATAAATGCCGCTACCGTTGAAGCAGTGACGTTCGGAATTAATACGGCGGGAGATTACTTGCATTTTTTATCAATTTCAATGCTAGAATTTTCTATTAAATAAATAATAGCAGTTTTAACACAGGTATTTAAATTATTAACAACAATTGCAAGACTGTAATGAACAAAAAAAACAGATACGTATTTTTGCAAGCATAAAGTAAAGTACCAGATTAACCCTGATGCACTCAACATTGAAAATACCGCCTCATTGTTTTCTTGTTAAAGTTTGTATTCCGATAGCTTGTTCTGGTTTATAATACCTTTTGGAAATCATCTGATTTATAATAGAGTGGTCGCAGCTTATAAAGTTTTTTCGCTATTAACTTTAAAGCGTTTAATACGAAGTCTTGAATAATATAATAATAAAGGAACTCTGTATACATTTTAGTTGTTTTTCGAGCAAATTGGAAGTAATTACTGTTGCATTTAACGGGCTACTTTATCATGAAACTGGTTCTCATTATAAAATGGATATAAATTGACAAAATCATCATTATCAGCCTATAATGTTCCAACTGCAGGGACTCGTCTCTCGGAGTGGGGTGGATGTAACAAAATACTGAATCATTTGTATACAAAAAAAACTTTTTTACAAAAAAGTGAAAAACACAAAAAAGTGAAAAATAAACTTCACAAGAAAAAGCAGCTTCTGAAGTTGGTGACATTTTGTTTGTTTGATTTCGTTTTTTTTGCCACCGACATCAGAAGCTGCTTTTTCTCTTCAGAAGGTGAAGAACTATTCAGTTTGAGCGCAGATTTATAATAAATTGCCAAAAGAAATAAGGGATTCTTCATCTATTAATATATTTAAAAATAGGTTAAAGTTTTAGTTGGCCAACCAACAATAATATACCACTACCTACATTTTGTACTCGATTGTTCGAACAACAAGTAATTTAATACTTAAGTTTTTTTATGCTAAGTTTCTCATATTTAAGTGAACTATGTATGTTCTTTTGAGAAATAAAATTTCTTTAAACCGAAGGTGGCCTAGTGGTGGCGGCCCCGACTTACGAACAGTAAGGCTGCCTGTCCACTGAAACGGAGCGAGGCTGCGGAGCGGAGAAACAAAGAAATATTGACCAATAGGATTGCATAAAATCTGCCCTCTGTTCCAGTGTGCAATCCTATTGGTTAATATTTCCCCGTTTCGCCTAAGTCTTGAGTTCGAACCCAGGCAGGCGCATTACTTTGTGTAATTTATTTCATCACCACTTCTCTCAAAGCGATGAAGGAAAACATCATGAGGAAACCGGCATGTCTTAGAACCAAAAAAATCGAAGACATGTGACATCTACCAACCCGCACTGAGCCCGCGTGGTGGATTATAGCCCATCCATCACCTAGGTCTCACCGAGGTCTGAGTCACTGCAGTAGGAATATTGTAGGCTGATGATGATGATGATGATGACTACTACGAAAAAGGTCTTATCTCCAAGTAGAAACCGTTTATTTTAAGGATAAGAATGCTCTGGTGGAATTTTTAGAGTTAAGGAATGTAATGATCATGAATTTCAGACATGTTAGCAATTGTAAGTTATTTCTACTTAAGTACTGTTTGTTTTGCATCGTCAGTCTAAACAGTTGTTTGTGATAGCAGGGATGCTACTACAATCAGTGAAAACAAGTTTACAAGCAATTTGGTGATTTGCGTTGAACACAGCACTTTTAAGTAGCGCATTGGACATACATATAATATAAGTATACTTAGACATAAATATAATTAGAAAAGTTTTCTTGGTAATATTAGTATACCGACTAAGTTTCAAGGAATGGTCTCTTTGTAAAGAAGACATTATGTTAGTGAATTTCAAAGTGTTAGCCAAAAGTGTTATTCTGGATTGGACAGGGATCACTATGATTTTCTGCAGTATTTGGTTCAGTTTTTTATCCTGCTTAAGAGGAGGTAAGTGTTGTATTTTGATTTCACCAAATACTCCTATAACATCCCACTGCTGGGACACCACCAATCTATGAGATGGTTACAACAGCGATCTGTAATATATTTTCATCAGGCAACCCATTTTCTATACTAATAATCTGTTTGCAATTTCAAAGTAACAGTCTAGGTAGGTATTTAGGTATTACAAAAAAAAAAAATTTTTGTCTGTTTTGTCTTTTTAACCGACTTTCCAAAAAGGAGGAGGTTTTCCATTCGATTGTGTTGTCCGAACTCTGTCATTTATGGACTGATTAAAAAAAACTAATTACTCTATTCTTATAAGTTTGTTGATGAAGGTTAAGACTTTAGTTTGGTTTTCAGTAACATCCATGTCCTGCGGTGTCGACAATTCTCCAAACTCACATATTTGTGAGGGGGTCACCAGAATAGAGGACTATCCATGGCTTGGAGTCCTATACTATCCCCACAGTAAGTTTTTATTCATCATCATCATCATCCACAGTTCGACTTCACGCACTGCTGGGTTTAGGTATTTCTTTGTTTGTGACAATATTCACACTTTTTTCCGGCGAAGTAAATGCTTTGCTTACCGCATACCAGACCGCCTAGTAAAATGAATAGTAAAATAATTGGCATTCCATTTGTTTTGAATACAGATGGACATAAGTTCACAACTGCAGTCGTGCTCGTAACCAGACAGATTGTTCTTGCAGCAGCTACTGAAATAGATAAACTAGCTAAAGAAGACTTCAGGTAACCATAACTAAATTTAAATTATGCAGAACAGTACGGATGGGCGGAGAGTCATAACCTGTGCTACCAAGAGGCAAAAAGGCGAATACCATCCCCGTCGGGGCTGCGGGTTGTTTGAAATAGATACCGCGGCGTCGACACAGAGGGCTCAAAAGGAACATGGGTGGTTTTTAGTCAGTAGAAGTCTGACACTCCTTACCGCTCTGCCCTTAGCGGGAGGAGTCATTTTATGATTTTCCACCCACGAAAAAAAAAGCCCAATCCCATCCGCAGTGCTCACTTTTTTCATCATGGCTGCCCCCCACCTTGGGATGAGCATGAGGGGTCAATCAGACTCTAACCGAATAAAAACCACCCCAGTGTTCCCTTCTCACACTTACACCGGGGATCATGGGCACTATAGTAAGCCTTCCACGATTCCCGACTAGTGCCATCTGCGGGCATCCTTAGGTCTGGAGGGGGGGGGGGGGCAGTGAGGTGTTAAACTCCCCCCGCGTTGCTAACCTAGCCTAATCCTATTATTTTAGGGATAAGGCGCGTGTTATAATCGGCTACAACTGCAGCGGTCCCCGCATCGGCATCCGTGACTATACCTACCATCCTGACTACTCCAAGGACACGTACAGTACATTGGCTATCATCCAGCTGGAAATCGACCACGTGTCTATAAGTGAGTAAGCTAATTATGGATGTAATGACTCGGCAAAAGCACAATAAGTCTGGTTTTATAAGCGTGCTTATGTCCAGCTGTGGACGTCTTCGACTAAATTGATGATATGGGTGGCATTAGATGACAACAGTATAAAGTTTTAGATTCCCTTGTTATTAATAGGAAAGGAAGAGTAGACCCCAACATGCTGCCTTGGCGGACACCTCCTCATATGTTTTGTGAGGTTTATAAGAAAAATGTCACGTTTTAAAATTTTTTGTGTTTCATGTTAATGATGTGCAAAACCATAGATCCTTAATTTAGCAAGACAATAAACTAGTACCATAGAATATACGTTTTATAATATTTATTCATGATACACGAAATCAAACGCCCGCATCTGTCCAAGTAAAAGGGAAGTAGTATTTGCTAATGTTTTCGTGTTGATTTGTGGCTTAATTTTTAATTTAAGGGTTAAAATTTTCCTGTCGAGGCTGCGGGTTGTCCGCAAGGGATACCGAGGCCTCGACATGAAGGGCGAAGAAGGAACATGGGTGGTTTTTAGTCAGTAGAAGTCTGACACTCCCTTTCGCTCTGCCCAAGAGCGGGAGGGGTTATTTGATGATTTCCCGACCCCCAAAAAAAAAAAAAAAAGGATTAAAATTTTCAATACATTATTTCAGAGTTGCGACCCATTTGTCCACCTCCAACATACTTAAAGGACCAGAATTTCTATGCGATGGTATTATCGGACAGTAAGTATAATTTTGAGTATTAATAGAACAAATACTTGTTGTTTTAATTCACATAATTATTAAGTATTATTTTGAATAAAATTGCGCGTTGATCGACTGGAAAACAAAGATCTTTATTGAAAAAATCCGGAAACCAAGTACAATAAACTTGCTAGAACACAAATGTTACTGTCCCGTTGATGTTTCAGATTGTAAACAATCTAAGGTGAGGATACATAAAATGACTTACGTTTCTCCGGATCAATGCAAGTCTTTTTACAGGCGATCAGGGGTAAGTGTCTTTCCCTACAATTTTGACTTAGGTCTTAAGCTAAGTTAAATTGTATTACATGTTAAGGAATCGGCATAGCCATTGTGGTCATTGTAGCTTTGTTGTCAGTATACAGAGAGGCCTTAGAAGAAGACCATTTTCTAAGGCCTCTGAACGCCAAAAAGGTCGTAAGCCTACTTTCTGAAACACGGAATACGATGCTTACGGCAAGCGTGTCTTACGTCCAGTGCACGTCGTGTTCACGACCTCTGGCGATGTGACTTGCATGACACAACCTGTCAATCGCTTTAGCGCCTAGTTCGTGACTGTAAGCTCGTAACAGCTTGGCTTTTCGAATTGGCATAAGAACGTCGTGCCAAGTAAGTTTAAATCGAACAGATCTTCTTTTCTCAGCTCGACGTAGATACCTTATGGCCATCACATACGGCTTGTGCCAGAAGTCATTCAGGAGGCCGCTGCGTCTGGCGGAGTGGTACCATACTTGTGGTGAAAGTGGACCATCGCTGGAGACTGGTTAAGTACCAAATGATTATAATCCCGTCATGAAGATCGTCATTCTTAAGTCTTCTTATTCGATGGAAGCCAAGGCACGTTGTTACCATCTTCTTGCACTTGTTCTAAGTTAGTTGGGATTTTCTTCTTTCATTCTTACTTGTTAACCGTCACGTTATAATTTTTTCCTTTATTTGTAAATACTATACTAAACATCGTTTCTTTCAAAAACAAATCTGATCTGTTAGAAATTCTTGCATCCAGACTGAATGAATGCTGATTTCCAGTTGGGTTTCGGCGTGTATGGTCCTGGTTGTGAGGCGCCTGCGAGGTTTCTAGACTACGGGATGTACCACGAATGGGTGCAACGCAGCATCGCGAGGATCGGAAGACCTGCCATCACTAATCTGGACGACAACCATGTCGTGTTGCGAAGAAGTAAGTTTTAGTGGTGATAAATTTTCGACTCAAACGCTTTATCTGCTTATTGACAGCATTCATAAGCATCAAGTCGTTCTATAATATTCCCACTACTGGGACACAGGCCTCCTCTAGATAAGATGGGTTTCCTCTTGACTGTACGTCCGTACTTTATAGAATACCTACAAGTTCCATGTTACAGGGGATGAGCCTGTTGCCATCAACAAGGTACAAATCCAAACTCTGTGGCTGCTACTGAGAAATTTCTGAGAGAAAAACCCAATAACACACTCTGCCTGACATCGAACCCAGATCGAACCCCTCATGCTCAGCAGTCGCGCTTGCGACTACTATACCAACGAGGCAGTGATGAACTAAAATACATAAATTTCACAAAATGTATTTTCGTACTCAGTGAGAGTCATGAAGCAGTAACAGTTCCAGGATTAGTATAACTATTTGTCGATCTTATTTCCAGGTTATTCCAAAGTTCAGAGGTTCGGTCCTTGTGATGGGGATGAGACGCGAAGACAACTCTACAAAGAAGAGACAAAGATCGGAATTAAAAAAAGACCACATTTAGTTATGAGACATAACGTAAGTTCTTAAATTCAGAGTTCCTTTGAAGGATCATCATCATTCTCCTTCGCTTCAACATTATCATCATACACACTGCAAATTAACCTGCCAGCTGGGTGTAGGCATCTCTTTTGTGGTGCCAGGTCTCATCCAGATTTTTGCCCCAATGGCAACTATGTCGTCTGTTCATCTTGCTGGTAGACGATCCACATTTCTATTCTCCTTGGCTTATCCCAATTTATTTCGGGTCGGCGTAGTTTATTATCTTCATTTTACCCACCTCTCTATTAATTGTTATCTCAGCAGCCCCCTCTTTTCTAGCCGCGACCTCCATAGCCGAGTTATGGTGGTAATGCGATACCGCGTGGTAAGACTGGTGGTCAGACTTCCCAGCTTCTGATTACTCGTAACGACTGCCAAGGATACATCTTGTAATAATGTGTTACCTAATTTTTATCCGACCTCAAAAAAGGCCTCCACTTTTTTGCTGCTTGCCCTTTTTTTTATTTCAGAAGTCAGTGGCAAAAAAGTCAATGAAACATGCGAAGTTACCGACTTCCGAATGTAAAGTTATTTTAGAGTTTTTAGAAGTCGTTTATTTTTTTTCAAACAGTTTTTGGTATAATATAGATACTGTTTTTTTTTGTTCCTCAGTTGACGATAATTGCGGATGTGGAATACTCTTGCGTGATAATAAGAGCTGACTATGACAAGAGAAAAGGTTGTAATAAGAAGCCAAAGATGCGAATTCGGCGATGGTGTTCGGGTGGTGGTAACGTATGCTACGGATTCGGTCACATGGAGATGCACTTCTATATCGAAATTGCTTTCATAAAAACTGTTAGCTTGCAAATTACAGCTTACGGAAGAGAAGCGGCATTTATCGATCCCTTACTAGCAAGTAAGTACTTGAATCGTCAAAAAGAACATCCATTAATCATAAATTATAATGCTACTAAAGAACTAGTAAAGCCGTGGTTGTCTAATTCCACATATATTTGGTTCGGTAAAGGTCAATTCTAGATTTAGGATTGCATAGATTATTTTTACATTACATAGGAGACATTTTTTTGTTCGGAGAATAGTCACGCCACATAATTTTTGCGTCGAGTAATTAAACGGCACGGTTGGCGCAGTGGCTGAGCGACTGGACTGCTGCGCTACGTGTCGCGGGTTCGATCCCCGCACGAAACAAATATTTGTATGGCCTACAGATAGTTGTTTCGGGTCTGGGTGTTCTGTGTATGTGAGTTTAAATGTTTGTAAACGCACCCACGATACAGGAGAAATTCCTAGTGTGGGACAACGTTTTAAAAAAAAAAAAAAACATTTCTGGGGGCACGGCATGGCAGTGCCCCGCCAAGTCGAGCAATAAAGCGGCACGGCCGTACCATCCTTTTCTCGAAACAGTTCATAATATTGATTTCTTACTTATAATCTCTAGATTGATTTGGTAATATTAGCAATTACGCGTTGTATAAACACGGTATATTTCAAATTTCATTCAATTTGAACCAGTAGTTTAAGAATTATAACTAATCAAAGTTCCTTAGTTTTGTCACTCACTCACTGACAGACTGACTGACCGATCATCAAAAGTCTAAGGCACTTTTAGCAGACATAGAAGCTTCAAATTTAGAATACAATTAGTGTTTAGTGTATACATCAAGGAAAAACAAAAAAAAACAGTCTAGTTTTCCAGATACACCAACTGCATAACTAACTTTGTAGTCCCATATAAGAGTATGTGATTACAAAGTTAAAGACATTTTTAACAATGCAATATTATTATATAAGTGAAAAAATACGTGTCCAATAAATTTTTTGGAAATCTATCTGACGGCCTAATTACATTTTTTTGTCAACTACCATAATAAGTACTAACAACATTAACATAGCATGTAAGTACAGTCTGTTTCTAACCACTAACTACGTATGGACTGCGTAGTACGTTAGGTCTGAAATAAAGTTTTTTTTTATGAAAAATCACAGATTTAATAATTTAAAGCCAGTTTAAAATTGATTTGCGGCGCGAGGGGACTGAAATGTTATTATCATAGTTGATGCCGTAGTGGATGTTTGTTGGTAACTAAAAGTTCAAAATTACCTAAAACAGGCAAAGATCACTAATCAAATCCTACTAATCCTACTAATATTTTACGCGAAAATTTGTAAGTATGAATGTTTCACACAAAAACTACTGAACGGATTTGGATAAGATTTGGTACACATATAGTTTATAACCTGGATTAACACATAGGATAGTTTTTATCCCTTTTATCTTCTCGTGGGATAACTTTCGAGTTGTGGCGGGCAAAGCCGCTGGCAACAGCGGCAATATGAAAATAAATGCGAAAGTTTGTGAGGATGGATGGATGGATGTTTGTTACTCTTTTATGCTAAAACTACTGGACGGATATGGATGAAATTTAGAACACAGATAGTTTATAAACTGGATTAACACATAGGATACTTCTTATACCGGTAGTATATTCCTGTGGGACAATTATCGAACATAATGCGGGCGAAGCCGCTGGCACAAGCTAGTATTTATTATTTTATATTTTGCTCTTACTTTTTAAAAATGTTGTTTGAGCAATGCCCATTTGCTAGTAATCTCTAACTAATAACAGCGCCCTTTTTATATCCAATCGGTTAGAACTCCCTCAGACTGTTGAAGGGTCCACTTATGGCACACTTAGGTGTGATATCTGATGGTAGACCGTCGTGAAGGCACGTACAGATGGCGGATAAGCAGGAGGACGCGATTCGCAATGTTATGCTCTATCGCGATTACCTCGTCATATCTGTAGTTTTTACGCTGCTTTTATATTTGTTGCTTTATCTCATTGGTGTAGTGGTGGCAAGCGCGATTGCTGAGCATGTGGTCTTCGGTTCGGTTCCCAAATAGGGTAGTGTCATTGTGATTTTCCACAGGGAAATTTTCAGTAGCAGCCAAGGAGTCTGGATTTGCACGCGGTTGACGACAAAGGGATCGTCCCCTAAAAAAAACTAAACTGGCATAATGTGGGTGTAACACCTACACCTCTGTCTATACAAGCTCTGCCGGTACAAGAAATTCTCAGAGTAAAGAAGAAAGAAAGAAAGAAAAAGTATTTATTGGTTTAACACAGGACAAAACAAATTGACAAAAAATTAAAAAAGTAAACATAAGAGAAACACTTAAAATTAGGACATAAGTACTTAAACTAAATTAAAATTAGTCCCGTACGAATCCAAAAGGCCACTATCTCAGCTCAGCATGGTGCTGTGACATTTATGACAAAAGTCACAGCGCTCCATTGTTGGTTCTATTTGAACCGTATTATGGGATCATTCCCACTAGTTCTACTGCACAGTCCTACGATGGTATATATTCATCTCTGTTTTTTTTTAAAGGTATATACTAACTAATTGTTGCCAGACGAACTTTACTTAAGCTCTGGAACCTACTTTGGCCGAATACTATCGCTTTTCAATAGATGTTGTGTTGTGTGTGAATTTACCTTAGAAATATTCGTCTCTTATCGACAGAGTATTGTTGAACATAATTATACCAGCAGATCAAGCTAGGAACTGCCAAATTAAATCAAGTGATGGATGTACCTACATTGAAAATAATAACAAAGAAAGTAAACTTGATCTAGAATGAGGAGCAGAATGCACTCTGTCCGTTTTCGGAGGGCTGTCCACCCTAGTGATGTTAGCGAAGGAGGCGGCGGAACGTGAGAGGGAGAGAACCTCTCGTCCCAGCCGCTGCGGGAGGCGCTCCGGGCGTCGGGGGCCACGTGATGGCTTCCGGCCACCGTAGACGCGGGCCTGTGGACGGTGAGTGATGGGTAAGCTCGCCGTCCGCCCGTCTTATGACGATGACAGGTCGTGTCTACGGCGCGTTCGTGTTCCACGCGCGCCTCAAAGAGATGTCAGCAACATGGAAGGCGACGCCTGTTGGGGCTGCGGGTTGTTCGCAGATACCGCGGCCTCGACATGAAGGGCTAAGAAGGAACACGGGTGGTTTTTAGTCAGTAGAAGTGTGATGATTTCCCACTCCAAAAAAAAAAAAAGGGCTGTCCACCCTGATAATTATCATCTTAAGATTCATAATAAAGTCTTATATTATATAATAGTTAGGATTTAGGGTATGCTTTAAAAGTTTGAAAATAAACGTGTAAAATATTGCGGTCAGTAAAAAATCAATTTGTTTGTAACAATTTATTGATAAAGTTAGTAATACGTACACTAGTTTTAACATAACTTATTGTTCTCTAGGCGAGTGGGTTTTCAAGTAAAAATATTTTACATTACATTAGGTAGGTACTTACTCTTAACTGGTAGTCAGTAGCCCGAAAGTCTGATAATCAGTCTTACCAAGTGGCTGGGTTGTGAAGGTCAAATAGGCAGACGCTCCATGTAAAATACTTGTACTCAGCTGGCAACAGCCGAGACCAACCACTTTTCGAGGCACAGAACGAGAACACCCATCCGCGGATGTACCTCGGTGTAAACGTTAATATAGTGAGTAATTCGTGAGTTTTTTTTAGGGTTCCGTAGTCAACAAGGAACCCTTATAGTTTCACCATAACCTCTTTCGGAAGTCGGTGACAAAAAATGCAATGAAACAAACAAAGTCATCAAATAGCTAACAAAAACAATCTAATTAGTGCGTCAGATAGATTTTCAAAATATTGGACACGTATTAGACGATACAGTGCTTTGAAAACTCGTGTGACGTCATATTCTAAGACATTAGGTAGTATGACATTTTTTACCGGTGAGTGACTCAAATCTTTGACGCGTTTTATCTTCGTCAATTTTTATTGATTTGATAAAACAAAAAATACCTACGTATCCAATATTTTTCGATAATCTAACAGACGGACTAATTAGAATCATATTTTTTTTAGTCAGTAAACATCCCTATTCCGAAAGTGGTTTTTATTTTCTACCATTTGGTTTTATTAATCCGGTGACAGCTCTTGATGTCATAGTTTTTTTACCATACAAAGGGTATGTCTTATCTTTAATTCGTTCCTTAAAACTTTCTCTATACGTCGTAAAATTGAATAAAATTGGATATGAATTGGAACGTGTGTTAGCGTATTTATGTGCCACAAGAGGGTCGATCGCTCTAACCCGTCTCCCGTAAGCTTTGACGGTGTAAATAAGATTTTCTTCGAATGTGATTTCGACGAAGAATTCTATCTTGATGAATTGGGCTCCCGTGTAGCAGTTGCCTGTCTGGCCTTCCCCGGTACAATAGCGTCGTAATCGCAGGAGTGGTTCCTTGTCTCCTACGTTTATTCTGGCGTTATAGTCTGCTCTGAAGACGACACAGCTGTATTCCACATCCCCCACTATTGTTAACTGTGAAACAAGTTAAAAGTTAGTAAATTTTTCTTTACAAAATTTCGTTAGACCCTTTCGAACAACCCGCAGCCCCGACGGGATCCGCAGCCCCGACGGGTCACTCATTACCCGGGAAATAACATAACATCACGCCTGTAATACCCAAAGGGTTAGGCAGGGGTGTAGATATCGATGAGTACATTCACTTTTTGGCGTTTTTGGCAGTTATGTTTAAGTCCCATGTAATAGGAAGCGAACCGGACACAAATCCAGACTCCGGCTGCTACTGAAAGAAATGTAAGGGAAAAACCCAATAACAGTTTTCCCGACCAGGGATTCGAACCCAGAACCTCATGGACAGCAGTCGCTACTTTAGTAAATTATAGTCACTGTCATTTTTACCAGAAAGTGACGTCACAAACCCCCACCCATGATCTTTGACGCGTTTTATTTTCGTAATTTTTTATTAATTCGATAAAACAAAAAACACGTATCTAATATTTTTCAATAATCTAGCTGACGGACTAAACAGAATCATATATTTATCAGTCGACACATCCTTATTCTTGATCGACGGGACCCTTCACGCCCACCCTTATAGATATCGTTTTTTTTTTGGGGCTGGAAAATCATCCAATGAGTCCTCCCGCTCTGGGCAGAGTGGAAGGGTGTGTCAGACTTCTACTGACTAAAAACCACTCATGCCTCTTAGCCCTTTGTGTCGAGGCCGCGGTATCTCTTTCGAACAACCCGCAGCCCCGACGGGGCGCTGATTATCTTACGTTAAAATGGGATTTGCCCGGGTGAACTCGTCGTTGGGGCCCGCCTGTGTGCTTGCGCAGGATCTCCGTGGTATCGGTATAAAACTCTTTTATCATCTCGTCTTTGAGGCACGGACCGAACCTTTGGATGTTCGATAGACCTGTAAACAAAATGGTAAGTTAATGGCTTTAACCCAAGTTGACCGGACACAGGTTGGCCGAGGCCAGGAAAACTTGTTCAGGTGGAGATTCATAGTGCCCTGGAGTGTAAATGTGGTGTTGCCCGACAAACGATGAGGCATGTCATGTCATGTGCACATCTCAGGAGCTGATGAGTGGTATTGAAAATGTTAAATTCGCTGCCAAATTTTGTGTTACTCCATTTGAATTCTCATCGATACGCGAAGAAAAACCAACAAGCTTGGGTCCCGACTGTCGTTTTTCGATCTTTGTCAATCGTTACAGTTGACTAACTGTCAAGAAAACCTGTTTTAGACTTGCGACGGCAAGGAAGTCTAAAACAGGTTTTTTTGAAACATAGCAAAAACGTGCGATTAAGACACTTTTCTAACAAAAAAAAATGTATTGTACAAAACCAAAGGTGTTGGCAAAATTTCAGTTCAATCGGTTGGGGGGAAGTGTTTGAATTGAATTCACTTCCAAGATTCTGGAAATATACGAAGAAACTAACGCGGCAAGTTGTTTAAAAACTGAATCGAAATCGTTTCACCAGTTCAAACGTGGTGATGCCATAGACAAGACTGTTTCTCTGCACCACGCTACTCCGCGAATGAGGGTGGCAGTTTTTAACTAGTAATAATTTCAACAAAAAAAAAAGTATGGCACTCTCTGCCGCGTCTGTTTGTTCCCACATTTAACCTGTATGCCTTCAAAGCAAGAGTGAACAGACATCTTCTGGGCACGCTCGTTCCACAATAGACCTCATACTTTGCTTACCATCAGGCGTGATCTAGGTTTAGAGCAGGCCAATTTAGAAATAAAAGAAAAATAACTCACTTCTCCTTAACACAACGTGGTTTTGCGCTATTTTGGTGATGGCAGGTCTTCCAATCCTCTGGACGCTGCGCTGTACCCACTCGTGGTACATCCCGTAGTCTAGGAATCTCGCAGGCGCCTGGCAACCTGGGCCATACACACCGAAGCCTAACTGGAAGAAGATTAAGATATTTAATAATAATAATAATTCCTTTATTTCAATCAACAGGTGGATCATATGATAGCATTTAGGCACATAATAAGACAAAACACAACACAAAATTACATTGGCAACAATTACAATTACAATTTTATTAACATAGCTGGAAACCAACCCTCAAATATTCGAGAAAAGTGGCTAAATAACAAGCTGAGCACAAAACCGGCTCAGCTTGTTCTTTGTGAGATGATTTCAGCGTCTTCTCGATTCTATTACTCATGTCAGACCAGTTTGTAGCGACCTGGACAGCTCTGTCGTTCAGTCATGGAGGGCGAACTTGGTTATGCACAACGGGCAGGAGTGAAGGTTTGGCAAATCCTGCGTTGGTGCCCCACACTGGCTTTGTGCCAGAATTGGGCCGATTACGCCCCATTTAGCCAGATCTGCAGCGGCCAATTAGAGTCTTCAGTCGGATAAAATATTTCCATATGGGCCATGAAGTTCGTCTCCAGGGGTTAATTTTTTGGCGGTATGATGAATTGTGAATGTGGGGGACATTTGTTTCTCCACAGTGCTTCGTTTGTCTGCTGGGCTGTCTTCCAAACGGATATTGTGTGTGTGGATGTTGTGATATGGTACGTTGATGAAGTCATAGAAATAGTTACCAGACTCCATCGGTTGCCCACTTTCACTACGAGTATGGCCCCGCTCCGCCAGACGCAGTCACCTCCCGTAACGCTTCTGGCACAGGCGGTGTGTGTTGGCCACAAAGATTCTATATCCAGCTGGAAAAAGAAAACCAGTAGCAGTGCCTACTCCTCTAGACGCAACATATCCGTCTGATCAGAGTATTTTCACTGACGACGCAGGCTAGCGTTGAGATGTGAAATTTTTACCCTATAGCTGATACGCTCCCGTAAGCTGGAATAAAAAAACCAGCTTCATTGCTCCGTGGATGACCTTAGACTGGAGCCGTACTTATGTTACTTGCTTCCGCTATCTTGACAAAACATTTAGGACAGTAGCTACTCCTCCAAAAAAGCATTCGCCTGATTGGAGTATTCTCTCTTGCGACGCAGGCTGACGGTGACATGTGTCAAGAATTTTTCTACCCAGTTTAACTTTATTATCCGCTGTCAATCATCGCACCCTCTTTTCCCTTTCATATCATTCCTCACACAAGTCATCCATCTTTACTTTGACCTCCCTTACATCTGTTAAGTTCTAAATTATTACCTCTGTCCGCCTGTAAAAACTCTGACACTCTCCTGTTGACACAATCATCATCTTATGTATCCTCATCTTGGATCGATTACAATCTGGGAAATATTAGATAGTCTATTATTTTAATTTATTTACCAATGTTCGAGAATTTTGCGGTTTAAAAGAAGACGTAGTGACAAATATTGAAAAAAGTATGCTAAGATGGTTTGGTCATGTGGGGAGGGTCAGAAATAGGCAGGCGACTAACGAAAGGTATTTACAAGGCAGATGTTAGTGGCAACGTCGGGAGGTAACGCCCTAGAAACCCATACACTGACCTTATTGGTAGTAAAATACGTACTCTCTGATAACACCATAGCAAAGAAGTTCTCCTTCTGGAACTCCAACATCTTTGGTGGTGGACAAATGGGCCGCAACGCTGAAACGATGTACTTACAATGGACCTAAGAAATATAAACTAAACTAATAAAGTTAGCCAGAATCTGAATTTTCAGAGGCCGTAAACATTGAAAAGCGGCAAATAAGTTTACTTACCGAAGTAGTCTGACTGACTTTTGGAAGTATTTTTCCGCTTTTTAGTGTTTTTTTTAAGTCAGTTGTTCTTTTTTGCAAAAGCGTTTTTTATCATCTAAAAATTGATGATGACTTTTGATGGCAATAGGATCGTCCTCTATTACTAGAGACTCAAACATAACTTGTGAAATGAGAGCTCAAGTTACTTAGAGGGGGTACATAATCCCGTCGAGGCTGCAGGTTGTTCGCAAGAGATACCGCGGCCTCGACATAAAGGGCTAAGAAAGAACATGGGTGATTTTTAGTCATGGGTGATTAGAAGTCTGACACTCCCTTTCGCTCTGCCCAAGAGCGGGAGGGGTTATTTGATGATTTTCCACCTGCCAAAAAAAAGGGGGTACATAATGCGGACATTGTAGGGCTGCTAGGTTATAGATTCCGGACAAGTACGTGTGGCAACACCAACAGCCACGCTTGCTGGCGCAGCTGAAGTCAAGGTCAAGTGCGAAGTACTTACCACGGGCTGGGTGACAGACTAATAAACGTGGATGAGGCAAAAGCAGTATGTAGAATCGCAGCTGGAGGCGTTCTATCGAAGCAAGGCTAAAAGCCATGAATTTATCACTACATATTATAAAACAAAGTCCTTCGCCGCGTCTGTCTGTCTGTTCGCGACAAACTCAAAAATTCCTGCACTGATTTTCATGCTGTTTTCACCAATGTATAAAAGGGGTTTTTGAGGTAGGTTTATAATTTATCCCTGGAATAGATTCCCATGGGTTGCGGGAACAGGATCAAAATTTACTTTTGGTCGCCATAACCGATAACAACGCGGGCGAAGCTGTGGACATCTGCTAGTATTTTTATATTTCTTACTGATAGTTACGTCGTCAATTTCCAGCTGAATCAAGGCTATTGTACTGAAGGTGTTTTTAGAGTAGTCCGGATGGAAGCTGTAGGCGCGAATGGGCACACCTGGACCCGCGGTGCAGTTATGTCCGATGGCTACACGTGCTCTAGTTCTGGAAATGGTGAATAAAGGGGTTAAATAGAATGTTATAAAGGGTGGAATTGGAGATAGGGCAGAAAACGCCCTTGACCGTCGTCGAAGTCCGTCTCTGTACGTTTTTTTTGTTTATATTTTTTTATTTTTTATTACTAGTGCATAAAGTTTTTTTTAATAAATAAATATAATAAAACAGTCTTAGAAGACTATTACACAGGAGGTACGTTGTCTACCTTTTTGAATTATTGTTACGATCTGTCGCTTTAAAAATGTATCTTGATCTCGACATCCTACCCGACGATTGACGACCCTTGATGTACAGGACCTGGACTCGAGGATCTCTTGAAAGCCTAATTATGTAGCGAAAAGGTAACATGTGGTTAAAACAATGCCTTGATTTTAACTTTACCTGAAGTCGTCTTTAGGCAGCTTGTCGATTTCAAGGGCCGTTGCAATAACCATTTGTCTGGTTACGAGGACCACTGCAGTTGTATACCTTTGGTTTTCTATAGTAAAATAAATATAACTTCAATTATTTTGGTAGTGAATGACAAAAGAAAACGAAAACAGACTGCTTCAAAAGCAGTGTAAAAGATGGGAACAAAAGTGTGTAGAAAATAGAAAAAGTAAGTACATGAATAGGGATGTTTACCGACTAAAAATAATATGATTCTAATTAGTCCGTCTGTTAGATTATCGAAAAATATTGGAAACGTATTTTTTGTTTTATTAAATCAATAAAAATTGACGAAGATAAAACGCGTCAAAGATTTGAGTGGGGGGTTGTGACGTCACTCACCGGTAAAAAATGTCATACTAATGTCTTAGAATATGACGTCACACGAGATTTCAAAGCACTGTATCGTCTTCATTGTTTGTTTACGTGAAAAAAGAAAAAATAGGAGTCCAATATTTTTTGGAAATCTATCTGACGGACTAATTAGATTTTTTTAGTTAACTACCCTATTGAAAAAATTTGAGGTGTGGGTTCGAACTCAAGGCATTTGGCAGTCCGCTCACACCATTATCAATGCTGCTAGCATACTGCGAAGCGCCATGAGGGTAGGCTACAATGGCAACTCCTAGCCGATGTTTAATACTTACTGTAAGGATAGAACAGGACTCCAAGCCAAGGATAGGTCTCGATATTAGCGACGCCTTCGTACACATGTAACACTGGAGAATTGTCTATACCGCATGTTGAGGATGTTACTAAAAACAATCATAAGGCAGAAACAAATCAAATTAGCCACCGAAATACTACAAATGTGTCTTAGCTCAATCATGCGATCGCGATCGTTGACCCATTAAAAAAATATTAAACGGTTTTATTCAGTTTGGTTTTCTTGTCTGCAAGTATAAATTCATAATACGTCTGTGGAGTTACACTAGCAATATCTTTTTGAGCTCGTAGTTGAAAATATTGTCGTGGTTGTTAATAAAAATTGAAGACTTAAGTAATATGTAGTAAAATTGAACACTTACCTGTACTTAAATATGATGAGAAACTGAACCAAATACTTAGAATAAACATGGCAATTTCTATCCAATTTAGATTATCACAATCTTTTGCATCTTTGCACACAACACAATCAAGATCTGATTTCTGAAATAAAGGACCATGGCCACTTTTATATGACTTAACAGATTGGATTTCAGCGCGAAACTACAGTTTCGATGCATTACCGTAAAATTATATCTTTCAGAGCGTGAAAGTACTCATGATTATAAGCAACTATAACAACTGTTCGAAAATAACATTTTCACGTTTGACTTGAATTGCTTCAATACTATTACTATGTCATTTTTTTTTTTTTTTTTTTTTTTTTTTCATAGGTGTTGATGCGGTTTTAACTTTACCCCTAAGTGCCCATGGTCCTTTAATGTACCTACTATTATATCAAATAAGATACAAAATACAGTGCCTACAATGAAGACCGCAAACGACTGCAGCGAAAAACCGAATGCTAGTTGCCTAGATTCTATTTATAATAATGTATGTGATTAATTCGATTAAATAAACATTCCTATTGTGATACAAATAAGGATGAGTGTGTTTTGTTATAGTTTATGTCATAACATTACTAGAATCACTATTTTACATTCATTTGTTTTGATGTGTTCCGGTTGCTCATTGTTTCAACAGATTATTCCCAAAGTACTCCACTCTTTTCTTTCAAACATTAATTCCCAAGTTACTTCAAGGAATTATTATTAATTAAAAATACTTTTATTTTGTTCCCATTCTGCTCCATAGACTTATCTGGTACATATTTAAGGCCGTTGCGTTGCTAAAATCCCAAAAACGACGTATGTTTAAAGAAATTTGTTGAGGAATCCTTCCGTACGATTTCCATATAAAAAATATATGTTATACTTAAAGTCATCACAAATAATTCGTATTGTTTAAAATTTTAATAAACCTTCACATTATTTAATAAAAAATCGTAGTATGTCTTAACCTAAATCGAATTTTGTCTCTGTAACGGCTGAATAGTTCGGTATGAATTTTATACCCAAAAATACGTAGTGATGTATTTATCAATTCGTATTGTTTATTTTCTCTGATTTGTAATAAAATTTTAAAATAATAAATTAATTCCCGACATTTTGAGGCAAATGCGGCGCGAGACCCGTCGCGCATACTCGGAACGCGCTGCGCCAGTGTCTCGATGACTGTTGTCACGGGTGGACTGCACGCATGTCATTACTTCACAAATAAAATTCAAAAGTTCACGTTTTTAATGTTTTCTGAATTAAAACATATTGTAAATTGTATAGTTATCAATATTTCGTAAAATAAAAACAGAAAATAAGTTTGTAAATATATTTAAAGTAGTTTGTAATTTCGTTTTGTTGTTTGCACCTATCATAGACTAAGCTGACTATGCCTAATAAACGTTAAGTGACGCGTGGCCGAGCTCTCCAAAACTATTGGTAAATTACCCACGTTTCTTGGTAGATATTTTGGTATATAGATATATCTATGATATTATTTTAATTTTGGACTGCCTCGTTTGTCTAGTGGTCGTAAGCACGATGCTGAGCATGAGGTCCTGGGTTCGATTCCCGGGTCGGGCAAAGTGTTATTGGGTTTTTCCATCAGGAAATTATAAGTAACAGCCACGGAGTCTGGATTTGTGCCCGGTTGATGGCAATAGGCTCGCCCCTATTATATGGGACTTAAACATAACTGGCGAAATGTGGGTGTACTGTTAGGTACACCTCTGCCTAACCCTTCGGGGATTACAGGCGTGATGTTATGTTATCTAACTATTTTTTCTTGAGATTTTCGTTTGATGGAAGATGGAGATCTAGATGACTGATGATGTCTCGTACCTAATGATGGTCTCTCATACTACATGATACATTTTGAAGGTCTGATGAAGACCAGGTAACTGCTTATCGGTTCTCAGTCACGGAAATAGTCAGAATGCTCCAACTTTCAGCTTTTATCTCATTGAGCACGGATGCTACTACATGATACATTTTGAAGGTCTGATGATGATCAGCTAAGTGCTTATCGGTTCTCAGTGACGGATGTAGTTAGAATGACCTAGCTTTCAGATTTTATCTTATTGAGCACGGATGCTACTACATGATACATTTTGAAGGTCTGATGATGACCAGCTAAGTGCTAATTGGTTCTCAGTGACGGATATAGCTAGAATGACCTAGCTTTCAAATTTTATCGATCTGAGCACGGATGCTACTACATGATACATTTTGAAGGTCTGATGATGATCACCGAAGTGCTTATCGGTTTTCAGTGACGGATGTAGTTAGAATGACCTAGCTTTCAGATTTTATCTTATTGAGCACGGATGCTACTAATAATATTTTTCTTTCTTTTTCTTTCTTTCTTTCTACTACATGATATATTTTGAAGGTCTGATGATGACCAGCTAAGTGCTTATCGGTTCACAGTGACGGATATAGCTAGAATGACCACCATCAGGTAAATGGCACCATCAGTCTCCAAGGCATCTTCGAGCTCTTTCGAATGAGTCGTGTGTGGACACGACGGTTCTACGTGGTGCCGTCAATAAGATCCTATACCCACCTTCGGAGTCCACCATCAGGTACGAGACATCATCAGTCATCCAGATCTTCATCTTCCATCAAACGAAATTCTCAAGACAAAATAATTAAAACGATAAAACAATTAACACCATTAAAACAATAACATACATTACATAACATCGCACCTGTAATCCCCAAAGGGTTAGGCAGAGGTTTACCTAATAGTAGGCGTGATGTTATGTTTTGTATGTTATTATTTTAATGATTTTAATTGTTTTATCGCTTTTAGCGATAAAACAATTGTAGCAAAGAACAATTGTAGTCGTTCTTGTAGCACGGATGCTACTACATTTTGAAGGTCTGATGGTAACCAGCTAAGTGCTTATCGGTTCTCAGTGACGAACGTAGTTAGCATGACTTAGCTTTAAAATTTTATCGATCTGAGCACGGATGCTACTACATAATACATTCTGAAGGTCTGATGATGACCAGCTAAGTGCTAATTGGTTCTCAGTGACGGATATAGCTAGAATGACCTAGCTTTCAAATTTTATCGATCTGAGAACGGATGCTACTACATGATACATTTTGAAGGTCTGATGATGATCAGCTAAGTGCTTATCGGTTCTCAGTGACGGATACAGTTATGATGCCACAGCTTTCTGCTTTTATCTTTTTGAGCACGGATGCTACTACATGATACATTTTGAAGGTCTGATGATGACCAGCTAAGTGCTAATTGGTTCTCAGTGACGGATATAGCTAGAATGACCTAGCTTTCAAATTTTATCGATCTGAGCACGGATGCTACTACATGATACATTTTGAAGGTCTGATGATGACCAACTAAGTGCTAATTGGTTCTCAGTGACGGATATAGCTAGAATGACATAGTTTTAAATTTTTTTCGATCTGAACACGGATGCTACTACATGATACATTTTGAAGGTCTGATGATGATCAGCTAAGTGCTTATCGGTTCTCAGTGACGGATGTAGTTAGAATGACTTAGCTTTCAGATTTTATCTTATTGAGCACGGATGCTACTACATGATACATTTTGAAGGTCTGATGATGATCAGCTAAGTGCTTATCGGTTCTCAGTGACGGATGTAGATAGAGTGACTTAGCTTTCAGATTTTATCTTATTGAGCACGGATATGCTACTACATGATACATTTTGAAGGTCTGATGATGATCAGCTAAGTGCTTATTGGTTCTCAGTGACAGATGTAGTTAGAATGACCTAGCTTTCAGATTTTATCTTATTGAGCACGGATGCTACTACATGATACATTTTGAAGGTCTGATGATGACCAGCTAAGTGCTTATCGGTTCACAGTGACGGATATAGCTAGAATGACCACCATCAGGTAAATGGCACCATCAGTCTCCAAGGCCTCTTCGAGCTCTTTCAAATGAGTCCACACACGACGGTTCTACTGAGTGCCGTCAATGAGATCCTATACCCACCTTCGGAGTCTACCATCAGGTAGCTGGTATCATCAGTCTGCAAGGCTCCCTCGAGCTCTTTCAAATGAGTCCAAACACGATGGTTCTACTCAGTGCCGTCAATGAGATCCTATACCCACCTTCGGAGTTTACCATCAGGTGCGAGACATCATCAGTCATCCAGATCTTCATCTTCCATCAAACGAAATTCTCAAGACAAAATAATTAAAAGCGATAAAACAATTAACACAATTAAAATAATAACATACATTACATAACATCACGCCTGTAATCCCCGAAGGGTTAGGCAGAGGTGTACCTAATAGTAGGCGTGATGTTATGTTATGTATCTTATTATTTTAATGGTGTTGAGACCTCGAGGACGCCTTGGAGACTGATAATGTCATTTACCTGATGGTGGAGTCCAAAGGTAAGTAAAGGATCTCATTTGAAAGACCTCGAGGAGTCCTTAGAGACTGATGATGCCATTTACTTGACGGTGGACTTCGAAGGTGGGTACAGGATCTCATTGACAGCGCTGCGTAGAACCATCGTGTTTGGATTCATTTGAAAGAGCTCGAGGAGGCCTTGGAGACTGATGGTGCCATTTACCTGATGGTGGTCATTCTAGCTATATCCGTCACTGTGAACCGATAAGCACTTAGCTGGTCATCATCAGACCTTCAAAATGTATCATGTAGTAGCATCCGTGCTCAATAAGATAAAATCTGAAAGCTAAGTCATTCTAACTACATCGGTCAATGAGAACCGATAAGCACTTAGCTGATCATCATCATACCTTCAAAATATATCATGTAGTAGCATCCGTGCTCAATAAGATAGAATCTGAAAGCTAGGTCATTCTAACTACATCCGTCACTGAGAACCGATAAGCACTTAGCTGATCATCATCAGACCTTCAAAATGTATCATGTAGTAGTATCCGTGCTCAGATCGATAAAATTTGAAAGCTAGGTCATTCTAGCTATATCCGTCACTGAGAACCAATTAGCACTTAGCTGGTCATCATCAGACCTTTAGAATGTATTATGTAGTAGCATCCTTGCTCAAATCGATAAAATTTTAAAGCTAGGTCATGCTAACTACGTTCGTCACTGAGAACCGATAAGCACTTAGCTGATCATCATCATACCTTCAAAATATATCATGTAGTAGCATCCGTGCTCAATAAGATAGAATCTGAAAGCTAGGTCATTCTAACTACATCCGTCACTGAGAACCGATAAGCACTTAGCTGATCATCATCAGACCTTCAAAATGTATCATGTAGTAGTATCCGTGCTCAATAAGATAGAATCTGAAAGCTAGGTCATTCTAACTACATCCGTCACTGAGAACCAATTAGCACTTAGCTGGTCATCATCAGACCTTTAGAATGTATTATGTAGTAGCATCCTTGCTCAAATCGATAAAATTTTAAAGCTAGGTCATGCTAACTACGTTCGTCACTGAGAACCGATAAGCACTTAGCTGGTTATCATCAGACCTTCAAAATGTATCATGTAGTAGCATCCGTGCTACAAGAACGACTACAATTGTTTTTTGCTACAATTGTTTTATCGCTAAAAGCGATAAAACAATTAAAATCATTAAAATAATAACATACCTATCATAACATCACGCCTACTATTAGGTACACCTCTGCCTAACCCTTTGGGGATTACAGGCGCGATGTTATGTAATGTATGTTATTGTTTTAATGGTGTTAATTGTTTTATCGGTTTAATTATTTTGTCTTGAGAATTTCGTTTGATGGAACACGGAGATCTGGATTACTGATGATGTCTCGTACCTAATGGTGGACTCCGAAGGTGGGTATAGGATCTCATTGACGACACTGCGTAGAACCATCGTGTTTGGACTCATTTGAAAGAGCTCGAGGAGGCCTTGGAGACTGATGATACTAGCTACCTGATGATAGACTCCGAAGGTAATTATAGGATCTCATTGATGGCAGCACGTAGAACCGTCGTGTGTGGACTCATTTGAAAGAGCTCGAAGAGGCCTTGGAGACTGATGGTGCCATTTACCTGATGGTGGTCATTCTAGCTATATCCGTCACTGTGAACCGATAAGCACTTAGCTGGTCATCATCAGACCTTCAAAATGTATCATGTAGTAGCATCCGTGCTCAATAAGTCATGTAGTAGCATATCCGTGCTCAATAAGATAAAATCTGAAAGCTAAGTCATTCTATCTACATCCGTCACTGAGAACCGATAAGCACTTAGCTGATCATCATCAGACCTTCAAAATGTATCATGTAGTGGTATCCGTGCTCAGATCGATAAAATTTGAAAGCTAGGTCATTCTAGCTATATCCGTCACTGAGAACCAATTAGCACTTAGCTGGTCATCATCAGACCTTCATAATATATCATGTAGTAGAATACGTGCTCAGATAGATAAAATTTGAAAGCTAGGTCATTCTAACTACATCCGTCACTGAGAACCGATAAGCACTTAGCTGGTCATCATCAGACCTTCAAAATGTATTAAGTAGTAGCATCCGTGCTCAGACAGATAAAATTTGAAAGCTAGGTCATTCTAACTACATCAGTCACTGAGAGCCGATAAGCACTTAGGTGGTCATCGTCAGACCTTCAAAATGTATCAAGTAGTAGCATTCGTGCTCAGTTAGCTGAAAGCTGGAGCATTCTGACTATTTCCGTGACTGAGAAGCGATAAGCAGTTACCTGGTCTTTATCAGACCTTAGGAATGTATTGTTGGAGTACCTGTGCTCAGTGAAATAACTAATGAAAGCGACGTTATTACTTCATTAGTCAAAGTGTATAATTTATTATTAAATATTTTATTCATACATTATGATGTAAGTACTCCAAGAGAAACAAAATATGTTAGGCAAATACGATGACCACTCTGCGACACATTCTGTTCTTTGTTACGTTTTTCTGTAGTACAGTCGTTTGCCGGTAGGGGCCGAAAAATAAACAAAAGCCAGTACAGAGGTCAAATCGTCAAAGTCATCCACTGCTGTGATCCCCTTAAATTAGCTTGTTGATTAAAATGTGGTGGAGTACTTTGAGAACATTTTAATTTTATCATGGAGTAGAATGACACTTAATTTAAAATATTGTTTTTTTCATGGAGTACTTCGGGAACTCTTTTTGGAGGATTTTGGGAATTAGCCGTCAGTTCAAATGGAAACATAACTATCTTTATTTCCATTTAATGGTGAATATTTTTATGTAGGTACCTAAAAAAAAACCAATTGAGTTTAAATATTATTTTAATTAATTCATAGAAATATTTCAACATAACATAATATCACAACTGTAATCCCCGAAGTATTAGGCAGTACCTAATAGTAGGTAGTCTGTGGCCAACATTATCTGACCCCTTGAGTAATAGCTAATTTGAACTTTATCGTGGGATACTCCTTCAAATCATGTTGATAAGCGATTTTAATAGTTAATTTGTTTTCTGATGAAAAAGCCAAAAATACATTGTCCGACCCGGAAATTGGACCCAGGACCTTATGCACGCCAGTCGCGCTTGGGACCAATACAATAACGAGGCACGCATTTGAAACCTAATTAGAATTCTTTCGAAAACGTGTTTTGTAGGATGATCGTACTAGTAACCATAAAATCAAAGCAACACCTTCAAAACAAAAATATATAATCTTTTTTTAGGGTTCCGTATCCAAAGGGTAAAACCAAGGGGACCCTATTAATAACACTTCGCTGTCTGTCAGTCTGTCTGTCTGTCACCAGGCTTTATCTCAAGAACTGCGATAGCTAGACCGTTGAAATTTTCACAAATTACTTACTATTAACCAAACGCAGGGTAATTCACAGTATTCTTTACCTTCAGAAAGGCCTCTCTGGTATCATGAAAACCTACAATTTCCGGTAAACTAGAAAGCTTATTATATTCTTTCAAGTACGTATAAACTTTTAGTGGATCCAAAAACTCAACAGGGTTTCCATAAGCCCTAACTGTGAAATTGACATTCGTCGTAAAATTTACTTCAATGCCAATGTTTATATCTGAGAAATCGAATCCGGAACATATATCGACCGGACTGGAGCACCATCGTCGCAACCGAATCTTCGGCAAATCCTTTTTGAAGCTTTCAGCAACCGCTTTAAATACCACGCAAGAGTATTCATATTTCGAAATGATTGATACCTGATTGTAAAGAAAGAATATTATTAATGAAGATTCCTTCATCACCCCAAATGACATGGGATAAGGACAAGAAGATGATGATCATCATCATCAGGTCGGCACAACACGTCTTTTTTCTTTCATTCTGCCCTGTCAGACGTCACGCTATCATTTATTAAACACGTCACGTCGTTCACGTCGTTCACGTCGTTCACGTCGTTCACGTCGTTCACGTTATCATTTTTATTTTTTTTCATCTTTTTTTACACATACTTTTTCTTTCTTTCTTTCTTTTACTCCTTTTTCCTTCATAATATCACTCCTCACACACTCCATCCATCTTTTCTTTAGTCTTCATCCCCCTTTATATCCATCCATATTTTATATTCTGGCTTCGTAAAAATAAATATAATTTTTGGCTCGAAACTGGTTTCGAACAAAGATATTTTTTCCTTTATCTCAACTAGTTACGAACCAGCAGTGGTGGTGGCAGTGGTTGTGGAGGTCAGATGCATACGGGGAGAACCCGACCCTATCATTTGCAAGGGCAAAGGCTAGAAAACGTGGATTTACGTTGTCAGTATTTTAAGACAAAGTATGGTATAAGGTGGAGGTCAGATATGACTATCTGACCTCCACATTACTTCTTACTCGTCGTCGCTTCATGGGATACTCCAAACCAGAACTTTTCGACCCAATCGGTCACCCACTCTGCGAGCAATGTGCCGTTCACTGCTATTTAAGTTTACAATATTTATAAAAACATGTTTAAACTCTTTTGGTAACATGTGTTTCATATTTCGTCAAAAATATCCTTTTTTTCCGTAACAAGGCACAGATTATTATCATCATAATTCACCTGCTCTTATCCATATTAATTGGGGTCAACACACCATGCCTTTTTAATTTTTTTTTTCGGGTGTGGGAAATCATTAAATAACCCCTCCCGCTCTTGGGCAGAGCGGAAGAGTGTCAGACTTTTACTGACTATAAACCACCCATGTTCCTTCTTAGCCCTTGCGCCGAGGCCGCGGTATTTCTTTCGAACAACCCGCAGCCCCGACGGGAACACACCATGTCTTCTTCTATCATACTCTCTCTTAATTAGTAGCTCATGAACCATATATTTAAGATTTGTGTAATAATACTCGCGGATCCGGCAGACGTCGTTCTGCCCGAACAACAGCGCCGCCCACCGGGTCCAATTGTGTACTCAAACCATCCAAGAACCCATTGAAATATCCCCAGAAAGTTTCATCCAAATCGGTCCAGCCGTTAAGGAGGAGTTAAGTGTCATACACACGTACAGTAGAATTATCTGTATAAAAAAATCAACTTACGTTATATTGCATTAAACCACGTACGTTCATTGACATTGTAACGGTGTCAGTGTAGAGTTCATTGTATGTCTCCTCATGGTCGCAAGGACCGAACCTTTGAACGTTGGATAATTCTGAAACAGAATACTCTTATTAGCACTAAAATATTCCTACTAATCACAGATTTTAATGGAACTAGACACCCGAGATACGTACGTCTTGCTTCAAGCGACATTTTTCACATTTTTCTTACGCAAGAGTACCATGGCTTTGCATTTTTTTAAATAGCTTGTACTGTCCCACTGCTAGACAAAATCCTCCCCCAATTATTTACATGTGCTCTTTTCTCGTACTTCCTCGACCTTCGTAGTACGCGTCCAGATCATAACGCCACCTGTTCCTGATCCGCCCTCGGCGGCGCCGTTCGTCTTCCGGCAACAATCGTGTGGAGACTTTTGCCAAGCGGCAGCGTGCTTCGACAAATGTGACAAGCCCTGTCCCATTTTAGACTAGAAGCCTTCTTGCCAAAGTCCATTAGATCCGTTTGGGCTTCGCATGCTCTAGGTTACTTCCTTCATCCTGTGTTCCCCGCAGTTTATGTCTCAACACACTAGTCACTGTCGCTTGAGCGAGTAGCTAACCAAGTGGAAGGATCATGGACTGCAGGTTGTTAGAAAGAGATACCGCGGCTCCGGAACACAAAGGGCAAAGAAGGAACATGGGTGGTTTTAAGACAGTAGAAGTCTGACACTTCGGAAGAGAACGGGAGGAGTCATTTAATGATTCCCACCTACAAGAAAAAGGGTTAGGTTCATAATTAGTATTAACTGTTCCGTCCAATCTAGTCAGCACTGTAACTTACTTCGTCGCAACACAACGTGATTGTCGGCCAGAGCAGTGACGGCAGGTCTACCAATCCTCGCTACGCTGCGCCGCACCCACTCGTGGTACATCCCGTAGTCTAAGAACCTCGCAGGCGACTGGCATCCTGGACCATACACCCCGAAGCCTAGCTGGAAACCATCACCAGGAGATAACGAAAGGAATTGGATGCAACCGACTATGCCACTTCGTGTGTACAGTCTGTACCCAGCATTATCTAACCCCTCGTATAAAGGAAGTGGTGTGAGAAGAGGGGTCAGATTATGCTGGGTTCAGACTGTACCTAGTGTGTAGATTATGAAAGTGTTTGAAAAGTTTTGACCAAGGACGGGACGGAGGAATGTGGGAAGACAACCAACTAGGTGGACAGTCGGTGTCATTGAAGTGACCGGAAGAAAATGGATAGGCAAGGTATAAAACCATCAAAAGTGTATGCATATGGAAAAGACCTACACTCAGCATTGGGTAGCCAAAGGTTGAAGAAAGTGAAGAAGAAAAAGTTTTTTATTCGAACACAAGAGGAAATACAGAAACGCCTCAAGCATCAACTGCGGCCTCTGACAGACGATAAAAGAGAAGATTTTTTTTGTCAATGACAAATTAAACACAAAATGCACAGATGGGCCAAAAGTGATGACAAATGGTACTTCACCAGTCTCCATCGTCTGCCCACTTTCACCACGAGTATAGCCCCACTCCGCCAGATGCAGTGACCTCCCGAAACACTTTTGGCGCAAGCCGTGTGTAATGGCCACAAAGTGCCCACGTTTAACTGTCAAAAGAAAACTGACTTTATGGATAGAGCGAGAAGTCTTCAAATGCGCTGCAGTCATCTTTTTATAGATATAACCTTCATGACTGTATATAATCAAAATAATCATAATAATCGTAATCATATCCTGTGAGACTTGTTACAAACACTTGCCCACTATAATTATAGTGTATCAAGTCTCCTTTACTTTTTCTGATACAATAATAATATAATCATCATCTGCCTAGACTTTATTGAACTATGTCGGGGTCAGCTTCCAGTATAACCCGATGCAACTGAATACCAGTATTTTACATGGAGTGACTGCCTATCTGACCTCCACAACCCAATTAGTATTAGGTAATATCATACACCTTGGTGAGATTGGTTGTCAGACCTTTCAAGCCACTTTTTTCTTTATCGTGTGGCTAGTGCCTATCCTGGGGCCAGTGGTCGCCCATGGGCTATGGGCCTTTCAGCAGGGCTGTTGCGTATTTTTTTGAATGTCAGTGGCTATCATAGTGTACATCGATTAAATGTCAAATGGTTCTTTTTACCAAACCATAACCATTTGACTGTTAATCGATGGACACTATGATAGCCACTGACATTTAAAAATATACGCAATAGCCCTGCTGGTCACTGACTACCTGTAACGATTGTCAAAGATCTATAATTGACAGATAGGACCAACAGCTTAACGTGCTGTTCGAAGTACAGAGGAAACTTGATATGTAATGAGTTACCCATCCACGGACAGACCTAGTCAAGTACGGCTTAATCTGAAGATCGACACGAGCGTCTGTTATTATTTAGCCACGAGCTCTTTGCCTACGAGTTTCTCGTCTACAAAAATAATATGATTGCCCAGGCATGAAACCTAAGCAAAATATGTAGAGATGACCCGTTTACTTACCTCTGACCGCCTGTAATAAGACTTGCATTGTTCAGGGGAAACGTATTGCATTTTGTGAATTTCCAGTTTCAGTTTTTTACAATCTAGAAATAAAATAAAATGTTATGAATAGTATCAAATAACCTAATAAATATGACCCGTCTTCTCATAACATTTATTTATTTTTAAGCAACCTTGGCCCATAGATCCTACACCGTACACCTAACATTCATAGGATATAATACAATTTTTGTTAGTAAATATAACCTTAAAACTAGATTAGTTACACTGTGTTGACACCTCACTTATGCACTATGTCACTGCGCTTATAAGTGGCACTTGTGTCGTGGAAGCGACGGAACACCACTCTCTGCGGCCAAAAGTTCTCTTCCAAGACGAGGTCATACTGTCAAATTGTCAAGTAAAACAGGCAGGAGTAGTAAGTTTACACAGTTTAATACCGTTCTCATTGTTTTTAAAATAAGTATTCATGTTTATTTTTCATTTTTTTACGTTCAATGCATAATAAAACTTACTGTCAGACAATACCATTGCGAAGAAATTCTGGTCTCTAAAGTGTGATGGTGGTGGACAAATGGGCCGTAACTCTGAAACAAATTTTTATTTACAAAAGTTAACCAGAATGACTTCCAGTTTGGAAAATAATGTTAAATCATTTACTAGGATCTGTCGACAAAAGCTAGGTAAAAAATAATATTACACCTAACTGTTTTATTTTTAAAAACGTTACCACAATATACATGGGCGTAGCATTCGATTCTGTGTATCACAACTGGATACTGCAAATATTATGAACTTTATGACACACAGTTTTATATCCACACAAGCCACCAAGTATGTACCTCAGAAAAGCAGGAATCACAAATTATAATGCTTACAAAGTAAAAGATTTTGTTTAATCTTATAAATTCAGTTAGGTGTTCCTCAGGGCAGCATTTTGGGTCTTCTTTCTTTCCTACAAAAACTACCTTACCTATATAATCGAATATGTACGAATATATAATATGTACGTATATAATATATTATTTGGTTTAAATTTTTGATTATGTTTGTGTATTACCAACCTCTTCTCACGTGGTCGATTTCCAGCTGGATCATGGCTAGTGTACTAAATGTGTCCTTGGAGTAGTCAGGATGGTAAGTATAGTCCCGGACGCCGATATAGGACCCTTTGCAGTTTTGTCCGAGGACAACGTGCGCTCGAGCCCTGAAATACAGCGAATTATTTTAAGCCACCTAATAGTAAAGTAATCTTTTATTCGAAGTCGCCAGATCATTTTGAATCTTTTCCCATAATTAATTTGCCTCAAGAAGATCCAAATGACGTATTTTGAACTATATTCTTTAGTCAAACACTGTTTTAAACTGACACTTTAACTTATACTTATCGTGAGCTCGTAATAATGAATAATCACGGAAGACATCCCGTAAGTGACAGCTAAAGTTTATATAAATATTTCTCAGAGTTTTTTTTCTAGTTTTTGTGGTTAATTAATAATTATCTTTACCTGAAATCAGTTTTAGGAAGCTTGTCGATTTCATTTGCTGCTGCGAGAACTATCTGTCTAGTAACAAGCACCACTGCTGTTGTGAACCTTTTCTTATCTATAAATAAATTTAATTTGCACTTTTAAGTGGCGGTTTTTTTTTCGCGTGTGGAAAAACATCAAATAACCCCTCCCGCTCTTGGGCAGAGCGGAAGGGAGTGTCAGACTTATACTGACTAAAAACCACCCATGTTCTTTCTTAGCCCTTGCGCCGGGGCCGCGGTATCTCTTTCGAACAACCTGCAGCCCCGACGGGATGTCAGAGGCCCTTGAGTCGGTTTAGAAACTCTGACACTAGAGTGTGTGGGGTCGTTAGACCATACTGCCCACACGATAAGAAGAAGATCCAGTCGCTAAACTCCGTTCTACAGCCCAGCGTAGATCGTCGCTCCTTAAGCTTGTCCATTCGGGGTCTCCACTCAAGAACACGTCTACCACAACGGTCATCGGTTCTACGGCTAATATCGACCCATTGCTACTTCAACTTGCTCATTCTGTAAGCTACGTCGACAACCCTGGTTCTCCGTCGGATCACCTCGTTCCGGATGCTGCCCCTCAAAGAGACCAACCATACCGAGAGTTTTTTAACTTGACTACCTGTAACGACTGTCAAAAATCTACAACAGACAGCTGGGACCAACAGCTTTTCGAGGCACGGAGGAAACTCTGTATGTACTAGCTGATGCCCGCAGCTGCGCCTGCGTGTGTGTCGGTTATCGGGACCAAAAGTAATCTTTCCTCTTTTCAACCCTTTACAACCCTTTTTTCGCATTACAAACTGTGTCATTTCTCAGGCTCTAGACTATCTGTGTACCAAATTTCATTTAAATCAGTTCGGTAGTTTTGGCGTGAAAGCGCGACAGACAGACAGACAGAGTTACTTTCGCATTTATAATATTACTAAAGAGTAGGTAGCCATAACCTCTCGTCTCTGGCCCGTTTTATAACACAACTGAAAGCTCTAGGTTATAGTGACTGTGTTGATAGCCAGGCCTCTCACTATAAATCTAGTACTGTTTATAGGGGGTCACTGGAAGGTCCATATATTCGGCAGTATAAATGTAAGATCTACTTCTATATGTATAAACAACACCATAATGTACTTTTATGATCTTAATAACAAAGTTTGGATGTTTGTACTAAACTTTACTCAGTATTGAGGGTAATAAGGAAGATGTGACAATGCAGACGTATCAAAAGTATTGTTTCTGTTAAAGTATTAGAGCACTGTCTTTCACGGTTAGCTGAAAATTACAAATTTATTGTTAAATCTAATTCTGTCACAAATACGTAGAAATAAAGAGCTGCTCGTGTATGTTCTACAAGCGCACAGATAACAGTTTTTGAGATACACGATTCTGCAAAACGTTATTCCAGGAGGAAATGCAATATCTCGAGAACCTGAAAACTCACGAACTATATTTTCGGTGCACATTTTTGTACAAACATACGATCTCTGCCCATTCGCAATATTTCTCTCTCCGATCATTCGTTGAGAATTTTCCTGCTGGAACAACGTTACACCAGCAGGAGTAGTTTTTTTCCATTTTTTTTTCAAAACGGCAAAGAGCACCGACTATGTATGAGCGCACAATGCGCACATTCACAATGTATAACACAGTCATCTCAGAGTTCATAATATTCATCTTTCGTCACCATCATAATCCATCCGTATGTTTCTACGATGTGTCCTTTCTTATTGTCTTATTAGACATTCATAATAAATACATAAACCGTCTGCTTGCCACAAGGTCGTAATTCTTCCACATCACAAGTCTTTAGCATGACAACTCCAACAACCAGGTCTATTATAACCTCAATAATTATGAAGGGTGAACCTATTGCATATTTCTGTTCTGTGATTACAAACAGAACAATATTACAAGCAACATAAGTACTAAATCATGTTAGCTTTTGGAAACTTTCTTTTTTTTCCAAAACTTTTTTAGTAATGGCTTCCGACTATACGGTTTATTTTATATAACATTTACGCGTACCGAGGTCGGACCGTGGATGGTTGATTCTCCATTAGATGGTTGATCCCTTTTGTGTTTCGAAAGTACGTTAAGCCGTAACTGTACTATCTTACTACAGGTTTTATAGGTATTTCTTTATTGCAAAATGGGCCTGCTCTTGACCTCAACCGCGCCTGATGGAAAGGGATGGATGAGGTCTATGATGAAGCGAACGTGCCTTGCAGGGCTATTGCGTATCTTTTTAAATGTCAGTGGCTATCATAGTGTCCATCGATTTAGGGTGGGTTGCACCATATTACTATAACGATAACCAAACCGTAACAAGCCATAAAAGCATTAAAAAAGTATAATTTGATGGCTTGTTACGGTTTGGTTATCGTTATAGTAATATGGTGCAACCCACCCTAACTGTCAAATGGTTATGGTTTAGTACAAAATGGAAACATTTGAAAATTAATCTATGGACACTGTGATAGCCACTGACATTTAAAAAGATACGCAATAGCCCCGCTGAACGGGTTTACAGAACATAACATTATCGGAGATAGTTGTCATTTGTAAACATTTGACAGTCGTTTATGTACATGTTGGTAGGAAGAATTACACACACACTGATATTTACCATGTCTTCCATAGTCATATACCTAGTTAATAATTGAATTGATGAGATCAGATAAGCAGTTACTCCTGGGAAAATACTGGTATTCAGTTGCATTCGGTTAGTTATACAGGAATCCAACACCAATATAGGTTGAGAATAAGAATAGACGGAAGATGATAGCCTAACTTGTTTGTTCATACGCCACCAAATCAAGCTGTCCAAAACTGTCATATGTTCCCAATCAACTTTGAACCTAATACTTCAGAGATAAAATTTAAAATCTATTAAAGAATATTTTAGTACCTTGATGTGCTAACGTCTGTACGTAGCACAGTTTAAAACACACTTACGGTAAGGGTAGTAAAGTACCCCAAGCCATGGGTAGGTCTCTATTTTGGCGATGCCTTCGTAAATATGCGTCACTGTAGATTTGTCGATACCACAGGTCATAGATATTACTGAAAATAATAACTTTATTAAAGAATCTGAAATAATTATCTTGCAAAGAATTGATTAAATAAGATCGGCTGCAGCTCGGGTCGATTTTTAGTTTTCCTTTTCTTTGGGAAAGCACGTTATGTTCCGGCTGTCGATAAGATCTTTGAACGTTGTTACAGTACAGGTAGTCAGTGGTCCAAAAGTATGACAACCAGTCTTACCAAGGGGTATCGTGATACCCAGTACTGACTGGGTTGTGGAGGACAGACTGATAGGCAGTCGCTCCATGTAAAATACTGGTATTCAGCTGCATCCGGTTACACTGGAAGCCGGCCCCAACATAGTTTCGGTAACTAGGCAGATGATGAGTTGGTGTCATATGACGTTTTGGGGATGGGCAGGAGAAATGGTAAGGTGCTGCCCTTTCTTTGTTCTCTATTGTGGAAAGTTTAAAATCAATAGGGTAATTGACAAAAAAAAAAGTAATTAGTCCGTCAGATAGCTTTCCAGAAAATATAGGACACGTATTTTTTCTTTTTTCACGTAAACAATAAATGAAGACGATACAGTGCTTCAAAAAGTCGCGCGACGTCACAGTTTGGTACATTTTTTACCAGAAAGTGACGTCACCAGCCCCCACTCACGATTATTGACACGTTTTATTTTCGAAAATTTTTATTAATTTGATAAAACAAAAAATACGTATCCAATATTTTTCGATAATCTAACAGACGGAATACTTAGAATCATATTTTTTTAGTCAGTTAACTACCCTACAGAAGGTCTCAAGTTGTTTAAACTTAGACTTACCTTCACTTAAACACGATGAGACACTTAACCAACTTAAAATATGCATTTTGATTGGATTCACTCTACCGACACAGCACACGTTTTTTAAATATGGTCACTGAACATGAGAATTAAATCTACAATCTACATTCTATAAAAATTTTAGGAAAAATAAATTCATTAAGAATAAGCTCAACTGATTTTAGAAGAGAAACAAAAACACAACGAAATTCTCGACTTAAAAAAAAGTGTTTTTATTAAATGAGTTTTATCAAGAACAACCACTCAGTCAAAGTTCGTCCAGCATATTAAACAAACATCTAAAGCCTGTGTAGTTATTTTACAAGAATTGCAAAAAAAAACAACGGCATTTTGAAATAGTTATGCTTGTAAACAGTTTTCTATATTGTCTAAACATCCCTTCTTGTTTGATGTAAATCGATTACTTGGTTGGCGTTTCACCAATATACGTGATTGAATGCGGCATAACTAGAATGGTTCAAATTCAAGGAATTTATTTTCCCCCTTTAAAAATATCCCACGATATGCAAAAGAGTGGTTTGGTGCTAAATAATAGCAACCATTCGAATCGGTCTTCAGGTTAAGCCGCGCTTGTTTGGGTTGATCTGTGGATGGGTGACCAGCCATTAGATACCTAGTTCCCTCCGTGCCTTGGAAAGCACGTAAAAACGTTGGTCCAGACTGTCAATTGTAGTTATTTGAGAGCCGTTGCAGGCAGTCAGGGGCCCCGTCGGGGTTGCGGGTTGTTCGCAAGAGATACCGCGGCCACGACATGAAGGGCTAAGAAGGGACGTGGGTTGTTTTTAGTCAGTAGAAGTCTGACACTCCCTTCCGCTCTGCCCAAGAGTGGGAGGGGTTATTTGATGAATTTCCACCCGCCAAAAAAAAAGGCAGTCATTGGCCCGAAAGTCTGGGTAACCAGTCTTGCAAAGGGGTATCGTATTTACCTAGTACTAACTGGGTTGTGGAGGTAAGGTTGCAAAATACTGCTATTCAGTTGCAAAAATAATGTATGTTGTAATTTTAATTTAATTTAAGTATGTCCTAATTTTAAGTGTTACTCTTATGTTTTCTTTTTAAATTTTTTATCAATTTGTTTTGTCCTGTGTGAAACCAATAAATACTTTTTTTCTTTCTTTTTTTCTTTCAAAAATATTAATAATTTCGCGCTGACGATAGTTCCAGGCTGGTACTAAAGTATACAATCCCACCGTAATAAGAAATCGTATGACTAATAATGACTAGTGAAGTAGATCACTTAATTGTACAAAAAGCATATTAAATTTTAATATATATGTGCAGCAATAAAATTAAAGTCTATGTAATATTCCTTTTGGATTTCCACGTCAGAAATGTGGTACTTTATGAGCGGGCAGAGCAAATATTAAATCGGGTTTTGTAATGCCACTGCAGTGTAGCTGGCTTTAAATTAAGTACTGCATAAAATCCAGCTGATATGATATTATTAAATTGTTTTGTAGAAAATGCTTGTGAAGCTGTATGTGTATTAGTTCGTCTACCGCAGAACTGTAGGCTTAGCCAAGTTGACAATCTACAAGCGTTAACGTTAGTAGAAAAACTTTTTTGCAAAAAAAACAGACTTCAAAAAAACAAAGTGAAAAAAACAAAATCACAAAAAAGTGAAAAATAAACCTCAGAAGAAAAATCAGCTTCTGAAGTCGGTGACATTTATTTGTTTGATTAAAATTTTTTTGCCACCGACTTCAGAAGCTGATTATGACCTTTTTCTAAGTTGGTAGCTACCAACTTAGCGCTTTCTACAACCGCTTGCGCCGAAGCGTTCATTATTGTACAAAGAGAATAGATACGAAGCGGTTGTAACTTGCCCTACTGTTCCTAATCAAAATACGGTTTATTTTGGGAAACTTAATTGATCACCACTCCAAGAACCATTTGCATGTGGCTGAGATGATAATGCTAAAGAGGATGCGCGGTGTTACGAGAATGGATAAAATAAGGAATGAGTCTGAAAGTGGCATCGGAAATGAAAAAAAATTGTCTGGTAGTCGGTTGTACGGGTATGTGATGAGGAAGAATAAAATATTAAAAAGTGATAGATATTAATGTTGATTGAAGGAGAATGATAGGAAAGAAAATACCCGTTTTCATTCACAATTATTGATCCTACAGCTGAACTAATCGATATATTTCCAAAAATGCAACCAAACCAAATGTTAATAGAGACAAACTAAAGACGGCGTCCATTTTAGCAAATATTTCACAATTTTACTATACCGGACCGCCATCCATGCCAATTTACAACAAGCTGAATTGTTAAAACGGAATTGAATATTGCGCTAATGGCGTATTTGATGCTCGTTTAGCTATTCAATTCAATCGTTACTTCGTTAATATTGTCATTCATTTCTATGTAACTGTCTGCGTATTACTGAATTATTTACCACTAGCGGACGTCACGCGGTTTCACCCGCGTAGTTCCCGTTCCCGTGGGAATACAGGGATAAAAAGTAGCCTATGTCACCCGGGGATAGTGTAGCTTCCCAACGGTGAAAGAATTTTTGAAATCGGTTCAGTAGATCCCGAGATTACCCCTTACAATTTAACAAATATACAAACACACAAACTTTACTTCTTTATAATATTAGTATAGATCACCTGCCTAGGTTTTTTCTCAACTACATAAAATCGGGTTAGTAATTTCAGAGATTATCCTACATGCAAACTCACAAACTTACCTCTTTATAGTATAGATAAATGTTTTTAGATCCTTCCATTGTGAATTTCTCGGCAGTCGTGCGTAATCTGGATTTATGTTTGGTTTAACGGCAATTGGCTTCCCCCCTATTACATGGGTTAACATAACTGGACGAAAGTACTGGCTTACCTTCCAGAATAATGAAATACTGCTTATTGAAAAAAAACTTAGGGTCCCATACGGATAGGGCACGTTTTGTAGCGTAGATAGTTAATCATTTATCAGCCGTCACCCATCCTCGGCTCTGCCTCGGTAAGCGTTGCTAAACCTTGCACCATCGCACAGTTAATAAGCTGCATAAAAATGAACAGCCGTGATGTTATGTTACGTATTTATGCTACAGTACAGAATGTCTTAGAACAACCAGCACAAATGTAATAACATTTCCAAGGGACAACTAGCCACATTGCTCTGACCCCGAGTTGTGGCGCTTTGTACTGAGCTGGCCCGCGGTTCAGACTGTGGACAATCGTATTAAATTATAACTATCTTAGGTAAGATGCAAACGAGGCATGATATAATCTGTGTCCGATTTCTATTGTAATAAATTATCTTAGAATCATGTGTGATGTTACCGCATCTATTAAATATAAAATGTTTGTTTGTAATTTTATTAAAATAAGTAACAGCTTTTTAACTGCAAACATTTTTGTCTATCTTTCTGTTTGTTTTGGCTAATCTCCGAAACGGCAGTACCGATTTTGATGGGACTTTCACAGGTAGATAGCAGATGTCATAAGGAGTAACTTATTACATGGTTATATTTGAGAAAAGGGAAGTAGGATTCCGTGAAAAAAAAACACATGAAATTGATAACAAAATTCTTTTCATCATCTACACCCGTCAACATTCATATCCATACTCTTTTAGCCACATGCGTTTCATTCCTACTCATTACATATCTTTGCTAAGACAGATACCGTTTCAATTTTCTGTAACAGGTGCCACTTTCAAACTACCTCTAATAAATACTTCTTCTTTGCTTTAAGTCGTTCGTCTGCAGTCGTCCTTACGATCCCCTTGTCAAGGTACTCGTATTTAGGTCTCAAGTTTGAGGTAAACTGATTATTTCCATTCTAACCTGAGATCTGTAGTTTACGCCTAATTGGGGAGATTGAGGTAAAAGGGAGAATTGTGGAATTTAAATGTACATTCATTTAAATACTTGCATTGGATCGCGGCTACGCGGGTTGAAAATTATCCCAAGTGTGGATAACACCAGGTGCCTTACTATCCCGTCGGGGCTGCGAGTTGTTCGCAGGAGATACCGCGGCCTCGACATAAAGGGCTAAGAAGGAACATGGGTGGTTTTTAGTCAGTAGAAGTCTGACACTCCCTTCCGCTTTGCCCAAGAGCGGGAGGGGTTATTCGATGATTTTCCACGCACCAAAAAAGAAAAAGGTGCCTTACTATGACGTATTAAAACAGTCCTAACTTAATCTTATTCCAGTGTGGAAACGTGACAGAACTATACAGGGTGTCTAGCGCCATCTCTTTTCCACACTAGATTAAGAATAATTTAGGATTGTTTTTAGGACGTAATGGTAGGCCTTTTTTTTTTTTGACTGATGGAAAATCATCAAATAACCCCTCCCACTCTTGGGCAGAGCGGGAGGGAGTGTCAGACTTCTACTGACTAAAAACCACCCATGTTCCTTCTTAGCCCTTGCGCCGAGACCGCGGTATCTCTTTCGAACAACCCAATTGAGAAATTCAATGAACCAATGAATAGACTCGAGTGGGCATTAGACAATAAGGCTAGTGGACTGTATATAAAATAGGTTTAATACCATAATTAACTTATCAATAGTATGTACAAAGAAATGCCCGTAGTGGCCTGTGTCGGTGAGCTGAGTGAGTGGGAGCGCGTGCAGCGACGATCGGCGGCCCGCGCCCTCCTCCGCGGTTGGCCGCACGTAGGCGATGCGCCGATATATTCCCCGGGTTGAAGAGAAGTCTTGAAGATGCAGTTGAAGGCACGACGAATGGTGCCCCGCTTCGTCTTCATCTCAGCCACTCTCGTGACACCGTCTACGCCGGGATAGGTCTTCGTGACCCGACCCAGGGACCAGAGTAGAGGTGGCGTTGTCTTATCCTTGATCAAGACTAATGACCCAGGCTTCAGTTCACCTCTGGAATCAAACCATTTTGATTTTGCCTGCAGCAGAGAAGTGTATTCATTATGAAAGCGTCCCCAGAAGTGTTGCCTGATGAGCGATCCAGCCGCGTGATGTTGGCTTCAGTCAACTGAGGATGTAATACCGATGAGAATAGTCGTCCAATTAGGAAGTGAAAGGGAGTGAGTGCCGAGAAATCGTTAGGGTCAGAAGAAAGAGGAGTTAGAGGGCGGGAATTCAACACCACCTCTATGTGAGTGAGACAGGTAGCCATCTCCTCGAAAGTGAAGTGGGTATGATGTAACACGCGTTTTCCACTTTATTTCTTCACCACGTTGTCGTTCTCGTTCGCACCGTTCACTCATTCATTATTCACTAGTTCTCTCTGAGCGAGACCCCACAGGGCTACATGTCTATAATGCTACTAAATTGTAAATGACCGTTTCGACTTTGAGTGAACTTCGGAATTCGACTGTTTTAAATTATTCACGTTAAATTGCCTACGTAGTGGCTGAGGGGGTGTGTGTGGCTGAATAAGTTAATAATATATATACGTAGTGTAAGAGCCCGACGTATGTCGACCTTCACCCATCTGTTAGAAGAAAGAAAAATAATATGTTTTTTGAAATTAAAAGATTGACTTTAAGAAAGAGAAAAAAAGAAAGAAAAATATTTATTTGGGACAAGCATAGGAACTACAAAAATAATACAAAAAGGAATCTAAAACTAAATAATAAAAAGAAGACCTGTGCGAGGCCAAAAAGGCTCCTATCTCAGCATGGTGCTGCGATAGATGAGAAACAAATACCGCAGCGCTGGTAAGTACTTTACTTAACTTGTGTTTCGTGGTGTGATGCAGAAAAAGGATGAGGAAAATGTAGTAAGGAAAATGTAAAGTATGTATGTGAAGGACGATAAATGGCCAGTAAGGAGGTGTAGAGAAGTATGGAAGAAGACATGCTCCACCGACCCTAAAGAAAACCCCCACTAGGCATCAATAAATTAGAATAAATGCAGCAGAATGATGAGACTTTACTAAGACTTAATATTGGCAACCTATTTGCAATTTGCAATATCGAATATAATGTTTTATTCGGTCAACAGTTGGGTGAAGGTCGATTTCAGTTGGGGTCTTGGACTAAGACTAGAAGCGTTGAGAGCCGTATTTGATAACACTTAATTTGATTGCCGTAGTGATTTTAAGTTGAGAGCTATTTTTTGGATCGTTTTGCGAATGGTAGTTTGTTGCATTGATGTGCTTTTTTAACAGTTAAAGTGGTTTGCGGTAGCTTTCGTGTCCCGTCGGGGCTGCAGATTGTTCGAAAGAGATACTGCGGCCTGGACACAAAGGGCTAAGAAGGAACATGGGTGGTTTTTAGCCAGTAGAAGTCTGACACTCCCTTTGACGCTCTGCCCAGAGTGGGAGGGGTTAATTTGATGATTTCCCTGTTGAAAACAAGGTAGCTTTCGTGTTTGTTCAATTTAAAGATACTTCGTTTATTTTTCGATTCTTCAGTATTTTTCTTTATCATGCCTAGCCTGGTGTCAGACTTTTATGGGCCCATGGGCCTCTGACTTGGCGTTACATGCCATCAAGAAATATCTCCCAGGCATACTGATTTCATCACGATGTTTTCCTTCACTGAAGCTATAAGTGATAAATGCGAAACTTTGTGAAGGTAATAGGATATATTAATAGGTGTTTATTATATTGGGAAAGCCCGCCACACTGTTCCCAAACCACTGTAACTCCTGTTAGCCAGAATCAACAGTGGCGACCACAAGAAAAGCGCCGAGACAATGAATCTCGACGAAGTCCCAGAGAAACGATTTAACTGTCTTGGATCCCGCAACGAAATTAATCAGAAAATAATAGCGGAGGAGTAGGAAAAACATAATTTCCACTGTTAGGTGTTTGTTACTCTTACACACGAGAACTACTGAATGAATTTGTTATCTAAATACGCATATTCGAAGATCATCATCATCAGCCTATAATGTTCCCACTGCAGGGACTCAGGCCTCTTCTCTAGGAGAGGGATGGGCTATAATCCACCACGCGGGCCTAGTGCCGGTTGGTTGGGTTATTAAAAGTTAAAAATTGTTTGTTCTAACTTACTTAAATAACATTACGTCAGGTTAGGCAACCATTGTTTAATGGTTTCCTTCCGTAACAGTCTACAAATGACAGCCGGGAGCAGGCTTTTAACGTGTTTTCCAAGGCATAGAGAAAACTCGGCATAATACGATGTGTGATTATTCATCCATAGACAAACCTAGGCATTCCTATCGACCCGACCCGACGAGCACTGTTTGGCGAGATACAGGATCCACATAATAATTTTTTTTTTTTTTTTTTAGATAACGTTGCCCCAGACTAGGATTTTCTAAGTGTGTATTTGTTCCGTGCGGGGATCGAACCCGCAACACGCAGCGCAGCAGTCCAATCGCTTAGCCACTGCGCCAACCGTGCCGTCAAGCAAAAAATTGTATAGGTACTTAGCCTTTTTTTTTGAGGGGTGGGAAATCACCAAATAACTCCTTCCGCTCTTGGGCAGAGCGGAAGGGAGTGTCAGACTTCTACTGACTTAAAACCACCCATGTTCCTTCTTAGCCCTTGCACCGGGGCCGCGGTATCTCTTTCGAACAACCTGCAGCCCCGACGGGTGTATGTATACTTAGCCTATCAAGTCGTTTTATATGTTACTAACTTTTTCCCGCGGCTTTGCCCGCGTGGTTATCGAAAAATATTCCAACAAACTTTCATCCCCTATTTAACTCCCTTAGGGTTTGAATTTCGAAAAATAATATAGACTAAAAACCTTCCTCGAGAACCACTCTATCCATTTTGGTGAAAACAGCGTGAAAATCGTTGCAGTAGTTTTTGAGTTTATCGCGAACAGACAGACGCGGTGGAGGACTTTGTTTTATTATTTTCTTTCTTTCTTTCTATACGATTGAATAGAATCAGCATTGCCATCCAACGTGGGAATGCTGCCAGCCTTCTGGGCACTTTTCCTGTTGACAGCGGTGTGGACGAGTTTTTTGACGCCATGTAATTCTTCTCTTTTTGATACTTGCATATATTTTATTATAATTTTAGTTCTGTAAATTGTAGTTTTTAAATATTGTAAATAAAATACGATTGATGATTGTATCAATTTTTTGGTGGAATAAAGATATTCTAAACGGTATTGTTCCTGAATCAAGATGATACGTTGAAGCCAGTTAGCTTCTAAGGATACTTAGTGAACTAATTAGTTTCATCTAATTATCTAAGTTGTGGCAGCGCCTAACTTAGTAATCTAACTTAGTCGCACTTGAGTGTCGGCGAAAAATAATACGTAAAGTGGCGTTAAGGCCTTTATTACTTGAGCAGTAAGGTCTTTATTTTATTACGTTATTGTTAGAGGCTAGGTTAGTTTTTATTCGTCCTAAAAGTTGAGTTTTAGGTTACTTTGAGTTCTTTTTTTTTTTCGTTAAAATTTTTTATAATAAAATTTTCAAATTATGTTGGTCGGCTTCCAGTCAACCAGATGCAGTTAAATATCAATATTTTACATAGAACAATTGCCTAACTGACCACCACAACCCAGCTGGGTTATTTATACGATATCCCTACGTAAGACCGGTTCAGTCAGCCTTTCGGGCCACGATATACTTGTCAAAGATCTACTAATGACAAAGAGTCATCATCATCTGCCTAGCCTTTTCCCGACTATGTTAGGGTCGGCTTCCAGTCTAACCAGATGCAGCTGAATACCAGTATTTTACATAGAGCGACTGCCTATCTGACCTCCACAACCCAGTTAATACTAGGTAATACGATACTCTTTGGTAAGACTGGATGTCAGAATTTCAGGTCACTGACTACCTGTAACGACGGCAGCCGGGACAAACAGCTTAACGTGCTTTCCGAAGCACGGAGGAAACTCGGTATGTCGGGCGGTCATCCATCCACAGACCGACCTAGGCAAGCACCTTTACCTAAAGATCGACCCGAGTGGCAGTTCTTATTAAGCCTCGAGCTCCTCTAATGGTGAATATATACATATTATTTAGTAAATAAATACCTAAACGACACCTGAATTTATAGCCATAAGCAACTTTATTATAAGATTTTTTCCCTAACATTTATACTCATAACTATACACTATACCTAACAAAATACAAAAACGGATGAAAAGAGCCACACATACAATCTACATGCGTCTCCAATCCTCCAGAGTGTAACTTAAAAAAACCCTCTTTTCCTTTGAGCAACACCTAAAGATGGCGTCTTTTGTTTTGGCGCCAAGCGACGAGCAAAATTTTTGATTCGCGCCTTCAGGCAATATGACGTGCTAACACAAATATAACCACACTTCGAAAATATGCTCACCAAGCGATTTTGAACTTTATGTCAGTGGTGTAGGGAAAGGAGAAATATGCATTGATGGTAAGGCTAAGTTGGTGATTTCGCACAAAAGACTGATTGTAGCAAACGAAGCTACACAAGTGGTAGTACAGTTCTTTGTGGTTCGTACTTCGAAGGTGCGTCACTAAAAGCGGATTGTTGATTGTTTTGTGCAACTATAGGTACAAATAAATATTATTGAAGTGTCTGTGCGTATGTGTAGTATCAAATCACAGCTTTTTACTGAATGCATAGTATGAAAGTACCTAAGTGCAGTACAAGACTCACACCAAAATCATATTTTTATAAAGTTGTTGTCTGTCTGTCTCTTTGTTCCAGCTAATCTCCAAAACGGCTGGATCGATTTTGACGGGACTTTTACTGTCAGATAAGTCATGCCATAAAGTCTAACATACGTTACTTTACGTTACGTTTATATGTTATTTTAGAAAAAGGTAATCCTTTTTTTAACCCTTATGGGTTCCGTGTAAAAAAGAAAAACCCTGAACATGTTAAGAAAATTCGATTCAAACGGCTGTTCTCCAAAACGGCTCGACCAATTTTGACGGAACTTTTACTGGAAAATAGCTGATGTTATAAAAATTTACTAAGGCTACTATTAGTTTCGAAAATTGATTAAGGTTTCGTGCAAAAAAATTAAAACCTCGGGGTAATTAATGTCGCGGGGTGGGCACAGCTAGTTTTATTATATAATACGCCTGTCTCGTTTCTCTTAGAAAATATCACCTTTTGTATCTACGAGAAAAAATGTTGAAACGAATTGATGAAAACATTTTTACGTTGGGCTGTTAAAGTTTTTACAGTGTGTCCTCGGTTTTATCGCGGTTATAAAGGTATTTTATGTAACTTTTAAACGTTATTTGACAAGCTATGTAATGTTTTTATTTTGTATAATAACATCATCTTGTCGTAGTAAAGATTTCTAAATGTAATTTAAAAGAGAAAGTGTTTTGATAAAACAGAGTATTAAATCCGTCCATACCTTTCTGTGTTACAGGAGTATTTAACAGTATGTTAGTTTAAACAATACATATTGAACCCGCCGGGGCAGCGGGTTGTTCGCAAGAGATATCGCGGCCTCGACATGAAGGGCTAAGAAGGAACATGGGTGGTTTTTAGTCAGTAGAAGTCTGACACTCCCTTTCGCTCTGCCCAAGAGCGGGAGGGGTTATTTGATGATTTTCCACCCGCCATAAAAAAAAAGAAAGCGGGTTAACGTGCCTTCCGAGAGACGGAGGATACTCGGAATGTAATGACTCTGCTCTTGAGTGTAAATGTGGTGCTGTTCCACAAACGATGGGGCACTTAATATAGTATCCTGCGTGTCCTGTTGTCTGTACACTACAGGAACTGATGGACGCTAATGCAATTGCCAAACTGGAGGCTCAGTTCTGGGCCGGCATTGCCATCGACACGCTAAGGAGAAGAAGATGAGTGGTCACCCATTCACAGATAGCCTAGGCAAGCGGTTTAACCTGAAGATTCAACTGAGCCGTTGTTATTATCTAGCTACGAACGTCCTCACACTCCAATAACAACTTAAACTTAACCTACGGGTGGAGAATCATCAAATAACCCCTCCCGCTCTTGGGCAGAGCGAAAGGGAGTGTCAGACTTCTACTGACTAAAAACCACCCATGTTCCTTCTTAGCCCTTATGTCGAGGCCGCGGTATCTCTTGCGAACAACCCGCAGCCACCTAAACTTACTTTAACTTAAACTTTTGATTTTTGTTTTTGTACCTATTTTTCAATATTTGCTGTGCGTTGTATGTTTACTGCTTTTTTTATTGTATCTCATGTTTCTGCGACAGATAAATATTTTTTCTTTCTTTCAATATTCACATCTAAGCCGAAAATGCCTTGAATGCACCGAACAGATTCCCATATACTTCGGCAACACATAGTCAATACATAAACTAACTGGTACTGAATTCGGGGTGGACTGTAACTTACTCAAGCTACGTTATCAAGTGCAGGCCTGCCGAACTTGCACCAGAGCGTGGGCTAACTTGTCGGCTTGCAAACGATTCATCATTGTACGGTGGTTTACTTCGTGTAGCGTAGTTACCACAACCCTACAGTTATATGGGGTGTGGAGTTGGACGGACGTTTCACCAAGCCGTCAAGCGAAGGATACTGTATAGCAAACTAAGTAAGTCTTCGGCAAAGTTATTGCAGGGATGGGAATTTTTTTTTGGGGTGATAAATCATCTTTTACCGTAAGATTCAATGTATCGTACTTAACTCATTTTGCTTATGGACGCATTGATTAGTGCGGGGATCGTGAAGGTGTTAAAAATAAAGATACAGGTAACATTAAAATTTGCGTCAAAAAAAAATTGCAATATAAAAATAATTTAATAAAAAAATGTCTAAAATAACTTTTCTTTCGGAAGTCGTGACTTGCTTTGTTTCATTGAGTTTGAACTTTACTGCTACTTCAAAAAAATATTTATTCGCACCTTAAATTAAACATACCAGAAATCGATCGCCACATGAAAAATGTCCACCAGACTCGAGCGAGAGTCGCATTTGAAAAGTACTCGTATTATTTTTCATCCACGCTGTTATTTTAACGCGGGCATAAATAATAAAATCAAATCCGCTCCCAACTGAATTCGGAATAGGATACCAACAAGAATTCAGTATTCGGTATCGGACGAGTTAGAAATATTTAAGCGTAACACTAATGTTGGGACTTGGCACAAAATATTTTTAACTTTTAGTAACTTTTTTGGAACCTCTTCTGATTATTACTGATTAAGCTACATCCTCGTCTGCGCCTTTTCTCAAAATGATTGGGGCCAGTCTAACTGGATGCTGTTGAATACCAGTATTTTACGTGGAGTGACTGCCTATCTGATCTCCACAACCCAGTTAGTACTGGGTAATACGGTATCCCTTGATAACACTGATTATCAGTCTTTTGGTCCACTAACTACCTGTAACGACCGACAAAGACGTGCTATCTGAGGCATAAAGGCTGGAATACACGTGCTACGTAGTAGCACAGAAGCGTGCTAGTTTCGAGTAACTGTCACTTAGTAGAATACAAGTAGCACGTGTATACGAAAAGAGCATGCTTGTGAATAAGCATGGTGCCTAATCGCAAGCCGGTATATTTTTCGTGCTAACTAGCACGATGCATTAAACCTCTTTTTGGAACGAAGTTCCTTATCGCGCGTTGTGAAAGGGGGCTAGACGGAAAAATGTTTAAGCTGTGCGGCGTCGCATGTTTCTCTGTCTGTCTCTCTCTCTCTCTTATAGAAAGCAAGCCAGATATTTTCATTTCTACATTTTTTTTTTTTACATAATAAAAAATAATAACAATAACTTCGTTGATATTCTTGGGTTTTACTATTTTATATGTTTTTTATCGTGTTGCCACCTTTTTGTTGTTTTATGTCAGTGTATTCAATAAAAAAGTCTAACCGCGTGGCTCAGGCCTCGCTCACGTCCACACTCACACAAGGCACGGCCACGCGGTTCTTGTGGGGACGCGGCTCTTGTGGGGTCGCGGCTTTTGTGGGGACGCGGCTTAAGATAATGTAACTCAGACGTGCCAAAACGAAGTATGCTCGTAAAAAGTATGCTTTTGAGGTCTGTGCTTTAGAGCAAGTGTAAACACTCTAAAAGTATGCTAGAAATTAGCATACTACGTAGTAGCAAACAAGCGTGCTTTTCTAGTAGCATGTGTATTTCAGGCTTAAAAGAAACTCGTTATGTAAAAATAGTCACTGATCCTTGAAGATTGGTCTGTGCGGGTGTTATTATTTAGTCACGAGCTCCACTTTTGAGCAATTGAAAATCAGAATGAGCATGATTTGTAGACGCAATCATGAAAACGAAGATGCACTTGCAGAAGATGCTTACGTAAGATTAAGATACGAAAGTACAGGATGTAAACGGACCCTTCTCGAAGCATTCTGTAAACCTGTACATAAATCTAAGTAACTCTATCTAGGAAATTTCAAAACGCTTAGTTGACGCTTCTCGTGACCCAAGGACTGGCTTTTATCTTGGCCAGAGACTAAGTGTTGCCATACAACGTGGCAATGCCACCAGTGTTTTGGACACATTACCGGCTGACAGCGTTGACGAGCAGTATTTTGATGCCTTTTTATAGTTTCTTGTTAGTTTATTTAATAGTTTTTAATAAATGTACTTAGTTGCTAAGAAGTAACTCTATGCTAAAATTATTGCTGGGGAACGATTTCTTTTGGGGTTAAAAGTTGCGTACCATACATCCACCCAAAAAAACAAACGAAATCACCTCTTCGTTTTGAAAATTAAAAAGTTCTAAAATAATTGAACGTAACGAGCTCAAAATATCTCCATTGCTCCAAGTCCACACGTTTCGTACTCATCATATTCTGTCGATAGCAGGTGTAAACTTTCACCCGGTGCCGTTCAGTGCCGGCAGCCCGTCGGGACCGGCTCCTAACCCTTACATACAGAATACGATATCCGGTAAAGGATTTTATTACGGGTTTTGAATTAGTTCGCCTTGATAATATTTTTTTCATGAGGTTTATTCGACTGAATTTGAAGCGATGGCGGAGGTTTCTGCGTATACCATGGACCAGAATGAGAACTAACCCGTCATTTCTGGAGGAGTTCAAAATCACTAAGAAGCTTTTCAAAATCTGGAACGTACCCTCAGCTTTTACGGACATATTATGCGTTCGCTTAGGCACTAATAATGGGAATTAGGCTTATAATATTGGGACGGGTAGAAGATCAAGGCAGAGCACCAGAAAGACGGTGAGACACGAAGAATGAAGGCTGTTGGAAGCAGCCTGTACCGAGCGGTTCACACTGCAGGAGACTACACGGCTTGGAGGAGTGTGTTAACGCCTCAGGAGTGTGTTAACGACGAAGAAGAAGACTACACCATAGCCAGAAGAAAAGTCAGCTCGTCAGAATTAAACCTTTGATTAAATCCATGTTCATCCATTAGTATGTCAACCGATTGCGCACCCAAGAGCCTAAGGCCTTGCTGTGAACATAATGATGTAATAAAGAACATTCCCACACACTGTGCGAATGCGGTGCTCCGGACCCGACGATGGCCAATGGGCACACCTGCACTTTAGAAGACCTAAACACGTCATAAACGCCGCGATTAACGTAGCCACATACTGGGCCTAAGAAATGTAAATAAGTCGTACCATTGATACGAAAGAAGAATCATATATCACAATCAGCCTGTACTGCCTGTCCCACTGCTGGGACACAGACTTCCTGTTTATTAAAGGGAATTGGCTATAATCCACCACGCTGGCCAGGTGCGGGTTGATAGATGCCACATGTCTTCTAACTTTTGGTTCTAAGACATGCCAGTGTCCACATGATGTCTTCCTTCACCGTTTTGACAGTATTGGTGAAATAATAAAGTCTGGATCCGAACTCACATGTCGGGGCCGCCATCGCTAGGCTACCGCTGCACCACGGGGGCCAGCGGCTTATCTCGAAAGAAAAAGAAAAAGTATCAAGAGTACCAATACTTAAATTCTGCATAAACAGCAAGGTCCTAGTAAATCCCGTCTTTACCAAATACCTTCGCTGGTCAAATTCTACACGTTTACTTTTACTACTTTTTTCTTCACGTAAGACTTCCACGTGAAGCCGACACGGTGCCGACACGATGCCGGAACGCTGCCGGAACGCTGCCGGCAATCCATCGGGACGGGCTCCTAACCCCCTTACTTTACTGTATACGGTAACTAGGAAAGAAAAGTTTTTTTATGCAATCTATATGAGAATATTAGGGTTCCGTACCTCAAAAGGAAAAAACGGTCGCTTATAGGATCACTCGTGTGTCTGTCTGTCTGTCTGTGTCGACCATTCCCCCACCCTTATCTCCGAAAAAATACAGAAATTAGTTCAACACGTCTTATAGATTACAGGAAAACCTATAAGAAGTCTATGGTGCTAAAATAACATGGAAAATCTCTCAATATCTACTACAATGGTACGGAACCCTTCATGTGCAAGTCCGACTTGCACTTGGCCAGGTTTTTTTTTGTATGGCCTATACTCTTACAAGTACAATAAATGTTGCGGGTTTTGCTGTTTGTAAAGTATATAATGTGAGTACAAATTTTTGTAACACATCCACGATAAATGAGAAATTTCTTGTGGTGGGGCAACGTTAAAAAATCTATTTAAATTATGAATAGACCGGGTGTAAAATTGGTATTGCATTGTATAACGGACTGGTGTCCGCAACACCACGTCGAAAGCGTGTATTTTGCGTAAAATTAGAACTGAATAATTCGCAAATTCGCTGTAAACCATTAGCATTGTCACAGTATAAATATGGAATTGTCGATTACAAATTATCTGTGTAGGCAAAGAGACGAGAATTCTCTGTTATTTCATATTCTATTTATATATCAATAGAATACTTATCTACTTTTGTAGAAATAATATTATAATGACGATGAAATCGTTTTTCAACTTATTACAAAATTATATTCTCAGCACTTAGAATTTATTCTATTTAGTACCAAAATGTACGTAAGTACGTCTGAAACTCTCTCCTTTATATCAATTTGCTTGAAATATCACTCATTGTTCGACCTAACTTCTTAGAGCGTACTAATTAAGTTTAGAATCTATTCTAATTATTGATTCGGTCAAACTAAATTCAGCTCTACCTGTACCACTTTAAGGTAGGTATTTGAAGGTTGTGTAGGGCTGTAAAACGACATTGATGAACGGACCAATCAGTGGGCAGGACGAATTGAACTATTAATTCATTCAAATTGTATTAGTGAACGTAATTGTTTGGTTGCTCTTGTGGAGGTAGACGGGTTGCTCTCGGTCGGACTGTATATAGCTGTTTTTACATGTGTGAAACAATAATGCGCTTTATCATGGGTCATTTAAAGAGGTTTTTTCTTTAACACACACCATATCACGTTTGTCACCCTCGGAGGCTTATGCAGAGGTCTTTATTTATCGTGTGGTTAGTGTATAACTCGGTTTCAGATTTTTTGCCGTCCATGGGCCTCTGACTTTACATACCGTCGAGAAAAATCTATCTTGGCTGGGCACTACCGTGTATAAATGTGAATGTCTTTTTTTTTGGCGTGTAGAAAAACATCAAAGAACCCCTCCCGCTCTTGGGCAGAGCGAAAGGGAGTGTCAGACTTCTACTGACTAAAAACCACCCATGTTCCTTCTTAGCCCTTGCGCCGAGGCCGCGGTATCTCTTTAAAACAACCCGCAGCTCCGACGGGAAATGTGAATGCCTTAATGAGAAACTCGGCACCCTGGCCCACTACAGCATAATACCTTTAACCATAGAAACTAGAAACTCCATACGTTGTCTCCAAAATGTACCAGGGCATCATAAGGTGCTCGGATATAGGTCACAAGGTTCTATTAATTTTCATCATAGCGATAGTTTGCTCTCCAAACAACGCATGTGTGTTTGTGCGTCCTGACGGTAGCTGATAATTTAATCTTTTGTCTTAATTGATAGAATTTCTAGGGATTGATTTTGGCGGATGAGAGATGATTTGTATGTCAATAAATTATATTTCGGCGGAGGAAGTGTATTTCAGGAGGGCTTAAGGGCCGTCGGGGGATCCCGTCGGGGCTGCGGGTTGTTCGCAAGAGATAACGCGGCTTCGACATAAAGGGCTAAGAAGGAACATGGGTGGTTTTAGTCAGTAAAAGTCTGACACTCCCTTTCGCTCTGCCCAAGAGCGGGAGGGGTTATTTGATGATTTACCAACCGCCAATAAAAAAAAAGGAGGGCTTAAACAAGATTGTATTTTTCTCAGCTATAACGAACAAACAGATAGATGGTGGTTTGTTCCGGCTAATCTCCGAAACAGATTGACCGATGTTGATCGGACTTTTACAGTTGTATGATTTAAAATCATTTCTTCTGGCTGACTTTTAACGCACAGCTGAGACCACTTTGGCTTCGCATATAGATAGATAGCTAGTATGTCATAATTATCCGTTAAAAATGGATTTGGTTTTTTTTTTATTCCTAGGTGGGCGAAATAGGGGTTCAAACTTTGGATATAAATCTACCAGGCACCTTGTCCTGGCAAAGCTGATTTATAAATCACAAGAGCAAACATTTTGTGCGTCACTATCAAAAAATCTTATAACACAGCCATCTAAACCTAGCCTCAAGCATTCATTAAAGCTAAGCCCTCAAAGACACCGCTGCGAAGAATGAAAAACAAAAGAAAAAAACATACTTAATACTCATAACCCGCCCTAATCCGTTCTAACTCCAATAAATTACATGAAACCATTCCCTTTTAGCGAAAGAAACCCGACCTTCAGTAAAAGAACGAATGAATGAATGACCGAGTGAAGGGAAAGGTTGTAATTACGAGATTTCTCCGCTCATTTCGGTAATGAGTCCCGCTGATTAGTGATGGATTAGGCACGACGAGGCACAAATAATGTGTCCACGGCGTATGTGCCTCTCCGCTAATAGGCAATCTTTTGAAGATTTTCGGAGGGTCTTTAGTTTGGACGATTTTTTGTTTGTTTAGATTTTTCTGCATCGTTAGTCGCAAGAGTTTCTGCGCGTGGGAGATGCGATTCCCTGCAGGTTGGACAAAGTATCATTAGGATTTCTCAGTAGCAGCCACGGGGTCCGAATATGTGTCCGGTCGATGGTATTAGGCCCTATTACATGGGACTTAAACATAACCGATGAAATAAGGATGTACTAATGGGGACGCCTAACCTTTTGGGAATTACAGGTGTGGTGATTATAGTTTTTTCTTGAGTTGATTTGTTTTAAGTGACTCTTTAATTTACTGCAAGAACGGAAATTGTAACTGATATTTATCCAGTTTGACAACCAGTCTTACAGATCGATGTATAGGTCGGCTTCCAGCCTAACTAGATGCAACAGAATACCAATATTCGACGGCACGGTTGGCGCAGTGACTAAGCGATTGGACTGCTGCGCTGCGTGTCGCGGGTTCGATCCCCGCACGGAACAAATATTTGTATGACCTGCAGATAGTTGTTTCGGGTCTGGGTATTTGTGTATGTGACTTTATATGTTTGTGAACGCACCCACGATACAGGAGAAATTCCTAGTGTGGGGCAACGTTTTAAAAAAAAATATATATATATGTTACATTGTAACAATTAAAAAATCACATTGCATTTACAGAGGCAGGTAGCGACCTCTTGTGTGCGTGATGGAAAACTATTCTGTTGTTCGTTCCAAAAAGCATGCCTAGATGGCGTTAGTAGCAAATCGATGGAGTCAATTTCTTTATTCTTCCGGGAAAACATCATTATAGCTTAAATAATTCAATTAATTCATAAAATAAATCAATATTTGAAATAAAGCTAAATTAAATAGCTAATTGTGATCGACTGTATTAAAAGGCAGGCTTCGGTGTAGCCATCAATGAAATTGAGATTGACGCGTGGCGGTTTTCGGATAGCAACACTCTTTTTGCATGGCGTCTCTAAGTGAAGGTCACGAAGAAGGAAATATAATCGAAATAAAAAACTTTAAAGCATATCACCTGACCACTATGTGGTATAATTAACCGCAAGGAGCCAGCGTATGGTTCGAAGTCATTAACAAGTGCCCATCTGATGTCCACGCTGTAAGTACTTGAACGTTTTCCCAATGTGACGCGTTGTATCTCAAGCCTAATTTACTCTGAATTTCAATCTCGTTTTGTTTCTTTGTCAATCAGGGCTCCACATTACGTCTACGGCATGTCTAAGACGCCATGACGCATTAAATAAATATAACCTTAAAAAAACAAAAAATGTCATACAACATGGTACATGAATGATGAAGGCAAGTCCATCGGTTCCAAACAACAGGGATAAAACCAGAGTGCGCTGCCACTCGTTGTGAGGATACGAAGCATCTCCACACGGGCAACGATACTGGTTGGATCAGCGAGTTCCCTGTGTTGAAACAGTATATGGTAATCTTGTAGATAAAGTAAGTTTCAAACCTGCATATTTATGATCTCCACAGTGTTTGAAGAAGGAACTTTAGGTGTTTGTGTAAATTGACATTCATCATAATTAAACCATTTGTATGACAATGTTGTATGTTTTCTTTCATGAATCCCTTCAAGCTCATCGCCCGTTATAAGTCTCATGCATAATATACTACCCTGACTAGCTGGTTTGGGTAAGGAAAAAACCAGCCTTACAATTTGTCTGCCCAACGTGAAGCTTGAGGAAGTCATGAATGAAAAATAATTTAAGTAAAATTAAAGTAAACATTCAGACCACACGGTTTGTGGCTGAATAATGATATATTAAAACTAGAATATTAACTGTATTTTGATTAAAGTATGATTTAAACACATTTCTTTGTAAGTGTCGCATATTAGGTTATATATGCCACATGTTCATGTTCATAAACTGCAAGCCACTTTTATATTGTTCAACTAGTAGGTAAGCAGTACTGGTGCTGGCTGTAACTTCGTAACAGTAGAAATTGTTATTAATCGTATTCTTATTGACTTGCTATCTATTAGATAAATAGTTTAAAAATTAATTATCACTTAGGAACTTGTAATTTCTCCTGATCTTAGTATATAACTACAACTTAGTAGTCGAGAAATTAACCTTGTTGGTGTTTGAATTGATAAGGAACAGAGCTCCTGTTTTTTTTCAAACATGAATAGGGCAATGTGGATTGACCACCTCCGTAAAGAGGAATTGTTACATGAGCTTAAATATTTCAATGTTTCTACAGATGCTGGATCAACCAGGGACGCGCTCCGCAAGCAGTATCGTTGCTTGTGTGGTCTGCAGCGCAGAGGCAGCATAAAGCAGGACGAGTATCCGACACCCTCTACTTCAGACGAGGTACTCTTATGTTCGGAACCGATTGACGAGTTGTATGCCTCATTCAACAATTTAACTGAGGAAGATATTACCTCAAAGAAACGAATATTAGCTCGTGCTCAATATTACATAATGAGAATTGCGCGTGTAACCAGTTCATCACCAGAAATATCTGGGCTTAGAACTAAATTAGTTAATGTAATTACCTCATTGCAAGACGACTCTGATGATGAAGACACGCGACCTACTCGTGGACCCTCATCAGAAAATGATGTAGTGGAAAAACCACAAGTGGTATTTGTTAATGACAGACCTATTAATTTATGTTCGCTGAACCTAAAGTATGATGGCACCACTTGTGTAAGAACTTTCTTAGAACGTTTAGAGGAGTTAAGGCAGGCTAGGGATATACCAGAACAACGTGCATTAATTGCTTTTTCGGATCTGTTAGAGAATTCGGCATTACATTGGTTTAGATCGAATAAACAAACTTTTACGTCCTATCAACATCTACTTACTTGTCTGCGTGAAGACTTTGATATTCCTGATTTGGACTATAGGTTGACACAAGAAATACGCTCGCGTACACAGGCTAAGCAAGAATCCATGATGATTTATTTATCTGTTATGAAGGGTATGTTTAATCGATTATCGCAGCCTCTCTCTTCAAGTGAACAGCTTGAAATATTAATGCACAACATCAGACCGGAGTATATGAAGGAAATGGCCTTACTCGACATTAAATCCATTAGCGATCTCCAATTATATGGAAAGAAATTAGAGCTTGCTCGTGCTAGGGCAGATCAGTTCGTTGAACCCAACCTATCAAACTTGAAATTATGCGCCGACTTCCACCCTTCTAAAAAAAGGGACAAAGGTCAAAGAACGGATAGGTACGGGAAATCAGTTGCTGCTGTTGACAGCCCATCTACCTCAGGTCCATCAGCAAAGAAATGTTTTAGGTGTGATAAGACGGATCATGACACCTATAAATGCAAGGTTTCTAAGGACTTAATTTGTTATAGGTGTGGTGAAAAGGGTTTTAAGAAGCCTGACTGTCCTAAGTGTACAAAAAACTAAATAGGCTGAGCCATAAAGATCTAACGATAAATATTACATCTAGTTCACCAGACTATGGTACTATGGCTCTCTTTCAAGCAAATACTGGTGACATTAGACCACATTTGTTAGTGAACATATTGGATGTGGACGTATACGGCCTATTAGATACTGGAGCTGTTTGCTCGATATTAGGAAATAATTCCCATACATTAATTATGAAATATGGGTTTATATTGAATAAATTACCTAAGGGACAAAATGTTAGGACTGCTGACGGTTCAAAGGTACAATGCCTGGGTTTTATGCGTTTACCAATAAAATACTTGGACCAGATTAAAATAATTAAATTCTACATAGTTCCCAACATAATAACTTCAGTTATCTTTGGAATGGATTTTTGTAAGTCATTTTCAATAACAATTAACTCATTAAATAACAATGAAATTTTTAGTATACCTGATAACTACATTAACTTATTAAATACAGACCATGGTTTGGAATGTTTTGAATCATTGACTCTTCAACAACGATCATCCTTACAGAAAGTCATTGATAGATTTGAAAAAATAAATACAGAAAAGGTTGGTCTAGGTAGGACTAAATTGATTACACATAAAATTAACACTGGTGACAGTCCCCCTATTAAACAAAGGTATTATCCTTTGTCACCGACGAAGCAGTTAGCTTTAGAAAAAGAACTTGATAGAATGTTGAGTCTCGGTGTGGTTGTGCCATCTACCTCACCTTGGAATTCCCCAGTTGTTATGGTAACCAAGCCAAATGGTGACTTAAGGCTTTGTTTGGACTGTCGTAAACTAAATGCTGTGTCCAAGGCTGATGCCTACCCTTTACCATACATCCATCAAATACTAGACGGCCTGAGAGATGCGAAGTACTTGACATCAATTGATCTCAGTGCTGCATATTGGCAGATTGAATATGATAGCGAGGAATCTGCTGAAAAAACTGCATTCACGGTTCCTAGACGTGGACTTTTTCATTATGTGACCATGTCGTTCGGTCTGGTGGGAGCTTCTGCCACTATGCAGCGCCTGATGGATAGATTATTTGGTCCGGAATTTGATAATAAGGTATTTGTCTTTCAGGATGATATTATATGTATCTCAAATGACTTTAATGAGCATATCAAGTTGCTGGAGAGGGTACATCAGCGTTTGGCAAATGCGAACTTAACAATTAATATGAGTAAATCGCAGTTTTGTCGAGGGGAACTTAAATATCTTGGTTACATGGTGGATAAACACGGTCTCCGAACTGATCCTTCCAAAGTGGAAGTAATACTAAATTATCCTACTCCTAGTACACCTAAGGAGGTTAAAAGATTTGTAGGTATGGCGGGCTGGTACCGTAGATTCATTCAGGATTTTTCGAAGATTAGCAGACCATTATGTAAATTAACATGTAAAAATATAGATTTTATTTGGACTGATGAAGCTGAAGAAGCTTTTAATAAACTGAAATCAAGTTTGCTCTCAGCTCCAATTCTTAAATGTCCTAACTTTGACTTACCTTTCTCAATACAGAGTGATGCTTCATCATATGCTATTGGTGCAGTATTGACACAAACTTATGATGGATTTGACCATCCTGTTGCATTCTGTAGTAGGTTACTCAATAAACATGAGGTTAACTACACCACTACAGAACGTGAATTATTAGCAGTTTTGTTTGCTTTGGAACAGTTTAGGATGTACGTAGAAGGTCAAAAATGCAATATTATTACTGACCATGCGTCACTGCAATGGTTTTATAAACTAAAAAATCCTTCAGGGCGACTAGCTCGTTGGAGTATTCGTCTGAGTCAATACGATTTTAATATAATACACAGAAAGGGCAAAGAAATGGTTTTACCGGATGTATTGTCAAGAATTAAAGTAGAGTCAATTGAAATTTCGGATAATGTTAAAGATAAATGGTACTTAAAAATGGTAGAAGAATGTGAAAAGTATCCTCATAAATTTCCTAACTATACTGTTAAAGATAACAAATTGTTTAGACATTCCAAGAATAAATATAAATTAACTTCACAATTTTCTTGGAAACAAGTGATACCGAATGAGGATGTGGGTCCTCTACTGAAACAGTTTCATGATGAACCCACTGGCGCCCATAACGGAATATTTAAAACACATAAGCGAATAGCACTACACTATTTTTGGAGAAATATGTATGAAGATGTAAAAAATTACGTTGGCAATTGTCAAACTTGTAAAGAATATAAACCGGTAAATACCTCTCGCCCAGGTTTAATGGGAGATCCCAAACAGGTGGAGAAACCTTTCGAAGCAATTTGTTGCGATTTGTTAGGACCCTTTCCAGTCTCAACAAAGAGAAACACCAATTTACTAGTTGTTTCAGATTATTTTAGTAAATATGTCATGTTGTTTCCTATACGGAATGCAACAGGCAATGCTATTGTTAAAATACTGGAAGAGAAGGTGTTTCTTGTACATGGAATCCCTAAATTTGTATATGTAGATAATGGTCCTCAATTTATTTCCAAACAATTTCGAGACTTAATGTTTAAGTACAATGTGCCCAATATTTACTATAACCCTAGATATCATCCACAAGTCAATCAAGCAGAAAGAGCTATCAGAAATGTTCTGTATGCTATTGCCTCATATGTAAAATCAAATCATAGACAATGGGACAATCACATATCAGAAATTCAGTGTGCATTGAATACCTCAGTGAATGAATCTACCCGATTCTCACCTTTCTTTCTCGTCCATGGGCGAGAAATGTTTATAGATGGTAAATTGCATAAAAATTCTGAAGTCCCTCAACCTGCTTCTGATCTATCCGTGGTAGATCCTAGAATTCATGGTGATAACTTAGAGGAACTTAAAATAATTTTTCAAAACGTTAGTAAAAATTTAAAACTTGCGCATGATAGAAATAAAAAACATTACGACTTAAGGAAACGGCCATTGGAATTCAAAGTTGGTCAAATTGTCTATAAAAGAACTTTTACCTTGTCAGACGCTAGTAAGCACTTCACAGCAAAGCTGGCTCCTCGTTTTCTGAGATGCGTGGTATCTTATAAGCATTCACCTGTTGTGTATAGTTTGAAAGACATGCAGGGAAAAGATTTAGGTAAATTTCATATAAAAGATATAATAAAATATGAAGACTCTTAACTTATTTGTCCTAGTGGTAGTTAGTTAATATTTGGACGAAAGTATGACAGACGTGGAAATATGACTACAGGTGGTAGGAGTCCACTGGAATAAATGCAGGTTAAAGCTTCCTAATGGTAATGAATCTAGGTGTCCAATTTACTTCGTTAACGCGGTTATTCATATGGACTACCTAGTGAACTAAAATACTATAACTCACTGGTAGTTATTTGAAAATGTGCTGTGATAGGTAGAGAGCACTATTAGTAATTAATTTATCATGACTCCTTGATTAGGGAGGTTGTGTATTGTGTCGACCTGCGAAATTGCGAAAGCTCATTTCGGGTCAGTGTAGTCTTGTTTATTGCGATTAAGCATAAGCTTTGCAAGCATGTACTTTATTGTTTAGGTCATGCAATTTTAGTAGTTAGTAAAAGAAGATAAGTCTACGCGGTCTTATCGTACTTACCCTATCTTATTATTATTTTGGGATTACAATTAATGTTGTAGGTTTATGACTCAACATTTGAGTATTTAGGAATAATTTATAATTAAGATCAATACATCTCACTTCTTAGTGCTCTAGCTGGACAAGGGATTGAAATCCAGTGCTAGGTGGGTGGAAACAAAAAAAAAATTTTTTTACTTAAAAAATTTTTTTAAACAGGGTAAGATGTGCTGTAACAATTAAAAAATCACATTGCATTTACAGAGGCAGGTAGCGACCTCTTGTGTGCGTGATGGAAAACTATTCTGTTGTTCGTTCCAAAAAGCATGCCTAGATGGCGTTAGTAGCAAATCGATGGAGTCAATTTCTTTATTCTTCCGGGAAAACATCATTATAGCTTAAATAATTCAATTAATTCATAAAATAAATCAATATTTGAAATAAAGCTAAATTAAATAGCTAATTGTGATCGACTGTATTAAAAGGCAGGCTTCGGTGTAGCCATCAATGAAATTGAGATTGACGCGTGGCGGTTTTCGGATAGCAACACTCTTTTTGCATGGCGTCTCTAAGTGAAGGTCACGAAGAAGGAAATATAATCGAAATAAAAAACTTTAAAGCATATCACCTGACCACTATGTGGTATAATTAACCGCAAGGAGCCAGCGTATGGTTCGAAGTCATTAACAAGTGCCCATCTGATGTCCACGCTGTAAGTACTTGAACGTTTTCCCAATGTGACGCGTTGTATCTCAAGCCTAATTTACTCTGAATTTCAATCTCGTTTTGTTTCTTTGTCAATCAGGGCTCCACATTACGTCTACGGCATGTCTAAGACGCCATGACGCATTAAATAAATATAACCTTAAAAAAACAAAAAATGTCATACAACATGGTACATGAATGATGAAGGCAAGTCCATCGGTTCCAAACAACAGGGATAAAACCAGAGTGCGCTGCCACTCGTTGTGAGGATACGAAGCATCTCCACACGGGCAACGATACTGGTTGGATCAGCGAGTTCCCTGTGTTGAAACAGTATATGGTAATCTTGTAGATAAAGTAAGTTTCAAACCTGCATATTTATGATCTCCACAGTGTTTGAAGAAGGAACTTTAGGTGTTTGTGTAAATTGACATTCATCATAATTAAACCATTTGTATGACAATGTTGTATGTTTTCTTTCATGAATCCCTTCAAGCTCATCGCCCGTTATAAGTCTCATGCATAATATACTACCCTGACTAGCTGGTTTGGGTAAGGAAAAAACCAGCCTTACAACATAAAACGACTGCTTGTCTGACCTCCACAACCCAGTTAGTTCTGGGTAATAAGAAACCCCTTGGTAAGAACGGCTGTCTTGTCAGACCTTCATACCCCAACAAAATATGCTGTTTCGTTCGTTTTAAATGTTGTACTATTTTTTGTAGGTCAATCAAGCACATACAAAAATATCAACCTTTCTCTTCTGAACCTAGTTTCTATGTAGGGAAGTGTAAATTCGTGTGCTGCGTTGAATTTTGAGTGCAAACCGTGTATTTGATTTGGAAGTGCGCTACGACGTCGGAGACGTTCCAATTTCCTCCTTCCATCCTGGTCCTCACCGGAATATTGAGGAATTCAATCACACGTGAAATAGGGGCATGTGGGAACAAAGTGGGGGCGGGTGATGATGGTTTTTTGTTTTGTTTTTAAATGCTTTGATTTGAGGTGTGAATATTATAGTGCGAAATGGTTTTGATGTAATTATTTCAATGTGTTTTTTTGGACCAATGTAACTGGGTTTAGGTTCAATTGTAAAGCTATTTTTTTTAAATTATTAGTTTGTTTTCTAGACGAAAATAAACAATCCTAATAAATGTTTTTAATATTTTCTTGTTACGTCTTTCCCAACTATGATGGCTTCCAGTCTAACCGGACTAATGGACCTAAGAAAAACCATTAGTGATCCTGTACTAATAGTTTTTCTTGTTCTGGAAAATAATCATAATTATAGAATCGCATTTGACCCAAATAACATGGGACATGGGCCAGAAGAAATCCTGTCGGGGTTGCGGGTTGTTCGAAAGAGATACCGCTGCCTCGACACAAAGGGCTAAGAACGAACATGGGTGGTTTTTAGTCAGTAGAAGACTGACACTCCCTTTCACTCTGCCCAGAGCAGGAGGGGTTATTTAATGATTTACTAACCCACAAAAAAATATGCAGCAAGAAAAATTTTTATTTCTCTTGATAATACTTACCTATGAATCGTATCGTAGTCGTGTCGTGTAAAGAACTGAAATAATCCACGATTGATAGGTGACTGGCGGAAGTTTTTCATCGGTCACTAATTACTACCCGGTTACTATCCGTTCGTCGGACGATTTCAATGTAACCGGTTTGTACCCGGTTAGGTTTTAGCGAGGTTTGTGTTGCTTTCATGTCGATGTGTTTTTTTTTTATTAAAATAGTTCAAACCGAGCCGTTCTGAACCGTTTAAACCGAGAAGTAATAGTTATTCCATTAAACTGTTGAGCATGAGGTCCTCAGTTCGATTCCCGGGTTGGGAAAAGTGTTATTGCAAGTTTCCATCAGGAATTTCCCAGGAGCAGTCTGGAGTATGTGCCTGGGTGATGATAAAAGGTTTTTTTTTTTTGGGCGGGTGGAATATCATCAAATAACCCCTCCCGCTCTTGGGCAGACTTCTGCTGACTAAAAAAAAACCACCCATGTTCCTTCTTAGCCCTTCATGTCGAGGCCGCGGTATGTCTTGCGAACAACCCGCAGCCCCGACGAATAGGTTCACCCTCTATTATATTTTCTAGTCCGCCTAACCCCGCCTGACAAATTAATATTGTTTGGAAAAACCCAAAAAGCATCTTCTTCCCGACCCGGTAATCAAACTTAGGACCCCGCGGTCTGTGAACAGTAGTGCCATGGAACTTCTGTTTGTCCGACCTCACAATTCACTTTCTCGGTAATGTGATAACCTCTAGACCTGACTTTTGGGACATAATTCTTCTAGTTTTTACCCGAATGCAAGGGAAGGGTAATGTCCCATCGGGGCTGCGGGTCCCGTCGGGGCTGCGGATTGTTCGCAAGAGATACCGCGGCCTCGACATGAAGGGCTAAAAAGGAACATGGGTGCTTTTTAGTCAGTAGAAGTCTGACACTCCCTTTCGCGACTATCTTCGTTATTAAAATTTCTTTTTTCTATCTTTTCTTCCTTTTTGCAACGTAATGTCATAGATACACAAATTTGGTAATTTATTGCCTGACATTACTGGAAATAGTAAACAGCGTGACCTTTACGTTTCCTGAGACGAAAATGAATAAGACGTAATATAATAATTTCATGAACATTTTCAAAGGTCAAAGAAATAAATTAATATTTTTTCCGTTTTATAAGCGGCAAATTAAACGTCAGTAATATAGTATTGATTCTAAACTGAGATCGATTGTTCCACTACAACCTTGGTGACATTTGTCCCAGTGGTGACGGCCCCAACTTACGAACAATAAGTTGTGGATGCGAACCCAGGTAGGCACATTACGTTGTTTAATTTATTTCATCACCACTGCTCTCAAAAACGGTGAGGGAAGAACATCGTGAGGAACCGGCATGTCCTAGTACCAAAAATTCGAAGACTTGTGACATCTACCAATCCGTACTGGGCCCGCGTGGTAGATTATAGCCCATTCCCTGACAAAGAGAGGAGGCCTGTGTCCCAGCAGTGGGAACATTAATAGGCTGATGATGGTGTTGATGAAGTGGTGGTGTTGATTATCATCTGCCTGACTGACTAGCCTTTTCCTAACTATGTTAGGGTCTTCCAGTCTAAATCACAAGCTCTGAAAGAAAGGTTAGCACTCAAGAAGGATGTTCGATAATGCATCGAAATGGATTAAACTAACAAAAAAAAAAAGTAACAACTTTGAGACCTACAAAGTTCTGGTTCCATCTGGCTCAAGAGTTCGTCGACATGTGGGACGTGAGCACAGCTGTCATTGTGCTGATAGTCAGTACCTGTGGAGACTCTCGTTTGACAGCTGGATCAAGGCCTTGATATAAAAAACAGTACTGCTGGACACGACGCGTACTGCTAGGAGGTTCCTCTCCCAAAAGTCCTGTAACCACCTGTAACTCGGATCCGGTTCACGATGCTGGTGGGTTAAGTGCTACTTTGTCTTATCAAAAACCCCTTGTTATTGAAGAACCGTCTCTCTTATCCGAAGCGTCTACTTTTTCAAGTTTATTGATCGCAAATGTCTCCAAAAATCCATTGTTAAGTCAAGTACTATTTACATACTCTTCTCTGCTTTAGACAGGACACAGCCAAAAATCAAGGCATACAAATAATATATCTTTCCCTAAACGTGCGCGCATTACGCCTAACTTACTTACCATAGCAAATACTAGCTCAATTTTATTGCAAGCCAAAGAAAAATACACCTTGTTGTCAGGGTAGTTTAGTTCGTTTCTCTGTGTAGATCTATTGTTACATATGGCAATAAATTTTATACAAAATAGCGCATAACAGCGAAACGAGGCAAAGATCAATTTTGTAGAAAGGTTACTTTATTTTGGCAATTTTCTGTTACTTCATTAGGACGCGTGATATGGACAAATTTTAATGAAGTCTCTCGTCTGTTTGTTTACATTATGGTAAATGAAGACTATTGTTTAAAAAACCGATTAACATAAAACACTAAAACAGTCTTTATATATCTTTTATTATTGATTGTAGTCAATCGTAATATTAACTTACACCATAGTATTGTATCGAGTCTGGTTCTTCTAACCAAACAGACAGATGTGTTGCTGGAGAGTTTGTTCCGCCACTTCTTCTTTCCAGCAAAAACACTAGGAAGTGTCGAAGGGTGGGCGTTTTGGGGGACTGTCACTTGTAAATAAGTAAAGTAAAGTAAATTTTGACGTTCGAAAAGTGCTGATTATCAGCCTAGTTTGAATAAATTAGTTTTGATTTGATTTGATTGATTTGAGTCTACAATAACTTGACTTTGTTTGTTTGTCTTTTTTGCGACTGACTTCTTTTTTACAAAAAACGTCGCCCCCTCTAGGAATTTCTCCTGTATCGTGGGTGCGTTTAAAAACATTCAAATCTACATACACAAAACACCCAATTCCGGAACTATCTCTAACTATCTATCTGTAGGTCATGCAAATATTTGTTTCGTGCGATCGAACCCGCGACGCGCAGTGCAGCAGTTAATCTAATCTGAACTAATTTTAAGTTTTACCACCTAAGTACTACATTGTGGAATACAATAAAGTATTGAAATCGCTCAACCACTGGAAGATTATCGTGTCAACATAGGTAAAAAATAAATAATACAATACTGAACCAATTTTGAATAAACGCACAAAAAATCGGAAAGTATATCGTTTTATATTCACTAAGATTGTTTAAACTGTTTCATAAATTATGGAGTTATGAGGTTGTTGTTGTAAAATTATTTTTCAGAAGTTGTTTTTTTTTGCTTAGAAGTTTTAACAAAATATATATGCTACTAGACAATGATAATATGTAGAAAGCCACGGGTTAGTCATTCAAAAGGAACACTTTTCTGCAGTGATATACATATATGAAGAAAAATTACCAAAAGGTGAAAGAAAACTGTCTCATCTGCGGTCCACCCTCTAAGACGTTACTCTATGCCCCCGGCGCCACTCGGGCGCCTCCCCGTCGCGAATAGGAAACAACATCAGGCCCCAATTCGCGGTTTTTAATGGATAACCTTTCTCCGACGAAATAAATGTAATACTTGCGGCAAAACGCCGCGAAACGCGCTCAGAGACGAACAATCACTGGATTGGTTGATTCAGAAATGTTGGCAAGAGTTCCTTTGAAGAATTGGGTTATTTTTTGTTTGTTTCAAAGCGGATTTTTTTAGGAGGATCTCGTGGTGAAATAGTGACAGCCGTTAAGGGCGATCTTCAGGTCAGGCAAGTGGGTCTGTAGATAGGTTACCATTACCACTCATTACATACCGAGTTCCCTTCGTGCTTTTTGGTCCCAGATAATATTTGTTGATCTTTGACAGTCGTTCTAGGTAGTCAGTTTCTCGAAGTCTAACAACCAGTTTGCCAAAGGTAATCGTATTACCCAGCACTATCTACGTTGTGTAGGTCAGATAGGCAGTCGCTCCATGTTTAGTACTGGTATTCAGTTGAATCCGGTTACAATACCAATAACTTTTTGCCCGACAATGGGAATCGAACCCAAACTCTCATGCTCAGCAGTCGCGCTTGACACCACTAAACCAAAGAGACCTTTTAGCATCTTTTCTAACACTGCTGAGTATAAACTTCCTCTTTCTATTGTCATACAACAACGCAACTCCGTGCGTCCCTCATCCAAGTTTTTGGGACATTATTCACGTAAAACCAGAGCCTCAAACTTAGCATCCATCTTTTATTTCAAACTTGTACAAATCTTTTAAACTCAAACTCAAATTCTTTGTTGCATTCATTCGTAGTTCGCAGTTTTGCCTGTATGGTAAGAATAGGGTAGTAAACAAAAAAAATCTAATTAGTCCGTCAGATAGATTTTTAAAAAATATTGGACACGTATTTTTTATTTTTTCACGTAAACAAACAATGAAGACGATACAGTGCTTTGAAAACTCGTGTGACGTCATATTCTAAGACATTAGTATGACATTTTTACCGGTGAGTGACGTCACAACCCCACTCAAATCTTTGACGCGTTTTATCTTCGTCAATTTTTTTATTGATTTGATAAAACAAAAAATACGTTTCCAATATTTTTCGATAATCTAACAGATGGACTAACTAGAATCATATTTTTTTAAGTCAGTAAACATCCCTATTCGCGCTATTGTCAACGGGACGGAATACTTGGCGTCTTCTTACATAAGGTTGAAGTCCCTATGACGTATGTAATACAATGCCTGCTGAATGCACGAACTTTGTAGGAGTGAGTAAGAAATAATTTGTGAAAAGTTGAGGATTTGTAAGGGGTGAAGACGACAATAAATTAAACTGCGTATACGTCATGAGATTCAAGACCTTCTTGAATCTCATGACGTTTACGCATAAGAGAGGAGATTATGGCTAAATATTAACAGACGCACGGGTCGTCTTCAAGGTTAAGCCGCACTTGCCTAAGTCGGTCTTCGGATGGGTGACCATCATTACATCCCAAGTTTCGTCCGTGCCTCGGAAAGCACTTCAAGCCGTTGGTTCCGGGTGACAATTATAGAACTTTGACAGTCGCTACAGGTAAGTCAGTCGCCCGAAAGTCTGACTACCAATCTTACCAAGGGGTATCATATCGCCCGATACTGATTGGGTTGTGTATGTCAGCTATAGGCCATTACTCCATGTAAAATATTCAGCATCAGCATTCAGTTGTTTCCGGTTGTAATGGAAGCTGACCCCCAATATAGGGTGTAAAAGTACCCTTAACGCAAACGAAAGGCATTTGTTCTCCCCACCACTGCGATCATTTTTTTGTTCTAGACCATACCTGGGAACCTCCTAGTTACGGAGATATTGGGGGTCAAAGTTCCAAATTTTTCACAGCTGTTTTTGTAAATACTAGTATTTCAGGTTTTAAATTTACTTAAATTATCTCCATGACCCGTTTATTATTCAAAACATCCACTAGCACAATGTTTTAAGAGTGCTACTTTGAGTTTTACCGTAAAATGTGATTTTTGACCCCAAAAAAAAAGTCATCAGTGATGTACGAGGTCTATAATGGAACGAGCGTGCCCAGAAGATGTCTGTTCACTCTTGCTTGGATTATGATTTGGTCACGGGAACTCGACATCATGAAATATATACTCGTAATATGTATTGCAAACTGAAAGCTTTAATATTTTTCAGTGGCACTCTTTAAAAGTGTCGATGGCCAACGCAGGTTCATTTCTGAAAATTCCATCCATAATCCCCAAACTGCAATACAGTAACACCTCTGCCGATCCCTGTGCGCAAGCACGGAACACGAGCCAGCCCATTGTGCTCGTTGCATGACGTCATAATTCCCAAATACCCCCACTTTGGTAATTCATGCGCAAGGGATGTTTACGGTTATTGAATTGAGCGACCAGTGTTGTCGCTTTTGTTGGGGGCTTATGGGGTGATTTCCACTCAAAAAATTACATTGGGGGTGTAAAATTCGGTAGGTTTTTGAAAGGGACACAATGAAGATGACTAAATAAAACTACTGTAACAAAGATCATTCTTTTATTTAGATGAATAGTCAAATAATGGTTGTAAATCTATCAACGTGAAACCCGTATACAACTTTCGTACCCGTTTTCTGGCAAGGAGGCGACTCTGTATGCATGATGAAGTTATGTCTGTCATTAAAACAATAATTTATGGTCACCAGAACCAAAGTTGTGTGTATTTCAGCCCAATCGGTCTGGGGGAACTGGTATGAAATCCCAATAATTAAATTTACGAGTTCACACAGTAGGGATGTTTACTGACTAAAAAAAAATGATTCTAATTAGTCCGTCTGTTAGATTATCGAATAATATTGGATACGTATTTTTTGTTTTATCAAATCAATAAAAATTGAAGAAGATAAAACGCGTCAAAGATTTGAGTGGGTGGTCGTGACGTCACTGGTAAAACATGTCATACTAATGTCTTAGAATATGACGTCACACGAGTTTTCAAAGCACGGTATCGTCTTCATTGTTTGTGTAGGTACATACGTGAAAAAAGAAAAAATACGTGTCCAACATTTTTTGGAAATCTATCTGACGGACTAATTCGATTTTTTTAGTTAACTACCCTATTAATAAATAATCGAGGGCTAAAATAAATAAATTTTTAATAAACTCTTCGGAATAGCACGAAATGAATGCTGTGTTTGGTGATAAAACATCCTAGTAAATACTCACATTTTTTTCCCCCATTCATAGAAAAGTTCCCGCCGATTCGTCGCAATATTTTTATGCGAATATTTTATGGCTAACATGGAGTACAAAGAGATATCGAATACTTTCTTCTTTTGTTTTTATAGTTTGTTTCCTTCTTGTAGTTTCTTTTATAACTGTGTTTTAGCGTTTTATGCCGTTGATTTTTGGTACCTGTAGCTGGGCAACCGAGGTCTGTTCGAGTGAAAATAGGAAAACGAATTTTCCCAAATATCAGAAGTCTTTGACCGAGTTTTTTTTTAAACGTTGCCCCACACTAGGAATTTCTCTTGTATCGTGGGTGCTTTTACAAACATTCAAAGTCACATACACAAACACACCTAGACCCGAAACAACTATGTGTCGGCCATATTTGTCCCGTGCGGGGATCGAACCCGCGACACGCAGCGCAGCAGTCCAATCTCTCAGCCACTGCGTCAACCGTGCCGTCCGTCAGTTGTGGCCAAGGTTAGACCAAAGAAACCAAGGCCGTCCTAAAGCTCGTTGGGTTGACGATATCATCAAATCAAAGTCGTGGGAAACACCTACACTATAGGGAAAGCACAGGACCGGGAAGTGTGGCGGAAAAAAGGGGAGAGTCATGATGATGATGAGATAGATAGATCTTTTTCACCTCCGTAAACCACATTATTGCAATTTTCGTCCAAATCTCCCAGAAAAACACAGAACTAAAATAAAATAATGTAAACTGTACCAAGTTTGACATATCGATGCAAATTTTCTTGACAAGCAACACCATTCTGAACTGCACACTTTAACTGCCGCACTCAGAGAGCTTTAATGATTACTTAGGCCATCACTTAGTAAAGGTTTTGACAGATTTGTCATACAAAAGTATGTCAAATCTTTACTAAGTATCGGCTTAAGTAATCATTAAATATCTCTGAGTACCGCAGTAAGTGGTCATACTATAAACTGTACTTATTATATAACTGTAGTAATTTATTTATTTATTTAAACTTCATGCACAAACGTAGTACATAGGCATAGTCATCTTGTTTTTCAATGGATACAATAACCACAGATAAATTCTCAAGCCAAAAGAATGTAATTCAGTTGACAGCAAAACCTGCTACTTATATCATTTCCAAACTGAAGTTTCGCTATGCAAATAAGGATTTCACGTGTTAATCCAGTGTAAAAGTTCCTAGTACTATATTGACAAGTAATCAAGTTTCTCCATAAATTTTTCCTTCACCGTAAGTCTATAAATGGCGTCCTGTGTCTCTGGTTCTAAAAATCACATCAGTTCTCGCAATTTTCTTCCCACCTTTACCAAGCTGTTCTATTTTATATTCTCAGTTTAAGATATAAAGGAAAAGTGTACGGAATAGCATTGGTTGAAAATAGTGCAGTCCGTAGATTCCTCTACACTCTCGGGAACCGTATATTTCAAGGAATGGTGATGGATTTATCAGGGAAATCTATTAATTCTGGGGAACGAACTATTTTTCCGGTTTCTTGGGAATTTGCTGCCAAGACTTCGACGGATTACCGGTAAGATACCGGTATTTCAAGGCTTTATATCAATGAAGAGGTCTTTTAAAGTTTTGTTTCTTTTCTTCACCGGCTGCTGCTGCTGTTTTTACTCGTATTTTTAAATGGTCATTTCTGTTAGCTAGCTATAGAAATAGGTGATTACGAAATTAGTCTGCCACATGTGTTTTTGTCAATGATTTGTAATTAGAATCCTACTCTTAACGATTGTTTGTAGGTCAAAGTAGTGCGTAACAATAATAGCAGGTTTATATACTAATTTATAAATAAATTGGACAATTAAAATTTTCTGCCACATTCAGCAGAATTAGTCTTCACACAGTAATTTTATCTTTGACAAGAACAGCCTATTAGACACCTTATTTGAACGACAATAAGGTACCCCTATAAAAGCAGTATTACTACAAACTAGATAATTATTATGAAAGGACTGCACATAAGAAAACCAAGCATATCACTCTAACACGGATTTAACACAAAAAAAATATCGATAAAAGCCGGTAACGCACAACACTAGCCCCATAATTTACAGTGGGCGCCCAGCATAGCACGTCACAGCTCTATAAAATATTCAGTGGAACGAACCGGATTTAACGCGAGAACCTTACTGCGAGCGAAATATTATCGACTGTTTATTTAACAACACTATTATAACGCGTAATTGCGGTTCACATGAAACCGTAATGAGATGGATTGAAAAATAAAATAATATAGGATGTAACTGACTCCAGAGCTCGGTTCTAGTATTTCAGATGAAAATGAACGACAAAAAGCCATGCTTTTAGTATAAAATATTCTTATCATAAAATCACGTATATAACAGGGGATTGGACTGATTCAAAAAAAAATGAATCTAATTAGTCCGCCAGTTACATTATCGAAAAATTTTGGATACGTGTTTTTTGTTTTTGCCAAATTAATAAAAATGTACTGACATGTGACGTTTTCGAGGAGTTCACGAGTTTTCGAAGCACTGTATCGTCTTCATTTTTTGTTTATGTGAAAAAAGAAAAAATATGTGTTCATTATTTTTTGGAAATCTATGGGACACATTTTCCCCTAAGAAGCTGTTTTATCGACATCCTCATTTGATTGGTCTAGTGGTCGTGAGCGTGACTGCTTATCATGAGATCTTATGTTCAATTCCTGGATCAGGCAAAGTGTTATTAGGGTTTTCTCGGTACACCAGACTCCGTGGGGGCTCCCACGGAGTCTGGTGTACCCGGTTGACGGATATACGCTCTCCCCTAATTACATGGCTTAAACATAACTGGCGAAATATGAGTGTACTATTAGGTTGACCTCTGCCTTACCCTCCGAGGATAACACACGCGATGATATGTTTTATGTTTACGCTGTTTTATGTGGTACAATTTAAGCAGCTATTCTCAGCAACAACAGAACATGATCGATACCCCATAAAGCAGCAGAACTACCCTAACTAAACAGACGCGTCTAGTTTTACAACCCAGTGAGTTATGAGCCACTGTCCTTCCAGCAGTCCATTAGCTGAATTAACGGTAACATTGCAGTCTCGTAATGGCGGGAAGCACCTTAGACATGAGGGGGTTATGGTGGTGTTAAAAGTTTAGATGAAAACTTTGGTATTGTGCGGGTGTTGTGTGAATGTAGATCGAATACTTCGTGATTACTGTGCCGATTTTTGGTGAAACTATTACAATATTATATGTTATTATACTATATTAATTGTTCCGTCTTCTTAATTCAAAGGGTTTTAAAAGACTCACAAGTACAAGTTCTACAGTAACACTTACAAGTTTCAGTCTTACCAAGGGGTATCGTATTACCCAGTCTTAACTGGGTTGTGGAGGTCAGATAGGCAATGGCTCTATGTAAATTACTGGTATTCAGCTGCATCCGATTGGACTGCGGCAGACCCCACCATAGTTTTGGTTCCATATATTATTAATTATTATTATTGCTTATTTTTAACTTACACTTTGAAATGTGCAAGCTTGTTATTTTGATTTTACGAATAAAGAACCATTTTTTTTTATATATGTTACGGCGGGAAAACCACTTGAGGAATGCTGCTCCTAAACATCAATGGCCTCCGCCATATTGTCTTCGCCTTAGATTCCTCTTCGTGGTAGATGGGTATATGGGTAGTTGAAATCACACACAATACTTGACTCAAACACCAAACGTTTATTTACAATAGTCCATTTACAGGCACTTATAAACTTTTCAGGGGTTGAGACCCATTCACATGAATCATTGTTACTATGGAGAAGAATGGGTTGAAGAAACTCCATTTAAATCATGTTACAATTCTCGTTTGCACTAATTAATGTTAATCACATCAAAAACCACTTTCATTTACATTATTTGCTAAACGCGAGTTATTGTGCATCTTTCGTCACACGCGTGTCTACTTGTCTAGTCCGTCTAGCGGAAGTACCACGTACTCAGTATTGTTATTAATTACTTTTAATCAGTTAAAACTAATAAACAATACTAAAATAGTTCACAATTGATTGTAATAATTATTTAACAATAAAACAATACCAACATTAATGCGAAGGTGTTATTAAGTTAATGTCTAATTAATAGGTTCATTACTTTTTACAACAGAATGTTACTTACGCCATTTCCGGCTAATTAAAGGATTTAATACAAAGAACAGGTTTTCTACTAATAAATTGCTCTACAAAATAATCTTATGACTTTTTAGTTTATAATTACATAAAGAAACTGATTTAGTCGTGGTTTCAGATTATAAATTGAGTTATTGATCATTAAAATCGTATTCGCCGCCATCTTCACAACAATGTGCAATGACGTCTCTTATACAGCCTAATTTCAAGTGAGCAATCATTAAAATCCCAATATTCATAATCAATTAGCTTATCTTAATTTTAACTATAGTTCTAGTTAAAGACCTCTGTTTAATAAATCATTATTCTAACCCTCGACCATTCAATTACAAACCATCTCTGTAGTAGTTAACACAAAAGCTAACAGATGGCACTGTCGCTCATGTCTTTCAATATCGATCCCGTAATAATTACTGTACAAATATCTCAGAGATGGCAGGTTCATTAATGATTATAAAAAACTAAGCTAAGCTATTATTATAAGCTGGTTATTAATTAGATTGCCTAATGATCCCAGCAGATAGACACTCTCGCGGCGACACGGCCATTCTGATCGGCGGTGCGCGCTCTGCACTTGCCGTTGCCGTCCGCTCGTCCGTCCGTTGTCCTAAGTGTAGTCTCGTGGTTGTTATCTGAAATAGTGGAGATAAATTTTGTCGGCAGATTATTGTTGCTTTTATTATCCTACAATGTTTATTCAATTGTAGGATTTAGTAACATTCATTCATTGGTTTATTCAACATAGAAACCTTGTAATAGATCTGACATTCAATGCATTTTTGTATCACCTTGCTAGACACACATGCACAGTTACAGACATTTATAGCTGTTTGGAATTTTTATTCAAGTTATTGGATGCTAAGCTGTTAGCTTAATAAAACAATTGTTGCCTGAATGATTCAATTACATTAATTGAATTGAGTTTATTGATATTGTTTGATCAACTTCTAGCTCACAAGAATTTTGTTGGCAAAATTATTCAACAGCATTAATTGAATTCATTGATAGTTTGATCAGCTACTAGCTGAATAGAATATTGTTTGATTAGCTACTGGCTAAATAGAATATTGTTGGAAAAATTATTCAACAACATTAATTGAATTATTTTATATTGTTTGATCAGCTACTAGCTGAATAGAATATTGTTTGATTAGCTACTAGCTTAATAGAATATTGTTGGCAAAATTATTCAACAACATTAATTGAATTTATTGATGATGTTTGATCAGCTACTAGCTGAATAGAATATTGTTTGATTGCTACTAGCTAAATAGAATATTGTTGGCAAAATTATCAACAACATTAATTTAATTTATTGATATTGTTTGATCAGCTACTAGTTGAATAAAATATTGTTTGATTAGCTACTAGCTAAATAGAATATTGTTTGATTAGCTACTAGCTAAATAGAATATTGTTGGCAACATTATTCAACAACATTAATTGAATTTATTGATGTTGTTTGATCAGCTACTAGCTGAATAGAATATTGTTTGATAAGCTACTAGCTAAATAGAACATTGTTGGCAAAATTATCAACGACATTAGTTGAATTTATTGATATTGTTTGATCAGCTACTAGTTGAATAAAATATTGTTTGATTAGCTACTAGCTAAATAGAATATTTTTGACAAAATTATCGAACATCATTGATTTTATTGATTTCATTGATATTGTTTGATAAGCTGTTTGCTTTTTCAGCAAACAGATAATATTGTTGCTTACTATGACTTGACTTTGCAATCTTGTATAATAGGTCTACTGTCTACTAGATTTGTTTTAAATAAAATTATTGATAGCTTTAGACATTGTGATTTGTATTTGGTAAATGTAGTGTGAGTAGTATGTTTTTATTTGTTCATTCTCACGGGAAGGTAATGCTCTGTGATAGACACAAAGTCTTGGATTTGACAGGATAAAAGGATAGGATCAGGAACACCGCTCTGTGATAGACACAAAGTCTTTGATTTGACAGGATTAAAGGATAAGGAGTTTAGGACCATTGCTCCGTGACAGGCACGAAGTCTTTGATTTGACAGGATATAAGGAACCAGGCTCTGGGCGTTTAATATGCCGTGGACCCAGCAGGATAACATGAGAGTATTATTTTATCAGTTCCCTCCACGGCTGCTGATAGATCATTTGTTGTGTTGGTTCATTACCAGTCACCTCCACGGCTTCTGATAGATCATTTGTTGTGTGGGTTCATTATCAAGTGCCTACACGGCTGTTGATAGATAATTTGTTGTGTTGGTCCTTTACCAGTTGCCTCCACGGCTGCTGATAGTTTATTTGTGTGATTCATTGTGAGTATTACTTATTGCGCTAGTTGTTTCCTCCACGGATACCATTAGCTTTTTGTGAGTATTATTATTTTATACTTCATTAGTTACTGTTAGTACTAATACTTTGTTTTTGTTAATAGTTGTTGCTTACAACTGGCAGGATTGCAAAAACATTAAAATAATGAAAATGGAATACCTGATACTCATCACACATGAGCATCATGTAGGTAGGTAGGTTGATTGGCGATTGTATTGAGCCTTTTAATGCAACACTGTTTGATATCAGTGGTGAAGTGTTTGAAGTAGTTTGAAAACTTCTCACCTTTTATGTTAACTTATGGTGTGTAAACACTGAAACAGTCATTCTGGGTTGGCTGTCCTCATGTTGTTTCTCATTTGTTAGCTTCATAGCCGGCGACACGGTCATTTGTTCACCAGGCTGTAGTACTTGATGTTGTTTATATTTGTAGTAAATTTGCTCTACTATCATTTCCTCTTTTATAAGATAATTGCCTCGAATCTGGAATGTAAAAGTCATGCAGGTAAATAATAGAACAAGAAAAGATGTTATGTAAACATCACACCTGCTATCCCAGAAGGGTTAGGCAGAAGTGTACATCATCACTTTGCCAGTAATGCTTAAGGCTCTTGTTAAAGGGCAAGACTGTTTGCCATTAATATTATTTTCTGGACTGCTACTGAGAAATTCCTGATGGAGAAACTCAACAACATTGTTAGACTCGGGAATTGAATCCAGGCCCACACGCTTTAATTGTATGGTGCATTACTACTAGGCCCTCAAAGTAGTCTGACTAAATGTTTAAATTAGTAATGAAAATTTGGTAATCAATTGTTTTTAAATAGTTATCATACTTAGATGGTAATTAAACTAAGATGGGAAAGTTAATCTGATTAAAACTACTTTAAAAACACTATTGGTTGTGTTACTGTACTAGTGAAACATTCACAATTTAACTTCTTTAAAGCTTTGCTTTCTGTTGAATTATCGCACTGAATTTCATTGTCACAATTTGTTGAACAACGTTGATGTTTCGTTAATTGTTTTGTTATAAAACACACATAAGTACCAGTTACATAACAAAGCATTACTAATGTAAAACATGTGCACCCTGGCATTGAATCCAACTCGTATGCTATAATGGGAAATAGTATGATGTTATCATTGCGTTTTCCCATTAAAATAATGTTTATTGTGGATCAATTGTTTATCTATTTATTTATTTTTTTAAAACTTTAAGCTAATCAATTAGAGATGTAGTAAGGTCAGATGTAGATTCGATTGATAGATATTGAATAAATAAATAATTATTGTAATATTTATCATGACATATTGTGTCATTACAATACAAAGATTCACATCTGCCGGGTGTCCAGTGACGGACAACTTTGTTTGTTTTTAATGAATCTTGAAACATGTTATCCAATACAAATGTTTACAAGTTTGTATAAAGTATTTAATTGTAATTCCTCACTTGAATGTCAATTAGGAGGGATTTCTAATAAGAATTATTTCTATTAAATGTTTTATTCTGAATGACATTTCAAAACACAACAAGATTTAATACTAGTTAATACTTGGTTAATTAATTAATGTGTGAATGCAAGTAACTAACTATCATTTGATTCATGAGTTCAGTTTGAGACACATTAAGTACTGATTTATATTTTAATCATAACTTTGAACGGGTAATAACCTTATCACTCCTTAAGTGATTAAAGATGTCTTAATATTTTAATCCCACGGGTGTCAATTTAAGGTGGCATTAACCTAGCCAGTGTGTAATGTGATAAGTTAAAATATTGTTAACTGCACTACAGTTACTAAAATGAATAAAATAAAATACTTCCCGGGTTTGATGTTTCATCCCGTAGGTTCATTTTTATTGATATGCTTTCCAAGTGTTCATGTTTCTTTTATTTTGCTGCTTCGGTCATTCTGTGCTGTACTGTATGTTTGTCATTTTGATTGGACTATGAAGTTTTCTGGCACATAAAACTTCATTGTTTGTTTTCCCATGTAAAAAGTATTTTCATGTGAACTTATTGTCTTACTGGGTCATGTGTGTTCAAGTTGAAATAAGCCATAATTATCATGTTGGTATCTGTCAACCACTAGGATGAAAATACAGCCAAATTTTAGACGATCAGTCTTCAGTTCAATATTTTCCTGTATGTCATCATTTGGATGTTCCGGCGCATATTCATGAGCAAAGCGCAGATAAAATCCCTTTCTTCTGATGTTACGGCGGGAAAACCACTTGAGGAATGCTGCTCCTAAACATCAATGGCCTCCGCCATATTGTCTTCGCCTTAGATTCCTCTTCGTGGTAGATGGGTATATGGGTAGTTGAAATCACACACAATACTTGACTCAAACACAAAACGTTTATTTACAATAGTCCATTTACAGGCACTTATAAACTTTTCAGGGGTTGAGACCCATTCACATGAATCATTGTTACTATGGAGAAGAATGGGTTGAAGAAACTCCATTTAAATCATGTTACAATTCTCGTTTGCACTAATTAATGTTAATCACATCAAAAACCACTTTCATTTACATTATTTGCTAAACGCGAGTTATTGTGCATCTTTCGTCACACGCGTGTCTACTTGTCTAGTCCGTCTAGCGGAAGTACCACGTACTCAGTATTGTTATTAATTACTTTTAATCAGTTAAAACTAATAAACAATACTAAAATAGTTCACAATTGATTGTAATAATTATTTAACAATAAAACAATACCAACATTAATGCGAAGGTGTTATTAAGTTAATGTCTAATTAATAGGTTCATTACTTTTTACAACAGAATGTTACTTACGCCATTTCCGGCTAATTAAAGGATTTAATACAAAGAACAGGTTTTCTACTAATAAATTGCTCTACAAAATAATCTTATGACTTTTTAGTTTATAATTACATAAAGAAACTGATTTAGTCGTGGTTTCAGATTATAAATTGAGTTATTGATCATTAAAATCGTATTCGCCGCCATCTTCACAACAATGTGCAATGACGTCTCTTATACAGCCTAATTTCAAGTGAGCAATCATTAAAATCCCAATATTCATAATCAATTAGCTTATCTTAATTTTAACTATAGTTCTAGTTAAAGACCTCTGTTTAATAAATCATTATTCTAACCCTCGACCATTCAATTACAAACCATCTCTGTAGTAGTTAACACAAAAGCTAACAGATGGCACTGTCGCTCATGTCTTTCAATATCGATCCCGTAATAATTACTGTACAAATATCTCAGAGATGGCAGGTTCATTAATGATTATAAAAAACTAAGCTAAGCTATTATTATAAGCTGGTTATTAATTAGATTGCCTAATGATCCCAGCAGATAGACACTCTCGCGGCGACATATATATTATTAACTTGAATTGAGTAGTAGGAGCACGTGGCTCAATTTTAACAGCCGCTCAGATCAATCTACAGATTAAGCCGCGCTTGCCAAAGTTGGTCTGTAGATGGGTGACCACCCTTTACATTCCGAGTTTCCTTCGTGCCTCGGAAAGCACGCTATGCGGTTCGCCATTTATAGATCTTTAACAATCGCTACAGCTTAGTCAGTTTGTCTTACCAGTGGGTATCGTATTACCCAGTACCTACTACTTTTGCTAGATGGTGGAGATGTGGAGGTCAGATAGGCAGTCGCTCCATGTAATATGACGGTATTCAGCTACCTCTGGTAAGACTGGAAGCTGACTCCAACATCGTTTGCCTAACCTTTTTCCAACCATGTTGAGGTCGGCTTCCAGTTTTACGGGATACACACCATTTCAAAAGGTATTAAAGCGGTTTGGAGAATCCTTGGACATATTATTTATATTGAACTAAATCAAACTTTACATAGAGATGACTGCCAACAAATTCCATCAAAGTCTAAAATCAGAAATAAACATTTGAAAGCCGAAGCTCCCCTCCATGGGATTTTAATATAAAAGCCAAAAGGCCTCGAATGAATTTTGAAGGAGGGAACATGAAATCCGTGGAGCGGGCATTGTGTTGTATAAAATATTCAGTGGCTCCACAGCCAGTGGGCTGGCGTTATGATTGTAGCTTAACGCAAGTACTTATTGAGGTACTTTCGTGAAATGAGTATTGTGATTGTCATTACTTTTTTGGGGCATGTTGGCTGTGAGTTGATTGCATTGAGGCGCCAATGGCATGCATACTGTAAAAGTTACTTACTGTACTTTTAAGTAGGTCTTTTGACATGCTTTCAGGGTACAGGGACAGAGGAATATGTCTATAACTAGCTGATACCCACGGCTTCACCCGCGAAAAACTTGACAAATTATATCCTAAAACCTTCCTCGTGAACCACTCTATCCATTTGGTGAAAACAGCATGAAAATCGGTGAAGAAGTTTTTAGGTTTATCGCGAACAGACAGACAGACAGACGCGGCGGAGGATTTTGTTAACCGACTTCCCAAAAAGGAGGAGGTTCTCAATTCGATTGGTATATTTTTTTTTATAATATGTAGTGATACTTTGACCGCGTTAAAGAGCGGGTAACTCAAATTCTCCACTGGACTAACGCGACCGCTCTTATCCTACGCCATTGACAAACTCTTTCAGGGGTAAATATACAAAAATAAGGTTTAGTATTAAGAAAAGTGTCAGTGTCCTTCTTTTCAAATAAATAACTTACTTCCACATGCTGTCGCGCTGTTGAACAACTGCTGGAAAACTGGACTGGCGACCTACGGATGCCCCTAAACTTAAGGAGAAAATTCATATACAAGTCCGTGATACTGTCGGATTGTAACTATGGATTGGAAAGCTAGGCTGTGAAGAATTTGATTGAAAGAAATTGCATGTAGCGGAAATCAAAATGTTGAGGTAGACGTGTGGTGTGACAAGAATGGATAAGGTAAGGAACGAGTATATTAGAGGAAGAATGTTTAAAGATGTGTCAGTTAGAGAAAAGTTTAATGGGCATCGATTGGACGGCTTCCAGTCTTAGAAACGAATGCAGGTGACTACCGGTTATAAACATGGAGCAAATGCCTAGTAAAATTTTCGGGCCACAGACTATCTGTAATGACTGTTAAAGACCTACTTGTAATGACAGCCGTGCTTTCCGAGGAGGAGAAAACTCGGTAGGTATGTAATGGATGATCCAGGGTCCAACCTAAGCAAACACGACTTTACCAGAAGGTCGATCCGAGCGGCTATTATTATTAAGACACGAGCTGCTTCTTATTAGCTAGAGTGTTAGGATAAAAAACTCAAGCCATCCTTCTTCACTGTAGAAATAACGTAAAATGAACCTAATATCTTACAGTTAATTTAGTTCTAATTTGAATGACGACGTCTTTTCCGCGAGATCTTTAGTGTGAAAGCAAAATCTGATCCAAGGAAGCCTCCAACCGACGCCCGAGTCGGCCGCATTAATATCCACAGAGTAGTGGTGAGGAACAGAGAATTCTCGGAAGGATCAGTTACCACAAAGAAAATTAAAATTATAAACTACACCTGATTTATAATATTATTATGTAGAATTAAAATACTAGCCTGTCATTTGTTTTACAAGCCAGTTATTTGAAAAATCGTGAAATGCAAATAATTGCTTTGTGTGGATTTTTTGGGATATTGTTGTGTGTAATGTTATTTATCACTATTGTATCTAGCTGTAAGTCTTCCAAAGTCTTTAAATAAATAAATAAATATTGTCAGGATAGCTATACCAAAAGTGTAAAACCAAGTGTGCTGTTGCGAAAGACAACTGCGCACTTTTGCAGTGCTGGAATAATCTGGAAATGATTGTTTTTTAAATTTTTTTTTAATAAGTTTGATTTTTTAATTTGGATCGTATTGAAAATGTAAATCCATATTTTTTACATACAAAAAAGCTAGTAGGTAGACAATAAACACAGAACACTACTTGCTACCTACAAAACAGGTCATTACAAAATTGATTTATGACAATGATTTTGTGTGCTAGCAACTAAAAAGGGAAAAATAAAAAACCATTTCGCAAAAAAAACCGACTATCAAACAAAGTCTAAAATAACTGTACTTTCAGAAAAACTCCATGAAACAAATTAACTCATCGACAGTAAATTTATTTCTAAACCGTAACTGAAAATCCGTAACACAGTTTACAATGTCCAAAGCCTCTGTCCCCGGCAGCTACTCTGTACCCTTTCACATTTTAAAGCGAAAAGGTATGCTCTTTGTGTAGTAAGCGCCGCTTTCTCAATGGAGATGTAGTTTTCTATTTATTGCATTATAATATTTTACACAATACCCTACTTTGAATGAATATTTTACGCTAGCGCGGCTTCCAGTGTGTTCAGATGAGAATATTTAAGTGAATTGTTGTGGTGTATAATAAATATATTCTAACAAAGTATGGATATTGTGTAAGTCTGAAGCCAATAAAATTAATTTGAATATAATGAATAATTTTAATTAAAATACAAGTCGCGATAGCATAAGCGTAGGTAATGACTCTGCACTGGAGTTTAAATGTGGAGCTGTTCCTCAAACAATGGGGCACTTAATATCGTGCCCTGCCTGTCCTGCTGGTTGTTCACTACAGGAACTGATGGGCGCTACCGAAAGCGCCAAACTCAGTAGCTGAATTCCCTACTATGTTGGGGTCGGCTTCCAGTCTAACCGGAGGCAAAATAGGTACTAGTAGTTTACATGGAGCGACTAGCTATCTGACTTCCACAACCCAATCTTCTTAGCGTGTCGATGGCAAATTTCTATACGATCAAATCGTTTTGGCCCAAAATTCAGCTATGCGGACTCCACCCGCTGATGCAGTCACAAGGTCGTCAAGTGTGCAGGTGTCAGGGCATGTAGCGAAAGATGGAAGGTGGGACATTATCTGTGGAGATACGCCGCATACACACCTGAGGTCTGAGCCGTCAATGAACCCCCATCTGAAGAGATTATCTTTGCTACGGCCGACCTGGGTTCGGAGTCTATTTAGAGATTTCCAGGTCGGCCACGGCAGAGCATGTCCAGGTGGAAGGCTTTCAGACGGTTTGATGAAGCCATCGGGGGGCTTGAACAGCTCCCGCCAGAGTTTGCATCTTGCAGAGGAGGCGTTTCTATTCGCTGGACTAGCTGGTTTAACGCACCTGAAAAAACTTTTGCGGCTCTTCAGCCTCTGGGGCACTGGGGCGTAACTGTGCATTGGGTGGCGTAAGTCAGCTTGTAGCTTCTTCCTCTCGGTGCAGCTTGCTACGGTTCTACGAACTTTTGGAGGCGCAACCCCAGCTAGTGGATATAACTTTCGTACCGGAGTCGGTCTAAGGCAACCAGTAACAACCCAATTAGTACTGGGTTATACGATACCCCTAGGTAAGACTGGGCAGACTTTCAGGTCACTGACTACCGGTAACGACTGTGTATGTATGTATCTATTAATTAAGTTATTCGCTAAGAAAATGGCTAGCGGAGTCCTATAAAACATCTACATGTTACTAAAAATTTGTAAGTTTTTATCTAAAATTGTAGATGTTATCTTGTCTTGACATAAAATAATATAAATATAACATAATCTTCCATAATATGAGTATAATAATCTGTGCATAATCAGCGTGAAATAATTGTAATCGACGGCTAAGCGTTTGGACTGCTGCTGCGCTGCGTGTCGCGGGTTCGATCCCCGCACGGAAAAAATATTTGTATGGCCTGCAGATAGTTGTTTCGGGTCTGGGTATTTGTGTATGTGACTTTATATGTTTGTGAACGCACCCACGATACAGGAGAATCCTAGTGTGGGGCAACGTTTTATAAAAAAAGAAAAAAATTAGAAAGTGATTCTCTGGAGAGAATATGCTCTGTAGCATGACCACTTTGAATTGACATTTTCCAAGAAACTAACAATATTACAAATTATTGATATTGAGCCACAAAAATATAATTATTATCTACATTGAATCCTGTAATGTTTACATACCACACTCAAAGTGGTTCTGCTGCGCAATATAACATGGTTATCCACAATAAAGTGGTATAAATAAATCACATACAAAAAAAAATTGTTGCCTACATATCCTCATAACTCGGAAGAACCGCACTCGCGTCTTAGTTCGATGGCAGCCGCCTGTGATTAATAACCCAAGTTGTCGTCAAGTTGGCCCCAAGTTGGCCCCAAGTTGGTACTCGACCAAGTTCATTGTAAAGTTTGCCGCCAACAAGCCAACTTCATGGCTTAGTATTTGGGAATGTGTCAGCACGTCTTTTGTCTTTAATCGATACGGTGGAGGTAGATTCAAATCGAGTATATTGAGGTATACTTAGTTATGAGCCAATTATGTTACTAGTTATGTGCTCAACGGTTACGCTTGACGCAGACGAGTTGGTCCATTAGTATAATCAGTCACTAATGTTCCCTTTGCTGGGACACAGGCCTCCTCTCTATGAGAGCTGAAATCCATCACACCGCCCCTGTGCGGCTTGATAGATGTCAAAACAAATCACTTGAACGCCGTTGTTTAGAATAGATAATTATGCAAATCGCGTTCAGTTCTATTTGTGAAATTCTCTCTTAAATACGTCAACATATTTATTAGAATTTTAGAGATGAATCCAAAGGTTGAAATTGGAAACTATGGGTTCAAAATAATTAAATTCCTTTCCCTGTGCCGTATTCGAGGAAAAAATATTTCAAACGAGCTTTCATCCCCCGATTTTGCAAATACTTTACGAAGCTCAAAAAATAGACTGGATAGTCATAAAAACGTCCTAACGATAGACTGATACGATATTCTAATTAATGACCCTACCTGACCAGCTACAGCTAATAAATTCTTACTTTTAATTTATATATATACATATATATATATATATATATACATGTATATGTATATATATATATATTTTTTTTTTTTTTTTGTCTTTTTTTAGAATGCCTTGTGGCATTAAGTCCGCCTATGTACCACGTTTGTGCATGAAGTTTAAATAAATAAATAAATAAAAAAGAGCTTTGAAATCACTATTCAGGAACTGCTTCGTTGGTCTTGTGATCGCAAGCCTGGGTTCGAATCCGTGGTCCAGCAAAGTATTACTGGGTTTAACTATAAAAATGAACAGCCCATAGTTAAAATTTGTGATCGATTGTTGGCAATAGGCTCGTGATCTATAGCTTAGTACATAACTGACAAACATATGGTGTATACAAGTATACTTCTGCCTAACCCTTCGTGGAACAGGCGTGATATTATAATTCAGGACGGCTCCAGTCCAGCAATAATCCAAACCAACCATGATGAACCACAAATAACCGACCAAATCCAATTTGCTGAACGCCAAACAATATTAGAGAACAAAAACGTTGGCCATCATAAATCATTGGTCTCCGGCGGTTGGCCACATAAATCAGTGACGTCATCGGCCGGTATCGCAGCATCTCGAAACAATTACGGGATGTACAGATTCGTGTCACGAACCCGAAAACCTGATCGATGCGAATATAGTGTTTGAACGCGATAAGAATACAGAATTAGATGAAACAGAGATCGGAAAAAGTGTTGCTGAATTTGTAGATAACATAGCATTTGGCGACATAAAACGTTGAGTGGTATGTGTGAAGGATGATTTGGCTAGAAAGGAGGTATTTGATGACATGTCGAGTACGAGGGAAGTATGGATAAAGAAGACATGCTGCGCCGACCCCAAATGATTTGGAATAAAAGCAGAATATTGATTGATAACGATAACATTTGACTGACATGACATAACTTGAATCTAACGCTGGACAAAATATTTGAAAAAGAAGTGGCAAAATTCAGCCAAGTGAATTCCGTTTTACTGATGCAGTAAATAATTATGTAGAAAATAAGTACACACGTGATAGCACATGCGGAGAGAGGTGGAAGGTGGGCGATTATCTGTGGGGAGAAGCCGCTTACGCACTTGAGATCAGGCCCCCATCTGTAGAGATTGTCTTTGCTCCGACTGTGAGCCTGTGACTAGGGTTCGAAGTCTTTTTATATATTTTCAAGTTTTCAAACCATCCAAGAACCCATTGAAATATCCCCAGAAAGTTTCATCCAAATCGGTCGAGCCGTTTAGGAGGAGTTCAGTGACATTACACACGTACAGTAGAATTATATACAGAAAAATAAACTTCAGAAGAATAATCGGCTTCTGAAGTCGGTGGCAAAAAAACGAAATCAAACAAACAAATGTCACCGACTTCAGAAGCTGATTTAGATACTCCGCTATAATCAATAGTTTTAATAATTCTATTATCTTCTCTACGGGGTGTAAAAGAACCCTTAACGCAAACGAATCGCACTTGTTTTCCCCACCACTGCGATCATTTTTTTGTTCTAGACCATACCTGCGAACCTCCTAGTTACGGAGATATCGGGGGTCAAAGTCCCAAATTTTTAACAGCTGTTTTTTGTAAATACTAGTTTTTCAGGTTTTACCTTTACTTAAATTACCTCCATGACCCGTTTACTATTCAAAGCATCCACTAGCACAATGTTTTAAGACCTTGTTGACCCCAAAAAAAAAGTCTTTTCCCAGCAAACATTTTTGCGTAGGGGTACTTAGTTTGATGTACAGAATGCTTGGTTGACGGATGCGTGAAGGGTTCGTTTACACCCTGTTTAAAATTCTCGTGTCACAATGTTAGTTACCATAATCCTCCGACACGGCTTGACCGATTTTTGTGAAATTTTATATGCATATTCAGTGGGTCTAAGAATCGGCTACTATCTATTTTTCATACCCCTAATTCATTTCATTTCATTTCTTTAGTCACCCATTAAAGTTACCGGGAACGAAGTCGCGGGCATCAGCTAGTATTTCTATAAGACAATCCACATTCAAAACTTGTACGAAACTTCTTTTGATCTTCGTATTTCATTTGTTTTTCATCCGAAGGGTGTCGAATCTGTTGTTTGTCGCATGTTTTATGCTAAAAGGGTACACACTGTCTGTTGTCAGCTGTTTATCGTGGGTTATACGCGGTCTGAATATTATAAGACTTGGCGAAGAGAAAAGATTATGTTGCAATATTATAGTACCATAGAGTTTGGTAGATAGTTGTGTAGAGGAAAAGCTACAGTGATAGAAGACTCTCGCTTTAATCGTCGCAAGCGTACTGCTGAGCATGTGGTCCGGAGTTCGATTCCTGGGTCGGCTGAAGTGTTATTGGGTTTTAGTTTTTAGTTATGTAACAACTGGCTCCCTGGGTTGTATGAACACCGATGAGGGCAGGGTTTCATTGTCTCGGCGTTTTCTGGTGGTCGCCTCTGTTGATTTGGACTTTCAGAAGTTGCAGTGGTTTGGGAATAGTGTGGCTTGCCCCTAGAAGAAAAGATATAGACCAAGGAAAACTTTCGAACTTATTAAAGCAAACCATGCATCATTATCTTCCTAGCCTTTTCCCTACTATGTTGGGGTCGGCTTCAAGTCTAATCAGATGCAGCTAAATACCAGTATTTTACATAGAGCGACTGCCTATCTGACCTCCACAACCCAGGTAATACTGGGTAATACCACTAAGCTACTTTCAAGTCACTGTCTACCTGTAACGACTGCCTAAGATCTAGATATGGCAAGCGGGACCAACAGCTTAACGTGCCTTCCGAGGCACGGAGGAAACTCGATTTGTAACGGGTGGTCATCCATCCACAGAGCAACGTTGGTAAGCGCGGCTTAACTCGAATGACAATTAAATTTAAGCCACGAGCTTTAGAGGAGTCTAAAGCAAATCCATGCATTCAAAAACATAAATTCTGAGTAAAATTGTTCAAAAAGGTGATTGAACTATACAATAAGACGACTCACGTCGTACAAAAAAGATAGCATATAAAGCTTTCAAAGTTTCGGGACTTGATCCACAATGGTAGGTCTCGGGGAGAAGTATAAGGCTTTTAGATAACATGAGGAGTGACGCAAGTGCGCGACTCTTGTACCGATGTGCGACGCGCTGGAACGATGCTCCAGATCATAGGCTAGGAGACGATCGAAATATGTGAACACTCACTGTTTGAGGTTTCATGTCATGGAATGGAAAGTGCCCGCAAGGGCCGACGCCCGTCGGGGCTGCGGGTTGTTCGAAAGAGATACCGCGACCTCGGCGCAAGAGCTAAGAAGGAACATGGGTAGTTTTTAATCAGTAGAAGTCTGACACTCCCTTCCGCTCTGCCCAAGAGCGGGAGGGGTTACAGGGCTACTAGTACCTCGACTTATTCTTTGCAGGACGTCATAGTAAGGTTAAAATGCAATAAATTAAGCCATTCATCATTTTTAAATTGGCTTCAAATGAATAAATCTTGGATTTTTCGTGGAAGAAATCTAATTACCTCGATAACTACTGTACTAAATTTCGGGGGAACATTTAGTGGCTTAATTTGTTTTATTTAAACCCTCAGTCAACCTTGGTATTTTTACATGGGTAAAATTTTCAATGAATTCCACGAAATATTGTATTATTATTCACATTCAGAATGTACAAAGACCTAACCTCGCCAGCATACTCGTATAGCATTAATAAAATGAGCAGCAAAACATTAGTTTATCATGCGGTGTTTCTGTCACCATATTTTATTTCAACACCGAGCATTTCCGGAGATTTTCCACTCGAAAGACTTACTGTCTGTGTGTCTTCTTTATAACTTAGGTGTTTACATTGTTGTAAGCAATCTTTCGTTGTTAAACAATTTTATAGAGTGTCCAATAGGGATGTTTCCTGACTAAAAAAAATATGATTCTAATTAGTCCGCCTGTTAGATTATCGAATTATATTGGATACGTATTTTTTGTTTTATCAAATCATTAAAAATTGACAAAGATAAAACGGGTCAAATATTTGAGTCGCTTGTGACGTCACTCGCCGGTAAAAAATGACGGTTTTTCAAAACATTGTATCGTCTTCATTGTTTGTTTACGTGCAAAAAGAAAAAAATATGTGCCCAATATTTTTTTGGAAATCTATCTGACGTGTTAACTATATTTTTTTGCCAACTACCCTATTCAAAGCTATCATAAACTGATATATATGAGGATAAAGTCTTAAAACTGTTGAATTGACGTAAGTTACCATAGGACAGCATAAGAATAAGGAATAAAGTTCTTCATCATCATCAGCCTATAATGTTCCCACTGCAGGGACTCAGGCCTCCTCTCTAGGAGAGGGGATGGGCTATTCCACCACGCGGACCCAGTGCGGGTTGGTATATGTCACATGTCTTCGAATTTTTTGGGATTTTTGGGTGTTTTTTTTTCACCGTTCTTCATACCCTAAAGAATAGGGAGGATCCTCCAACCGGACGGCCGTTGTATCTAGTGGGCTATAACTGCCCTAAAGTTGTTATCGGGTTTTTCTATATGCTCTTAAGTCGCAGATAACTTTAATAGCACGATTTAGATTATTGTTGCTAGTTCGCCATTTGTGTCATAGATGACTATAGCATACTTTCTATAGTGCCATACCACCACCAACCTGCAAAAAACATTTATAACGCAAGAAATTCGAACCAAAAACGCAAATTAAACTAATTTAATCAGCAAACTAAAATGAACTCGCCCTCGCACCGTCGCGTCGCTTCAGTATGAATAGAGCCACTTAACCAATAGATAGATAAATCAATTAACTTCCGCGGCTTACCTGGGACAAGGGGAGCATTCAGTGCGCTAGCTCCGGGCCTAGGTCACATAATAAATATATAAGAGAGAGGGCCCGATCCCCGCGATGTATTCGTGCTGCACCAAGCCAAATAGAATTTTTGGCAGAACTGCAATGGAGATGATAATACCACTACGTAATAATATTTTGGCCACACTGTGCACAAGTGTGTAAAACACGTACATTACTAGGTACTATTAGTTAAAATTCAAACATGGGTAATATTGCCAAGGTGCTAGTTATAGAAGTCTCTCAGTTTTCCAATAATTATAAGATTAAATGAAATATCCTCAAAATTTTATCGGTCAACCAGTGGGAGGCCTTCCAACGCAACGTCTTCCAGTTCGCAGTCGCCACACCAGAACTTTTCGGCCCCATCGGCTATCCATTCTGCGAGCAATCTTGAGCCCTGCCCATTGCCACTTAAGTCTGGCAATTCTTTCGGGTTACGTCGGTAACCTTGGTAATGCGGATGTCTTCATTTCTGATTCGATATCTGAAATTCTAGATTCTTATGCCTGTCTATTAGTAAGACTTACTGTGGTACTCAGAGATATTTAATGATTACTTAAGCCGTCACTTAGTAAAGATTTGACATACTTTTGTATGACAAAACTGTCAAAACCTTTGCTAAGTGATGGCCTAAGTAATCATTAAAGCTCTCTGAGTGCGGCAGTGAGTTATTTAAATTTGAATCGACAATATTAATTAGACTCTTAAACAAATAAATTTCAAAGTTCCTAGAACTTCCAATTAAAATTACAGCAAAAGACTAATTTATATTAAAAGCGAAAATAAATTAATAATTATTCTCTGTTCAATGATTTATTAAAGTTCTACCCACCTTATTAATATTTAGTCGCGAATTAAATTTAAAGTTCCCAGTCTACCTACAGGAGACTTAAAAGATAATCTGTAATTTCTGAAGATGCCTACCAAACCAACTAAGGTTCTACGTAAATGAGTTCAATCACAGATATAAATATACCTAGATAAGGCAAGTATCACAATCCGTGTAAAAACCAAGCGAGCCATTTTTTGACTACCTACTATGACGTCTTTCGACTTTGTTTTATAATATTTTATGTAGTGACTATCGCACGTCACGCGGTTTCACCCCCGTAGTTCCCGTTCCCGTGGGAATACAGGGATAAAAAGTAGCCTATGTCACCCGGGAATAGTGTAGCTTCCCAACGGTGAAAGAATTTTTTAAATCGGTTCAGTAGTTTTTTTAAGTTTATTCATTACAAATATACACACACACAAAAATATTATACAAATCTTTCCTCTTTATAATATTAGTGTAGATTAGTGTAGATATACAAAATAGACGACGGTTTTGTTCTTTCAAAGTCTAGGATTTTGAGTTGTACCTAACGTTGTAGTTTTAAACAAATTACCTTGATGCGACAGTAACCTAGCTAAGTATAAAATACTTAAGCCGAAGCAGGTGCTCTTGCGATATCTAGGTACGTATATATCTGTGAGTTCAATATTAAAATATGCTAATACTTTAATGGGTGCGGAGTAGATTATTAAATATTTATCTTATTTTCTTAGATTTCCTACGTTTCCTATTTAGTTAGTTAGCGTCTTATTTGGGAACGAGGTAGGTTCAACCGCTTTGTCTTCGCTAAGCTTCTAGTCTTATAACTTACATGGTTGAATATGTTTTGAATTAATTTGTGTAGGCGATTTACTTACCATATTTACCTACCTATTATTAGTAGTGGTACCTTCAAACAAGGCTACAAACTTGGGTTGCCTTTATAGTTAACCTACCTATTACTGTTCGAGATGTTAGGGTTTCTAAACAGTCTGTTTTTTTCTATAGTATTCATATAAGTTCTCTCTTCCCTCTATTTACAATGCGCAACATTCGAACTCACTGGAAATCTTTTTGACTACTCTTTTCATCATCATTCTTCTGCCCTTATCTCAATTCATTTGGGGTCGGCACAGCATGTCTTCTTCTTCTATACTTTTTTTCTGTTCTTCTGTTTTATTCGTCATCTAAGCAGTCACCTTCTTTTAAAAAAAATTACAAGACAAAATTTGTCTTGTAAAATAATTTTAATAATATTTTTTAATAACAATGAGCAAAACATAATTTTTTTTTTTTTTTTTAAAACGTTGCCCTACACTATGACTATCGTGGGTGCGTTTACAAACATTTTAAATCACATACACAGAACACCCAGACCCGAAACAACTATCTGTATAGTGTGATATTTTCGATAAGGTGGTATTATCATCTCTTTAAACACCCCGTGCCATATGCCCGCTGGTTGCACTCGCAATGCGCCGCGCCATTAGATTTACAACGCGCCGACTGGCGACCTACATACCTATTACATTATATATCTGTGGTACATACCCAAGATATGGCCTTATGCAACCTTTGGGATTTATTGTTTTATAACTACGAAAGTTTGGGGAAGAATGGTGGGGTGGGTGAATGAAGTTGGGGGTGGAATGAGGTTGGGTGGTTGGGGATGGTTCGATTCTTGCGAAGAGTACTTGTTCCAAGTCGTTGGTATCTCAACAGACTGCCTCGTTAGGTTAGTGGCCAAAAGCGCTACTGGTCAAAATACAAAAGTATTTTTTTCAAATTAGTCTGATAATCTACACCTTTTCGGAGTCAGTCTTCCAAAACGCCCACCCTTCGACACTTCCTAGTGTTTTAGCTGGGAAGAATAAGTGGCCAAACCAACTTAGCAACACATCTGTGTGTTAGGTTAGAAGAACCATTTTGATTCTGATGAGTATGAGGTTTCAGAACGGGTACGGGTAAAGAGAAACAATGTATATCACGAAAGAATGAGCAGCACCTTATTACTCGACTAAGACAAAACAAAAAGGAGGATTGCGATTTTGTTCTTTTTTTCTTTTTAGCATCTATATTGACATCAACGTGATTAGCTTAAAGCTAAATTCACAGCTGTACGAGTCTACCTTCAATGTCAAGTTACGCTTGCGGTTAGGAGCGGTCGGTGGCGGCGACCGCTCGCGTCCGGCCCTGGTGCAAGCCATGGTCTGGGGCGAGGAGGAGGCTGCGGGTTGTCCCGTCGGGGCTGCGGGTTGTTCGCAAGAGATACCGCGGCCTCGACATGAAGGGCTAAGAAGGAACATGGGTGGTTTTTAGTCAGTAGAAGTCTGACACTCCCTTTCGCTCTGCCCAAGAGCGGGAGGGGTTATTTGATGATTTTCCACCCGCAAAAAAAAAAAAAGTTACACTTGCGGTGGTTCATCTTTAATATTTATATCGAGACCCTCTTGCGCCTCTGAAAGCTTGCATTTCGCAGATCATTGGTTGTAATTACTGGAAGTTAGAAACTTGGAAGCCTAACTAGGCACCTACCTAGTCTTACCAAGCGGTATTGTGTTACCCAACCACTGAGTTGCGGTGGTCAAATAGACAGACTAGTCGGTCCAGTTAAACTGTCTCTGGGACTTCATCGAGCTTCATTGTCTCGGCGCTTTTCAGGTAGGCGCCACTGTTGATTCTGGCGTACAGGAGTTGCAGTGGTTTGGGAATAGTATGGCGGGCTCGTCCTACTTAAAAAAAAGAAAGTCGTCCCATGTGAGATACTGGTATTCAGCTATATAGCCTTAGAGGTTAGACTGGAAGTCGATCTCAATATTACGGTCGGTTGGTCGGTTGGTGGTGGTGGTTGGACGGTTGGTTAGCGGTTTTGATTTTATTTAATGGGTTGTGGACAGTATTTCTCAGTAGTTATTTGAAATCCCCGTGAGATACGTGTCGAACGATGACCGACCACTTACTTCAAACAAATATTGGTTTCTCAACGTTTTTAATAACACTTTGCAAACAAAAGTAGAGAAAGCGCCTGTACAAGGTGCACACAAGTTTTTATTCAAGCGATACTTTTATATGATACTTACAGAGAATATTATGAAGATGCAGAAAACTTGCTAACCGAGGGATGCTGCCGTTTACGCTGTTGAAATGTCTACTGTTTTAATGTTACCCGAATGAACGCAAAGATGATCGAATGAGAAAAAGCAGGGCAAATTGATCGCAGAACGGATGGCCGATGGTGCTGAAAAGTTCTAGAAAGGCGACCGCGATCCAAAAGACGCAGTGTGGAAAGCGTCCCACTGATGGACCGATGACCTGGTGAAGGTTGTGGGATCCGCTGGATGCGAGTAGCACGGGACCGGTTAACGTTGCGATACTTGGTGGAGGCCTTTTTCCAGCAATGGACGGCTTTCGGCTGAAATGATGATGATGATGAACTGGGTATGCGAGTCTGCAGAAATATCAAAAGTTTGGATTGCTTATAATTTTATTGTACTCTATGGTTCATCTGCTTCTCAGGTGAATCCCAATATTTCTTTAGTAATTTTTTTGTTTATGGTTCGTGAGATAAAAAAAGATAGAAAAAAATACTTGCGTGAAAAGAGAAATTACATCGAATGATCAAAATATATTGGTCCAATAAAGTCCTTGAGTAATCCACAATCAATCTTGAGCAGTCAGAAATTAATTAGATTGACATAAGCTACACCAACATCACGACTTTGTCTCCGAAGAGTTACGCCAGAAGTCATGGCTGAGAAATTCCTGTTGAAAATACACAATAACACTTTGCTCGATCTGGGACTCGTACCCCAGATTTCATACTCATGCTATTGCGTATAGTTGTCTGAAATATCAAAATAAAATAAATCTAGTATTTGAAAACCTAACAAAACATGTGACAACCCTAACTATTCCTTCATTCGTTAATATTAAGAGCAATTAAATATACTGTCGGAGGTAAGACCATTGCTCTACTGCGGGACAAAGACAGAGCTACTCACCACAGATCACGCCATCTCTTTCGCGCATAGAGCATTGATAACTCCTGAATTTCTAACGTCTTTAAGTGTTACAATTCATGGAGAAATGCCTATAAAATTGATTGATATTCCAATAAAATTGTTTGGATGGTCCTCGCATAGTTTTAGTGAGAAATGGGGGCGGGATACCGGCGGTAGACACATATTCCGTCTTGTACGAAGTATTCCGAAAATTTGTGAAATAATTTTCGAGTTTCAACACGAAGATTGGTCATGATTTTTTGTTTTGTAGTGCAGGTGAGGAGCTAGAATTCAGTTTAATTGAATTTTTCATGTTTTGTACGGAAAGTAATGAGAATTCATTAACAGTCGTTTTTTATGGTGCCCGAATTTAGTTGAAAGAAAAGTGCTGTTGACAATCATTCATGAAATTGCCTTGAACATTTTTTTTTGCTAGGAAATACGACTTCCAAAAAACCCTAAAAACTTTACTTTCGGAAGTCGGTGCTTGTTTCACTGACAAGTTTATATATATATAAAATTTATTTAATTCAGACAACATTGATCCATAATTTGGTTAGTGGTAATACTTAAAAATAATGTTGTTGTTGTTGTTGTTTGTTATGTCACTGACTTCCGAAAGTTAAGTTATGTTTATTTTTTTTTGTGTTTTTTGGAAGTCGGTTTTGATTATCAGAATGCTTTGTTGACGGTTTCGTGACGGCTTCGCATAGTAACTTTATCCAAAAATGATTGCTGAAAAACAACTTTTTTTTGGAGTATGATATCATACTCCAAAAAGGAGCTCGTGGCTTATTAAGAACTGCCACTCGGGTCGATCTTTAGGTAAAGCTGTGCTTGCCTACGTCGGTCTGTGGATAGGTGACCGCCCGACATACCGAGTTTCCTCCGTGCCTCGGAAAGCACGTTAAGCTGTTGGTCCCGGCTGCCATATATAGATCTTTGGCAGTCGTTACAGGTAGTCAGTCACCTGAAATTCTGATATCCAGTCTTACCAAAGAGGTATCGTATTACCTAGTATTAATTGGGTTGTGGAGGTCAGATAGGCAGTCGCTCCATGTAAAATCCTGGTATTCAGCTGCATCTGGTTAGACTGGAAGCCGACCCTAACATAGTTGGGAAAAGGCTAGGCAGATGATGATCTCAATGTAACGCACTCAAAATATTGTGCTTCTGAATGCATTTCAGAACGGACGGGGTTCGTGGAGGTATTTAAATTAAAAATATAACATGAATATCTTGCATCTGAAAAAAAACTTGTGAAAATGTTAGAACCATGACTATGGCTCCCAATATCTCCAAATATCTAGGATGAGGCTGACTCAAGAACGTGGAGCTTTAACAAAGTGGCCCTCACACCACACGCACATCACAAATAAAGACAGCCCTATGCCTAGCAGTGGGTGAAATCGAGCTGGTTGATGATAAAGGAAAAGGTTTTTAGGAGTTTTTTTTTTATTATTTAACCCGTATTGTACCACTCCTGAGCAAAGGCTTCCCCCCATTCTTTCCGCTTCTTGCGATGGTGTACTTCTTTTCGCCAGTTGGTGAGAAAGCCATCCAAGGCGTCCCACCATCCCGTCGGGGCTGCGGGTTGTTTCGTCGGGGCTGCGGGTTGTTCGCAAGAGATACCGCGGCCTCGACATGAAGGGCTAAGAAGGAACATGGGTGGTTCTTAGTCAGTAGAAGTCTGACACTCCCTTTCGCTCTGCCCAAGAGCGGGAGGGGTTATTTGATGATTTTACACCCGCCAAAAAAAAAAAGGCGTCTCGCCATGTCTTCCTCGGTCTACCGCGACTCCGTCTAGCTGTGTCAGGGTTCCAGTCAGGCCCACAGCTGCGGCAGCATCGGGCAGACATGGCCGGCCCAGTCCCAGTAAATAAGTTAGATAGTTTGCCCCGATGTACTCTTTTTCTCGCACTTGTCCCACTGGTGGAGAATGGCTCTCCTCTCTCCTCCCAATCTTCTCTATCATTAGCGGTATCTGGCTGTCTCTAGCAGTTATGTACATGTCTGCCTAACCCTTCGGAGATTACAGGGTGTGATGTTATGTATTGGAACGAAGTCACGACACTTTTTGCTATAGTAAGCTATTGTAAGCTGTGCGGCGTCACATGTTTCTTTGTCTGTCTCTCTCTCTCTTATAGAAAGCAAGCCAGATATTTTCATTTCTACATTTTTTTTTTTTTTTTTTTCTTTTTACATAATAAAAAATAATAACAATAACTTCGTTCCATCCGGGTGTTCCTTGACACCTCTCAAGTTTTTTTTTAATCTTAACTTGTGAAATGTGGATGAAGATCAAGCTTCCAGTCTAACCGGGTGCAGCTGAGTACCAGTATTTTACATGGAGCGACTGCCTATCTGACCTCCACAACCCAGTTAATACTAGATAATACGATACCCTTTGGTAAGACTGGTTGCCAGACTTTCAGATCACTGACTACCTGTAACGACTGCCAAATATCTATATATGGCAGCCGGGACCAACAGCTTAACGTGCTTTCCGAAGCACGGAGAAAACTCGGTATGTAATGGGCGGTCACCCATCCACAGACCAACCTAGGCAAGCGCGGCTTAACTTAAAGATCGACCCGAATGGCAGTTATTATTAAACCACGAGCCTCCTCCTCCTTTTGTAGTCATACGAGTATTCATCATTAATTTATTACTGAAGGTCGTGGCCGTCGTTGATGAAACTCGGGGTCAAAGGCCTAATATAATGTAAACCACACAAGATTCCTAACCAGCTAGTGTTCAGGTATTCCCTACGCTTTATAGATGAGTACTGTAATTGGAGGCGCATCACCACAGGGCTGTGAGGGTTTGCAAACAATATTCGTGCACAAAGGTGGTCCGGTATTCCTGCGTTTGTGGGCTCAAACACAACGCGGCAAGCTGTTGCCTGGCTAAGGCATAAGCGTAGACGTTTTAGCTGACTAGTATTTACGCGCGTGTTCAAAGGTGATAGATAAAACTAATATTCTTCGTTTCATTTCAATTAAAGCTTGATTTCTGTTTTTAAGTTACTTAACTGACTTTCTGCCGCACTCAGAGAGTTTTAATGATTACTTAATTCATCACTTTGTAAAGGTTTTGACCGTTTTGTCATACAAAGTATGTCAAATTTTTACTAAGTTACGGCTTAAGTAATCATTAAATATCTCTGAGTACCGCAGTTAGTCTTTATCTACGTTTTCGCATGCGAATATCGGTTTGTTCCACACCATGATGTGGTACACTGTTACATTACACATTGGGAGTAAAAATAATGTTGAAATACAGGGAGGCCAGAAACATGAAGGAGGTATTCTATACTTCTACTTCACCAGTCTGGCCTCCCGGTGGTTTATAAATTAAGCTATGCTTGTTTCACATCTCCCCAAAAAATGCGTGGTTTTAGAAAGGCATATAAGTTTATGAGATTTCCATTAACAATAATTATACAATACCTACTTCATGTTTCTGGTCTCTGTCGTGTTACTTACCCCTAACAAGTAAAAGAGGGTTAGTAATTTAACAATTGAATTTAATTTAGAGGTAAGAGGTAAAAAATACAAATAAATCTATAAAAACACGAACCTTCCTAACTCACGCTTTGCACAGAACAGCTCCAGGGTAGGTAAATCTCGAAGGCTGGCCAGCAGATTACGGGCAAGTCCTTTAGGGAGGCCCGGAGAATACGTTGGAGGTACTTCGCGTCGCGAGGATCACGGGCGACTCCTTTAGGGAGGCCCGGAGGATACGTTGGAGGTACTTCGCGTCGCGAGGATCACGGGCGACTCCTTTAGGGAGGCCCGGAGGATACTTTGGAGGTACTTCGCGATGGTTCTTCTTAACTCAGATAATAACTTGTAGACGTGTTCATTCTTCTTTAAAAACCAGATCTCAACTGGAGGGCATCCTTCAGAAATCCCTTTTTATAAAACCATCTCTCCGTTTTCTTTTAATTCTTTCCAGAATTTAAGTTCTTGAAATCAAAAATTGTGAGTTGCCTGTATTTAAAACGGCCTGTATTATTCAGTCAAAAACTTCCTCAAAGAATTTCTGTGAGCGTGTTAATTAATTTTATAAGCGTGAGATAAGTTACAGTAAATAGAAATGATCAATAAATTACATTATTTGAGCTAATATATTAATAAAAATAAATTAAATTATATAAATCAAATGTAACCTTCATAGTTCTAACCACTAAGAAAAACTATGACACAAATTAAAAGAAAAAGTAAATGACATATTGACAACTGACGTTATGTCACACGAAAAGTAAACAATGAAAAATTATAAGATTTAATATTTTAAAACAGTAAAAACAACGTTAATGAATCGAATAAGATCGATTATAAGACTGCCAACAAAAATAGTTGTCGCCAAGGCGCGAAATGAGACGTAAAAAGGACATTTTATGAAAGATGAGGATGATTAGTAAAAGTGTAAGTATAAATCTCAATAAATACTATATCTCCTGGTATTTCTATATATTTTTTCACCCCATGGGTGTGGTGGTTTGTCTCCCAAAGTGTAACACAACATGGTGTGACTCAACGGGAACAAACCCGAATATCTTAGATCTGTCGTCTGTAACTTGCACCAAACCTGATTGTCCCGTATAGTGTCATACAAGTCTACAAAGACATTCTACGCTGGAGTTGAGAAGAAACTAGCTTAGAATTAGACAAGGATTACTTCTCGTTTCTCACCAAGTCCGGAGAAAGGCTAACAAAAAAAAACATAGTGTTAATGTATGAAAGGAGACCGGAAAAGGTCCACCCAGTACGAGTAGCACAGAGGGCCAAGGAGGGACCCATGCTTGGCATAACCTTATTAGATCGAGTGCGTAACACCGAAATCCGCCGTCGGACGAAAGTCTACGATGTCGGGGACCGGGCGGTGCGCCTCTAGTGGTCCTGGGCAAGACATCTGGCTAGACGTGGAGATGGCCGATGGAGCAAGGCATTGACTGAGTGGTGGCCAAGGTTAGGCCATAGAGACCAGGGCCGTCCTAAAGCTCGTAGGGTTGACGCCAAAGTCGCGGGATACACCTGAATATGAGACGCACAGGACCGGGACATGTGGCGAAAATAAGTGTAATCCCACATCTCCGTGTCATTTCATCCAGTTGGCTTTTGCAAGTCATCATCTGCGTTACCTTTTCCCAGCTATGTTTGAGTTGGCTTCCAGTCAAATGCAGTTAAATCCATATTAACAATACTATTCAAAAATCCCATTGGTAAGACTGGTTGTCAAACTTTCAGGACACTGACTACTTGATACGCTTGTCGAAGATGTACGACTAACAGCCAAGACCAACGGTTTGACGTGCTTTCTGAAGCATAGAGGAAACTCGGTATGTAAGGGGTGGTCAGGTCCCGTCGGGGCTGCGGGTTGTTCGCAAGAGATACCGCGGCCTCAACATGAAGGGCTAAGAAGGAACATGGGTGGTTTTTAGTCAGTAGAAGTCTGACACTCCCTTTCGCTCTGCCCAGAGCGGGAGGGGTTATTTGATGATTTTCCACCCATAAAAAAAAGGGGTGGTCAGGTGGTAGATGGGTGACCACATAATATAATGGTCTTTGCAAGTAGATTACGATTTTGTGGTCGTTCCGTCTATGGTAAGTGTATGTCTTTGGTTAATAACTACGGTTTGTTTTTCTCTTCACTTTTAAGAAAATTGGTTTAAAATACCTTCAAGTACCTAACAGTGTGATATACAACGTGTAATCTGACCCTTCACGAAACAACCCTAAACGGCTTATCCCTTTCCCTCCTTACGGTACTTAAAAGTACCTTCACATTTTTCGTCTAATAACTTCAATACGAAAACACTTTATGGTAACTGCAACTGACGATCCTTTAGAGTACCGTTTCCGTAAGCCAATCATAGAGCGTTATTTGAATTACCGCGTGATGTTGCCGAAGAATTTGAACATCGAGTTACAACCTGAGGAACATTTTGTCACTTCGCTGTGCGGTGTAATTGGAAATGTTTTATAAATAGAATATCATAGGTAAGTGCTATTTTTTTTACCATTTACGTTGTTTATATTATTGACTACATTTCTAAAAACTGTTATAATGTATTTTCACTTTATTTTATATGAATATTTGATAAAAACGGACGTGGACTTAAAAGTACCGTCAGGTGATTTTAGTCTCAAAAGTTATGGGTTTTTATAATACACATACTGGATGAAGTGGGTATTTTGTTTTATCATAAACAAATGTATATTTATTTTATTATTGTTCTGACCTATTTTCTCATTGTTTTAGCGGTTGAGGTGGTGATTACAAACAATACTGCTCTAATTGAAGCTCTTATATTAGAAGAGATTCCGGACTGCGACGAAGAGTCTGATGCAGGTGTGTCCGATGATGAAGTGGAAAATTTTCAACTACCGTCACCAAGAGGCTTCGATGAGGTTTTTGAAAGAGCTCTAGACAGTGTTTTTCCTGAAGTTTCGCCATCGTCGCCGTCAAATGAATATGTATTGGAGTGCCCTAAAAATCAGGTACCCACATCTCCAATACCTGGATCTGGTGTTCAGACTGATCTAGATCTCTGATCTCTGTCTTCACACAGAACTAACCAGCGATTACCCGAACCCAATCGTAAATGGAAAAAGAGGGACATAGATACAATTTTACCAGAATACATTGCAGATACTGAAGTAGAAGACTGTTTTGCTCACTGTACCACACCGACTGATATATTTTTAGTATTGACTGGAGATATTATTGACGATATTTTATACCAAAGTAACCCTTATGCTATCCAGAAAGGCAAGGTATTGAACCTAAAAAGGAGGAACTTCTAACATTTATATTATAAGTATGATTTTTTATGTGGGTTACAATAGTCACCCGGCGTGGAGAGACAGCTGACGGCATAGATACAGCTGATCATTTGGGAGCCTTTTACTGTATAGATCGCAAATCCCCGAAATGGTGGCACAGGTTGTTTTGGGGTCTTCTGGACATGGCATTTGTCAATTCATATGTAATTCATGGACTTATAATGGAACAGACTACCGTAAAAGATTTTCGACTCTCTGTTACTCAAGGCTTGATGACAATGAAAGATGCTAGTCAGAAAAGTACTCTAATATTGCGACAGGCGGCCCTTCCAATAGGCGCAAATCTGACTATTCCACTATAAAAGACGTACGCTTGGGTAACAGAGGCATCCATTGGCCTACGTTCGTAGAGAACAGGGGAAGGTGTGAGGTTTGTAGTTTGAAGAAGATTCAGTCGACACATCTTAGTAAATGTTCGCATTGCAACGTGTTTTTGTGTTTTAATGAAAAGAAAAATTGTTTTGTTGAATACCACGGGGTTAATTTGTAATTAAAAACCCATTAATTTAATTACTAATAAGTCAATATTGGATCTCATTACTTTTGGAGTTTCTATCAAAGTTTCTAACATTGTGATAACACGAAGTTCCTGACGGTACTTTTAAGTCTAGGTCTTGGAAATAGTACTTCTAGGTATAATAAAAATCTAAAAAAAATCTTGGCATTTCCTTTCACCTACCTTATTATGATAATAAAGTTCAAAAGCGGAAATTCGTTAAAAATCACTACCCCGGGGGGAAAGGGTTATACACATAACTACCAATTAAGTTACTGTATTTGTTACTATATTTATTTGGGTTTCAGCACCTGCAGCAGCTGCCCCAGCACAGCTCACCGTGCTAGGAAGATGGGATGGCGCAAGGGTGTTAACACAAGTTGCTTCCCACACCAAAGGCCTACCCAATTTCAAAATATTGACGTATTACGATTTCACATAGAATATAATTTCGAGGAAAACAAACAATTAGTTTAAGTAGGTACCTACCTACATATTAGTTAACTATACCTAGTTTACAATCCCTTGTTACTCTGTAATTGAACCTCACCCTATTAAAGCACACGATAACCCGTTCATCCCCAATTGAAACTCGATAAACACGAGTGTACAGAACCGTAACAATGTTTGTGACAACTTTGCAGAGCTTATTTGCATGTGTGTCAACGCTGGAAACATCATTACTGCTTGGAAAACAATTACGATGTACTTCAGGTATAAAATTATCAACGTATCTGATAGGCATACCTTGAGGTGTACGTTTCTTATATCGATGTATGCACTTAGGCTGAGCCCCGCCGTGTTCTCGTAGCAGCGATTAGCGGTGGCGACTTCTCGCGTCCGGCCCTGGTTCAACCCATGGTCCGGGGTGAGAGGGATTGGGATGCCATCGGCTCCTTCCGCGAAGCAGTGATGCTAGCGAAGGAGGTGGCGGAACGTGAGAGGGAGATAACCTCTCGTACCAGTTGCCGCGGGAGACTACAGGCGCGCCCTTTGGACCTAATCCGTCTTATGACGACGACAGGCCCGTGCCGACGGCACATTCGTGTTCCATGCGCACTTCAAAGAGATGTCAGCAACATTGCAGGGGTCCGCAATCACCAACGCCTGCCTGGGCTGCGGGTTGGTTTTTAGTCAGTAGAAGTCTGACACTCCGTTCCACTCCGCTTGTGTTTGGGTATGGGAAAAAATTCAGTGTGGTAGAATATATTATTATAACGAAATTAAAAGGAAAACTATCACGGCTAAGTAGACTTTACAAGTTTACGACTGTTTGTCGACCAAGTTATAAAATGTTTTTAAATAATTTATTTTCCTATACATAATGTATGAGAGCATAGGTTTCAAAACTACAAATATAAGTTTGTTTTATTTTACAATAAAAATCATCGTTCTGAGGCAGACAGGCAGGGAGGTTACCCAGTTTAGCAAATCATAATTATTTTGATGGGCAACTACGGAACCCTACATTATGCGTGGTCCGACATGCACTTAGTCGGTTTACTTAAGACTAGATGGGGCCGGTGTTTCAGAAGTCTGAGAAGAAACAGCCGACACAAAACTCAGAGATCAAAGTGTCTTTTAAGGTCCAGACATATTCTTGGTCAACTCACATTAGGACTATTCAGATTAGTGGCTGATATGGCTTTGGAAGAAAGGACCACACAAATCAAATCATATCAAAAGTCATTTATTCTTTTTTTTTTCTTTCTTCTTTTTTTTTTTTTTTGTTGTTTTTTATCAGCACTTTTAAAGTAAATTTTGACGTTCGAAAACTGCTGATAATCAGCACTTTTCGAACGTCAAAATTTACTTTACTTTACCTATTTACAAGTGACAGTCCCCCAAAAACGCCCACCCTTCGACACTTCCTAGTCCAAATTTGAGTGGATCTGAACAGTCAGTGCAAGCATTTGTCAGTTAACGTGTAGCTCGACTAACTCTTTTATGTATTCAACACTGTTTTATCTAATCTGTCAGATTGTATTTATTAACTAAAACTCGCAAAGGAAATACACTTAAATAATCGCCTTTGGTGACCAACATTTCTACATTTTTATCACTAACTCACTTATATCACAAAAGAAGCGATTTAACGAAACATCTGTGTTTATTCTCTCTACACAATCACTATGCAATACGGTGTGACGCAATCAGGACGGATTCATTAGTCCAATCAGAGTTAACGCAGCGATGCGCGGCAGCCAGCCAGCCAATCAGAGGAGTTATGGATCTGACGTCACTGGAGAATAGTGATGCGCTTGTTTGAAAGGGGACACTCGTGCGATTTGAATTTGGAGAATTCAGTTATAGTTTGCGAACGGGATAAAGTGGATTTGGTTTGTGGACCAGAGGGGATTTAATATTGTTTCAAAGACTTTGTTCCGTTTTCTTTCAGTCGTTGCATTTTATATGATAATAACCAGTAGCCTTTGTGATGTAAATGAATTTTCAGTGGTTCCTATCCCGTAAAAAGTACAGCTATCATTAAAATGAAATGGTCTCTCTCCGGACTACTTTTAATGATTAACATAACATAACATAACATCCCGCTTGTAATCCTCGAAGGGTATACCCTTATTTCGCCAGATATATTAAAGTTCCATGTAATAGAAGGCGAGCCTATTGCCATCAAGCGGGCACAAATCCAGGCTCTGTGACTGCTACTGAGAAATTTCTAATGGAAAAACCCAATAACACTTTGCCCGACCTAGGAATCGAACCCAGGACCTAATTCTCAGCAGTTGTGCTTGCAACCACTAGACCAAGGAGGCAGTCAGAAGAGTCAAAGAGCAGAAAAAAGTACAGTTATCATCAAAACAAATAGTCACTCTATTATTACTGATTAATATCGGTTTAAGGCTCGTTCAGATTATGTAACATGTTTGGTAACTTGTGTTTATTCACACGTCCATATTATGTTAGGTACATTGTTTTTCAACATTGCATCATAATATAACAAACTGTACACATTAGAATACAAATTAATGTAATATAACAGTGTTATATATGACATTGTATCGCATAAGATATATATATCACTTGTAACACGTTTTATAACATTCAGTGGCCACGTAACTGAAGCATGTTATGCATCTTCAAACTTTTTCTATTTGATTTTTTTATACAGCTAGTAGTTTCAGGTATAATGTTGCATACTTTTAATGGAATTATTGACACTGTCTGCAGGGACGCTGTTGGTATACATTTATGAAGTTTTCTGTGAAAATATTGTCCGCCGTTAGTTTTGATCAAGTGGCAAAAATCAATGCATTTCTGAGTGTAGAGGATTCGTGTAAATAAAACCAAAATATGAGTAACTTAGTCATATAATATATTTTTTATTTGAAAATTCTTGGTACAATGTACAATTTGGACTTATTCTCTGAGACTTACAAATTATAATTGTTACATTGTTAAGATTACTGTTAAGTTTACAATTTAATAAGTACGCAGAAATTAAAAATAGTTTTTGTAATACAAGGCTTTTGTCTACTCTGACAAATATCCAACCACTATTTCGACTCATGCAAGACTATCACGCAAGTAGGTGTTTTGCGCGATAAAAGTTTCCCTCGCGTGCAAGTTGTCATATAATTTGAGTTTGTAGTGTCTTTCTTGCAATTTTTTTCTCTAACGTGAAAATGATTACAAAATTACTTTGTCCTTAAAATTACATGTCAGCCAAAGTAGCATTGTTGGAGCCTTTCAACACTAAATGCATAAATAATGCCACGGTAGACAATAGACTTGCGTTAGACTCATTACATAAGTACAATCAGCGACATTTTTTTTCTTAAAATGGCAGTATATTATTGATATGAAGTATTTTACATGAGCTTGTACAAAAACTAAAATAAATCATTTATACAAAGATAGAACACGTTAGGTTAGATACAATATGTTGGTAAAAAAGAACATTCAAAACGTTTTAAAAGGTAAAAAAAAACTTTGTTTTAATGTCAACATACATTTATTTGAAAGTTCTTAAGTATACAGAAAGTTGCGTACTTAAAACTAAAACATTTACTTAATAGTTGTCTTAGAGAATTTGTGAGCCTTTATAACCTAATTTACAAATGAGTTTTTACTACTCAACGTTTTTCTTTTCATTGTATTTTACGAAAAAAATGGCGCTGTTTTAAGTTACTTTTATTTGTAGTTACTGTTCACTGAGAATTTAAGATTCAGTAATAAAAACCCAAAAGTAAATAATGCCACATACTTTGGAACAATGTTTGCATAGCTACATAATAATATATATAGTTTCAATTATATACAAATTGGGTTAATGCCACTAACAATTGACAATAAATTGTTTATCTAAACATAACTATTATACTTCGTAATTTATAATACTGCACCGAGGATTTACTAAAAACGTGGTTCACGCTTTAATTCCCTTGTAGGGTAGGCTGAGACACATGTAAGTCACGAACTAGAAAATATGTTTGACTCTTCATGCAGGTATCATCTCAGTTTTTAGTGAGCTTGTTATTTAAGTAAAGGAAAAAAATTAAACTATTAAATTTTTACTAAAAACCCCCGAGGGTTTGATAACAATTTTTTATGCATTCGCATACTTATTTACATTTTTAAATGTATAAGCGAATCGTATTGCTTTTTAATTTTCATTCAGAAATGTTTTTTTCCTACATAGTTATTTTAATATTATGTCCAATATACATACATTTTTATTTCTATAAACGAATCTATCTACGACAGTGAAGAAACGAACCAAGTGAACAAAATAAATCAGCACTTTATTTTGAACATGACTGTACTTTTATAACACTCTGTTTTTTTTCTTTTGGCAATTTTTGCTAAATATTTTTTCCTAATTTTTTATTGATTAAATTATTATTTTGTGCTTTATTATAACATTATAGGAGCCAAGCGTAGCGTAGAGTGCTCAATAATAGTAATAATCAATATTCAATAGTATATATTTACATTATTTGTATATAGTACAAAACATTTTTACTAAATATTTTGTTTGCTACTTACATAATCAATTCGAGGGCTATACTTTTTGAAATAATTTACATTTTTATAAATATTCAATGTCGACCATTTTGTGTGGTCAGCTGTGCTTCACGACTAGAGCTATCGTGCTTACAATTAGCTTCTTCTCTTTCACACTCGCTTGTAATTCTATGTTTGTCTCACACAACTTGTTCATCAGATCGTTCGAACGAGATTAGATTTTGGAAGTACCTTTGTCAAAGAAAAACTTGAAGAATCCTTTTCGGGAAAGAATGGATTCGTTCATTCATTCAAGAGAATGGGGAATTGAAGCAAAAGAACGAAGTAGTTTTGTACGGTTCTTTTCACTCCGATCACGGGGAAAAGAAAGAAAAAAAGAAAAAGTTGGTCTCAGTTCTCACACAGAACAAAACAAATTGATAAAATTTAGTTATGACCCGAACAAAAGTGAGCCTCTTGCAAAATGGTTCATTTTGTCGTTCAAACCTTCACTGGTATAGGACGATTGCCGCTTTATGATTTTAACAGCGGGTCTGAACGTAAAATGTCGAACAGTCGAGTTACTGCACTAAGTACCTTCCGTTAAGCCCCGTTCTGCCTCAGGCTTGATTAAGTTGATAATTAACAAAGAAAAACTCGGTTATTTGAAGAAAAATCTTGCTATATTAAACTTTTAGATCATAATATTTTAATACAACCAACAGGCTTGCTCCATTGTGTGAATTACATTTCATGTTTTCGTTTTAATACATTGTTATTCTTTATTCGCAAAGTTTTGACAGAATTCCATCTTTAGGTATTAAAACTAATTCGCATTCTGTTAACGTCACTTCACTTACTGTCTTTAAAAAGTTCATTTCGAAATTCACTAGATGGCGTTTACACAAATCTGAATGACGGAGACGGATTCAATTCAATTCATTCGTTCGAATTTCAATCTACTTGTTAAAGTATCTTTTTTCCTTAGCGTGTTTGAATTTTTTCATGATGGTTGAGCACGCACTGCGTTAAAACATTGCGCGAGTATAAGTGATCTGTTCTTTGAACCGTACGGACTTACTAGAGGACCTTTTATCAAACCACAGATTGAAATTTTTACTGCGCGAATTTTAAACGCGCGATTTTTTATTCGCAGTACGGGTCCTTGATCTAAACAGAAGATTTGAAATTGGAACGCAATTTTAGGCTGGGCGCACACTATTAATTTCGAAATTCGACCGAGTCTCAAACACTCGTAAATAATTAATGATCATACGAAGTTTTGGTTCACTCTCGTTCCCAAATCGATCAGTAGATAAATATTTTACTTGACTGGCCTTCGACTAGTTGAAATGTCGGCCATTTTACGTTTAAATTTTGAACTGGGGTGTGATGACAACACTTTAGTGGGCCGTTAATAATTCAATAGTTTGGGTCGGACCTGTGATATATTGCATTTCGCTGTAGTTGAATTTCGAATTAGAAATCCATAAATGGAATTTAGGGTAGAATCAGACGAAAGTAATCGACGGCTTAAATGATTGTTTTTTTATGTTCGATCTGTCAAATTAATTTTGCCCGTTTACTTACTCATTTTAAACCACATTATTTTAGTAATGCCACATTCGGCTAGCCCTACGATTAAGGACGAATTTCTCCAATGAAGCTAAAATCGCGATTAGGTGACCTGTCGTAACCTCTTTAATTTTCATTCGGTGTGAGCAATTAAGAGACGTAGGTAGACGTCCTGTATAGCGTCAACTCTGTTCCACATTGAAAAGAGATCTGCTACTAAAGGTGGTGGTACACACGGCGACACATGAAGCTAGACATTTCCAGTATAACATGGCTTCGCTTTGCATAGATTTCGCGTACAATGAAAGCACCGCATAAACTGGGTTTGTATAGCCTGATTGTTCGTCTTGCGTAGGAGTCCAGCACATTACATCTACGTTCAAAATCTGTCAACGTCATTATTACTAAGAAATTTGGTTCAGATCCATTTTAAAAATCTCTAGGGCGTCGTTCTATTTTTGAATTCATAACCGTCATTCAGATACGTGACCGTTACATTCAAACTTGTGAATGAACCAGTGAACGACTCGTTCAATCTGAGCAAGTCTTGCAGCATTGCACTCTGTATCGCTTCAGAGCGCACATGTTCATCGCTCTCACGTTCTCGCAGAACCTGGAGCTGTCCCGACAGATGCCATCTGTGGAGGAATACAGGAGTTAGTGATGCGGTGATGGTAGCTCGTTGTATGATAGGCGTGTTAGTTTCATTCAAGGATTTTAAGAGGAAGTTTTAGTATTTTCGTAACATAACGAACAAACTTTAAGCACTAATTATACCTTTGTATTTGAAACAACACTACTGTGTAACACTACATATTCTATTGTTATTCTATTCAATTTTGTCAGTTATGTTTAAGTCCCAAGTAATAGAGAGTGAGCCTATTGCCATCAACCGGGCACAGATCCAGACTCTGTGGCTGCGACCGAGATATTCCTAAAAAACCCAATAACACTTTACCCAACCTGGGAATTGAACCCAGGGCTCAGATTCATGCACAACAGTCGCGACCGACTTGCGACTTCTAGACCAACATGGCAGTTAGTCCTTTCCTTCTTATAATTATTATCTCTGAATGTAAATCACTGTCGAAATCATATTGATCTTAGTTCTCGGCAGAGATAGGTTAATATTGGATTATTCTTATCAGGGTGGGGGAATCCTACTTAAATGTCAAGGGACTATAAATGTTAAATTCACCTGGCTCATAACTCATAAGTTAGGTACAGTTAACATTATAAAAATAAGGATGAAGAGACTACAAAATATTTCAACAATTAGTAAGCTTCCTCCAAAAATAATTTAAATTGGAATGGATTTTAGACCTCACTGAGGGTACTTAAAATATGTCAGAACGGTCGATTTTTCATGCACTAAATCTAGCAAGATAATAAAACTCATAGTATATACAAAAGCCATAAACATTTTTGTTAAAAACCCAAGGCTCCATTCGTGCTTGCAATACATAGAAGAATAATTCTTATAAGTTTTATTTTTATAGAATCTATTTGAAATATCGACCATTGGATGTGTAATTGACAACGCACGATTAGTGGCGCCATTTACAATTCACAATGACCGTTTCTTTAATAAGACAAGTACAAGGCCAAGTCAAAAACTATAGGAGACCTCAAAGCCTACATACATAATAATATATGGGCTATTATAAGTACAGTTGGACAGCAAGAAAATTGCCCATCCAATCTAGATAAAAAAAAAACTACAAATATTACCAGTTTTTAAAAGCAGACCCTAGAAAAGAAGAGTTAAATCAAAAAGAAACTACAGTACTACCTGAAAGGCAAAGCCACCTCTAATCTCCCACCGTTACCTTTATTAACACAGGCATGTACTTGGCAAGGCCTGGTGACGCGGGGCCGCGGCAGGCCCTCGCACGCGGCGGCCGCACTTCGCTCCTTGCCGCGGCGCCGGGCCCCTGTAGCCCGCCACACGCAGCGAAGGGCCCGATGCTGCCGGCCCACTGATGAGCATATGCCTACACACTGCGGAAAAATCATGAGAATAGTTCATGACATTTTCATTTGGAACAAGCCCGCCACACTAATAAAAGAAAAAAAATATCTGTATCGGACAAAAATATAATCCATCTTGTTAGTGAAACAATACAATAATAATGCTATAAGAATACAAGAGAGAGGGAGAAGCTAATGGTGTAAAAAGACTTGTGACATCTACCAATCCGCATTGGGCCCGCTTGGTAGATTATAGCCCATTCTCTCTCGAAGAGAGAAGGCTTGTGGCGCGTTCGATGCACCATTGCAGCAACTTTTTTTCGTATTACTGCGTGGAAACCGTCATTTCGACTTTGCATAAATATCTATTTCCAAACCACGGCAACTCCTGGTAGCCAGAATCAACAGTGGCGACCACTAGAAAAGCAAAGACAATGAAGCTCGCCGAAGTCCTAGAGAAACCATTTAACTATCTTGGATCCGTCTTGGTTTTATTGTTGACCTCATCGCTGGCCTCAGGACAGATTGAGGTCACGAGAAGGCCCATGAAACATGAAAAATAACTCTCTCGATGTCTTAGATTTTATGGTTCTAGTCCAATCGTTAGACTTCTAAAGTTGACGCAACAAACACATTAAAAGGAAATAGTCATCCTAAAATCAGATTTCCTCGACGATACTTTAGTACCACTATTAAATACATAAAACGTCGGCAATAATTCTAGTTTATGCGATTATTTTATGAAGGCATATGAAATTTGTTTTATACATACATACAGGATGACCATATGTGCGTGTGAACTGAGGGACCAAAAAGGAATACGCGAAATGAAAATCCTAAGATTTAGTAGAAGACTTAAAACAAATGTAGAACAAATCCGGGGAATTCGTAATCAAATATATTAAAAACTACGACCCTTAAAGTGTGGTCCCTCAGTTCTCACAGACGGTTAGCCAGATCTCGGAAAGTATCTTAAAAAAGAAGGTTTTGTGAATACAGACATTTAGTAAAGAATTTGGAAAGATATTCACAAAATAACAGACCACAAAGCATTAAAGATAAAAAAAATATAACGACTGAACTGTGGTCCCTCAGTCCACACAACAAAGATAAATATTTTAGTGAATATTACTGAATTAAACTAATAAAACCGTTCTTTTTCTACATAAAGTTTTAGAAGAAGTCTTAAAACATATCGTAAAAAAAAATGAAGCCTAAATATCGAAGCATTTTGAAGATAGCGATGATTATTACTGGTCCCTCAATCCTCCACTCCACTGACATATGTGCATGTGCTAGCTGCTGGGCTATAGGAATATCAGAAAGTCTAGTGTACTTAACTTTTAGTAGAAAGTTTCTTCTAAATAATAGGTATCTAAAATTGTGCATTTCTTACCTCTTAGCTGAGATAATATTATTTCTTTAATTCTATGAAAGTAAACAGAGCAGTGTGACCACACAATAAAACAAAATGTAGACAGTCCTTTTATACTTTATTTAATATAATTTTCATTTTTAGACAAAACGAAAACAAGGTTGTACGGTTCCCGTCGGGGTTGCGGGTTGTTCGAAAGAGATACCGCGGCCTCGACATGAAGGGCTAAGAAGGAACATGGGTGGTTTTTAGTCAGTAGAAGTCTGACACTGCCTACCCCTCGATGATGATTGTATAGGAAATGGGTGTCAAGAAAACAGCAGCAATTTGAATTTAAATACGATGAACATTGACTCGTTTATTATTCAAATATAAAATTACCCACAAGAAAGGTAACTGCCTCCTAGCACAGTTTCGATAGAAGTGAGAGAGCGACTAAAGGCAACCGTCTTTTTTATAACAGACGTTTGGTGACAGTGTTGCCAGTATAAAGAAAACCAAAGATTAATTTTTGTATAATAAAATCGACTAAATATCAATAGATTAATGCTTTCCCAAGCCGCAAAAAAAAAACTTACGTACTTACAATAATTTTGAAATAATGATCATCACAGCAGCAAAAGAAGCTCGTTCAGAAAACAGTGATATCGGTAGGCAGTATAAAGAAAGATCATGAAGGCCTAGTTTTTTTATAGCATTTCATTTTCCCACTCAGGCGTACCAGACATACCTCCCTGTTAGCAGTCCCTTCGGCCTCCACCGATTATTTGAAGATGTCACCCTTTTTGCGTCTACCCGCATTATACAGGATGTAAACGAACCCTTCACGCATACGACAACCAAGCATTCTGTACATCAAACCAAATACCCCTACGCAAAAATTTTTGCCGGGAAATGATTTTTTTTTGGGGTCAAAAATCACATTTTGCGGTAAAACTCAAAGTAGCACTCATAAAACATTGTGTTAGTTAATGCTTTGAATAGTAAACGGGTCATGGAGATAATTTAAGTAAAGTTAAAACCTGAAATACTAGTATTTACAAAAACAGCTGTGAAAAATTTGGAACTTTGACCCCCAATATCTCCGTAACTAGGAGGTTCCCAGGTATGGTCTAGAACAAAAAATGATCGCAGTGGTGGGGAGAACAAATGCCCTTCGTTTGCGTTAAGGGTACTTTTACACCCTATATAATGACAAATTCCCTTCACTCGACTCCTTCAATACCACACGAAACCGTCTTAAAAAAGAGATAATTACAATCCTGGAGCAAACGCGTGTTCTCCAACCCCCTGCTAGTGTCAGTTAGGCAGTTAGTCACAAATAGACATACACCATATCATCGCACACATTCACAGACACCCACACTGCACAAACAGAGAGAGAGAGAGAAATAGAGAGAGAGAGAGAGAATACGGAGAGTGTCAGACTTCCACTGACTAAAAACCACTCATGTTCCTTCTTAGCGCTTTGTGCCGAAGCCGCGGTATCTCTTTCGAACAACCCGCAGCCCCGACGGGAACCGTACATCCTTTTTTTTTTTTTTTTTTGGTGGGTGGAAAATCATCAAATAAGGTCCCGCTCTTGGGCAGAGCGGAAGGGAGTGTCAGACTTCTACTGACTAAAAACCACTCATGTTCCTTCTTAGCCCTTCATGTCGAGGCCGCGGTATCTCTTTCGAACAACCCGCAACCCCGACGGGAACCGTACAACCTTGTTTTCGGTTTGTTTAAAAAATGAAAATTATATTAAATAAAGTATAAAAGGACTGTCTACATTTTGTTTTATTGTGTGGTCACACTGCTCTGTTTACTTTCATAGAATTAAAGAAATAATATTATCTCAGCTAAGAGGTAAGAAATGCACAATTTTAGATACCTATTATTTAGAAGAAACTTTCTACTAAAAGTTAAGTACACTAGACTTTCTGATATTCCTATAGCCCAGCAGCTAGCATATGCACATATGTCAGTGGAGTGGAGGATTGAGGGACCAGTAATAATCATCGCTATCTTCAAAATGCTTCGATATTTAGGCTTCATTTTTTTTTACGATATGTTTTTAGACTTCTTCTAAAACTTTATGTAGAAAAAGAACGGTTTTATTAGTTTAATTCAGTAATATTCACTAAAATATTTATCTTTGTTGTGTGGACTGAGGGACCACAGTTCAGTCGTTATATTTTTTTTATCTTTAATGCTTTGTGGTCTGTTATTTTGTGAATATCTTTCCAAATTCTTTACTAAATGTCTGTATTCACAAAACCTTCTTTTTTAAGATACTTTCCGAGATCTGGCTAACCGTCTGTGAGAACTGAGGGACCACACTTTATGGGTCGTAGTTTTTAATATATTTGATTACGAATTCCCCGGATTTGTTCTACATTTGTTTTAAGTCTTCTACTAAATCTTAGGATTATCATTTCGCGTATTCCTTTTTGGTCCCTCAGTTCACACGCACATATGACCATTGAGCATAGCAAAACTCTCGTGTATGCTAGTCTAGCCGACTGTGTGACTTTTGTTTGAGCTTGAAACATTAGGATTGTTTAATCCTTCTTGGATTTTTTTTAGTTATGAAATCTGGCATTGCTTTGCAAAAAATCAAATGAATTATAAACCATCCACCTGCATTTTCTAGTCGACCCGCGATAATGGCACTTGTAACAGTGTTGAAATATAGGAAGCTTATAATCACGGGAGGTATCCAGCAATATTAGTTTCATTATAAACTGTGAAAGCTTAACAGAGTGGATAAAATAATATCATTGACTATAACTGATCAAGCTCAGCAAGCAACACAGAAACTACGTATACAAAATCACTCAATAATTGACCTACAATTACCCAGATACGAATTGCACAAATGGACTTAAAAGTGTACGAACATCGGCTATAACGTAGAAAGGCTATAATGGCTTCATTGTTAACTTTCCAATACAGGAACAGCTTGTTATTAGTTCTTCATTTTGTTCTGAGGTCGCGGAACACGTTGGTACGACGAACTTCTTTGCACAACAGTATTAGCGAACATTATGAATGTATTAAATGTTGAAATGTTGAATCCGTCCATTGAGCTTTGCTAATGAGCAGGCTTATTAAAAATGGTAAAGAGGGAGAGGATATTTTAGGCCCCTAGCACATGGCATATTTTAAACGCGCAGACGCGCGTTTACGCGCTTCATCCCCGATTTGAACGCAACCTTGCTACCTAAGCACACGGAGGCAAAGGCATGTACTACGCGCTTGCAACTGCCGACTACTTGCAAGTTTGCAACCCTTTGTGCGCACTTCAAATGAGCTTTATCTGTAAAAACGCAAAATTTGGGATCTACAGCGCAGACAACGCGCGTTCCTATTAACATTAGCCTGTTCTCACCTTACTCCAAGGCCCGACTGCCCAGGCTGCTCTGCATGGACTAGCATCCCTCTTCGTCTTCTCCGGTCTGGTGGTGGAATCACATGCACCTTCCGCCAGAGTCGTGCCGTTCTCCGCTACACACTCCACACGGCGCCGAACTATGGCTGGTTGGGAAAATGGAACAAGAAAATTTGAAGGTTTGACTTGGTCACAGAAGTAAATTATTTAAGAGTCATGGACATAAAAATATTGTATATGCTGAAATTCAAGAGAAGAAAAGTAGACGAGGAGCAGTTAGATCAGAGACATTCAAATATTAGAAGCTATAAATCTCTTTGAGTTAGATAGATTTGTATGCAGTTTTTAATGGGGTTTGGTCCTGTTCGCTGAAAGGTGAGTTTTGTTATTTTTTTATTAGCCTGTTCTGTCCTAGGTACTGCTGGACTGAACAAAGGCCTTCCCCAATTCCTTCCAAGAACATTCCCTACGCCTCCTTGAGTCAGCCCTCGTGGTACACGTCCAGATAACAAACGTTTGAACATTGAAAATGTTTGCTTGTTCTGTTTTTTTTTTGTAACCTTTGTGGAAACTATATTTTCGAGCCGTTTGGGGTTAAAACCCAGAGTTTTAACCCCAAACGGCCGAGTGCTTATGGTATCAAAACGCTTAGTTGACGCTTCTCGTGACCCAAGGGCTGGATTTTATCTTGGCCAGAAGCTAAGTTTTGGCATACAACGTGGCAATGCCGCCAGTCTTTTGAGCACTTTATCGGCTGACAGCGTTGAGGAGCAGTTTTTTGATGCCTTTTTATAGTTTCTTGTTACTTTATTTATTTACTAGTTTTTAATTAATGTACATAGTTAGTTTACTCTTATAATCAATAAAGCAAGTTATCCCCTATTCCCTGACGTATACATTGTATAATACAGTAGTTCAGAACTCGGCGTAACTCGTTCCGACAAACTCCCCTTACTACAGCAGGAGGCGTGTCTCCACTAGACAAACACTTATCATCTGCTATAGTTTTTTTTTTTTTTTTTTTTTACTACAGTAGAACACTCACCGGCTCCACTGCTGAGACACTTGGGCACGGACCAAGGCGCAGTCTTCCACTCTGCGCAGCTCTCCCCCGCACACTCCCGTACTACGGTAGGAGGCGTGCCTCCCCGAGACAAACACTCTTCTGTCTCTACTGTAGTCGTGCTGTTGTCTTTTTTGTGCTATTTGAGAGTCAAAAAGAAGATCAGTAAGATTTATGTGGTAGATTTTAAGCAAACATGGTAGAAAAATCAATGGAAAGGATAGCCTCTCCATTGATTTTTCTACCACGTTTGCTTGTTTGTTTGTTTGCATGTTACTCGACATAAGTCGAGTAACATACTGAATTGTATACATGGCTTCAAAACGTTGACAAGAGGAATCATCATCGTCATGATCCCTGTGTCTTATCCAAATTTATTTGGGGCGGGTGCAGTATATTTTCTTCTTCCATAATTCTCTTTTACTCATCTTCCCATCAGAGACCTCCTTTCCTGCCATTTTGCTTTCTTACTTTGCTCTCCTTTACACAGAAATTTCAATAGAATATTCAACCATCTAATAATCATCAGCATTCATCTGTTTAAGACAATAATAATACTGCTCAATTACAAACCTGGCAAACAGCTCCTCTGATCTGATGACCGGTTTTGCTGCAGAGAGCACTGCAGGGAGACCAGTCGGTCGTCTTCCAAACGTACTCGTGAGCATCCAGAGCTTCAAACCTAAACAGATAGCATTGCTTCACCAACATACATAACCAGCTTGTGTAACGTCCTCTCTGCTAGAAAACAGGATTCATCTCTGTGACAGGAATTAGATCGTAATCCACCAACCACGTGGTCCCAGTGTGTGTGGGATTCCAATGCCGGTTCGATTTATAATTGTAAACCAATGCTGTCCAAATAATGTTACCTTTTTTTTTTATCAAATAAAGGTAAACCACATTTCTTCAAAAATATGTAGGAATTTTTCATTTTAACGAGAAACAAATGACTAGAGACCATAATCCTCAAATGGTTTTACAATCAATGCCTGTTTATTCTGCTGCATGCTTTGGATTCTATCTATTTTTGATGACTTGCCTTTTTTTCTCAAATGATAAATATGAAAACTATAAGAGCAAAAGCAAGCATATAAATATAAAAGCAAAATCTTACCTGTGTTCCGTAGTAGTCTCTTCCAAGTCTTGAAGACTTTCAATAGGAATATTTCTCATTGCATTTCTATTGTAATCTTCATTTACAATAATGATATCAGAGTCGTCGTCTTCAGGGAAAACCAGCTGTTTGTCTTCGAGATTGAAAAAGTGCGATTTAGTAGGCACCCCGTAGTTTTGATACATGATAATTGAGTCCACGGTTCTTTGTCCTCTCGAGTTGCCAGTCTGGGAATTCCAAAACATCTGAACATATCAATTATAAATGTTCTAAGTTGGTGAAATGAGGATTTTTAGTTTCAAGCTAAAAAAAGTAACCCACAATCAAAGTTATATCAAGATAGTTAAAAATCAATGACTTCTCACAAAGGCAAGAAAAAGAAAACCTTTTTTAAATGTCAGATGTGAAAACCAAATGAATGCACTGTGCTATTAAAATTCGTTAATAAACTAGTACGATATGTGTGGATTAATATAGTCCAGGATTATGAAGAAACATTAAAAAAATGATGGACGAGCGCAAGAATGCTTCCCAATGAAAATGGACTCAATCTAAATATTATTTAGTACACCTGTTAACTTTCGTCTGAGATAACCAAACAGTCGGATTAAAAAAACTATTGAATTTGGCTGTTTAAAAACCACACGAAGCAAAAAAACATCATGATTAAAGTAACCGACTACAAGATTACACATACGCGTATTCTCCCCAACAACAACCTAAAAAAACCAAAACTTAAAAAAAAACACCAAAAATGAAATCAAAATAACCAGAAGCATGCAATGCATGCCACCCAAAAGTCCATCTACCCTCAGTTTTGGGAACTTCTCACCTGAATCTGCATAACAATGTAATGCAGGCAAGGCAGTACCCTGGATGCACTGCTCCGTTTGGGCGGAAGCATCTGGGAGGAGACGGCACTCTTCTTCAATATAGTACGATCCAAGCGGCGTGCGGGCAAGTATTGTTAGGTTAAGCTTAGGTTTGTGTTGATAAATTGTGTTTTGATAATGTTAAACTTGCTAAATTAAGGAACATAGACGATGTTGGCACTTTTATTATGCTTATTAATGATAATGTTCTTGAAGCTGAAGAGACTACAGCAGTATTGACAGTTAAGATTGGCAAAGACAGTAAAAAGATACTGTAAATGTTCAACGCTATCAAAATGATGATTGACAAATAATCTCTCCCAAAACATCTTAAGGATTAAGACAATATCTCAGGTAACAAAGTGCTTTATAAAGTAACCATAAAACATTATTATGACGAATTTATGCGTACGATAAGTAAGTCATCTTGCAACAACATCATCTAGATATACAAACTTTATGTCAGTCGTAAAATCGGTTGTAAATTTTATTACTGACATTACAGAGTAGAGACAGGCCGAAGATTATCGGTTTGTGATTATAAATTACTGATTTTGGGTTGGATGTTATTAGGGAACGATTTTGTATGATAACTGAGACCTGATGGAAGTCCCGTTTATGATCCAAGTTTTCGGTTGAATTATAAAGTGCTGTTAGAATGATTTTTAAAATTCTTTATTTGAAAGCCGATGTCTGTTAATATTTTCGGGCTATTCCTAAAACTTTTGGCAGCTTATTACTAGAGTTAGTTGATTTTTATTACAAATTTTATTCACCTCAATATTACATAATTAAATTCTGAGAATGGCTTGATTACTTTTACTGTACATGTACAAGAGTTTAAAATGTTTCTCAGTATTTTTTTTCTCTTGGAATGTTTCATTCACTATTATTTGTCTTAGTTTCTCAGACGATTTATCAACACAATATTATAGACCATAGATTAGAATGTAATCGTTGTGACCATACCTCGTGCTCGTCGTACATATTGTCTCGTTCTTGAGAGTTGAAGCTCGGTGACGCTTTCGTGCTTGTTGTTGCTGTGTTGCCGTAGAGGGCGTCTCGGACTTTGTCTATTTTTCCTATCAATAGATAAGTTATTTTAGCATTCTTGTTAATTACTGATATAGTGCTGCGTGATTCTTTTGGGCTCGTGGATAAACTAACGTCCAATATTATTTACCAATATCGTTCTTCTGTTAATAAGGTTGAAGCGACGCAAATTCTTTCGGTGCTTTAATAATCTTGCAGCTGTACTTACTGTAATAACTGTAACTACGATCGCAACCTTAATAATAATGTTCACGATTTATATAAAGTAATCTGTATCTTATTGAGCATTACCGTAAATGTTTTGCTAAAATATTCCTTTGAGACGTTTCAACGGGTATGAAGATAATTAAATTAATGATAAACTAGAAAATTAAAAAATGTTTTTAATTTAACTTGCTACCTTCGCCTTTAATTAAACTGGCAATTTCAACACAAAAATAAACAACGGTCAGCAGAAGAGTTCACAAAATATTTTTATGCAAATTGCAGCAACCAAATAAAGAAATAGGTTAACAATTTTTAAACAGTTCTTTACAATTTTCAAATGTACGAAAAATTAAGACTTTAATTCGAAATTTATCTAGTGTTTGCAGGGCACTCGAGTACTGCAGTGTCGGCTCTTAATGAATTTGCTGCAAAACGTAATTTTAGTTGTGAAACTGAGGAATTTTGTTGAGTAATACACGTTTTAGGGTAAATTATATTATAATAATAATGCTGAATACAATAATGGTAACTATAATTCATTTTCTTTGTGTCGCTGATACGGGAGTATTTTTAATTTTGTCGGTTTTAACTTGGATACCCCTCAGGTGAATTGCAATAAATAAAGGGTGTATAAATACTCTTAACGAGGTCACAATGCACTTGGTATTCGCATTATTGTGACGATTATTTGTTCTTTATCATACCTGTTCCCAGGTTAGTTCCCTTCTAGTTACGGAAATATTTAAAGTTATTTTTTAAATTACTTGTTTTTACGGCTATAACTTTAGTTTAATTACCGCGTTGACCCATTTACTATTCAAAGCATCCTGTCATATTTTTTAACCGAATTCCCAAAAAGGAGGAGGTTCTCAATTCATTGAGTTATACCGTAAAAAGTGATTAATCACCCCAAAAAAAATTGTTTCCCAGCAATAGTTATTGCGTAAATAATAATTTAATAATTGTTGCTTAGTTTATGTACACAATGCTAGGTTGACGACTGCGGAAACCGTTAGTTTACACCCTGTATTAGTTACTTCAGAAAATGAAACGAGTGAAAAATAATAAACGTTTCAATCTGTCAAATTAATTATCATGTTCCGTTTCAACGAATTTTTAGGTGGCACCTCCATTAGAATAATTGAGGTATCATCTAAACTTTCAAGAAAGTTTTAATGTCACCTCATTTGACAGTTTTATTGGTACCGTCCTTTTTTTAACCGACTTCAAAAAAAGGCGGAGGTTTTTGGTTGTATTTTTATTACTGGTTCCTTTATAGATTGAAAAAAACTAATTCTTTTATTTTTAAAACCTATATCTTTTTACTCGTTTCAGTTCAGTCAGTGAACCACAGTTGGCTTAGAAGCGCATCATCAGACATCATCATGTTCATGTCTCTTCCCTTATCTCAATTTATTAAAAGTCGGCGCAGCAAGTTCTACAAAATATTCTTCATTATGTCTCTTTTAATCGTCATCTCACCAAATAGAAAATTCAAAGATTATGATCAGTTGTACCGGCTTACCTTTCTGCCTATTCTTATAGTTCTTCCTGGAGTCCCCCGGCCGCTGTTCATGTGATTGGTCATCAGAAGTGCCGCCAATCATTGCCCTGTAGCGACCATCCGCTCTGCTGTGAATCAAGAATAATCTGTCAAAGCTGTAAACAATCTGTAATTTTTTTTTAACAGATTTTCAACTTTATCACGGAAGCATTAGGTTCAAGGTTAATTAAGAAAAAAATTACAGTTTCGGTTAGCTTGTTGCGCTGGCGTGTGTACAACATAACCATAGTTCAAAACCATAGCTCGCATCATCATCAGCCTATAATGTCCCCACAGCAGGGACTCAGGCCTCCTCTTTTTGAGAGAGAATGGGCTATAATCTATCACGCGGGCCCAGTGCAGATTGGTAGAAGTCACAAGTCTTCAAATTTTTGGTTCTAGGACATGCCAGTTTCCTTACCAAGTTTTCCTTCACCGTATTTGAAAGCAGTTATCACGAAAATAAATTACACAAAGTAATGCGCCTGCCTGGGTTCGAACCCACGATTTACTGTTCGTAAGTCGGAGCCGCCACAACTGGGCCACCGCTGCTCTACCTACAACCATATCTCTACCTCTGGCTTATTTGCTTCTGTGTGAACTATTTAAAACAATCATCTTACCTATCTGAAAGCGGTGATGACGGTTCATCCAAAGCCTTGTGCCTCTCAATCTCTTCGCTTGAGGGAAACTCTCCCGGCCTAGGCTTGACCAGCAACGTCAGGTTGGCACTGGATCTCCCAGCTACGCAGGTATATACTCCGTGGTCGCGGAGAGAGAGGGAGTTTATTCGGAGGGCACCCTAGATAAAAAAAAATGGGTTATTGAATATTATTTTTAATTCCCTGCCACTTCTTCTTATCGTGTGAGCAGGAAGGTCTGAGACACCCAAGTGTCAGAGTTTCTAAACCGTCTCAAGGGCCTCTGACATCCCGTCGGGGCTGCGGGTTGTTTGATAGAGATACCGCGGCCGCGGCGCAAGGGCTAAGAAGGAACATGGGTGGTTTTTAGTCAGTAGAAGTCTGACACTCCCTTTCGCTCTGCCCAAGAGCGGGAGGGGTTATTTGATAATTTTTCACCCGCCAAAAAAAATAACAAAAGAAGAAGGGCCTCTAACATGGTTTGACGTCCGCCATTTGGTGGCCGGGACCACCGGCATATACGATACGTGCCTTCCGAAACATAGAATCATCTTTTTATCAGACAATCAGGTGATCCAAGCCTGCTATGTCCGAGCCAAACTGGAAACAATATATTATGCTTCCCGTGAGAATCGAACCCACGACTTAACTTAATATGATTGTTTTAATTCAACACGAACTATTTTACCAAAACCATAAAGATATCCGGGAGTGAAAATATATACCAAATGGAGATTGTCACAATAAAACAATGTCTTATTCTTTAAGTTCAACAATAAAACAGCAATCTCAATATTATTTCTACTAGATTATGATTTTCATACAGACAAAATATAACAGTAAACCAACCGTTTTCTTGGTAAAAAACGAAACACTTCTAAAAGCATGAAAGCCAAAACTTGCAGACATAACTCTCTGGCACACTTTTAAAACGCTTTACAAAAACTATTTTTATCACACCGACTTACAGAAACTTGGATTCGCTCGTAAAGCGGCTTTATAGAAAGATAAAATGTAACAGTTTAAACGCTAAAAGGTTCATAAGGAACTCGATTTCTTAAAACTGTGAATATACCTGTATTATAAGAAAGAAACAAAATTAAATGTATATGTAATGTTTAAGTATTTAAACGTAACTAATGCTTACTCTCTCCTAACTCACTTATTTTGCTGTACCCGACAAGGTTCATCACTACATAATTATAAAACAAAAAGTCCTCCGCCGTGTCTGTCTGTCTGTCTGTTCGCGATAAACTCAAATCTACTGCATCGATTTTCATGCTGTCTTCACCAATAGATAGAACGGTTCTCGAGGAAGGTTTTAGTATATAATTTCTCGCGATAACCGACATCATTACGGGTGAAGCCGCGGGCATCAGCTATATGATCTAATTATAAGTTTACTAACCTAACCTTCTTCTAACCTAACAGACAGTCGTGTTGCTGGGGAGTTTGTTCCGTCACTTCTTCTTTTCAGCTAAAACACTAGGAAGTGTCGAAGGATGGGCGTTTTGGGGGACTGTCTCTTGTAAATAAGGAAAGTAAATTTTGATGTTCGAAGTAGTTTTTTAAATTTTGATAATAAATTACTAAACAAAAAGATACTAATAAATATTTATCTCTGATTACAGACTGACTAACTTTACAATGTTTTTACCACCTAGTTCTAAGCGACGTATTGCTAACCTTTTAGCATACAATATACACAGCGACACTGGTATGTGTTTACCAACGTTTTCTGTTAGTAGTGATACTAATACTGCTTTTGTAACTAACACTTATACAGATACTAACACTTTTATTGATACACCTTGTAGTTTAAACTGTTAGGTGCGACAACAGGTAGGCTGCATGTGTTGAATGTTGTTCATCAAAATATGCAGGGGTTATCTGGCAAAGAATTAGAGTTAAGTTTGTTTATGGAGAATTATGATGTTCAGGTTTTATGTCTAACTGAACATTGGTTGAAGGAACATGAAGTAGCATTTATCAATGATGATTTCTATACCGTACAGAGTGCCTTTGTGAGAAAAAATGCTATTCGCGGTGGATCTTTAATTCTTGTATCAAACAAATTAAAATGTAAACAACGTTTAGACTTAGTTAATCTTTCCATTGAGCGCACTATTGAGTTGTCTTGCGTTGAACTCGAGCGATACTTAATAATTTGTGTTTATAGACCCCCTTCTGGGGACTTTACTCGTTTTGAATCTGTAATGGAGGATTCACTTAATAAGTTAAAATCTAGTAATAAATCTATAATTTTATGTGGAGATTTTAATGTTAATATCTTAGATGTTACTCCATTAAGTATCAGATTTCTCAATCTGTTTAGATCGTTTAATTTAGTTAACCTGTTTTTTGAACCAACAAGGATCACGGCTTCTTCATCAACTTGTCTTGATAATATGTTTAGTGATTGTGTTGCCGAGGACAAATTAGTGTTAAGTGACTTATCCTCTGATCACTGTGGCTTAAAAGCTAGCTTCCCTATGCCATTAAATAAAAAGCCGCAGAAAATAGAATGCAGGCCTCATACAGCTAGTCGTTGCAATAAATTTAAAAATAATGTAGCACTTAAAGTAACACCGTCAATAGTAGAGCACGAAACTCCTAATGAAATTTATAAAGCCCTTTTTGATGTTGTGCAAAATGAATACCAATCTATTTTTAAGTCTAAAACTATTAACATTAAGGGACCTTCTGTGGGCTTCAACCAATGGGCCACACCAGGTATTTACAAAAGTCGAGCCCGATTATACGAGTTGTATGGTCTTAAACAATACAGGTTTGATACAACTTTTCTAGAGTATGTTAAAAATTATTCCAAATTATTTAAAAAGATTTGTATTATTGCAAAATCAAAATTCTTAAGCGAGACCATTAAAAATTCTAATAATAAAGTTAAAGCCACTTGGAAAATCATTAACAATGAAACGGGTAAATCTGTTACACAAGATAATCACCTTGAGATCATGGTGGGTAACAAATTAGTTAATAAAGCAGCCGACGTAGCCGAGGCTTTTAATGAGTATTTTGCCAGCATACCTATAGCGACGACTCGTTCCCTAAGTTCGTCGCCGTCTAAAGCCGAAGATCTTTTGCATAGCAGCGTGTCTAAATGTGGTAACGTATTTAGTTTCGAACATGTAACGCCTCGTGATGTGGTTAACGTTTTTAATTCACTTAAGTCTAAAAACACAGGTGATTTTTGGGGCATTTCTATTAAACTATTAAGTAACATAATCGACATTGTAGCCCCCTGTCTTGCTGTTACTTTCAATAAATGCGTTGATTTGGGGACTTTCCCTGATCTTATGAAGAGCAGTAAAGTCATCCCTCTATTTAAATCTGGTAGTAAAAATGATATTGGCAATTTTAGACCAATTTCTATTTTACCTGCATTTAGCAAAATTTTTGAAAAATTAATTCTCAAACAGTTGTTAGTACATTTTAATTTAAATAATCTCCTTCATAATGATCAATATGGCTTTACAAAGGGTCGTTCGACTACGGATGCAGGTGTTGCTTTGCTAAAACACATATTTAACGCATGGGAGAACGCGCAAAATGCAATCGGTGTTTTCTGCGATCTCTCTAAAGCTTTTGATTGCGTACATCACGATACGCTTTTACGGAAACTGCGTCATTACGGTGTTCAAAACGAGGCCCTAAATGTGATAGATTCGTATTTACAAAATAGATTCCAATGTGTAGACGTAAATGGCGCGAAATCTTCCAGACGACCGGTTCGGCTTGGTGTACCTCAAGGTTCAATACTGGGTCCATTTTTATTCTTGGTTTATATTAATGATCTACCATATTATTTAAAAGGTTTTTGTGACGTTGTACTATTTGCAGATGATACCTCTCTTATCTTTAAAGTAGATAGGAATAGACACAATTTTGACGACGTAAATAGCACGCTATCAATGGTCACGGATTGGTTCACAACAAACAACCTTGTTCTTAATGCCAAGAAAACTAAAATAATTAAGTTCGCTTTACCCAATGTCAGAAATCTAGGTCCCAATATTATCCTCGCCAATCAAGAGCTGGAAACTGCCGACTCTGCTGTATTTCTGGGCATAACAGTAGATTCAAAATTACAATGGGGATTACACATATCAAGCCTAGCGGGAAGGCTAAGTTCGGCCGCATACGCCGTCAGAAAAGTAAGACAATTCACTGACGTTGATACAGCACGGTTAGTCTACTTTAGTTATTTTCACAGCGTTATGTCCTACGGTATTCTGCTGTGGGGCAAAGCTGCTGATATTCAAAATATATTTGTTCTGCAGAAGCGAGCCGTTCGTGCAATTTATCAGCTGGGTGCCCGAGTTTCTCTTAGAGATATTTTTAAGGAGATTGGTATTCTCACGGTTGCTTCTCAGTTCATCTTTGCCAACATTTTATATATTAGACAAAATATTCACCTGTACACTAAAAACAGTGATATTCACAACTTTAACACCAGAAATAAGCATAAACTACGCGCTCCTTTTCACCGGCTTCACAAAGTTCATAATTCATTCGTAGGGCTCGGTATAACATTTTATAACAAACTGCCATCTTCGTTTTTAGACTTGCCATTTAATGCATTTAAAGCCAAAGTGAAATCTAATCTTTGTTCAAAAGCTTACTATTCCATTAACGACTACTTAAATGATAAGAATAGCTGGTCGTTGAGTTGAACACAAGACAATGTTTGTAATTTATGTTCTTTCTCCAAAATTAGTTTACTGATATAATTTATGTTTTATTATTATATACCTTTTATTATTGATTGTAGTCAATCGTAATATTAACTTACACATAGTATTGTATCGAGTCTGGTTCTTCTAACCAAACAGACAGATGTGTTGCTGGAGAGTTTGTTCCGCCACTTCTTCTTTCCAGCAAAAACACTAGGAAGTGTCGAAGGGTGGGCGTTTTGGGGGACTGTCACTTGTAAATAAGTAAAGTAAAGTAAATTTTGACGTTCGAAAAGTGCTGATTATCAGCCTAGTTTGAATAAATGAGTTTTGATTTGATTTGATTGATTTGATTTGATTTGACTAAACCTAAAGCTAAAAGGTCACTTAAAGAAAGATAAATATAACAATTTAAAAGTTAAAATATTCAGAAGAAACTTACCTTTCTCGAAATCTTATACTTCTTGGATTTACTGATGATCTGGTGGTCTTTCGCCCATTGTATCTTGGTCCTGTTGTAACCTTTGACCGGGCATTTGATCTTCACTTGAGTGCCGTAGAATATTGTCGCTGAACCGCCTACTTTAACTGTGACCTGCGTACAAAAGAATTTGTTCAAGAAAGAAAGAAAAAGAACTTATTAGAGACTAATAAGTACTTTTTCTCGTACAGGACAAAACATAAATAAAGGGTTCTGTTGGCGACCAGCTACCAAACTGTTTTGATTTTACATTTCTTTTTTTGCTTTTCAATAATTTATGTTTTGTTTTTACAAAAAAAGTTAGTCTATGAAAATGTGTGCTGCGACCATTGATATAAAAACTAAAGATACGGTCGTCCGAACATTTGCTCGACGCGTTCGCCATACAGAGAATCGGTGTAGTCTGCTCGTTAATGTAACCTTGTATAAGCGGCATGGTAGTTTCGAGGTATAAAGAACATAAATAAAGCTTTTAATAAAATTTACGCACCCGAAGAGAGCCGATCGGGGACTAGTTCACTTCGGCTTAGGAAAGACCATTTTGGGACCACGTTCGAGGCGTCATTTTAACATGCCGTCCGCCCAGTCCTTACGCAGTAATATACATATAAGTCAATGGCTGCGACAATAAACGAAAAGCTGAACTTTTGGTTTCTTTGCTTTAAAATCTATCCTGTTTCCAACAGGTTCATTGGAGGTGGTGGTGGTGGTGCTCCTGTTACAATAATCTTCGAAACTTTTGGAAGTATACTAAAACTATATAAATGGTGTAAAAGTACCCTTAACGAAGTCCAAGGGCACTTGTTCTCCCCATCACTGCGATATTTTTTTTGTTCTAGACTATACCTGGGAACCTCCTATTTACGGAGATATTGGGGGTCAAAGTACCAAATTTTTCACAGCTGTTTTTCTAATACTAGTTTTTCAGGTTATAAGTAACTTTACAAATACCTCCAGGACCCACTATTCAAAGCATCCACAAGCATAATGTTTTAAAACTGCTTCATTGAGTTTTACCGCAAAATGTGATTTTTCACCCCAAAAAATATTGTCGTTTCCCAGCAAAGCATAGCATAGGGATACTTAGTTTGATGTACACAATGCTTACTTGACGACTGCGAGAAGGGTTCGTTTACACCTTGTATGTGACTCTTTGTCCATGAAGCATACCTACATAGTGTAAGCGGACCCTTGTAAGCCGTCAACCAAGTATTCTATACACTAAACTTAGATACTCTACGCTCAGATGATTATATTTAATACAGAATTTAATCCAATTAATCCTCTAACTAAACAATGAAACCGGCATTTTCATATCTCGTTATTACATTGGAAATTTTAATAAAAGGAATTTCATTATTAATTTAATATCAGACTAGACTAGACTAGACTTTACTTAACAATTAGACTTTTTTACAGTTTCAACAATAGGGAAAATAGTCCGTCAGTTAGATTATCGAAAAATATTTTATTAGTGTTTTTTGTTTTATCAAATTAATAAAAATTGGCGAAGATAAAACGCGTAAAAGATCATGAGTGGGGGCTTGTGAACTTTCCGGTAAAAAATGTACTGAAATGTCACGTCACACGACGAGTCTTCATTTTTTTTTACGTGAAAAAAGAAAAAGTATATGTTAAATATTTTTTGGAAATCTATCTGACGGACTATTTAGATATATTTTTGTCGTCTCTCCTATTTTCTGGTAGTTAAAGTACTTTATAAGACCTACTCAAATTACGTTTTCTGTGTTATTTTACGTCCAGCTGTTCCTTAAGCTTTCAAAATAGCTACACAATACAAATACGTGCACTGACTGGACAGGTTCACTCAAATCTGTAGCACTATTCTGCATGATCTTCATGAGACTCGACCAAGGTTATTTTGCCGTCTAGACTGCCTCTTTGGTTTAGAAGTCGGAAGCTCAACTGCTGAGCACGAGGTCCAGGATTCGATTCCCAGGTCAGGAAAAGTGTTATTGAGTTTTTCCATGAGGAATCTCTTAGTTGGCAATAGGCTCGCCCCCTATTACATGGGACTTGAACATAACTGGCGAAATATTGTTGTAATTGTTAGCTACCGCTCTGCCTAACCCTTCGAGAATTATAGAAGTGATGTTATATTAAGTTAAACCTGTGAAATTGTAGTTTGATAATTACTACTTTTTTATATAGACTAATATTATAAAGAGGAAAGATTTTTATTTTTGTATGTAACGAATAAACTTAAAAACTACTGGACCGATTTAAAAAAAAAACTTTCACCGTTGGGAAGCTATACACTATCCTCTGGTAACATAGGTCACTTTTTGTCCCTGTATTCCCACGGGAACTACGCGAGTGAAACCGTGTGACGTCCGCTAGGAATAGTTAAAATTGAAATGACCTCCAAACTACATTCTTACCTTTTTCTTCTTTGGGTCGTGCTGTATATAAGAGGAGTTTGCAAGCGATATCTCCGGTGAAGCAGTGTCCAGGAGACACGGTCTGGAGTTGCAGGACTTGGTAGCTGCAGGTCTTGGGGAGCTACAGAGAGAGGCAGGCCGTTCCACCACATGGGACTGCGCCATTATCTGCTTACACTCCACCTGGGTTGGAGAGAAAAAAGCATTGTAAGAGGCTGAAAATATTTTACTTGCTGTACACTTTTTTTTACAGTCTTGCTTTATTTTGGTGGTTTTTTTTATCATTCACTATTCTTTAAAATACTCCACAGAATAGCTTTTAGGGGCATCAAAAGACAGGAGACTAAAAAGGTACAGTGAAACTGCAAAATTTCTCCAGACAGCTGAATCGTGAACTTTTCGGAAAAATACATAATTGCTTGAGTCTTGAATAGGTCTATATCTTCTACAAACATCATTCTCCAGTCTCAAGGCTAGCTGTGCTCAAATCTTGGAGCAGTTGTCTTGTACTGTTATGTTTTTACTATTTTTTCAAGATGTTATGGGCCAAGACGATCAAATAAGGTAGTTAACAAAAATACCATAGCACCATAGACTTCTTATAGGTTTTCCTTTTAATCTATAAGAGTGTTGAACTAATTTCTGTATTTTTTCAAAATTTTAGGCTCAGTAGTTTCGAAGATATCAACATGGAAGGAGCCCGCAAGGGCCGACGCCCGTCGGGGCTGCGGGTTGTTCGAAAGAGATACCGCGGCCTCGACACAAGGGCTAAGAAGGAACATGCGTGGTTTTTAGATAGTAGAAGTCTGACACTGCCTTCCGCTCTACCCAAGAGCGGGAGGGGTTATTTGATGATTCCCCCCCCCCAATAGGGGGGGGGGGAATGGTCGGACAGACAGTCGCACGAGTGATCCTATAAGAGTTCCGTTTTTTTCTTTTGAGAAACGGAACCCTAAAAAGGGTAAATATACTAACCTCTCTCTGTTTTAGCCCTCCCCCGCAAGTCTTGGAGCACTTGGACCAGTCTCCGGAGTGCCACCTGACGGGGCAGTCCAACACGTTGCAGTACTGTCGGTCTGGTGGGGGCGGCTGGGGACACATGCTGTTGGGTACCACCACTGTGTTTGTGCCGCCTCGGGTCACCTGGAGGATGAAAGTTTAGTTGTAGTTGTAACATATTATGGTATTACATCGGTATGGAACGCATTTAGCATAGGTTTAAGATGTTAGGAGGGGAACCCGGGAACGCGCTCACAACGCTATGAGAAACGGTCACAGCTAGCCATACCAGAGATCATAAAATATCGTCTTTCCCATTGTAACCTTATCATTACATAAATGTTCCTGTTTCTGCGTGGTTTAATTAACAATATTACAGTAGTCAGTTTTGTATGGCAGCAGAGGAGCTCGTGGCTTAATAAAGAACTGCCACTCGGGTCGATCTTTAGGTTAAGCTGTGCTTGCCTAGGTCGGTCCGTGGATGGGTGACCGCCCGACATACCGAGTTACCTCCGTGCCTCGGAAAGCACGTTAAGCTGTTGGTCCCGGCTGCCATATATAGATCTTTGGCAGTCGTTACAGGTAGTCAGTGACCTGAAATTCTGACATCCAGTCTTACCAAAGAGTATCGTATTACCTATCGTATTAACTGGGTTGTGGAGGTCAAATAGGCAGTCGCTCCATGTAAAATACTGGTACTCAGCTGCATCCGGTTAGACTGGAAGCCGACCCCAACATAGTTGGGAAAAGGCTAGGCAGATGATGAGTTATGTATGGCAGTTGTATCATGGCGATTAGCTGAAATCCTTAAATGTTTTATTGACAAAGTCTCAAAAGTTTGACAGTAATGCGAAATTGCCAGAAATAACATTAATGGTTTCGAACCCACACAGGCCCATCAGTTTGAGTAATTTATTTTATTTGTCACCACTACACTCAGAATGGTAAACGAAAACGTCGTAAAGAAACGAAAATGTCCTAAAACCGAAAATTCGAAGACCTGTGACATCAGATCAACCCGCACAGGGCCTGCATGTGGATTATATAACCCATTCCCTCTCCTTGAGAAGAGGCCTTTCTTCGAATAGTGGGCACATTAAGCATAGAAAGATAGCTTGGCCAGGTTAGAACAAATCTGTAGGCAATACAAACCATACAAATGTTTGTATGGTGTACAAACATTTCCGTGCGGAAATCGAATTTGCAACACGTAATTATTTATACAAACCCAGCTAAAGTACTATTCTATTCCAATTAAGCAACTCTCAGTTATAATGCTCTATTTTGTTTTATGGAACGTTCCAATCAGAATTAGAACGAACTATACGGTAGTATGGTTTGTATTGCAATAGCATTGAATTAGTAACAGTGCTTCCTACACGATTTTTTTTGAGAAACGTCACTAGAAATTTCTCCAGTATGTGTTTCGCAGATACGTTTACAAACATTTAAACTCACATACAACCAGATCCGGAACAACTACCTGTAGGATATTTAAATATGTATTTGTTCCGTGCAGGGATCAAACCTACATCACTCAGCGCAGCAGCAGCATGTCACAAGATCAACGTAAGAGTATACCCATCAAGTTCCCACTGCTGGGTCAAAGACCTGCTCTCAATGAAATTGAGTAGACTGCAATCATCGTGGGCTCAGTGCTGGTTTTGTAGATTATGTCACATGTCTTCGAAGTTTCATTTCAAGCTAACACCGTTTTCATTAAGTCTCTCAACCGATGGTAAATTACACGTAGCGAACGGCAAGCGCAACAACAAGTTCGATGAACTCTGTAGCGTAATTCGTTAGAGTATTTCAACTATAAGTATTAGTCAATTATAAGTATTTCATCTATTGTTGTTTTTTATTTATTTAAGCCGTATTATTTACATAAATGGAGTGCTGCGTACAGAGAATGTAATTTTACATTAAAATAAATGAATAGTAAAAAAAACCTGATTGAATATGATTCTGAATAATTTAAGAAGCTGAATGCACCCTGGCAGTTTGCTGAGGGCTATCTCCCTGTACACCCTGTATAATTACAGCCTCCATACCCCAAACACACATGCCCGGGCAAACTTTTTAAATATTTTATTTTGTGTATTTTCCGACGACTTGTCGGGCGGACATTGTCAATCCATACCCAAGCACTAAAATGCTGTCACATGAAAATATTGTGAAACCAAATCATTGTAAATAACAAACACGACTCCGTGATTGTTTTTTAGAATGATTTCGTTCTTGAAGGTTCTTCTCCATAGGAAACGACCAACCCGTAGGTCCATGTAGGTTTTTCCGCCGCGGGAGGCGCTCCGGGCGTCGGGGATGGCTTCCGGCCACCGTAGACGCGGGCCTGTGATGGGCTAGCTCGCCGTCCGTCCGTCTTATGACGATGACAGGCCGTGTCGACGGCGCGTTCGTGTTCCACGCGCACCTCATAGAGATGTCAGCAACACGGAAGGGGCCCGCAAGGGCCGACGCCCGTCGGGGCTGCGGGTTGTTCGCAAGAGATACCGCGGCCTCAACATAAAGGGCTAAGAAGGGTGGTTTTTAGTCAGTATAAGTCTGACACTCCCTTTCGCTCTGCCCAGAGCGGGAGGGGTTATTTGATGATTTCCCACCCCCCAAAAAAAAATCCTTGTAGGTTAAAATACGAAATAAGATATTATGATTTTCAATAATCTTACCTCATGTATACACGTGACCTCTCTGGTCTGTATCCCGATGCCGCAGGACTTTGTGCACTGCGAGAACTCGGTGAAGTTCCACCTGACAAAGGGCAGCATAGCAGGATTAGTACGGCACTACGGCTAGTTTCAACTGCACTGGAAATGCTTTGTGTCGCTTTGAGAGGGGTATTTGTGGTGGCGGGTTTTGTTATGTGATCCGATTGTGGATTGTCAATAAGTAGCTTAATGTGGAGTAAGTAGGTAGGGATTGTACTGTCATGAGCAGTTATTTATGTATTTGAAAGGCGATTTTTTCGTCGTTTAAACATATGGGCGAAATAGGTTGGTAGTCAAGGCAAATCTGCTTCGGTGGATATTTATAAATGATTTTGTATTGGTGTGCAAATGTGGTGTTGTTCCACAAACAATGTAAACCACTCCAAACATCGCGCTGATGGATGCATTGAATAGTATGAGGGTCATGGGGGTATTATGTTTTTATTTATAAGGAGAGTTGTGACATAAGAAATCTTTAGGTTTAAACAGGTTATATTGCTAAGTATACCCATCGACGCTTGAAAGGCAAAAACTACTTGAAAGGTAATGTTTGCCTTTTCAACCGACGCCATACATCGTTTGTGTGCTCGTGAGTGTAATAGAACAAGATGTTTTGAGTATGATGTTGAGATATACCCAGACCCGGAACAACTATCTGTAGGCCATACAAATATTTGTTCCGTGTGGGGATCGAACCCGCGACACGCAGCGCAGCAGTCTAATCGACATCGTCATTATCAACTTTGATTGGAGAAAACGGTTGCGTGTAGATGATCTGATACACGTGGCAATTAAGAAAGAAAATCTCTGAATAGAATCCTGTTTTTTTCCTCAATTTAAAACAGACCTCATTATTCAATAAATAATAATAATTAGGACTATTTTGTTGAAATAATGATGACAAAACAAAAACACAGGACTGAATAAATATTTTGTTTTGCTTTGAAGTTTAGTACGTGGAAGAAAGGTTTAAGACAACACAAAAAGAAATCATGTCAACGATAATTATATATTATTGTGTTTTGTTGGGAAAGTTATAAACTGTGTGTGTGTGTTTTATAAATAAAATAATACGTTAACTCAAGTATTTTTTCTGCTGGTACAAGTACAATCTACAGAAATTAGTTTTACATGACATCAAAACATAGGATAGATAGAGATGCAACTTTTCTTCGGATTTGTTAAAAACATGGGGATTTTTATGAGACTGCCGTCAAATAGACAAAGACAAATCTAGAATTTGGGCTGCCTGTAAATAATTTCTTAGGAATTGAACCCAAGACTTGCGCTTGCGACTATTAAACACAACAAAACAAGTATTTTACCTTTTTGGAATTCAATCCTATAAAATATCTTTTAATAAGTAGGTAGGTCTAGTTTATACAAAATCACACAACGTAGCACCAAATAAACGAAATTGCAATTCCTTCCCCAAGAAACATTCTAAAGCGAATGGTGCAATAGGGGATCCGACTGAGTCAAAAAAATATGATTCTGTTTAGTCCGTCAGATAAAACACCGGCTTGTGACGTCACTTGTAGGTAAAAAAATGTACTGACATTTGACGTTTTCGAGGAGTTCACGAGTTTTCGAAGCACTGTCTCGTTTTCATTTTTTGTTTGTTTATGTGAAAAAAGAAAAACATATGGGTTCAATATTTTTCGGAAATCTATCTGACGGACTAATTAGTTTTTTGTCCGATCCCCTATTACATCAAAAATCCAAAGACGTTCCTCTTTATTAATAGTCATCTCACAAATCACTTTCTTTGTAGTTCATCATTCACACTGTCCATCCATTGTTTCTCTAGTCTTCCCTTACTCTAATAACAATCCACAACATTCGAAAATAACACTTATTTATGAAGAAAATACTGTGTACAATAATATACCTGGGTGGACAAGGGTGGTCGTTGCAAGTCCTGACTCTGTTCTCAGGTTTAGTGAGCGGGTCGCACATGTAAGGAGACGCGTTCTTGCCGTCTTCGTCTCTTACGCATTGGATGATCAGCTCCTGCAAATAAATGTTATGACGTCATACGTTCGAAGATAGTGTTTCAAATGACATTATATAACAGACATAAGATCATGCCTGTAACACTCGAAAGGTTGGACAGAGGTGTACCAATAGCACCCACATTTCGCCAGTTATATTTAAGGGGCGAGCCTATTGCCATCAACCGGGCATAAATCCAGACTTCGTTAATGCTACTGAGCATTTACTAATGTAAAAACCCAATTACACTTTGCCCAACCCGGGAATCGAACCCAGGACCTCATGCTCAGCAGCCGCGCTTGCGACCACTACACCAACGAGGTAGTATCAAATGATATAGCATCTTATTTTGTCTGATCAGTCAGTTTGATCATAACTACTTGAGTAAGGCGAACAACAACGCTAGCCCGCGCGGTAAGGTGGAGCTGACGAAGCGGATGTTTGGCAGTTCTTCTTCTCATCGTGTGGGCAGTAAGGTTTAACGACCCCACACACCGTAGTGTCAGAGTTCCTAAACCGCCTCAAGAGCCTCTGACACAGTTTGACGACGCCATTTGGCGGCCGGGACCATCGGCTTATACGTACCATCATTTTCTTATCAGACAAACAGGTGATTCAAACCAAAATGGAGACAACTTGACCAAGTATGCTTCCCGTGGGAATCGAACCCACGACCACCAAGTCACAAGGCAAACGCCTAAACCACTCCAGCACGGAGGCAGTTAAGGCAGTGACCCGCGCGGATATGGTGAGCACTTGCAACCGGTCGGGAGGTGTAAGTCTGTTAGGCATCAATACATTTCAAATAAGCGAATACGAAGCTATGCTTGCCGCACGAACGAGCGGTCTCGTGTGATAACCGCCTATCGCTAATAAATTCATTGAGTTCACGGGGACCTGACCTTAAAACACGTGTAAACCACACGCCCTGCAAGCATACGCCCTGTCCACGACATCAGGCGATAATAATAATAATAATAATAATATACGGTACTCCTGGACACGGCTCGTATCGTTAGGAGGTTCCTTTCTTTGGAGCCCTGACCGCCGGTAGCTTGGACCCTGTTCCCGATACCGGTGGGCTACAATTTTTTATATTTTTAAATGTTTTTTTAATTGTTTTTATAAGAAATATTTAAAAATGTATTAAGTTTGTTTATAAATGAATAAAGGGAATAATAATAAAAACGTTTATTCATCTCCACAAATTACATTGTTATGATTGATTTATAAGTTGACAGGTAATTTGGCAGAAAGTTGTAATTTGTGGGAGATCTGGAGTCTAAACTAAGCCTAGGCCTGTATTTTAGAACTCCAGGCGATAAGCATTGCGTCAACCAACACGCGCGTGCGTCACTGGTTTCCTTCGCGTGAAAACCGCGGTGACTCGTGGCTTGCTCAGTATCAATTACTTGGAACGGAAACGGTTCACCAGCAGTTGGTTCATGAACCGTTGGTCAACATTCTCTTTAATCCATTACCTTTTCATCCAATGGACTTTTCACCCACGAACGTTTTGCCAGTATCACTCTACGTCAGTGAATGTTTAACCAGCAGAGTGTTTGGACCAATAACTTTTCACCCAAAGAATAATAGGGTTTTTCACCAAAAAAAATCTAAATAGTCTGTCTGTTAGATTATCGAATCGAATATTTTCGATATTCGAATAAATCGAATATCGAAAATATTCGATTCGATAATCTGTAAAATAAAGTGTATTTTTGTTTTGTCAAATAAATAAAATTTGACGAAAATAAAACGTGTTAAAGATCATGACTGGGGGCTTGTGATGTCACTTTCTGGGTAAAAAAGTACTAATCTTGTGACGTCACACGACTTGACACGACTTGTCGAGGCACTGTATCGTCTTCATCTTTTGTTTATATGAAAAAAGAAAAAATATGTATGTGTCCATTATTTTTTGAAAATATATCTGACGGACTAATTATTTTTTTTTGATGAAATACCCTATTGGTCAACAGACATATCCCGCCCGGTTTCTGTTGACCAATTTTATTGTTCTTTTCTATTCTGGTGAAAGTGAATGATTGGTCCATGAACCGTTTCAGTGTCCATTAACTTTAATTTGTGTTTTTCCGAAATCGCTGACGCAACACGCGTGCCACTCATGTAGCTCGTGGGCAAGAAATGAGTCCTCGTGTATAAAGAGTACAATACCTGGACTCCGCTAAGACAAGAGGCACTGCAGCTCGTGTATCCCTTCTCTTTCCAAGAGTAGGACTTGCCCGGAGATCCTGGTGCTACCCTGATGTTACTCGACGTTCCAAATGTGAGTAGTCTGCTGTTGAAAAGAAATTACGGATATTTTTCTATAGGTAGGTACTAATATTATAAAGAGGTATTTGTTTGTATGTAGGCGGTAATATTCGGAACTGCTGATCCGATTACGAAAATTCTTTCACTAAAGGGAAGTTAAATAATTATCCTCGACTGCTATAGATCACGTTTAATAAGTCCACGTAACTGCATTAAGTACTTAACAGTAGCGAAGTCGCTGGTTTAATAAAAACAAGTATTTACTAAAGGTGCTCCCTCACTTTGGTGCTCGCATTCATATATTGTTACAATCCAGGTTTCGATTTTGTACAGAAATAAGTGAATCTCAATCAATTGAACTGTTGCTTTACAAGCAAATTCTCCCGTCGTCGTAGGATACAATTCCGGTCCGGTTTGCGGTCGCCGTTGAAATTGTACCTTTAGTGTTAGAAGATTGGCTATTTAGAGCTCCTTGACAAGTGACAATTTATTAACGACTACTTCTGCAACGACTTTTTTTTTCCGCCATGTTTATTGCTAATAGAATGTCATTTTGTATACGACCCAATACGTAAATAAGATAAAGATATAAGCTAGAAAAACATTGGGATCAATAAAGATGAATTGCGAAAACTACATCAGTTTCACGATTTAGATAAAAGCAAAATTGCCACTGAAGCCCAATTATTTTCCATACATCCGATACCAATATAGCTAACACACAAAAACGTATCGCGAAACGTAATCTAAACAAATATTTACGTATTGATATTGGTTTATCAGTCGATACGGAACTTATCGCATGATTAATACTCAATGAACGGTCAGTGATAGCGGAACTACTGACAGAGAAATGTCTTTAGAAGTCCATTTAAGTGAACCTGATGACTTCAATTGTCAAGAACTTCACAGTTCTATAGAAAAGATTGCTCTTGCAAAGGGTATTGAAGATTTTGAGTACAACGTGGACTGTATTAGTGGTAAAAAAGCGAATTATATTGCAAATGTGTTTCGGGTGGAGATAAGAGAAACAAATAGTGACAAAAAAAATATCAGTGTTATTGTTAAGACTCTAGTGAATACGGAGAGACAGGTTCTATTCCATAAGTTACATGAAAGAGAAGTGATCGCGTATAAGAAGGTCATCAGCAACTTTAAAGATCTACAAAATGTATTGTATGAACATGAGAGATTGGAACTCTGCGAATGTTTATATTCAAACATAGAAAGTACCAACGAAGTAATTATCCTGGACGATTTGAGGACAAAGGGATACGAAATCGATGGAAAACTGGCGAAATATGAAAACTTGGGAATTAAAGAAATCGGTGTAGTTCTCGGTGAATTAGCGAAATTCCATGCTTTGTCGTTTGTATTTCAAATCAAAGACCCTGAAAGGTTCGATGGAGTCAAAGATGAGTTTCATGATCTTTTGTACCAGAACCACTTTTTGGACAAAACTAAATTGAGGAACTATTTCTTTGAATCGTTTGAGATGTCTTTAGGACAGATAACGGATGAGAATTCGAAGAAGAAACTAGAAACAATAGATGTCAAGCTTCTGGACTTATTGCAAATGTACACAAAACCAAGTAAAACTAATGTCTTATGTCACGGGGATTGTTGGGTTAATAATATGCTGTTTAAACATGAGGTGAGTCAACTGTAGCTTTTAGACAAGCATTATGAATGTTATCAAAATGGTTATAAAAACCAATTTTGTAGCACTAGATACTGCACTCTATCTGCAGTGGTTTTAAGGTTTGAATCTTAGTCTTGAATTTCGTTTTGTTTATTCTTTGACCTATTAACTATCTAATAGATTTATCTAGAAGGAACTTGCTTAGAAATATTTTCTTTTTACGAGTAATTGCCGACCGCGTAAGTCCAAGTTATTAAGGACCTATACTTAGGGTACTTTATATACATAAACTGTTGGTGAACTTACACGTATAATGATAAATATAGTGATTGTTATCATCAATTCAAAAGTAATTAACTGAAATACGTATTGCATGCTAATCTAGGTTCAAGCTACTTGTTCATAAAATTAAATAAAGATTACACACACGTAAACATAACATACACAAACTCACGCCCTTTTCTCATGGGGGTAGGCAGAAACCATAGAACGCCACTTGGCACGATCCTTACATACTATTTTTGCCTCGTCCACATTAAAAAGCATAAAGCAACAAAAAAAAAAGCTTAGAGCGACTAATAAGATATTTAATTAATCCAATTAAGATAATTCAACTTCAAACAGTATATTATCAACAATATCAGGGTCTTATCATTGCAACTGTCTTATCATTGCAACTGTCTTATCAAGCCACTTGACTTTGTCCTTGCACTTCATTTCTTATTATCAAAACTTCAAAAGGATTGCATAAAGATATAGGTGTCTAGTTCAGACCAGCCGGTGCAGGTATAATTGACAAAGAAACAACAGGTACATTATCTGTTTCTCTATGTGTGAGTGCATTTGCTACATGTCAGAATAATGTGATAATTTTAATGGTGTCATGCAGACCATCAAATTTAACGACAGTCTCCATAGATTCGTTACCTAAATACTGAAAAAAAAATTGCTGTCCTATACTAAACTATTATAATAATGCTTGACCAAAGTGTATGGGATAGCTGAATATTTTTTTCGCGATTAACTACGTTGTAGAAAGACTGAGACTATTGCATCTATACCGAGCAGTACCTATCCTCTCGATAAGGCACGAGTCCATACTGAAAATTTATGCAAGGAACCTGTTCTAGCTGGGTTCATTATCTAGTAGGTAGTAGCCACGTTAAAAAAAGCGTCAGTGCCGTTCATTAGGTGTTCAGAAGTGGAGTTCTGTGTACAACATTTCAAAAACCACACAATAGTTAAATGTATTATTTTGTTTACAGACTGGAAAAATATGCTTCATAGACTTCCAAGCAATGAGATACGCAAATCCAGTCACAGACATCATGTACTTTCTGTACATATGCACCGATTCAGCGTTCAGATCAGAGCATTTAGATCTCCTCAAAATGATATACTACGACAATCTGAAAGTTTTCTTAAACAAATTCGACATACAAGCGGAAAATGTTTACAAGAAGGAAGATTTTAATGCTGATTTTGAAGATTTTAAGCCATATGGTTTGTTGATAGCTATGATTGAACTGAGAATTGTGACTATGGCTTCTGAAGATGATTCATTAATGAAAGGTTCAAGATTAGACCTAAGTATGAATTTTCCAGAAAATCCTCAAGAGAATGATCTGTTGAAGTATAGAGTCAATGATGTTGTGAAGGAGTCTGTCGGGAATGGAGTACTTGATAAGCTTATTGAGAAATTAAATGATTAAATTTATTTCTTTGTGTTTCTTACTATTGAAAATAATTAAATGAATGAATTATCTACCTATATTTTCTTGTTTCCAACTGAATTAAGCTCTAGCAACGGCAAATTATTTAATGAGATTGTTTACTTGTGTTCTATACCCTTGTTACGAGTATTTTAGTATTTAATAGAAAAGACAGGGATTCTGATTTAAGAGAATTAGTTGTTACGAAAGTGTCGAACTCAACTTTATTTTTTTTGTCAATTTCTTTTTGTATAAATAAAGGATCTTTTTGTTTTAATTTAAGAATTCTACAATTAACTACTTTTACCCGCGGTTTTACTCGCGTTTAAGTCGGAAATTATCCCACGGGAACGTTTTAGATATAGCCTTTGATACCCTGGAATAATGTAGCTTCCCATTAGTGAAAGAACTTTCAAAATCGGATCAGAAATTGCAGAGATTACTCACAAACAACCTCTTTATAGATGTTTTTTTCAACTAACAGGTCACTAATATTATCATTAACACTGAAAACAGGATATTTGTGTATTTTGTTTCTTTTTTTTGGGTTCCCGATATTTCGGCGCTGTTGCAAGTGAGCAGACAAATAGGTCTCTCTTTCACATTCTAATATGGAAAACATTCCGTTTTCAGTGTAAATGATAATATTTATTGATTTATCATTTACTCACCTGTCACCTCCACTATAAGACGGCACGCTAGAATCTCCAAAAGAGGTCCCATACGCCATAGAACAGGGTTCCATGACGCATCTCTCAGTGTCTTCCGTAGGTTTTGGACCCAAGCATTTACTATCAGGAAGCTTCGCGATAGTCCTACTGAACTCCAAGAAGATTTTACAATGGACCTCCTTCTTCCTCCAACCTTCGCCGCAGGTCACGCTGCAAGGACCCCAGTCATCGTCCTTGATGTAGCTGTTTGAAAAAAGAATACGTTAGTTGACGTAACGGTTTTTTGTATTTGGGATTGGCAAAGGAATTTCGGTTTGTATGAGTTTGTCTTTAGTAGAATTTGCTTCTTGTAATCTTTCTTTCTTTTAAATGTTTTCTAAGGTTCTTGGAATATAGCATTTAATTTGCATACAGATGTGTTTTCATCTTCCAAAAGTAAATTAAAGCAATCGCAAGTATAAGCTCTTTCGAAAGAATTTCATTTAAAGGTTAAATACAGAAATAGAATTGAAAATATAATTGCTTCACAAAGATATTTATATTAAGAAAGTTAATTAAATTTGTACCTTGTTCGTTGAAGGTAAACTAAACTCTTATAAACCTTAAATTACTTTGCCAGAAATAGCCCAACCCTACGAAAGTCGCCCAGAATTCGAAAAGAAAAAACTATTCTATCTATAATTGTAGATTCACACGGGGTCATTATAGGTCGACATGCGAGGTGCTAAGGGCAGCTATAGATCCTAAATAATTTCGGGCTGGTATATGTAGAAGTATGCACCAGTGTTAAATGTAATTTTAATCACCCAACACCTGGAAATTCGAACACAATTAAAAAGTATTTCCCAAAAAATCAATTAGTGTGTATTAATTTTGTGTTTAAATGTTTTGTGCCAATTCGTAAAAGTGTAAGCAAGGAAACGTTGCAAGACAAACGGTTCGTGTATTATTATATGTGCAAGGAAATATAAATCTTATGTGCAGTGCAAAGAGTAGAAAAATAGAAATCAGAGCAGAGTAAAGGAGTCTGGTCAACTGGACCCGCTTGCTACTGGACCCGCGGCCCGTCGACCAAGTTATAATGTGATTTGGTTGTAAGATCCCGCGGGTCCAGTTGGAGCGGGTCCAATTGATCAAAGACTCAAAGTTAAAATGATATGTGTGCGATGGTCGGGGGTCAGTGTGAATTGATATATACTGTGCATACGAATTAGTTGATCAATATTTGAGTATGTAGTTTGAAGTAAGGTTTCCTCTGTGTAGTGTTTCCTTTTAATATTTACAGAAGGGATGTTACGGATTTTATGTGATTAGGTTTTATAATATGGTTTTTTCATATCTGTCGTCGGCGTGGGAGTTTTCTTGTGTTACTACGTGCTTCGAAGCAGTGCCAAATAGGTATATTTATTTTTTACTGTTTTTCTTGCGATCTACTTGGGGTTTTCATATTTTTGCGATAGATATTTATTAAAATTTCTACTGTACAAGATTATATATTTTACTGAATATTATGATCAATAGACAGTGTGATCTAAGGGTTTAATAGCGGCATCACAATTTAGAATTATTAATTTCCCTTGAGTACCTAAAGCTTCATACTGTTTTAAACGAGGACCCATTATTATGCCATCATAAAGTGCATTGTATTTACAAATATTAATACCTTGCATATATATATATAATACAGATAGTATAAATATATATTTACATACATACATTGTAGTGTGCACAACAGCTGTGAACCTAAGGATAAACTTTATTCAAGGACCCAACTCAGTTTTTAGAATAAATTTTAGAGATTTAAACCCAGCAGTCTTAACCCGAATATCATCATCTGCCAAGCCTTTTCCCAACTATGTAACCCATCCCCTAGACCAACCTGTGCGGCGTTTAACACTTTCGTATAATTTTATCTTTTACAAAACAATGAAATACTGCAAATATACTTAACTCATCAAGTAAGTTCACAGTTCTACCAACCCAATATATAGGTTCCATTTGCCTTTTCATTACTTAAATCCTTATCATCGAAGGCAGAACCAAAAGATTTACCAACCTTAATTGAAACCAATCAGTAATCTTTCAAGAAAGATTTTCCGAAGTATTTCTTTTAAATCTTTCCGGTTCATTAGATAATATCTTTCTGGAATAATCTTTCAGGTTTGCTTGGATGAACGTAAGTACTTAATCCGTACTAATATTATAAATTGGAAAGTTATATTGCTTGTCGTCTGTCAGTTGGTCTGTCTCTCTGTCATCTGTATTGTAACCTTTTCATGTCTTTTTAATTGGGACTAAAACACTTTGAGAAAAAAACGTATACATGGTGCTAGAACGTCATTGAAACGATGTTGGAATTATGTTGTCAACTTTCATTGCTGGTTTCCGCCTAATTTTGAAATGTTTATTGAAATACAAAAGTATTTACAAAATGGCCTTAAAAACTATATTTACACAATTTATTGGATTCTACCTGAACTAGGAATGAACCTCTCTTAGGTTATTTGATTAAATGAATTTTGGATCCTCAAAATGGTGTGCTTATGCCGTAACATCCCGTTTTATAATAATATTACTAAAATAATCTAGACATCCCAGGAAGGGTCAGGTTTCCATAAACACACAGGGTAGGTTCTAATACGAACAATAGGAAACAAAACAGAAAACATTTATCAAAAATCGTCTTTAACTCTTCAAAAGAAGATTGTTTGAAAAATCAGTTATTTTTTTCATACCGTGTCTTTTTGAAACATCATGACGTCATATTTTTGAAAGAAATTGAAAAGATCTAGGTAGATCGATTTCTGTTTTATTAAATACTTTTTTTTACAGATTTCTTTATAGCCTGTTCTGTCTACCACGCGTACGTGGCGTAGGTACCTCTATTCCCTCCATGTGCTCCCTTGTCGTGCTTCCTTGAACAAACCCTCACAGTACGCGTCCAGATCGTCACCCCTCCTGTTTCTGGGCCAAGGGCCCATGGCGCCCGTCCGCCTTCCGGCAACCATCGTGTGGCGTTTTTGCCCAGCGGTCATCATGCATGTGGCTGACGTGACCCACCCAATCGCATTTCAGTCAAGCAGTCTTCTTGCCGACATCCACTATGCCCGTTTTGGAAGATTTTCCAGTTTTAAATAAGCTGTTTTATTCAAATATAAGTTTTGTTTTACATCTTAAACATACCATGATCTTCGAGTTACCAATTTCTTTCAAAAATACGTAACTTAGTTAATGTCAGAATTGTGTTTTATTCAACGATTCATACATTATTGATGAAATCAAATGTCAATTCAAAATCGCACCTAAAAATATAGAAATTAAAGACGTTTTTGAAACACACAAGCCAAAACTCAAGACTACAGCGACAGGATTGTTTGAAGGGACGGGTAATGTCATTCCTTGTTATAAATGTGTAAATGTTTGAAGTGAAACCTTAGAAACTTTCGTTTTAGGTACAATACCTTACATACAACCAGCCACACGCAAAGAATATTTTGTAATTGCTGAAAAAACAACAACAAAATACTCTGAGCTTGGATATTGAGAAAAATCAGAGAACATTAAGATTTATGTCATTGGGAATAAAATTGATATTGTAATGACACATGCTGCGTTAGACGTTGTCAAAAGAATGGACATTTTTAAAGAGGTTTGATAAAACTAGATTATTCTAATAGTGTGGAGGCAGACGTCGCAATAGCTAATGATTTGACGGCGGGTTTTTTTTTATTTTGACGGCACGGTTGGCGCAGTGGCCTAGAGATTGAACTGCTGCGCTGCGTGTCGCGGGTTCGATCCCCGCACGGAACAAATATTTGTATGGCCTACAGATAGTTGTTTCAGGTCTAGGTGTGTTTGTGTATGTGAATTTAAATGTTTGTAAACGTACCCACGATACAGGAGAAATTCCTAGTGTGGGGCAACGTTTTTAATAAAAAAAAGAAAAGATTTAACAAAAGAATACGAAAACAATTAGGTACCTAAATAATGGGCGCAAAAATACCCTAACGAAGCCGAAAAGCACTTGTTTTCCCCATCATTTCGATTTCTTTTTTAATTCTAGACTGTACCAGAAACATTCTAATTACGAAGATAATAATATTCGAGGTCAAACTTACAAGTATTATAAAAAAGAAGTTTATACCGCTATTATTTTACTATAATACCTCTACGACCTCGTACTATTCAATGAATTCATCAGTACAGTGTTTTGAGTGGAAAAAAATATTGCGTATTTATTTAATTATGTACTGCATATTTATTTTGCCGGTTTCGTGAAAGGTACGTTTACATCTTGTATAATATAATATTTTAAATAATTATGATAAATCTTCGGTGATTTTTACTATAAGTACCAATGAACCATGACCTGGATTAGGACGTGGAATACATCCCCATGGGACCGTTCTATATGGCGACACTTGAGGGAGGCCTATGTCTAGCAATGGACGTGCATGGAGGTTTTTCGGCTGGAATAATGAGGATTTCTCGCATAATTGCCGATTCTACACGACCGAAGTCTAACTGCGGTACTCAGAGATATTTAAAGATTACTTAAGCTGTCACTTAGGAAAGGTTTGACAAAATTTTTGTATGACAAAACTGTCAAAACCTTTACTAAGTGATGACCTAAGTAATCATTAAAGCTCTCTGAGTGCGGCAGTATAACTTTGTTTTTAAGAAAACCTTAATCTTTAATTTTCAACTAACAGAAATAATTAAAAGACAATCCGTATGTTAATATTAGTGTTGTTTGAAAACTGAAGTTGTAACAAAGTCAAACTTATAAACGTCTTTCACCGCAAGCTTTAAGCTAGAATTGTGAAACTTAAATAATTGAACTAAGATCATATATTTAAGAACTTTGAGCGACTTTACCTACGCATTTTCCTTCACGGGTAGAAGTTTCTTTAAATAGAAATTACTAGACTTTGTTGAACGTTCTGTTTATTTTAGAAAGTTTGGTAAGAATTTCTGTTTATTGAAATAATCTGATTTGTATAAATAAGTTAATATTAACGGTTTTATAAAAGATTTATTATTGAAAATCTAGAAATACTTTAGGACCTAGACCGATGATAATCGCTTCCATAACGTTTCGTTTTACTTTCACATCGATACGAACGATAAAAGTAACAAAAAAAAACCGACCAAGTGGATGTCGGACCACGCACAATGTAGGGTTCCGTAATTACTCTGATTAACCACCCTGAAATAAACTTACATTTGCAGTTTTGAGACCTGCGCTCCCATGGATATATTATGTATCGGAATATATTACATACAAGTACATTTTATAAGTTGGTCGACTATTACTCGTAAACTTGTAAAGCCTACTTAGCTGTGATAGTTTTTCTATTATTTTCGCTATTTATGCTACTACCATGAATTTTTTCACATGCCCAACCACTACCCATATAGGTGGTTCAGCTTGCCAGACTTGAGTCTAAGAAAATTTGCACTTTAAAGCTTAATATTTCACAAACGAATCCCTTAATCGAAAAAGTGTTTGAGCAAACTCGCAATATTTTTTAAAGAACTATCCAACGACATCCAACACAAGGGACTTCGCGAGAAAAAAAAAACATCCCCACTTTAATGTGTACTGGAGATACCCTAAAAAAATTCAAAATTTTACTTTAGCACTTTGTCGGCGTAACTCACTTGTATGTTCATGCCAAATTACAGCTTTCTGGTACTAAGAGTCTTTGATATATAGTGCGGACGGACAGACAGACGGACATGGCGAAACTATAAGGGTAACTACAAGGATATTGACTACGGAACCCTAAAAAGCAATAAAAAGACTGTTTAGAGAAAATTGAATTGTTAAACCGAATGTAATGGAAATTTGTTCATTTGTTTCGTAAAATATACGTCTAATTCTTTTTGGGTTAAAAATATAAACCAGTCTGTAATTTTACAGTAACTAGTATATCAACCTTTTTATGTTCCACAAAATTTGTGTGTGTAGTTTTTAATATAAAATCAAAGGCTTCCGAAAAAAACGTCTGTTCTACTACCACGTGCACCACCTACCACCTACCTACTCAGACCTACCTACTCAGATATATTTTAGGAGAAATAAGACATGTCAATGAATACGTCTGACTTTTGATCGAAAGTTATAACTTTATAAGACTTTCTCTGTACCGAACCGAAAACTTATAATAGCTCCTTTTAGAAATTTATCCCATTCGAATGTTCTTGAAATATTTTGATTGAAATATAAGATATATCAATACTTTAAAATTATGCATTCAATTTAAATCAGATTGGCAGAATTTATTTATAATAAACTAGCGGCTGCCCGCGAGCTTCGTCTGCGTGAAATTATTATTAAATATTACTTCGTTATTTAAATCAAATTTTGTTAATAATTCAATTTTTGTGAAATATAAGCAGCTTAAATTATTCCATTTAACATCAGCTATCTATCTGTACAAGTTTCATCTAAATAGGTACAGCCGTAACCTAGCTTTTCGCCGTTTAATGAATATGCAGTGATATACATTGTACGCACGACGAACAAGATATACATATACGACGAACCAGTTTATGCAGATCTCGCAGCGTACGGTAAAAATATACAAAGCGAGACTATGTTATACTGGAAATATAGCCTGATGTTTTACCCGTGTGCACGGCGAGAAACACTTTGCGTGCGAGTCCGACTCGCAGCCAGTTAGTTCTGTATGATATTCAATATTATCACCTGCATCTACTAAACAAGATTGATATTCAATTGACCAACGATTCTTGCCTCCACACTATACAAATCTACGCATCAGGGCAGTACTTACGTGGCCTCCACCGGTACGTCAGGTTCTCCAATCAGCCTCTCGGCCTTCGCTTGGGGCATGGGATACGGCTGTATCAGCGGCTGAGTGTGGTACACTACTCCTGGCAGAAGATCTTCTATCTCATCCTGTTGGTAAAACTGTAGTTATATTTTAAATACGGGATTAATAGGACAATGTTGATTGGCAAATCGACATAGTTTACTTTCTTGACGGGCAGGTTTCTGAAAAAAACGGATAACTAAAAAAACAGGGTGTAAGTGACCGCCCTCCGTAAACTGACAGCTCATTAGTTTGAATCATTTTTTGGGATAAAAAAAATGTTTACAGTTACTATTGGAACGAAGTTCATTATCGCGCGTTGTGAAAGGGGGCTAGACGGAAAAAAATCTTACGAAAAGTTGTCACGACACTTTTTGCTATAGTAAGCTATTGTAAGCTGTGCGGCGTCGCATGTTTCTCTGTCTGTCTCTCTCTCTCTTATAGAAAGCAAGCCAGATATTTTCATTTCTACATTTCTTTTTTTTTACATAATAAAAAATAATAACAATAACTTCGTTCCATCCGGGTGTTCCTTGACACCTCTCGTTTTTTCGTTTATTCAAATGTAAAATTATATTCTAACACAAATAGACATAAATATTACGGCTAAAATAAAAACCAGCAATGGATGTCAAAATACTCTGACGAACGACATGCGATAACGAAACAGCTGTGCACTTCCTGAGTTCCTGCCTAGCTACAGAGTTCATCGAACTCGTCGTCGCGCTTGCCGTTCGCAGTGTGCATTTTACCACGGTTACGATACATTGCGTATGAGGAAATAAAACGAATCTTTATTGGATTCCCATAACGTTCCTGAAATAGTGTCCTGTACCGGTCATCGTAGTATGATATATATATGTATATATATATTTTTTTTTTTAATAATTTTTTTTTTTTAATATTGAATTCACCCCATCAGTCTTCCAAAGGCTGTCCTCTTACTCCCTGTATAATTGTACTACCACAAAAAACTAAATCCAATAAATAGTGTCACACGACATGTGATTTATTTGCTGAAAAAAGCAATAAATAATCTTGAATTTCTCTAAAAACAAACTATAATTGTAATGTACGCAGACCCTTTCAATTAGGGGGCGTCCATTAATTACGTGAGGCATTTTTGAGAATTTTCCGACCCCCCCTCCCCCTTTGGTAAGATTTCGTAAGATTTTCCTCAACTCCCTCCCCCCTCTCTCAATCTCACGTGAGATTCTTCAAAATTTATGTTTTGGCTGTAAACGTGTTTGATTATAGAGAAAAAAAAAAACAAAAACAACTTGTTTTATTACTTATATTGAAGATTAGCAAAGACTAGTATTTGTGAATATTACCGTAATTTAAAATCTTTCTTTTCGCTACTTTGTTGCTCTGCGGGGTTCAGTCGAATACGACGAACACTATTGTGTCAGATTTGGCCATATTTTATTCTCGAAATAATTTTTCACGCAATTTTACATCGTTTTCTGCTAGAAAAAAAATTACGTGATATTTGCTAAGACCCCTCGCCCCTAAGTGAGATTTGAAAAGATTTCGCTTGACCCCCTCCCCCCCTAGAACAACTCACGTAATTAATGGACGCCCCCTTACTGCTCCTGAAGTCAAATGATCGAGTTCTTCATCGTGAAAGAACACACAAAATATAATGAATCGAAATGATTCAATGAAGCGATTTGAGTGCTACATTATAGGCATCTGTCTCACTTCCTACGATTGGCGTTATATGATGGAGCTAGAAGTGAGTTGGCTAGCTACAAAGAATGTAACCATGGAGTTTTCTGCCGGTTCTTCTCCATAACAAACTACCAATTTGAAGTATACCTCTGCCCACAGATAATGGCCTATCTTCCATCTTGCACAGCATGCCCGCCCTTTTACCTTGCTGATCTATTTACTGCATCAGTGAGCGGGGTTTGCGTTGATGAGTTTTAGGCTATACCTACACATCACTAATTTTTGCCATCGATACGCAAAGAAGAACCACGTATCTTCTGACGTTTCATAAGTGTCAAGTAGATTCATGATGAGTGCGGTGGGCGATTACTCGGGCTCAGTTACTTGTTCGTATGCGTATGTACTATCCGAGTCTCTCAGCGAGTGTCGTGTTTATCCGTAGATAGCTACGCATCTGCCTAGCCTTTTCCCAACTATGTTGGGGTCGGCTTCCAGTCTAACCGAATGCAGCTGAGTACCAGTATTTTACATGGAGCGACTGCCTATCTGACCCCCACAACCCAGTTAATACTAGGTAATACGAATCTCTTTGATAAGACTGGATGTCAGAATTTCAGGTCACTGACTACCTGTAACGACTTCCAAAGCTCTATATATGGCAGCCGGGACCAACAGCTTAACGTGCTTTCCGAGGCACGGAGGAAATTCGGTATGTCGGGTGGTCACCCATCCACAGACCGACCTAGGCAAGCACAGCTTTACCTAAAGATCGACCCGAGAGGCAGTTCTTATTAAGCCACGAGCTCAGTTGATAGCTACTGTCGCTGCGATAAACTAGTTGAAAGTGAGTTGTTGCTGGAAGTGAGATCTAATATATTTGTCTAATTAACTGACACGAGATATTGTATGTTAGCGAGAAAATAATCAAAAACCAGTCGCTTCCTCTACAGCCGTGGGACAGGTACCTTACGCTGGCAATTACTTAATATCTAGGTCACTGAACACGAAGCTTAATCTGTGAAAAATTACCTCTGGTTCATCCGATTCCCTGTAAGCTGGACAGCTGATCCCAGTGGAGCATGGTCGTGATATCTCAGGTCTGGACGCTGGGTCGCATCCACCGCCAGATGGGGTGCACTCCACACCTCGAACCTGGACACCTTCGCCGCAGGATACTGAGCACTGGACAGACAAACATGGGCATTGTGATGAGAGTTATCATGCAGGTGAACAGCCATTTTTGAACGGCCAGCGTGTTGAATCATTGAAGTTATTAATGATTCAACACGCTTGGACGAGGAAATATATGGGAGAATATGCATAACAAAAAAACTTTTTGGCAAAAAATAAAACCGACTTCAAAAACACAAAAAAGTGAAAAATAAACTCACAAGAAAAAGCAGCTTCTGAAGTCGGTGACATTTGTCTGTTTGATTTCGTTTTTTTTTGCCACCGACTTCAGAAGCTGCTTTTTCTTGTGAGTTTATTTTTCACTTTTTTGTGTTTTTGAAGTCGGTTTTATTTTTTGCCAAAAAGTTTTTTATTTTTCCATTTTTAGTTGTTCCCAAACAAATAATAGGTTTTATTTATCCCCAATAAATGGAACATTACATAATATCTTACTGACCAAATCTGGGTGTACACATCTGCGTACCCCCTCAGATCATACAGGCGTGATGTTATGTCATGATGTTGTTTAAACAATAAACATCCAAGCGATTGCAGCAATCACGACAGATTTGCCGTCTATTTTTGAAGAGTTCTATTGTATATCTCCGAAGATCAGGATCAGATCTTCACCAAATTTAAATGGGACCACCTCAGAAGTATACTCTTTCAAATAAAAAAATAATTTTTAGAATCGGTTCACAAATGGAGGAGAAATCAGGTAACATACATAAAAAAAAAAAAAAATACATACACACGAACATAGAACCTCCTCCTTTTTTGAAGTCGGTTAAAAATTAAACAGAGCTCGGGTTAGGCCCGGTTTCCACCAAAGCGGAGAGGAGCGGAGACGAGAGGAGATGTGCGGAAATCGGCCAATCCCTTTTGCTAAAATTTACATCTGGTCTTTCGCCCTTCCTGTGATTGGTCGAATTTGGCACATCTCCTCTCCGCTCTGCTCGTCTCCGCTTTGGTGGATACCGGGCCTTATACTGGTTAGCCGTGTGCACGAGCATAAAGCGATACTATTTTTGACGCAACTAAGGTCAACAATCGCGCGCTTCTGTTGTTACCTTCGCTCTGCAAGTCTCGTGGTCACCGTGTACCGGGTAAAAGATATATTGAAAGAAAGTCTAAAAAAAATCTTAAACTTGTGAGCCATTTGGGATTTGCGGGGTTAGTTGCGTATCTATGAATGCCTCGCACTTTGTTGGTAATGTGACAGTTGTTCGAAGTATTGCTGTTTGAAAGCGACAGTTATTAACATGAAGACATTACCGTTCTTGAACTATTTGATCGTGTTTCGTAAACTTTTATACCAAATAGGTTGTCTTATAAAGCTGCGAGACTGAAGTAAGACTAGGCAGACCACATCTGCCGTAGACAGCTGTGGTCACGAATATCGCAAGACTGGAGCCCTGAGACAGCTAGGATGGCGGGACGCCTTGCATGGCTTCCTTGTGAATTGGCGAGAAGAAGCACATCATCGTGAGAAGTGGAAGGAATGAAAAGAGGCCTTTACCCAGGAGTGAGACAAATGATCAATCGTAGCCTATATTGAAATGATGTGATGGTAAATAATTTTGCTCAATGTTTCATAATAATTCAGCTCATTGTACCAATTACCTACTGCATCAATAGACCTCAAATTTATATTAGAACGTTTGATCGATCGCAACCTTTTACAAATACATACCCGACGCTCCTGCGGTCACAGAACCATTACAAATTTGACACTCAAAGTCAAGTTCGAAAGCCAAACATCGCCAAAACTTAAACTATGCAGCCAATACCGTGTAGCCACACAAATTAATGGGACAGACAAAATTGTAATCACGACCTAACCTAGCTCAAATACTCACGTCTGAACTTCGGGCTAACAAGCTCCAACTTTGCCAAACTTAGGAGAAGTTGAAGACTTTGCGTTTATGCGGACAAATTAAAAAGACAGGGTGAACTTTCTTTAATTGGAGGTAGAGACTTCTTTTTGATTTTGGAGGGTTTTTTAGGGTTCCGTACCTCGAAAAGAAAAAAACTAAACCCTTTTAGGATCACTTTGTTGTCCGTTTGTCCGTCTGTGTCTGTCAAGACTTTTTTTCTCAGGAACGCGTGGAGGTATCAAGATGAAATTTATATCAAATATTCAAGTCTACTGTCCCATAAAGCTGTGAAATAATCAAACTTCTAAGCCAACGAAATCAAATAATACAGCCGTTTACGCCGCAAATTTCCGCAAATTTGGACACTCGCAAGGGAAGCAAAACCTATAGGGTACTTTCCGTGAACTCAGAATCTTGAAATTTGGTACGAAGCAGCGTCGTCTAGCACAGATACAGGAATAATCACGAAAATCGTAAATTTTTAGTTCCATCATTTAATAAAAATATTTTTAAAACGAAACCCTCGGTGCGCGAATCCAACTCGCACTTGGCCGTTTTTTTTATCGGCAATCGTTTTGTTTTATTTTGGTCGTACGTGGTGGGTCTGGTCGTGAAGTTTGGAAAGTTTTGTGTGTGGAGAAGTTGGTTGGGCTGAAAAAATGATTGGTGTTATGAGTGAATGAGTCTAGCCTATTCCAAAGTAGCTAGACGTAATTTGGGGTATTTTAGGAGCATTACATTAATTATGTTTTTTACTTCTAAGTTTTACACATTACTGACAGCGTTGAGGAGCAGTTTTTTTGATGCCCTTTTATATTTTTTTGTTAGTTTAGCTTCTTTAATAGTTTTTAATTAACGTACATAAATAGTTTACTCTAATAAATGTTAGCTGGTTTCACTCCCTTTTACTTATAAGTTGCTGAAAAAGAGGGAGTACATTTACTCTTGAGGCTGAAGCTAGAACTCGGTTGTTATGTTTTCAGTTAGTTTTAACGACAGTCTGGCCATTTGAGTACCTTTGCGTTCGCAAACGTACTCAAAAGTTTGCTATCTTTGAGATTGTTCATCGAGTCGTTGATGAGACGTGTACTATTGATTCTACTCAATAGGGATGATTGTTGACTAAAAAAAACATGATTCTAATTAGTCCGTCTGTTAGATTATCGAAAAATATTGGATACGTATTTTTTATTTTATCAAATCAATAAAAATCAAAGATTTGAGTGGGGGGTTGTGACGTTACTCACCAGTAAAAAATGTCATACTAATGTCTTAGAATATGACGTCACACGAGTTTTGCAAAGCACTGTTTCGCCTTAATTGTTTGTTTACGTGAAAAAAGAAAAAATACGTCGCCAATACTTTTTGGAAATCTATCTGACGGACTAATTAGATTTTTTTAGTTAACTATCCTATTATTTTGTTTGCACATTAATTTTAAAAATTATACAAACTATGCACCTTATCGTTATATACTTCACAAAAGGTCATCCAAGGATATCCACGATACAGGAGAAATTCCTAATGTGGGGCAACGTTTTTAAAAAAAAAAAAAAAAAGAAAGGTGACCTACAAAACTTCAGCCTCAATATAAGATCTCCAACAATGTATAAAACACGTTCCAAAGAAATTGCAGCGCCCTGCACTTTACGTGAGTACACCGGCGCTATAAAGTTTCGCACTACATACTCGTACTGTGAGAATAGAATAGTTTATCGACAACATGAGCCGCTTACTGTACACTTTGTATCGGGTTTTGTTGGAATTGTGTGTACTTTGAATAGACTATGGGTTTGAGTTAAAAGTATGTTTAGAAGTAAGCTTTTGTTTATAAAGTGGTTTGCGTCTGAGTTTTCAGCGGGGCAACATGAAGATTACCATAGCTAAACGTGTTCTTAAATACAGGATGTAAAAGACCCCGTCGGGGCTGCGGGTTGTTCGCAAGAGATATCGCGGCCTCGACATGAAGGGCTAAGAAGGAACATGGGTGGTTTTAGTCAGTAGAAGTCTGACACTCCCTTTCGCTCTGCCTAAGAGCGGGAGGGGTTATTTGAGAAAGACTTAGGTAGGTATTATCTTAGTAACAATAAATTACTTTTATTCACTAATTGCTGATTTTATAAGGAGTTACTAACGCCAGTTACTCCTTATGATTTTACTCTTTATATTACAGAATTAGGAAAGGGTTGCCGTCCAAAAAAATTAAACCATTGAAATTGGTAACAAAAGCCGATTAAAAAAGTGACGTAATATTTTTTTTTCAACATTCTAAGCGAACTAGGTCGCTGAGAGCAGTGGTGGCCAAGTGGTTGCGGCCTCGACTTACGAACAGCAAGTCGTGGGTTTAAGCCCAGGCAGCTGCATTAGTTTGTTTAGTTTATTTCATCACCACTACACCACAAAACGGTGAAGGAAAACATCGAGCGGAAACCGGCATGTCTTAGAACCAAAAAAGTCGAAGACATATTGGGACACTACCAACCCGCACTGGACCCGCGTGGTGGATTATAGTCCATCCCTCTCCTAGAGAGGAGAGGGATGGAGGAGGCCTGAGTCCCTGCAGTGGGAAACATTATAGGCTGATGATGAGGTCGCTGACAACATTTAGTGGCTACTAAGGGAGTGATTTCTGGGATATCATCAAATACGTATGGAAAAACACATTACATAACATGACGCCTGTTTTCCCTAAGGGTTAGGCAGAGGTATACGTACACCCACGTATGGAAGAAACCCCCTTTTTTTTGGGGGGGGTGGGAAATCATCAAGTAACCCCTCCCGCTCCAGGTAGAGCGAAAGGGAGTGTCAGACTTCTATTGACTAAAAACCACCCATGCTCCTTCTTAGCCCTTTGTGTCGAGGCCGCGGTATCTCTTGCGAACAACCCGCAGCCCCGACGGGATGGAAGAAACCCCTAACATTGGAATTTTCTTTTTGTTTGTACGAAACTTTGTCCCACACTAGGAATTTCTCCTGTATCGTGGGTGCGTTCACAAACATTTAAACTCGTATACACAAATACCCAGACCAGAAACAACTATCTGTAGGCCATACAAATATTTGTTTCGTGTAGGGATCGAACCTGCGACACGTAGCGCAGCAGTCAACTGCTTGAGCCACTGCACCAACCTTACCATCGAATACCGTACCGTTGGAAGTTACTTACCCCTGACCAGGGTCCTGCCACCCACACAGGACAGTCATGGAGATTGCAAGGCTGAGTCGAGCGCGGTGCTGGAGACACGCAGCCTGGTTCGGAGTTAGCACCTGAACAAAATAACAAAGCATATTGTTGGTTACTAAGCAAAGATCCCTTTTTTTTTGTGTGTTGGGAAATCCCGCTCTTGAGCAGAGCGAAAGGGAGTGTCTGACTTCTACTGACGAAAAACCACCCATGTTCCTTCTTAGCCCTTCATGTCGAGGCCGCGGTATCTCTTGCGAACAACACGCAGCCCCAACGGGCATCGTCAGGAACATACAACATATTCACGGCCAAATAGAAGCATTTGTATTGGCGTCTTAAATGACGACAATAATGTAAGTAATTAGCTTTTACTCACGGCAGTTTTAATGTAAGGCAAACAGACCACACTTTAAAACTAGATTCCATTACTATTACGTGCACATTACTCACACAGCCAAGGAACGGAATTTCCTACCAGCGTAGGTGTTCCCAAGTTCATACAACCCTAATCTATTTAAGTCGCGAGTAAAAAATGAATAGGCTCTTTTTTGGGTTAGCTCGTTCCATCGTCGACCTCATCTCGGTCCTTAGGACAAGATTGGGATCACGAGAAGGCCCAATTAATATCATCATCATTTCAGCCAAGAGACTACCACTGCTGGACATAGGCCTCCCCCAGGTATCGCCACATTGACCAGTTCCGTGCGTCTCGCATCCAGCGGGTCCCCGCAACCTTCATCAGGTCATCGGTCCACCAATTAGTATATTAAAAACAAATAATAAACTCACCGGGTTCATAAGTGTCAGTCTTCGTGACGTTAGCTGATCTGGCGCAGAGCACGCGTCGGGAGCGAGCGCCGCCGCCGCACGTTGTGCTGCAAGCTGACCATTCGCCGACGTACCATCTGTTAGAATAGATAAAATGAAATAATGATAATCAACGTACAACGACAACACTGCAGGGACACAGGCCACGTACAGTGTGAGACGGCGTGGGCTGTTATTCACACGAAGCCAGTGAAGGTTGGTACACGTGGTTATGCTTTAAGAGCTGGATATACGCCACTGACAATTTACCCTCCCGCACGGATTTATTGGGCGCCAGAAGGGTAGTAGCTACGCGATTTGCGAGTAGCGATTACGTAAAAAAAATCCATATAAAGAATTAAGAAAGTTATTGGCAAAAATAAGTGAAGGTCCCCTCGGCATGACCTTATTTATTATAATGATGGCAATAAAAAGATCCTATGATTGTTAGTTTAGGAGAAAAATGGTAGTTAGTTACAAAAACAGAGGCTACTTTGCAAATTTTTTTTTATGATGTTTAAATTGAATTTTTATTTTTTGAAGGCAAGAGGACACGCTCTAGATTGTGTAGATTAATATATTATATTTTTTTGAAAAAAATCCGGTGATGGTTGCGAAAAAAAAGATTCTAATGTATCCTAAAAAAGGGCAATTCACGTATATCCACGCCTAAGTTTATTGGAGAGGTGTTAATGTCAGAATAGAAAAAATAAAAGTAGATCGTTCGATTTTTAAGAGCTTCTCGTATGAATACTTTAAACGGCAGCCTACATCCCGTTTGATAACTTTCTCAATTCGCCAACTAAACAAAAGACGTGCAAAATGAGTGACTCTCTAGATTCTAATTGAATGACGTTAGACTGCAGGTCTTTGGTGACAAAACTCGTTCAAGCTGGTATTAAAACTACAATGGGCGAACAAAAGGAAAAATTGCTAATGAGCGACGGGTCTACTATCACATCATCTTCTTCTTCTTTCTGTTCATGTGGTTAGTGCCGAACCGTATGACAGACTTTCTATGCCACTCATGGGCGGTTGATTGATTTGGCTTTGCAAAACTTAATTTTGCATCGGTGATTTTTTCCTGTTACGTTGGTTAATAAATGTATTGAGTAACATAAACACCTGCATTTTTTGCATTTGCAGTATTTTGAAACGAGAACTTACTTGAAAGGACACGGATGCGTATTGCACCTGACGACGGAGGCCTGTGGCTTACTGGACGCGTCACAGAGTTGCTCGGGCGCGTCGGAGCCTGTGAGACGATCGCGACACACTGCTAGAGACATCTTGTAACCTGTAACAATACGAACATTTAGTATTTACATAAATATGAGGACAGAAGAAGCCATGACGGACTACCCGCACCTTTTTTTTGGAAGGTAGGAAATCATCAAATGACTCCTCCCGCTCTGAGCGGAGCTGAAGGACTGCCTTCTACCTCTCTACCTCTACCAACTAAAAACCACCCATGTTCCTTCTTAGCCCTATGTGTCGAGGTCGCGGTATCTCTTTCGAACAACCCGCAGCCCACCCCTTAGTAAGACTGACTATCAGACTTTCGGGGTACTGTAACGCCTGCTAAAAATCTTTGGTAATAACAGCCGGGACCAATGGTTTAACGTGCTTTCCGACGAATCCTTGGTGATCACCCACTAACGGAGCAACCTAGGTCAACTAGAATTTACCTGAAGATCGACCGAAACGGCTGTTATTATTTAACTATGAATCCTACTTATTGAGTGGCTCAAGCTTGGTATTTCGACTCATCATCATAAGCCTATAATGTTCCCACTGCAGGGATGGATCCATCACGCGGGCCCAGTGCGGATTGGTAGATGTCACATGTCTTCGAATGTTTTGGTTCTAAGAGTCCGGTTTCTTCACGATATATTCCTTTACCGTTTTGAGAGCAGCGGTGATGAAATAAATTACACAAAAGTAATGCGCCTGTCTGGGTTCGAACTCACGACTTACTGTTCGTAAGTCGGGGCCAGCACCACTGGGTCACCGCTGCTCCGTATTTCGACTGAAGACTGTTATTTCCACTAAAGGGGATAGAACCGATGTGGCATATCAACCTGCCCGCCATTTTGATTTTTTTTTCGAAATCGCGGCCCGCGATGAAAGTGGTATGTATGAATAGAGGACATTTAGACAAATAAAAAATGTCCAGGAACATGGTACCCCAAAGTGTCACATTACCGAGATATTTGAAGGTAAAAATCTACAAATGTGTACAACGACAATCATTAAAAAAATAGACTTAAATACAAAATGGCGGTGAGTCGGTGCTCCCATACAAAAAAGTTTAAACCCCTTTACGCAATAAACTATCTAATTAATACTTCATTGGTATTTGAAATTGCAAACTCGCTAGACCAACTAACCACAAGTTTGACTTTTAATCTAACCACGATTCAGACTTCAGCAATAAGTATAAGGTCCTTTATTAAATCTACCAAAAAATTTTTTTTTTCAAAATACAAAATGTTTTATTTACGAAATTTATTACTAAAATGGGTGGTTGTCAAAGTCAAAGTCAAAGTCAAAGCATTTATTTCAATAAAATTAAACCATTACCAGGTACTTTTGAAGTTAAACCTTTACCAGGTACTTTTAAACCAGGAACTTTTGTTGTGTTTGGGGAATCCATTTAAGCAATTTTTGCCTGTGCTAAGAGACCCCGCTCTTCCATAGCACAATAATTACAGCAGTAACAAATATTTGTGGGTTATTAAACTTATACTTAATTTTCATAACTAACTTTATTATCTATACTTAATATTATAAAGCTGAAGAGTTTGTTTGTTTGTTTGTTTGTTTGTTTGAACGGGGTAAACTCAGGGACTACTGGTTAGAATTGAAAAATTCTTTTAGTGTTGGATAGTCCATTTATCGAGGAAGGCTTTAGGCTATATAACATCACGCCACAATCAATAGGAGCGGAGCATAAATGAAAAATGTTGCAAAAACGGGAAAAGATATTCCTTTTTGAGAGCTTCCGTTGCGTGCGCTGCATAAACGGTTTAAGTTACGTAAATATCATGTATGAAGGAATTGTTCCTCTTTAAAAGTTCTAAAAAAAAGTCCGCGACAGCATATGTTTATCTTTTACGATTGACTCACTATAACCATTTTTTTATATTAAAATGTTAGGTTAAAAAGAATTATATTTTGCGAAGCTTATTTAACCCATATGGTATTGATCTATATCTAAATAAATGAGTTTGCTAGCACGGAAATTTAATATAGAATATTTGTGCCTTTTACTCTATACAGTTTAAACAAATATCTTAGAAGATATCGCAATGTAAAAATATACTAGCGACAAAATAATTAGCGCGTGGCAGTCATTCGGTCCGGTGCGGTGGGTACGTGGGGGATTCTGGCCTCTGGGGGCTCCGGAGAAATTAAAATTCAAAATATTTACTGCACCATAATGTTTACAAGTACAAGGTGTTACTGTATATTAAACAGTAAAAGATACCTATAGTAATTGTTACCTTAATAATATAATCGAAGTCAATCTAAACTAATAAGTATTTTATAGAGGAAAGGTAAGATTTTTTGTTTGTTACGAGTACGATATAGCTCAATTTAATATGTTGGATAGTCGATTTATCTAGAAAGGTTATAAGCTATATTATTATGTGTTGCAGACGAAGTTGCGTGGGTCAGCTAGTTATTTATATAATTTAAATAAAGAGTAACAATAAGATCAAAAACATGAAAAATAGTGTAGAAGTGTGTGTCTCAAGAGTGTGCGTGTGTATGTGTATGAGAGTGAGTGTGTGTTTGTGTGTGTGGATGAGAGTGAGTGTGCGTGCGTGTGTGTGGTTCTGTTTGGTTTTTAAGTGTCAGTTTTTTGACTGTGTGTTGTTTAACTGTGGACCTTCAAATATCGTTACAGCACAGATGAGAACGCTAAGAGTTCCACACTTTGTGTGACTCGTCGAAATTTCAACCAAGTGTGTACGCCGTAGTACCTACTACTATTCCGTTGAAGACCGACAGGCAGGCGACATTGAGCTAAGCTGTGAAGCGTAGCCGTCAACGACTCGTCGCCTATAAGCCTTTTCCGTTCCATTGAGTTGAGGTTTTCAAATTTAAAAAAAACATAGTTTTATTTATGCATCTGCTTATCAAATAACCTCTAAATTACCTTTTGGCATAAATACAATTCTCTTTTCAGTTATACCATCAACTTTTGTATCTCAATTCGTCCAAATTTCATATTTTCGTGTTGAAATTAAAATACAGGCGGTTTCACTGCTCCCAATTTCCCTCGAGGTCAGAAAAATATAAATTTGGGCTAAAAATTACACCTACCTTCTATCATAGGTAGAACAGTACATGTCTGCGCTTCAGTGTTATTTCAACTCGTTACAGTCAAAAGGCCCCGTGTTATATCCCAGCTCTTTCGTCTAAATTTCAGCTCAAACTGTACTTTACATTCCCCTTTAAACAAAATTAGGACGTCCAAAGTTATATTTGTCCAAATAGATGAAAATATATTCAAAAGTCAAGGCGAAGTATCCCTTAAAATTAAATTTCTGAAACCGGGATCGGCAGCTTCCATTCCGTGAAAGGAAGTCAAAGTTGAAATTTACCGTACCGTGTATTAAATTTCGGAGCCCAGTTAAATAACGTTGACTTTATTTCATTTTACTATAGGTATTTATACCTACAGTAAAGTTATTTCTAAGAAATACTAATTTGATTTCCAAGAAACATCTACGATTCGTAGAAAAGTACCGAAAATGAACACGACATTTTTTCGCAAATGAGTTTTACTCATACGGGTAGACGACATATTTATATTTGTGTTCCATAATGTTTGAACAAGATCTTACAACGATGGTTTAACGCTGAGGAACAATTAAGAAACCTGTAGGGCACAGAAAATGTTACAAAATAGAAAATATAATTTTAGTCAAAGTCATTAAATGCAAGGTTTTCCAAAAGCAGGTTTTAACACTGTTGTGATTGAACACAACAGGCATGGTTGATCTTTTTAAAACCTCGAGGACCAAAATTCGTGGCAAAATATCACTTAGATATTTACTTAAAGCTCATTCTATATTTCGTTTGGAGCTTGGCTATTTAGAATGGAATATAGAATGATGTTCGTTTGTTATTTTGATGTGTCTACCACTTAAAATAACAACAACAGAAAATTCTATAACCAAACAAGAACCACTTTAGAAGCCCGTAACATTTGCCTAAAAGTAATTCTATACCACCAATAAACTCAGTGGGTAGGCAGAACAGCCCGGACCGCGGGGAAAAGTACAAAAACGTAATTATTTTTCCATTTACGAAACACGAAACGTTCATTTAGAAGATGAAATTAGAAAAAAACATTCGCGCAAGTTCGTTTCGGGAAAGGTTCCGTGGCAACGGTTATTTTTGTAGTTGATTGGATAAATCCAACACATACAAAAGAAAACGTGTAATAAGGAATGAGGTAAATATTCGTTTTATTGTCAGATTTGAATAGTTATAACAAACAAAGACAATCAGTACTAGAAACATTTTTTAAAGCAGTTAACATATCACAGTTTTAAGTATGATCCTAGATAGGTAAAACAGTCGAAGAAGACCTAAGAAACGATGGAAGGACTATGTGAAGAATGATATGGCAAGAAAGGACTGCTGAGATGATGACCATATATATAGGGTGTAAAAGTACCCTAAACGCAAACGAAGGGCATTTGTTCTCCCCACCACTGGGATATTTTTTTTGTTGTAGACCATACCTGGGAACCTCCTAGTTACGGAGATATTGGGGGTCAAAGTTCCAAATTCACCAGCTGTTTTTGTAAATACTTGTTTTTCAGGTTATAACTTTACTTAAATTACCTCCATGACCCGTTTACTATTCAAAGCACCCACTAGCACAATGTTTTAACATAAAGTGTGATTTGACCCAAAAAAAAAGACGTTTCCCAGCAAAAAAATTTTGCGTAGGGGTACTTAGTTTGATGTACAGAATGCTTGGTTGACGGCTGTGTGATGGGTTGATTTGCACCCTGTATAGGAATAAGAATGTGTCCTATGGTATTTATTTTTTATTGGCACAAGCTCGCCACACGATTTCCAAACCACTGCAACTCCAAGTCAGTAGACAGTGACAACCACCAGAAAAGCGATACTCAACGAAGTCTCTGAAAAATAATTTAACTGACTTGGATCCTGCAACAAAATTAATAAGAGAAGAATAGCGGAGGAGTAAGAATACTATAATTTCCACTTCCCTCCATATCAGCAGCAGACAGAACATAACAAGGCCAAAAGGCAATAGGGACTTTATTATGATTAGGAATCAAATTCTGAGGTTACTCATGAAGTCATGACTCATGGTAGATCATATCACTACATAGTATAACCCTTTATAAGGTAAAGGGAATATATTTCCCACCATATTTTTCACCTCAAAAATTAAATTATTTGTTCCTGTTACGCATTCTATGATTTTACAGAGATTATTTAAAGATTTATCAATAACTCATTAAATATTCAAAAAACACAAAAAAGTAAAAAAAAAATGAATTTTTATTTTCTACCAATTATACCTATGCCTATTTGCCCTTATTTTCCGAGTGCCAGATCGTTATGCCTTATAAAGGGATAAAACAAAGTCGCTTTCTCTGTCCCTATATCCCTATGTATGCTTATATCTTTAAAACCAATATCCACGCGGGTGAAGCCGTGGGAAACAGCTAGTAGTTAATAAAATGCAAGGCATAATACCAAACTAAATACCAACTCAACAAACAAGAAATAAACTTAACTCATTTGTATATAAAAATTGGTCCTAATTCCGTTATCGTTCAAGAGCCAGCGGCCCCTAAAAGAAAGTATAGGTCTTGCAGTATTTAAATTCACATTAAGCGAGTTTGGAAAACCAAATTACTGAACGTTATTAAGAAACGGATATAAAAGGGAACTGTTGCGGTCGATTTACATTACGGTACGTTGCAATTATCTGACCAAGACGACCAAACAGAATTTAGTATAGATAAACTAGCCGAATGAATATTACAATTTGAAGCTAAACACTAGCATGTGATAACGCATGTGACTAAAAAGATTAATTATAATCAGAAGTCCAAACTCAAGGTTTGCCAAAGAGCGATGGAGCGTAGCATTTTAAATATCAAAATCACCGATCGAATTCGTAACACCATAATACGCTCCAAGACAGGCATCGCCGATGTTGGCGATAAGTCTGCGAGGTTAAAATGGGACTGGGGGGGTCACATTTCCAAGAGAGGGACAGATGGGCCAGAATCGTCACATTGGGTGCCTGAAGACGGTCGTCGTCACCGAGGCAGACCCAAGAAACGTTGGCGTGACGATTTGGACTCGTTCGTGATTGTTTGGCCAGAAACGGCACAACACCAGGAGAGCTGGAAAGAAATTGGGGAGGCCTTTGCCCAGCCGTGGGACACAATAGGATAATTAAAAAAATAAAATTATAATAAAATATGTTGATAGATGATGGATGGATATGGAGGAGTTAATGATAAAGTAACGGTTAACAAAGAAGGTGGAAGAAGAATTCTATAGCCGTTGACCTCACAACAGGGGCAAGAAGATAATGATGAAGAAGGTAGCAGGTGGCATTGAAGGGTACAAATTAACCCGTCGGGGCTGCGGGTTGTTCGCAAGAGATACCGCGGCCTCAGCACAAGGGCTAAGAAGGAACATGGGTGGTTTTTAGTCAGTAGAAGTCTGACACTCCCTTTCGCTCTGCCCAAGAGCGTGAGGGGTTATTTGATGATTTTCCAACCGCCAAAAAAAAAAAAATGGTAGAAATTAAAGAAGAAAGGTATCGCAACTGGTGAGCATGAAGTCCGGGTTCGATTCCCGGGTCGGGTAAACCTTTTTTGGGATTTCTATCACGAATTTCTCAGTAGTAGCCCGGTTGCTGGCAAGTGGCTCGCCTAACATAACGTGCTATTAAGTACACCAGCCTCTGCCAAACTCTTCTGGGGTTACAGGCGTGATGTTATATTATGTTACATGATTACTTTCTACTTTCATTCGTAGATCGAAGCCAATAAAATAAAATAAATTGTTGCCAGTAAAATAAAACGTAAATGTTCATTTTATTTGAACGTCGTAAGCGTTCATTGTGACCTTTGAATGTAACCTATTTCTAAGTTATGTTGGTTTTTATATGTATGTTTTGGTGACGTCATTTATGTAAGGTTTTACTTTTTTAATAGGGTAGTTAACAAAAAAAAAAAAAATATTAGTCTGTCAGATAGATTTCCAAAAAATATTGGACACGTATTTTTTCTTTTTTCACGTGAACAAACAATGAAGACGATACAGTGCTTTGAAAACTGGTGTGACGTCATATTCTAAGACATTAGTATGAATTTTTTTACCGGTGAGTGACGTCACAACCCCCCACTCAAATCTTTGACGTGTTTTATCTTCGTAAATGTTTATTGATTTGATTAAACAAAAAATACGTATCCAATATTTTTCGATAATCTAACAGACGGACTAATTAGAATCGTATTTTTTTTAGTCAGTAAACATCCCTATTGTTTGGCAGATAGAGTAACCACTCGAGAAAGCCAAAAACTATAGAAACTAGATTATGTTTTATTTAACAATTAATATTTCATCATCATCTGCATTGCCTTTTGCCAACTGTGTTGAGGTCGACTTCCAATGTAACCAGACGCAGATGAAATATTGACATTTATAATTTTTTTACATGACTTTTTGTACTTAAATTAATTTTAGTTTGACAATAATTGTAATATTGCTGACATAATATTATTCCTTTTTCGTGCGACTTTTGTAGTATTTCATTTAAAATTCGACAAATTGTATTGTATTTTATGAGATTTTGTATTTTTATAATTAATTTAAATTGATTGGATAATGTGGACTTTAGCGAGACTTTAAGAGCACTATTTTTTGAACTTCATATTTTGTGCCCTGTGTTCATTAATGAATGATTATTTACCAGTATTTTATATGGAGCGACTGCTAATCTGACCTCCACAACCCAGCTAGTAATACGATACCCCTTGTTAATATTGGTTGTCAGACTTTCAGGCTATTGACTACTTAACGACTAGTAACATAACATACATAACATAACATCACGCCTGTAATCCCCGAAGGGTTAGACAGAAATGTACCTAATAGTACACCCACATTTCGCCAGTTATGTTTAAGTCCCATGTAATAGGGGGCGAGCCTTTTGCCATCAACCGGGCACAAATCCAGACTCCGTAGCTGTTACTGATAAATTCCTGATGGAAAAAACCAATAACACTTTGCCCGACCCGGGAATCGAACCCAGGACCTCATGCTCAGCAGTCACGGTTGCGACCACTAGACCAACGAGGCCGTCAACGTTAACGACTAGTGACTGTCAAAATTCTCTATTGACAGCCAAACCCAAAAGGACCAACGGATTAATGTGTTTTCCGAGGCACGGAGGAAACTCGGAATATAATGTGTGACATCACGAACCGAGCGCCTGTTATGATTTAGTCATAAGCTCCTACGAATATAAAACCACCCATATTCGTTCCAATAACCCGTAGATACACAGTTTAAGATACTAATTCATTATCAACTGTCAAATACAAAATAATTATTTCACTGATTACCTCTCCCCACTTTATGATACAGCCTCCAGCTAAAACGTAGTCTTTTTTTTTGGAGGTTGGGTCATCATCAAATGACTCCTCCCGCTCTGGGCATAGTGGTTTCGAACAACCCGCAGCCCCGACGGGAAAACATAAAGCCTTAAGTAATAAAATAACGCGTATGCAAATCAACGATTAAGATCGCTAGCTTCTGAAAGTTCTTTTGAATATATAAATATGTAAATATATCCATTTAGTCCTGAGATTCTGCTGAATTTTAAATTGAAAGTGTACGCATTGTATCTGCATTGCTAGTATATTTGGCGGAGCAAAAAGAGCTTGGATTTGTATGCTAAAGTGAAGCTGTAGGAAAAAACTGATTGTTTTTTTTTGTTTTCTGAAAAATCAATTTGGTTCTCTCTGGTTTTATTTGCTACTCGCGATTTGGTCCGCAAGAATTGTCATAGCTCGGTTAATATGCATTATATTAATATAATTTCTAGCCAATAGCATTTATGAATAATGTAGCTTTCTGACAGTGAAAGAATTTTTCAAATTGAATCATTAGTTTCGGAGATTACCTCTTATATACATACTTACAAACAACTTTTATCTCTTTACAATATTGTGCAGTTGATGGGAATAGGCTCGCCCCTATCACAGGTGACTTGACCATAACTTGTTAAATATGGGTGTGCTATTAGGTACACCTCTGTCTATCACATCGGGGATTACAGGCGTGATGTTATGTTACGGTACGTAGTTCTTCTGTATCGTATTCAACTTTATTATTTTTTACTTCGACAGTATTAAATCGTAACCCTTACTGTCCTTTTATGAAGTCGGGTAAAAATAATCAGAATTGTGTAATGTAAAAGGTGATTTATAATTGAAATTTCACCTTGAAGGTTATTTCTCAGCTAATTTAGGCTCCATTTTGATTGAAGTTAATAAGTTTTGTTTCGCTAATAAACAATTTGTTTAAATGACGTCTCTCGTCTCATTAAATATGATTAGCGCCAAATAATGCTAAGATTATTTTGTTTCTGTCAATCATTTGATGTTTATTTATTGAAGGGTTTATGTTTTAAATTAATGAAGGTGCAAGTAGGAGTAGTAGACCAGGGGTACGGTTTGTAGGTACTGTGTAATTTTTAAAGTATTTTTGCCAGATAAACACAATTTTCTTTCTTTATTTTCTGTTGTTTCTTTGCATGCTGACTTAAGCCTTATTATTACAACGTAAGGTTTAGGCTAGCTTGTGCCCGCTGTGTCAAATAAAATTGTTATTGAATTGAATTGAATGTTGTGTATGTAATGTGACTGTGTGAATTTATTATTATTTCTATTATGAGTCAGGGATACTTGAATTAAATGATTTTATTTATTTATTTAGTTGCTGGGGAGTTTGTTCCGCCACTTCTTCTTTTCAGCAAAAACACTAGGAAGTGTCGAAGGGTGGGCGTTTTGGGGGACTGTCACTTGGAAATAAGTAAAGTAAAGTTTGACGTTCGAAAAGTGCTAATTATCAGCCTAGTTTGAATAAATGACTTTTGATTTTGATTTTGTCTAGACTGTAATCCACCATGAATGCCAGTGCAGGTTGGTAGATGCCACATGTCTTAGATTTTTGGAGCTAAAATTTGTTGTCAGCCTAGCACTTCACCATTTTGGGAACAGTGGTCATCATATGTCTGCCTTTTCCCAAGTATGTTGGGGTCAGCTTCTAGTCTTATTGGATGGAGCCGAATATACATATGATTTTACAAGGAGCGACTGCCTATCTTACCTCCACAACCCAGTTACTATTGGATCATAATATGATCCTCTTTATTGGCTCTTAGACTTTTGGGTCACTGACTACTTGTTACGACTGTCAAAGATGTACAAAATCAAAATATTTTTAAAATAAGCCAGTTACAGGCACTTTTGAATAGTCGAACAAATACTAAATAAATTAATCAACTAAGCTACAGTCCCAGTCACAACGCATAATAACTGTGGGTGTAGTTGCCCATTCCAAAGCGTTGGTCTCATGAGAAGAACGGCAAGAAACTCCACGGACACTCTTTTAAATCATAATATTGTTACAAAACTTTGGTTACATCATTCATGTTGAGATGGTATACCTATATTATGTGAGAACGATGTAGCTAGATGTGCACGATAAGTGTTCACTGTAAATCAAAAATACAATAAATAATGACGATACAATTAATGACATAAGTATCAACGGCTTTACGTCCTTTCCAAGGCGTTATGTGATGTTTTGTAGATAAGAAAAAAAGTTACTTTCTTGACCAGTAATAAATGTTCCACGCCTCCGTTCCAAACCCTAAATTTCAGTATCCAAGTTAACCGTAACAATGAAATCCTTATCGGCATCAAAATACCGCGAAAATTATCTCCAGTCCAATCCCCCAAAAAGTCAGAACCATTCATTTAGTCTTGACCGTCGTTTCTCAACCCTTTAACCGACAAAGGGGTCTGACAGACCCCATTAATCATTACGACACTGACACCTAATTAACAATTGAAGGTCTGAACGTCTGAAGGTTTGTAAGAGCGTCTCGGGTCAGTGGGCTAGAGGTAATCTAGTGGAGGGTTAGGTCTGCGTTACAACGCTTCTTCTGTAATAAATAGCCCGCGTTTAAGGGTTAACAGTGTTAGCTGTGAATTAGAGAATGAATTTTTATTAAGTGGGAAGGTGAAAGAAACGTTCTTTTATTTAGATTCCAGAGGATAGATGGCTTCCTCGACGCGTGTGTCCTTACATTTTATGTCCAATAATTTGGTCAATAAAAGATGTATTAAGTGATTAGGATAATCTGTGTTTATCAGTCCGTATATTCTAAGCGTGTGTGAGTGACCGCCTCATAGGCCGCGAGTTCGGGTCATGTGGCTTTTGGGACCGGGACCGCGGTCCAGTAATTATTTTTGAGTAGTATTTTGGGACTACAAGAAAAATGAAGAAAGTAGAGTACAGTTAACAAAAAAGATGATATAATATTTGGATAAATAATTGGCTTATTTTTATAATTATCCGGTCCCGAAAGCCTCATGACCCGTGAGTTCGAATCATTCAGGCGTACATTACTTTGTGTCAGTTTTAGCACGTCTCCTATTTATTTATTTATACATTCAGTGAAAGAAAGGAAAAGGAGGAGCTCGTGGCTTAATAAGAACTGCCACTCGGATCGATCTTAAGGTTAAGCTGCGTTTGCCTAGGTTGGTCTGTGGATGGGTGACCGCCCATCACATACCGAGTATCCTCCGTGCCTCGGAAAGCACGTTAAACTGTTGGTCCCGGCTGTCATATATAGATAATTGACAGTCGTTACAGGTAGTCAGTGACCTGAAAGTCTGACATCCAGTCTTACCAAAGGATATCGTATTACCTAATGTTAATGGGTTGTGGAGGTCAGATAGGCAGTCGCTCCATGTAAAATACTGGTACTCAGCTGAATCCGTTTAGACTGGAAGCCGACCCCAACATAGTTGGGAAAAGGCTAGGCAGATGATGATGATTCAGTGAAGGAAATCTTTGTATCTGGCTGCCTTGTTAGTCTAGCGGTCGCAATCGCCGTACGATTCCCGAGTCGGGCAGTGTTATTAAATTTTCTATCAGAAACTCAGTAGCATCCACGTAGTATGGTTTTGTGCCCGGTTGATGGCAATAGGCTCGCCCCCTATTACATGAAACTTAAACATAACTGGTTAAATGTGGGTGTAGTATTAGGCACATTGATGCCTTATGACCTTCGGGGGTGATCCTATGTTTTTCCTACTCCTCCGCTATTCTTTTCTGATTAATTTCGTTGCGGGATCCAAGACAGTTAAATCGTTTCTCTGGGACTTCGTCGAGCTTCATTGTCTCGGCGCTTTTCTTGTGGTCGCCACTGTTGATTCTGGCTTACAGGAGTTACAGTGATTTGGGAATAGTGTTTAGTTTACATTACAGGTGTGGTGTGATGTTGAGTAATGCTTTCAATGACGCTTCTAAAGTAACCTGTTACCCCACTAAATCGAAAAACCACCGCCGACTTCCCTACCCACCCTATCGCGGTACACCAGCGTGGTGTTACATAAGCCCAGTTGGTAACAGAAACAAATGACTCCAGCGCAATTCCACTGTGTTAATACTTATCTTAGATTCATCTTTCAAGGGTTCTTAATTAGAATCGGCCGATGAGAATTTCGCTAGTGTAATGGGAAGGGCAGACGGCCGACTTTTTTGCTGTCGGTGCGATTAGTCGAGATAAATGGCATGATGAAATGATGTGGGAAGTTGTGATGTAACTATGTTAAGGTCAAACAGCAGAGTTGGTCTTACACAAGTTTATTTTATATTTTGTGTTATATTGATAGTTTATTTCAAGTAAAACTGAAGCGAGTATTGTCGCTAGTAACTCTATTATTTGTTCAATGTATAGACTTGTACACAATTATTTGTTGTTCGTATTACGATGTCCCACTGAAGGTCAAAGGTCGCTCTGATTTTTTTTCACTCCTTGGCTTAAAACTTTAAAGGACCAAGTCTTATTGAAGGAGTAGAGCGAATTCCTCTATCCCCGACTGGGCCTGCTGCGATGTCGCTAGCCATTCATTCAGTTATTAGTTTGGGACAAATTAGACCTCTCTTCATTCTCTTACTAATCACGGATTCTATTCATTCATGCAAAATCAAAATAATATTAAAACATAATTCATCTTGCGATCAAGACGCAATGACTCACCGCAAACCTTCCAACAAAATCGCACGTCTGCACAACACCACTTAAGAAACTGTTGCGCGGAGACAAAAGGAATTCGCTGTCTGATTTATTGTAAGCTTCGAGTAATGGCGGATTTCCAGATATAAATTACAGGCAAACCCGGAGGCCAACAATTAACAATGCTGCCCTAATGTATCGAAGAGATTTGGATACAACATTCTAAGAGAATTTCAGTTCGGGATGTAATTCGTTGTTGAGACGGCACTCTAAATTGTGTAGGAGTCTAATTGATATTCTTGATTAAAATCTAGGAGGCTTGTTATTTAATTGAAGTAGCCTGTAGCTTGCTTATTGGTTGGTGATTTAAACTAAGGAATAAAATAGAGGATTTTTTAGAACAATTTTATTTGGCACTAGCATATGTGGGGAACAAGCATAACATCAACTGTAATCTCTTGTAAAGAGCAGTGATAGTTTAGTGGTGTTCACGTAGTACTACCAAGTCATAGGTCTCTAGTTCGAACCCAAGGTGAAAGAAAAAATCGTAAACCCAACATACCTTATTTTTTAAGAGGGTGGATAATCATCAAATAACCCCTCCTGCTCTTGGGCAAAGCGAAAGGGAGTGTTAGACTTCTACTTACTAAAAACCACCCATGTTCCTTCTTAACCCTTGCGCCGAGGCCGCGGTATCTCTTTCGAACAACCCGCAGACCCCAAAAAAAAAAGGGTTCTATTGAGCAATGATGAAAGATCGGAATAACAGCTTAACTTGGCAATTCAAGACCAAAACGCAGCCAATAGGTCCTATAAAATGTTCCTTAAAAAAATGCAAATAATAATTATTTCTTTAGGTTTTGGTCGTGGGAAAAATCTCGATGACTAAGAATACTTGTTGTCTTTTTTCGGCACATATTACGGTTCCAAGATCTCCGGTCAAAGGCAATTGGTGTCCGTCTGTGCAATGCCTTTGAGACGTCCCAAGAGGAAATGACGTCGTTTCCGGGACATCTGTCCTTATGGCTGTTAACTTTTGTTACGGATTCTTGCACGATCCTTGACACACGTGCTTTGTCATCTTAGTTTGTCTATTTCCTTTCTTATGTATCTCACGTTTTAGGTCTAAATTAGTTTGTGTTATTATTCATACGCTAAGCTGCTGGGCCTTGTCCGATCGTTTCTAGGTATTATATTCTTCAGATTTTTTTTCTGAACCAGCTTTAAGTACAGTCGCCACGGCATTAAGTACCAATTTTCATAATCGATTTTGATCTTAACCGTCTACATTTTATGGCTTCAAATCATTTGAAGAAACTTGAAAGTTGTAACTTTATGTATTCCGTTGGTACATGTTGGTATTTTAAACTTCAAAGTTCAAACCATAAACCACCAAACAATGGTATTAAGGCGGTGAAAATCACACGTAATTATATTGAGTTTTCTAATGATTTTTGACGTTCTAATCAGAACCCAAAAGCAAAATTCTGCCACAGTTTTATTGGTCCCAAACACCATCATCATTATCAGCCTATAATATTCTCACTGTAGGGACTCAGGCCTCCTCTCTAGGAGAGGGATGGGCTATAATCCACCACGCGGGCCCAGTGCGGATTGGTAGATGTAGATGTTACATGTCTTCGAATTTTTTGGTTCTAAGACATGCCGGTTTCCTTGCGATGTTTTTCTTCACCGTTTTGAGAGCAGCGGTGATAAAGTAATGCTCCTGCTTGGGTTCGAACCCACGATTTACTGTTCATGAGTCAGGGCCGCTACCACTGGGCCACCGCTGCACACCGGACCTAAACATATTAAATGGGAGAAAGAATATGTAAACTTACCGCCACCACAAGTAGCAGAACACAGTGACCCCGGTGTCGCCAGCCAGTGGTATCGAGGTCTAGAGCAGGAGGAGCCATCACCCCCACAGACCCCGCACTCGTCCACGCGACGAGTTGACCCCACTCGTAGGTCGCAGCCAACGCGCTGGAGACAAGAGAATTACATTAGTGTTAGTTTGTGAATATGGTTTTGTAGTGGACAGTGCAAAAACAAATATTTGTATGGCCTACAGATAGTAGTTTCGGGTCTGGGTGTTCTGTGTATGTGCATTTAAATGTTTGTAAACGCACCCACGATACAGGAGAAATTCCTAGTGTGGGGCAACGTTTGGGGCAAAAAAAAAAAATGTTATGCTAAAGCTACATAGCAAGGCGCGCGAGTTGGTACACCACCTAGTGGTTTGATTCCTTCATGAATATACCAACAAAAAAGTATTACAGCGCCATCTATGAAACAAAAGACGAACTAGCATTAAAATTCTGAAACGCGCTATTAAAGTTATTCACGACTTAAAAACCACACAGAAAACCCCGACGATAACTGTCACGCGCAAAATTTGTAATGAGGACCTTTTTACAGCCTCGAGTACTTTGACAGATTATCGATTTTTATTAATAATATTACGGAGCTTGATTATGAAGGAAATTGGAATGTCCTAGAATCATAAAACGAAGACATTACACCCACCATCTCCATCTCTCATCACCATCTGATATAACTACATCTACACTAATATATAATATTATATAGAGGAAAGATTTGTTTGTTTGTAACGAATAGGCTCTGAAACTACTGGACCGATTTCAAATTCTTTCACCGTAGGGAAGCTACACTACCCCCGAGTGACATAGGCTACTTTTTATCCCTGTAATCCCACGGGAACGGGAATTACGCGGGTGAAACCGCGTGACGTCCGCTAGTTTTTTATAAAATGATGATCAAATTAGTGGACCACTTCATAATACAGAAGAAATAAGACGATATTCACACCAAATGGGAGGATGAAAGAGACAAGAACCCAGATTTTTCGCAATACATAAATACTTATTGCCACATCGTAAGCATCACACCCTCAATGAATATTCTAAAAGGATATACGGAACCCAACGATCTGTCATGCACGGAGCAATTTCCATACTCATTTACGACTTTACATAATCATGAAATACAACCTTATTGCAGGTCGTTACAGTTTATTTTCATTTAACTCTAACTAGGCAATAAACACACATTATTTTGCAGCTGCAATGAGTTATATTGCGTTTGTAATAAGGTTTGTAATTGCTTGTTTAAACGCGCATTTCGTGAAAGCGATAGTTAAATACCTTTTGCCTATTTGGAATAATTAAATTAAGTGAATTATATTCTAAACCTTTTGTGTTTACCATCAAGACAGTAATTGCAGTAAAATTCCTTTCATTATACTGCGTTGTTGGTCTAGTGGTTGAGGTCCTGGGCCCGATTCCCGGGTCGGGCAAAGTGTTATTGAGTTTTCCATCCGGAATTCCTCAATTGTAACCACGTAGTGTGCATTTGTGCCCGGTTGATGGCAATAGGCTCGTCACCTATTGCATGGGACTTAAACGTAACTAGCAGAATGTTTTTGTAATGTAATATTAGGTACACCTCTGCCTAACCCTTCAGGGATTACAGGCGTGATGTTATGTTATGTGTATGTAGATACATGTACACAACAATGATACTTGTGTTCGCTAGGACAAACAGACGGAAATGAAAGCGTTAATAATCAAAATGTTGCACTGTCAGAAATTCAAATCAGACACTGGCGGAGCGTTCAAAATTCAACAGTACAACACTTTTATTAAGGCTTTAATTTGGGTGCTGTGGGTTGTACAAAGGGCTAAGAAGGAACATGGGTGGTTTTTAGTCAGTAGAAGTCTGACACTCCCTACCGCTCCGCCCAGAGCGGGAAGAGTCATTTCATAATTTCTCACCCTCCAAAAAAAAGGCTTTAATTTAACACCACGTGACCACGTGTTCATTAAAAATGGTATTAATAATAATATAATATTCTTCTTCTTCTCGAATTGATGGCTAAGATTTTGTCCAACCAGTATCAACCTGGACAGCTGGCGTATGCCTTTTTTTTTTTGGGAGGTGGGAAATCATCAAAAGGGAGTGTTAGACTTCTACTGACTAAAAACCACCCATGTTCTTTCTTAGCCCTTGCGCCGAGGCCGCGGTATCTACTTCGAACACCCCGCAGCCCAACAACCATTCAAGTCCTGCACTGCAATTGGTTGTGCACGACGGGCAAGAGAGGTGTGGCATATCCTGTGTTGGGGTTCCACACTCGCATTATTTTAAGATCGGTCGAATACCCCGTCTAGCCAAAGTGGATCGGCAGCGGCCAATTTAAAGCCGTAGTCAGTTTAATAAGATTTTCAGTATGTAGATATCAGTTGACGGCACGGTTGGCGCAGTGGCTGAGAGATTGGACTGCTGCGCTGCGTGTCGCGGGTTCGATCCCCGCTTGTAACAAATATATGTATGTCCTACAGGTAGTTGTTTCGGGTCTGGGTATTTGTGTATGTGAGTTTAAATGTTTGTAAACGCACCCACGATACAGGAGAAATTCCTAGTGTGGGGCAACGTTTCTAAAAAAAAAAATTATTAAGCACAGTTAATAGCCTAGTAGGGTTGACCGTTGAACTGCCAAGTTATAAGTCCTGAGTTCGAACCCAAGACACGCACCTTTTTTTTATTAATTTTTTTGGTGGGTGGAAAATCATCGAATAACCCCTCCCGCTTATGGGCAAAGCGAAAGGGGGTGTCAGACTTCTACTGACTAAAAACCACCCATGTTCCTTCTTAGCCCTTCATGTCGAGGCCACGGTATCTCTTGCGAACAACCCGCAGCCCCGACGGGACAATTCGCATTTCTCGACGGCATGTAAAGTCACGTCAGAGGCCCCATGTGCGATACGAAAACCCTAATTTTCATGTGCCCTGATACCAGGTACCACCCGAAAAAAAAAGTAAATTACCTATTCCGTACACGTTCTATATTTATATTGACCTAGCAATTGGCTAATCAGTTATAAAAACACGCTCCTGACAATGTTCCAAACAAAAAACAAATCCACTTTCAAAATTAGAATCTTACTGCCGTACTCAGAGAGCTTTAATGTTTACTTAGGCCATCACTTAGTAAAGGTTTTGACAGTTTTGTCATACAAAAGTATGTCAAACCTTTACTAAGTGACGGCTTAAGTAATCATTAAATATCTCTGAGTACCACAGTTAAACGCCCAACCTCTTTTACACAAATCAGCTACTGCAATCAGTACCACCAATATACCGTCTGTAAGAATATTCGACACCCACTCATTCCCGAATCAGGTACAAATCTCCACAGCCCCTACGTACATTCAGAATAAATCCTGAAAATCAGTTGGAACCACATTCTGGGCTATAAATTACATAGATATGTACCTCCTGGGTGTCTCATCGTTTATTCAGACCTCTGAATTCGGGGATCGCGTTCGTACACTCTCGGAAAATTTTCCGATTATCATAATAAAGTAGACGCTTGCTATCTCTTTTTGACATGCACAGTTTGTTCTAGTTAGAAAGGGATGGTATGAGGTTGTTATTGAGCTTTAAAAATATAGGGGATTTGATACTTTTATTTGTTAGTCCTGGTAGAGATATATTGGAGTGCGGAATGGAGTGTCCAAAGATGGGCAGTTAGGGGCTCATGTTTTATTAATCGGTTGAGGGCTCTTGTACTATTTTGTCGTAGGCAAAGGGCGATCGAGTTATGAATTCGTTTAAGAGATTTGCTGCATAGCTTTAAGAATAGTATTTACTTACTTAGTATAGCATTGTGAATGAGAGTAGGTATGCATCAAGGGGTTGTTGCATGCACGTCGGGGCTGCGGGTTGTTCGCAAGAGATACCGCGGCCTCGACATAAAGGGCTAAGAAGGAAGGAACATGGGTGGTTTTTAGTCAGTAGAAGTCTGACACTCCCTTTCGCTCTACCCAAGAGCGGGAGGGGTTATTTGATGATTTTCCACCCGAAAAAAAAAGGGGTTGTTGCATACCTACTCCCATTCACAATGCTAATGCGGGGGCATAAGCAGGGTTTTTAAAATAAATTATCAAGATATAAAACTTCTAATAAAAATCATTAAAAAGCTTCTTCACAATGTTCAAGTCTGCTAAAAGTCGACCTACCAAACTTCAAAAACACACACATATAAAACTGCAAACTTCGTCTTCAACGCTGAAGGAACACGAAGTTAACATAAAACCATTGACCAATCAAGTCGAGGCAAAACTTCGGGAACACTCGTAAGTATTCGTAACGCACCGCACGGGATTATGCAAATACCACTCCAGAAGTTTCCACTTAAATAATATATGAAATTATGCAAAATACGTCGAAAAGACGATGAGTTCCGAATCACAGTTGTATCACTTTTTGAGTGGTTTTGCCTCCAAAATGCTTCGTCTCTCGAACATCGAAAGAATTTGGGGATTTTGCAAAATGGCTTCCATGAAAACTTTGTAGTCCTCTAAAGGTAGTTTCGAAGTTCAAAAAATAAATGTCGTTGATACGTCAAAAGTACTTTTTTCATCGATATGGTCTAACATCTTACATAAAACTTGGTACTTGACTTAGTTAGAAACTTTCTGATTTTTCCTACAGTTAGGTCGAAAATATTTAGTTCATTGTTAAAGTCTAGATCGTTGGGACCTATGAATACGGAATTTGTGGGAAAAGTTTGTATTCAAGCCCCTTGTGAAGGCATAAACTGTTCGATTTGCTTTCATGTAATTTTTTTGTTATGTTCAAGAATCGAGGAATGTTTGAGAGTGGTGCAATGAACCGAAAACATTGCTGAAAGTGATTTTATTAAATAGACTGAACCTTTTTCGAGAAACTCTTTGCTTTGAATTTTTATGCCAATTTTTGAGGTGTAAACGAACCCTTTACGAAGCAGTCAACCAAGCATTCTGCACACTTAAAATATAGCAGAGAAACGACTTTTTTTTCTAAAACTCAATGCAACGCAGCCAAAACATTGTGCTGGTGAATTTATTGAACAGTAAACGGGTCATGAATGTATTTAGGAGTCAAATAAATACCGAATAATTTCTAAAAAACTAGAAAACCTAATGAATCAAAAGTATCTTCTTTCAATCATATTTAAACTAAAGTTTTTGCACTGTTAACATTTTATGTCGAAATTAGACAATCAACGAAATGATGCCGCGGATATATAGTGTCATATTACATGAAATTTCTTATGAACTGTGATTGTGTTTGTATTGAATATATTAAAATTAAACAGGTAAGTTTTTCTACTAAAACTTTTACTACAAAAACCTCAAACTAATCCATTAACAACAATAACATTGACCATGACGTAATCTCATACAGTATCACTATATTTTTGTTCTGCCCGAATAACAAAAAGATGTTGAAGGATAAAACTGGGGCCATAAACTAAGTCGTGAGTGTGTGCTGGGACCTGGAGCCGAGCCAAAACGGGACTTTCTTACAGTTCACTTAAGATCAGATGAGGTATAGACAGAGTATGTAGATAGTCTTGTTTGTGTTGAGGCAAACAAGGATATGGAAGATGAATTGGTTGATTATGTTTTTGATTTAGTGTTTATTAAAAAAATGTGGACTGTAATAATAGCTACCGCTGAACGTGCTTTGCGAGGCACGGGGGGAACTCTGTATGAAATAGGTGCTGAACCCATTCAAAGAACCACATAGGCAAGCATAGCTAAAACTTTTTGGTGGGTGGAAAATCATCATATAACCCCTCACCTGCCGCTCTTGGGCAGAGCGAAAGGAAGTGTCAGACTTCTACCGACTAAAAACCACCCATGTTCCTTCTCAGCCCTTTATGTCGAGGCCGCGGTATCTCTTGCGAACAACCCGCAGCCCCGACGAGCATGGCTAAACCTAAAGATGAACTCGAGCGACTGTTATTATTTTGCCACGGGCTCCTATGGTGTTGTTGGTAATCTAAAGGATTCGTCTACTATTCTCGTTATCAATTCGCACTTCTATCTGATAATGTTAGTTAATTTAAGGGCATACCTTAAATTAACTTTTATTGTAAGCCTGAGACTAGGGACCAGGGAAGCATGACTTAAAAGGAAACTGGATTTCTGTAGTGAGTGAGTTATGACTGTATATAGGGTGTAAAAGTACCCTTAACGCAAACGAAGGGCATTTGTTCTCCCCACCACTGCGATAATTTTTTTGTTCTAGACCATACCTGGGAACCTCCTAGTCACGGAGACATTGGGGGTCAAAGTTCCAAATTTTTCACAGCTGTTTTTGGAAATACTAGTATTTCAGGTTTTAACTTTACTTAAATTACCTCCATGACCCGTTTACTATTCAAAGCATCCACTAGCACAATGTTTTAAGAGTGCTTCTTTGAGTTTTACCGTAAAATGTGATTTTTGACCCCAAAAAAAAAAGTCATTTCCCAGCAAAAATTTTAGCGTAGGGTTACTTAGTTTGATGTACAGAATGCCTGGTTGACGGATGCGTGAAGGGTTCGTTTACACCCTGTATAGGGTGTAAAAGTACCCGTAACGCAAACGAAGGGCACTTGTTCTCCCCACCACTGCGATATTTTTTTTGTTCTAGACCATACCTAGGAACCCCCTAGTTACGGAGATATTAGGCGTCAAAGTTCCAAATTTTTCACAGCCGTTCTTGTAAATACTAGTTTTTCAGGTTATAACTTTACTTAAATTACCTCCATGACCAAAGCATCGTCTAGAACAATGTTTTAACAGTGCTACATTGAGTTTTACCGTAAAATGTGATTCTTGACCCAAAAAAAAGTCGTTTCGCAGCAAAAATTTTTGCGTAGGGGTAGGTACTTAGTTTGTTGTACAGAATACTTGGTTGACGGCTGAGTGATGGGTTAATTTACACCCTGTATAATGTTGATGATGATTCGAAGAGGACAATATCTTCCTATAATTAAATATTTACTGAAAACCAGAGCTCTTCAAAAATTTTAATGAAGCATCGACCGAACAAAAACAACAGTAATCAATAGTCCACGAACAAGAAACCTTTCAATCGAAACTCAATTCCATTGTCATACACAGAGAGTCTTCATTCACTTCCCGAACAACTGATTAACGTATTTAGGCACAAGATTGTAAATTCGGGCGTCCTTTCAGAGGGAAACAAGAGTGAAAAAACTACAGTGTATTGAAACCTCCTGACACAATGGCGGATGAGACCTGACATCATCAGGGGAATGAGGACGCGAAATAATAAGGCTGTTGTTTTGGTACAAGTTGGGGGCTGCAGCGAGGATGAGTATTTAATGAGAAGAAAGTATTGATATTCGTTTGGTAAATGACTTCAGTATTTCCCCTGACATGTACCTACTGTTTTGACATGATCACATGGCTATATTACAATTTAATTTTACTTTTCTCTTTTTATTGACTTTGATTTATATTGCTATTATTATTAATTAATTTGTATTATCTCTTTTTATATTTTCTGAACGTTTTATGGTAAAAAAGAAAAAATACTTTTCAATTTAAATAAGTACCTACTTATAAAAAGTGTTGCATGTTTCCAAACAAAACAGTCGTGTGACATCTACAATATCAGTATTGATCTCAAGTATTTGCAACTCAATTGAATACTTTTGGGATATAAATATGAATTTCTTCGAGAATATGACGCTGCGAACTCGCAAAACTCGTTCACAGTCAAAAGTTCAAGCTGTTATTGACCCATGCACGTCAAATGACTCGACGTTGAACGGCACCACCAACAGCTTACCAACAATATCCGATGATGAGAACGAAGAGATTCTAGAGCTTAAAAAACAAGTTAACCAGCTTAATTCAGATCTATTAAAGGCTCACGAAGTGATAAGCCAGTTATCGTCCGAGAACACAAAGTTAAAAAATACCATCACATTTATGAATGAGAATAAACACGAGAATACCAAGCAGTCTACTCCTAACAAAAAATCACGTTCGTCCAAGAAAAAGATTACTTTGCCCAGCACTACAGAAAATGAAGCATCAATATTAAATGCATCCACCCAAATAACACCGAATTACATCTCGTCACAAGCTTCTAAAAATAACATAAACAAGATACCTCAAAAACAAGGAAAGAAAATATGCATAATAAGTGGCAATAAGGAAAATAAAATATTATCTATAGCTGAAGAAACGTTCGCGAAGTATCAACTGTGCCACTACCTTACACCATATGGCGGAATAAACGAACTCATCAGTAACATCAACCTGAAACTTACGGACTTCACTATGGATGATTACTGTATAATTCTTATAGGGGAAGAAGACTTTCGAAGAACAGATAATTATTTTGATTTGATTATAAAAATTCGCGAGACATTAATGCCTCTGCATCACACTAATATAATATTATGTTTACCTACCTTTAAATTTAGTTATTATTCGACTTTGATGTTCAATTCAAGAGTAGAACTGTTTAATAATTTACTGTACCTAGATATAGAAAGTCACAACTATGCACTATTGTTTGATTCCAATTTTGATTTAAAATACGACAGTACTATGTTTTCAAAAAATAGTGGTGCGATTAACAATAATGGAATATCTAATATTTTTAAAAATCTTCAAGGTATTGTTCATAATAATTCTCTTGATATTTCGTTAATCTCTGACAGTGTCTCAAACCCTGATATCAATAATTTGTCAGATATCAAACATCCATCATCTCCTTGTGTTGAAAATTTTGTTGCCTCGAACATTGAAGATAATAGTAATTTTTTTCGTATATAATCACATAAATGTACTTCATCAAAATACAAATGGCCTGATAAGTAAATCGGATCTATTGAGTCTACACCTACATGAACTTGCCTGTAATAATAAATTTGTTGATGTGCTTTGTGTAACAGAACACAACATGAAAGAAAAAGATGATGTACACTTATATATTCCAAATTACACACTTGCAACATGTTACGTTAGAAACAGTAGAAGAGGCGGTTCGTGTATTCTGGTAAACAATAAACACAAATATAAAATAATCAACTTAAAAGAATACTGTTGCTGTAATGATTTTGAATGCTGCGCTATAGAATTAATTGAACATTATATAACAATTGTATGTATTTATAGATCCCCAAAATTCAAAATTGATAATTTAAATTCCTTTTTTTACCAATTCGAAGGTATGCTTAAAAAAATATTATGTTATAATTCTAAAAAGAAAGTTATTATCTGTGGGGATTTTAACATTGATATTTTAAAAAATACAAAATCCTCAACACAACTCGAAAATCTTCTTTATAACTATCGCTTGAAATTGAGTGTTCGTCAACCAACTCGATTAGATAGTGGTACCTGTATCGATAATATAATACACAACATCAGAGGCAGCACTAGCGAGGTGTTGGAGTTAGCTATTTCCGACCATACAGCTCAAATCACAAAATGTCCTGTTAAAAAAACTTGTACACTTACACATTGGTATACTTTCAAACGAGATTTTTGTCAAGAAAATATGCTTAAATTTAAAAATGCTCTTAAAAGCCTTACTTTTAGTAATGTTTACAATTGTACAGACCCAAATGATGCATTCCGTGAATTTAATAGCTTGTTTAAATTGTTCTACGATCTTTGCTTCCCCATAGTTAGAATTAAAAATGAATGCTCAAAAACTCCGAAATGGATAACGAAAGGTATAAAACTTTGTTGCAAACGCAAGCGTGAAATGCTATGGCAACTAAGACGCCAACCAAACAAAACAAATAAGAATATTTATACCACCTACTCTAAACGTCTAAAATTAATCATCAAACTAACTCAAAAGACGCAAAACAGCTACTTCATTAATAACGCTGACAACAAGGTTAAAGCAACTTGGAGAGTTATAAACTCAACTAAAGCTAATTACCCAAAAGAAAATCCTTCTAAAATTCTTACAGCTAATAATGAATACATCACAGAACCAAATAAAATTGCCGAATTGTTTAATAACTATTTCATAGACCAAGTTGAACCAGTAAACAAACATAACCACAACGATTTTACATCTTCATCAATTAATTCCAACCCAAATTCAATGTTCTTAGCTCCGACTGATCCTCAAGATATACATAAAATTATTATTGCTCTCAAAAATACCAACAGTTGCGGTTATGACGAAATTGTAACACGTGTAATAAAAAACGTAGTGACAGAGATATCTCCAGTCTTTAGCTATGTTGTAAACGTGTGCATAGATAGTGGAAAATTCCCTGAAGATTTAAAATTGTCTATTATAAAACCTCTTCACAAAAAAGAAAATGCACAACATTTGAAAAATTATAGACCTATTGCTCTTGTACCAGTGTTTTCCAAAATAATTGAAAAAGTTATTTACAACAGTCTATATTCATTCCTTGAAAAAAACAATCTTCTAACTAAAGAACAGTATGGTTTCAGAAAAAACAAAAACATTAATATGGCCATCTACCAACTAATCAATAAAATTATCACAAACATGGATAACAAAATCCCGGTTTCAGCTTTATTCATGGACATGACAAAAGCGTTCGATTTTGTAGATCACAAAATCCTCCTCCTAAAATTAAATAAGCTTGGAATTAGGGGCAATGTCTTAGAGCTAATTAAGTCTTACCTAGTCAACAGAAAACAAATAACTAAAATAGAAAAAGTATGCCCAAAAACCAAAACTGAAGAAACCTACCTATCAAATCAAAGATTTATAAACTACGGCGTGCCTCAGGGCAGTGTACTAGGTCCGTTGTTATTCCTATGTTATATAAATGATATAACCTTAATTATAGAACATCCCATGACTCTATTTGCTGATGACTGTACCACAATATTTATAGGAAAAAATTTAGAAAGATATGAAAATGAAATAAATAATAGTTTAAGTTTAATTATTAAATGGTTAACCAATAACAACCTAAATATTAATTTCGGAAAAACACATGTCATGCATTTTAACCAGCGAAGCAATTCAATAAATCCAAATATCAAATATGAACAAAACATAATTGATAAAATTGACAACACTAAATTTCTAGGGCTTTGGTTAGATCAACACATGTCATGGAAAATACACATTGACCATTTAATAAAAAAACTTAACCAATATTGCTATGCCCTTCACAATCTAAATAAAGTCGCGAATTGCAATACCGTACTTACTGCATACCACGCATACGTCTCCACAACACTGCGATATGGAGTAATATTTTGGGGTAATTCTACGGACAGGGAAGCAGTTTTTAAAGCCCAAAAAAAATGCGTTCGTGCAGTATGCATGATACAAAACACAGACAGTTGCAAACCATTCTTTATTAATCTAAAATTATTAACACTCCCATCCCTTTACATTTATGAAGTTGCCATATTTATTAAAAATAACCCTAACTTATTCGAAACCGTATCTTCTAAACGCCACCAAGGTGCAATAAAATCAAAATCCCATCAAACAGCCCTTTACTCAAAAAGTTTCCTAGGAATGACACCGAAAATATTTAACCAACTTCCCAAATCCATAAGAGCAGAGATAGATTTTAATAAATTCAAAAAAACCCTCCATAATTTTTTAATTAAAAAGGCATATTATTCTATTAATGAATACTTAGAAGATAAACAAAAATAGATTTTTATTTTATTTATTATTTTATCCCTTTTATTAGCTGTAGTTCATTAAGATTGTTTCCCTATTTTGTATTGTTTAAAAATTGTTTTTGTTTTATGTATATTTTATTAAAGATGTAGTATTAAGTAATTAATTATAATAACAATAGTTTTAGACATTTTTTATTTTTTATTTACGTAAAAACTACAGCGCCATCTGTTATCTGCCTACACTAATTATGTGTAAACATTATTTTTTGTATGCCTTGCAAGGCAGCACATAGTGATACGTTACTGCTTTTTAATAACACCATGTACTATTTTACCTATGTGTCACAAATAAATATTTTTGAATTTGAATTTGAAATTTGAATTATGTCATTCTTTAATAATTATTTTTCTCATGTTCAGGATTATTTAGTTTAACTATTTTGAGCCTTGATTTATTTTCTACCAAAAAACATTTGTACGCTCTCGGGCATAACATAGCGCACTCATTATTACCTACTTATTACCACCATTATTGTACGTATGTTAAACGAATGAATAAATGACTTATGACTTATGACTTATGAAAGATTTGACCTGTTGGTAACTAAAAGCAAGTAATATCAGCAATAGCATTTTGAGGGTTGTCTCGTGCAACCGGACAAGTCCTGTATTTGTGCACTGGATTTCTGTTCACCTAAGCGGGAACAGAAAATTATGGTCTTTAATGAATTTTATTGTGTTTTTTTTAAATTATATTTTAATATGTTTTTTTACTTTTAGAATGTTATTATTTATTATATTCACATTTTGATGAGTTTTTTTAATGTGTTTGTAATTTTGGTGTGTTATTATAATTTTTATTTATAATTGACATTTTATTGATTTTTAATGTGTTTGTATTTTTCGAATGAGTTTAACTATGATGGATTTGAATGATTTCTGTGATTTTGTGATTAGTATAATTCTCTAATTGAAATTGTAAGAATATTTTTGCCTGAAATAAAACACAATTAATTTTATTTTATTTATTTTTAATACTGGTATTCAGTCGCCAACAATACGACAAACTCAGAAAGCTAGCCGACTTTTCAGAAACCCTATACGATTCAGAGTATTCCTATACTCTTCGGCTAACTTAACCTACTGGTTATAAGGGCAGACCAAGCGTGTAGGCTTTTTTATGATGCAAGCATACCACACTTTTGCCGAAAATCTGTAACTCCTGAAAGCCTCAATCAACAGTTTCGACCACCAAAAAAAGTGCTGAGGCAATGAAACTCGACGCAGTCCCAAAGAAAAAGTAACGAAAATAATAATTATTGGATTAATACATACTTTTCTTTCGTTCTTTGGGTGGTGTGAACATTATTTATGTCTACCTCCCTCAAACTAGGCACGTACAAAGTAGGTTCAAAAGTTATTATGTCTGAAAATACACGAGAAAGTTGAAATAGACTAGAGTATTTTATCTTCCTTTGCATCATCATTATCAGCCTATAATGTTCCCACTGCAGGGACTCAGGGCTCCTCTTTAGTGCGGGTTGGTAGATGTCACATGTCTTCGAATATTCTGGTTCTACGACGGTTTCCTGGCGATGTTTTCCTTCAACGTTTTGAGAGCAGTGGTCATGAAATAAATTACACAAAGTAATGCGCCTGCCTGGGTTTGGACCCACCACTTACTGTTCGTAAGCCGAGGCCGCAACCACTGGGTCAGACTATATCCTTTGCATACTTCATAATTTTGCTAACTTTGATTATATTTCTTCGAAGATTATCTACTTATGCTCTAGGCAGAAAATAGTCCACGAAAATGAGTAATTTCATAAATATTATTATCTTTCTCGCTCCCTCTCATAACCTGCACCACATTGAGTAGCGCGAGGCCTCGGTACGCCTTTGTCCTAGGCACGACGTTTGCTCCCGTTTTTTAAATTAAAACTTTGCGGCCCGGAATGTTAAGCTCGTATACACAGCTAATATTTCCTTTTGCCAATCATGTAGCTTTGCATTTCGGCCTATTAAAAATAGACTGAAATGTTGCCTGGTCTGTATTGTATGATGTGAGCAATCTGGCTTATGGTACTTTTATATGTTGTCCCGAAGATTTATTATGCAGAAACTTAGTTGTGGCGGTCAGGCAGTCGCTCCATATAAACAGGGTAGTTAACAAAAAAAAAATTATTAGTCCATCAGATAGATTTCCAAAAAATATGGGACACGTATTTTTTCTTTTTTCCCGTAAACAAATAATGAAGACGATACAGTGCTTTGAAAACTGGTGTGACGTCATATTCTAAGACATTAGTATGAATTTTTTTACCGGTGAGTGACGTCACAACCCCCCACTCAAATCTTTGCCGCATCTTCGTCAATTTTTATTGATTCGATAAAACAAAAAATATGTTTCCAATATTTTTCGATAATCTAACAGACGGACTAATTAAAATCATATTTTTTTTAGTCAGGAAACATCCCTATTACAATGAGACATAGGCCTAAACAACCACCGATTCGGGTTTTTTAAACACTTGACGACATTGCAAAGTTAACGGAGGCGAAGATGGCTAGACGTACTTGACAGATTGGAATCTGGTAGTAACTGTACTAGTGTAAAGACAGGAGAGCAGCAGTGGCCCTGTGGTGGCGGCCCCGACTTACGAACAGTAAGCCGTGGGTTCTTACCCAGGCAGGCACATTATTTTATGTAATTTATTTCATCAAAACTGCTCTAAAAACGGTACGGTACGGTATAACGGTATATATTAGAATATTATCATAAGACTCAATGTATCAATGCCCATAATTATGTGCTGTGGGTGAACCTTAAATAAATAAATAAATGAAAATATCGTGAGAAAACTGGCATGTCTTAGAACCAAAAAATTCGAAGACATGTGACATCTACCAACCCACACTGGGCCCACGTGGTGGATTATAGCCCATTACTCTTCTAGAGAGGAGGGCTGAGTCCCTGCAGTGGGAAGATTATAGGCTGATGATGATGATGAATTAAAGACAGAGTTGTATGGATTAAGGTGAGTCATTTATGCGAACGAAGATTGAGAGAAGTAATTTTATATTCCTAAATAACTTGACCTCTTCTCGCACTGTAGATGTTTATAAGCTAACTCCTTTATTTCAAGAGACGGTAACAAGATTGCAATCACGCGGTTAGACCACTGCGTCCACTAGTATCCTGATAGCATTGTGCAGAGGAAATCTAGTTTTAGAGTTTGCAATGAAGATTTTCAAAATAATTTTAAAATGTTAAATGATAAGAACAATAATAATACAAATAAAAAAAAATAGGTAGGGTCGACTAGGGCATAAATCCAGACTCCGTTCCTGCTGCTGCTGAGAAATTCCTCGTAGAAAAATTCAATTATCCGACCTAGAAAATAATCGAACTTAAGACTTCCTGTACAGTTGTTACACTTGCGTGCTTGTTTCAATATCAGCAAAATCAATAAGACTTAAATTCCTATCTCTATAAGAAAGTAAGGGGTTTTAACTTTTTTGTATGGAAGCTGGCATATCGACCCACCGCCATTTTGATTTTTTTTTAGAAATCACGGTCCACGATGAAATTGGTATGTATGGGTAAGGGACACCTAGACGAACAAAAAATGTTACTTGACATGGTACCTCAAAGGGTCACGTTATCGAGATATTTAAAGGTAAAGATCGACATATGAATACATAGGTTGATATGCCACATCGGTTCTATCCCCTTTGCTAACGAGTTAAGACATGAAATCTCTATAATACACTCAACACTAAAGAAATAACAAAACGAAAAACACATATTGTTGAAGAAATACCTAACGTACCTCCCATTATTTTAGTCCGATTTTTAATACAACTGCAGTAAGAAGAGAATAGATTAAAGTCTTCCATTATGTTCACTTCAACTTGATGGGAAAGGAAAAAAAACATTTCAATGGATATTTATTTTCTGTTTTCCAACAAAAAAATGCTTGTAAAGTATTGTTCTTTACCGAGGACCTGGGCCAAGAGTAAATAGCTATACAGAAGCTCGAGTCTTCAAAACGAGCGAAAACGTACGCACACACTTCACGTAGGTACAACAAGTGCAAGAGTACTCTGGATTTGTTTAAGATTTTCACGCACACATAAATACGCCTCACATACAGCGAGGGCAAATAAATGCACTTGGGGCTTTCATTTGTTTCAGATCGCCGTTATTACGTATCTATAACTGCAAACTATTAGATTTTCTCCTATTTCCGTCTGTCGCGCCGCAAACCGTGTAGCGGTCAATCGGGGCATGTTCTAATCAACTTCTTTCATACTTTTCTTTGCAGTCACTCTCCCAAGGCGCGTGTCGTTGGAGTGTAACCCATGGCCAAGAAGTTAAACTAGCTAGTCCACTTAGACTTAATTTATGTAAGCTGCACACTCGCAACTAGCATTTGGATAAAACGCCGTACGTAGGCGTCAATGTGTGCGTGTGCCTGTTTTCGCTCGTCGTAAGAACCTAGCTCTCTGTACATCTATCTACTCTGCGTCTCACTCGCCTGGGTATACAACGTGGAAGCAATATCGTTATTGGAATTATAAATTCTTGTTTAGCGCGCAATAATGGCGATGGTTTATGTTCCATAGAAAGTTTCTCGTAGATACGAGAATGTTGGTTTCTTTAAAATTGTTGTATCTTAGAAAGAGATGGGATGAAGCTGTAATTTAGGACTGTATTTCGTTACTCCGAAGTTCGAAATACCGATGTACGGTATACAGAAAGTTTGTGACTCCGAATTACGTGAGTCAGAATGTACGCTATGACGAAGTACGTTATTCAGAAAGTTCGTTACTCCGATGTACGTTACTCCGAAAGTTTGCTACTACGAAGTACTGTATTCAGAATGTTCGTCACTCCGATGTACGTTACTCCGAAAGTTTGCTACTACGAAGTACTGTATTCAGAATGTTCGTCACTCCGATGTACGTTACTCCGAAAGTTTGCTACTACGAAGTACTGTATTCAGAATGTTCATTATCGCGAAGTACGGAACTCCGAAAGTTTGCTATGACCAATTACTCAATAATAATTGAGAATATTTCTCTTCGAGATTCTGAGAGAGTATTTCGAATTAGTCGAATATTATGAATGTACACAATGTGAGGATAAATGATCTATAACAGTGTACAAATAAAAAATCGTAATTTAAATAAGTAAAAGCAGTTTAATCAATTCAAAATAATCTTAAAACATGGGGTAATAAAAAACTATAGTAACTTTTTTATACACTAAAATTGAAAATAATATAATTTAATTGTAATATATAAAATGAAAATCAAGATTTAAAATAAATGATGTATGCCAGACCGCGTAAATATTCCTTTAAGGAAACGGTGTCTTTCTTGACCATAATTATGCTCTTTGATCTTGTTTGTGAGCTATTTCTTTTGCGTTTCGTAATGTTTGTCGTTATTCTTTCTATTTCCAAAATGGTATTTTATTGTTCTTTTAATAATTTTACTAATGTTTTATATATATATTCTACTTTTTAGGGTTCCATACCTCAAAAGGAAAAAACGGAACCCTTATAGGATCACTCATGTAGTCATGTGTCTGTCTGTATGGTCGACCATCCCCCCCCCCTTATCTCCGAAACTACTGAGCCTAAAATTTTGAAAAAAAAACAGAAATTAGTTCAACGCTTATAAATTGTAGAAAAATCTATAAGAAGTCTATGGTGCTAAAGTTACATAGAAAATCTCTCAATATCTACTACAATGGTACGGAACCCTTCAAGTCCGACTTACACTTGGCCAGTTTTTTCTATTGAGCAGACTGTTTCAACGGTTGTGCCAATTTTCAATTGAATTCTGTGTAGTTGGTATATTCATGTTTACGCAATCTAACACAGACCACATCCGAGGAGGGAATCTAAAGTAATAATAATGATCTAATTTAAAAAAAAAAAACTTTTAAAACCTATTTGCACAATAATCATCATTAATAATATTTGACTTATTCGAAATACTCTCTTAGAATTTCGATGAGGAATTTTCTTAATTATTATTGAGTAATTGGTCATAGCATACTTTCGGAGTTCCGTACTTCGCGATAATGAACATTCTGAATACAGTACTTCGTAGTAGCAAACTTTCGGAGTAACGTACATCGGAGTGACGAACATTCTGAATACAGTACTTCGTAGTAGCAAACTTTCGGAGTAACGTACATCGGAGTAACGAACTTTCTGAATAACGTACTTCGTCATAGCGTACATTCTGACTCACGTAATTCGGAGTCACAAACTTTCTGTATACCGTACATCGGTATTTTGAACTTCGGAGTAACGAAATACAGTCGTAATTTAGCTGTACCTGTAGACCGTGTGATGACTACAGGTAGAAGAACTTCTAGTACATACCTTTCTGTATTTGAACATTGATTCACATATTTAGATATAATATGGTATGAGCAATTGAGCATGTGATGCGGCATCTACCAATCCACACTGGGTACTTATGGTGTCGCGTGGATTAAAGCCTATCCCTCTCCTAGAGAAGGAGGTCTAAGTCCCTGCAGTGGGAACATTATAGGTTGATGATGATGATGTGATGCGGAGGGATGAGCAGAATTATGCAAGGAAGTTTTGAGTATGAATGTAGATGGGTTTAAGAATAGAAGAACACCAAAAAACAATGGAGGGACTGTGTGGTGCCGGCTGAGGTGACGAGTAATAGAAAAGTACAGCACCTGATAGTATTTTCAATGTTTTTTCAAGTACACCATCGACAGCACAATGATTTCATTGAAGAAAATGTTTGCTTTATGCCAGAAAAAGAAAACAAAAAGGTTAAAAAACTCCAAACGGAAGCAAAAGATTCAAAGATCTGAACATTAATGTACAACACTACCAAGTTTAAATCTTCCAAGTCTCTCAGACAAGTTGATTAAGCAAAAATATGTAGCAAACTTGGTACAATCAGCCGTCGGCGACGAATTAGCATACAACCGTCTTGCCGTCTAACTGGCGAATTTGATTATAATTACCATACCGGTTTGACAAAACATCGCCAAGTGGTTCGCAGTTAGTGTTAGGATCGTTTGGATGGTGTTTTGGGTAAGTTATGCTGTGTTTAGCATTGCTGATCTGATAGTTTTAGTGTAAGAACTTGTGTTTTAGCATAACATAACATTTATGCATGATTTCTGCAAAAGGCACGCAAACCGGATTCGGGTTTGCGTGCCTCAGTGATTTATATCACTGAATTCAAACAACAACCTTAAAACAATAGCCTCAAGGTAAACCACCACCAGTTAATTGCTAGACCATTTAATTCAATACTTCATAATCCAGTTGTAGATAATTAATAATTGCCAAAAGCATTGCTGTAGTACCCTCCAGTCATTTGTTTACTAACAAAAGGGCACTTCGCTCACTAGAAATGCCTTTTCAATATAGAAAATCAAAACTGCGGTAGAGACCATTTATAAAATCAGTTTGAGAGGTTTCGTGAATGAAATAGGTGGCGAAATGTTGGTAGATATTGGTAGGGAGGGATTTTCGGCAAGAGATACTTTTGGATACTCATAGTGATTGCTTCGGGAATTACTTTGAGTTTATTTGTGTGTACGTTTTGAATTCTGTCTGGAATTAGAAATGAACTTCTTGGTAGTTAAAATAAAGTTATTGTATTTTCGAGCTACGGTGGCGGCCCCGACTTACGAACAGTAAGTCGTGGGTTCGAACCCAGACAGGCGCATTACGTTGTGTAATTTATTTCATCACCGCTGCTGTCAAAATGGTGAAGGAAAACATCGTGAGGAAACGACGATTAGTTTAAAATTATGCTAACAACAGTTGCACAAAACTTGGGCCCAAACAACCAAAGTAAGACATGAATGAAAAGAGTAAAGGGAGGCCTTTGCCCTGTTGTGTGACACACCAGGCTCATAATAATAATATCATGCCTCTTAGGCAAAGGTGTGAGCTAGTAATGCCCTAGTAGTAAATTATTTCCACGAATGAATGCTGCCCATCCTGATTAGCCAATCTTGCTGACCAACTTCTTTACCAGTTGATGTTCACGAAAAAATGAGAAGCGTGCTGATGACATGCTCTACTGACTTTAGTGTTGATGTTCTTCAGTTGAGTTTAAAATATGTTTGTTTACGCACCTACGATACCTATAGGAGAAATTCCCAGTGCGATGTACGGGAAAATCGCGTGACTTCAAGCATAATACGCCTTAGCTACTCTAAAGTTATATCCATGAGTGAATCAAATAATAGAAAATTTAAAAAAGTCAATTTGTTTTGTGACTTAAAGATCTGTGTGTCCGGATCTGAAATCTCTCGGTGAAAATCTTTGAAAGCTTCTGTTGAAAGACGCCGTCCAACTGTTCGCTTTTAGCGCTAATATTCAAAACTACTTGGTGGAAACACCGAAAGCGCAAAACCGTTCAGTTTTATTTCGATTCGAAAGGTCAAGGTTTATTTTGAAATGTTGTAAGTGGCAAAGAAAATTACATATTGTTTAAAGCAAATTATATAATTTAAAGTGGGATTGGTTTATGAATGATGATTATTCGGAAACTGAGACATAACATTATACGTGAAAATTTTTTTTTTCACGCAGCTAACAATGGGGGCGTAGCTAGCAGCTCTGCCTTGCGTGTTGTTTTTCAATAAACTAGACATAACTATATCATCTCTTATGGTATATGAATGTACAATGCCCCCCATTATTCCATACGTTTTCTATTCCAAGAAAAATATAAACGGCAAACCGATACACCTGTATGTAAAACAAGAACTCCATAAACTTCCAACGCAAAGCTGAAGAAACGGGTTATTTATTCATATTTCTGAATAAACCCGATACGTCTCCCTGCGAAATCTCTAAGATACGAAAATAAAGGCAAAGCGATACCTTATTGAGAGTCCAAGAGGAAGCCAGCGAAGGCCAGAAGTCGGGAAACTCAATAACTAATACATTACAATCTGCTTACATTTCAGGAGATACAAATTGAATTCGGCAATTTGACGCCCCTATTGCATTATGGATAAGGTGTAAAATTCAATAGGATTTTAGTTTTGAAGGTGCAGACGTAAGGTGGTTGGGTGAGTGGATGGGTATCACACCGTAAGGTTTGGTTTTAAAATGCTGGTGGGATTATAACTAAGGAAGTAAGTTAGGAAGCTGTCTTATTATCTTAGCAGCACGATTTTCATGATAATCCGAGTTACATAGTCATTTGTAATTTCGGTATGGAAAAGGTTTACTATTTTTGCTTAGAACAAAAAAAATAAAACATACAGACGAATTGAGAACTTCCTCCTTTTTGGAAGTCGGTTGAAAAGAAAGAGAAGTCTTTAAATAAAAGATATAAAACAGCAAATAGCTTCCCCAGGCACAGACACATTCGCAAACATGCTTGATTATGCTAATAAAATAACTCATAACAATTCAAAGACATAAAATGAGCAATTCAAAGCGTTTGCTGCGTAGGACCCGGTTGATAACACGACCTCCAAAAACAATTAACTTCAGAAACACCTCAACCTAAATACCACCTTCCAAAATTACCAAGAATTACTGCAAAATCCACTTAAGTCAGTTTAAATATTTACAATTTTGATACTAATCTATCTAAACAGGGTTATTTAACAAGTCAAATAGATTACCTCGATAAGAATAAGCCTTGTAGCAGTACAAACAATGAAATTAATTACAATTATTAAGTAGCGGACCCCAGAAATTCTTAAAGAGAAAATTCCCGTTTCTACGTAGATGGAAGATTCCAAAATGGTGTACCTTTATCAGAGTAAAATGTTACTGAATTTCAAAGTTTATTCATTTCCGTTATGAATTCATGATTGCAAATGTTTTTTGTGCTACTGAAGATATTTTAGGTTTTTACTTTTCTGGGTTCAAGAAAGTGATGAGTTTGAAAACTACTTAACTTAATAAAGGTGATTTTTGTACGTGTACAAGGTGTAACATATCAAACGCAAAATCTCCCGTTCTTATATTATGCACATAATTATGTTCTACGATTTCTTGAAATTTCCAAAAAAAGGAGATTGAACATTTTGTGGAAACTGACTCGACCAGCTTTATAAAAAATATTGTACGCGGATAACTGTGAACGTGTGGGAAAATAACCTAAAAACTATTTTCATCCAAAATCAGAGACCGTTGCTTCTACTTTCTTAAACTTCTTATGATGGTGTGCTTCTTCTCGCCAGTTGTTGAGGAAGCCATCCAAGGCGTCCCGCCATCTTCTCCTCGGTCTACCGCGACCCCGTCTAGCTGTGTCAGGGCTCCAGTCTTGCGATATTCGGCCCCACAGCTGCGGCGGCATCCGGCAGACATGGCCTGCCCAGTCCCATTTCAGTCTCGCAGCTTTATAAGCTACGTCGGCAATTTGCGTTCTGGAGCGCAGTGTGGTGTTTTTTATGCGGTCACTTAATTTTACATTTAGAATGCTGCGCTCCATCGCTCGTTGGCAAACCTTGAGTTTGGACTTCTGAACGTTAGTCAAAGACCAAGTCCACCTCCAATCAGAATGTCAGAACGGGGAGAATACACATTGTATGTCCATTAGCTTGCGTTTTACGCGTCCTAAAATCATCATCAATTTATTTAGAGCTGGTGTAACATGTCATCCTCTTCAATATTTCTCAACTATACATAGGTATCATAATTATTCTAAAACAAGAATATTAAAAAAATCTGTTACACAGCGGTGTAACTCCTCACGGAAAAGTAAACCTTTTGGCCGTCGGGTCCCGTGTCAATACTTAAATCAACACTTCTGGATCCGTCTCAATATTCAAATCTGTTGCCCCGACCTTCGCAAATAAACTTAGGTTTTGTTTTATTGCATTATTAGACTCTGACCCTTTTATTTTGATTCGGGGAATGGCTAATATGAAAAAGGGTGTTTTTGAAGGGTTCTTTTTTGGTTCAATATAAAAATGACACTGCCGAATAGTTACCTGTCAGCTTATTATTAGCAAAATATTCATTTGGGAAGACATTTTTACTGTCAAATGTTCGAAATCTGGTTGTCATCATCATATTGATTTCTTGTCCTGTGTGAGACCAATAAATACTTTTTCTTTCTTTCTTTCTATACGTAGACAGACGTAAACCACTGCTGGGTATGGGCTTCTTGTGCAAAGCCTTACACTTCTATTGCCACCTCATCCAGGAAATACCCGCAGTTGCAGCAATGTCACCGGACGGCCAATACTTCTATGTTACGCCACTCGGATTTTGGGCATTTTAATGACAATCAATGATAATGTAAGAGTATGCTAAGGTAGTGTGGCCACGTGGAGCGGATGAGTAAAAGTCGATTAACGAAAGGTATTTACAAGGCAGATGTGAGTGGCAACGCCGCCGGGAGGGGACGCCCTAGAAAGACATGTTACACTAATCTTATTGGTAACGTTCTTCAGAAAGAACAGGTGCGTAGTACCTACTCGTAACCCCATGAACACCCTCACCATACGGCTCGGGTGTTCAATTCGCCTCGAATGCAATAACAAACTTTCCGCACTTGTATCAAAATGTACTATTGTCGCAGATACATGACGTGCAGGTGCGCACAGAATGGCAAAAAAAGACAATAAACATACTACAACGCATAACAGACATGATATTTATAAATGACAAAAATATGAGTTGATTACATAAAAATATTTGTGTGATAAAAAACAAAACTATTCCCAATGTACCAAGTCTACATGTCATGACAAAATTTTCTGACAACAGCTAATTTAAACAAACACGCATACAGTAAATTATAATCCATACGGAACTCAAATCGGAAATTATGTTAAAAAGTTCTCCTAACACGTGTCCTCTGGGTACCAGTTATTTAGAATCGAGTTAACCCTACATTTGTACCAGTTTTAATCTACTTTTATGTTTAGATTTAACTTCTCAAAATTCGAATCCTTTGGGGTCCTACAAATGGTAATACTTTTTCAATACACTTCCTCGAAAACTAGCTCTTATTGCACTACTATTAGGTTCGACATACAACATATTTCGCACGCGTGCAGTAATCTTATTTTTCCGCAACCAAGGGCGGGAAAGAAAATTACCACAGATAACTATACTTTATATTATGTCCAAATCGATTAAAAAATAGGAAATTAAAAAAAAAATTATTAGTTTTATTTTTTTTTAATTTCGTCATTTTGATTTGCGCCTTTACAGCATAAATATTTTTTGAATATTAAATTATGTTTATAAAAAGAATACAATAAATAAACATGATTATTTTAAACAATTATTTACTTTTATGAACAAGTAAACATTTATTTGTGTTCTTAATTAAAAAATATTTGAATTTTATATTTTTCCTATGAGGTTGTTTAGTGGTTTCATACCTTTGCTTCTTCATCAATCTGGCGAAATCAAACCGCGGAAAAAAAGCAAATGAAATCATAGTCTCCTAAAAAATTATGATAAAAGTACCTATCGTTATTAGTTAACTTCTTCGAAAGTGTATTGAAAAATGTCGTTTGATACACGTGGGAATTTGTTATTGCATTTCTCGACCCCATGAACACCCTCGCCATACGGCTCGGGTGTTCAATCCGCCTCGAATGCAATAACAAACTTTCCGCATTTGTATCAAAATCTACAAAAAATGTACCTACTACTGACAGCACTCACTGACGTTCGACCACTTTTCAACCTTTTTAACGCAGGGCATCATTATCTGCCTAGCCTTTTCCCAACTATGGTGGATTCGGCTTTGAGTCTAACCGGATACAGCTGAATTTCGAATGGAGCGACTGCCTATCTGACGCACAAATCCGAGTGACTTGGTAAAACGATACCCCTTGATAACTCTGGTTGTCGGGCTTTCGGGACACTATCGGTATGCAACGGGTGTTCACCCATCCACAGACTAACCAAGGCAAGCGCTGCTTTACCTAAAGATCGATCCTAGCCGCTGTTATTATTTAGTGACAACTTCGATCCTTATAACTCAGAGCTGTATCCAGTTAGACACGAAGCCGACCCCAACATAGATTGGGAAATGCTAGGCCCAGAAAAATGCCAAAAGAACGCGCTTTAGGAACGAATGAAAGCTCTTTATCTGCCCCAATCCTTTTAATAAAACAAACATACTACAAAAATAGCCAACTCAAAACTAATGACAATTAGTTTCACAAAGCAACGAGGTTGCTGAAAAGCAAAACTTTTAACTTAATAATTAGGCCTCTACCTCAAACAAATACATTTAAATCCGTCACAATCACATTATGAAGTGTGGCTCACCTAACTAGTTATTTCCAAACGGTATTTTAGCATTGTTTTCATACAAAAACAGCCTATTTATTCTCGTGTCCGCTGGCAAAGCATAACTAACTGAATTACTGCACCGTGGTGTTATAAGGGGTGGTGGTGCAAGGTAGAAGTTAGCGCGATATACAACATTATTTTTAGTAAATTAACATCATCATCATTTTAGCTGAAAGACGTCCACAGCTGTAATAGGCCTTTTTTTGTTGAGCGGTAAAAAATGCCTACGCATACCGCACCGTCCGGGGAGACGGCGTAGTTATGTGGAGCTTGCATCCACCAAAAAACACTGCCGTGGACCTACTCCCGCCTTGTTGGATGGGCCACGAGAACTGACGTTCGCGACACATCCAGCGCAGTCCACCTCCAGTCCCCAAGCTCCTTTGGCGATGTCCGGGGCCCGGGCTCACCTGAGGCATCACCACCACTCATGGGAGCTGAAATAGGCCTTCCCCAAGTGTCACCACATTGAGCAGTTCCGGTTTTACTAAATGAGAAAGCTGAATATAGTTTGTTCAGAATTAGTAGCTAAATCGATTTCAATATATTTTACACCATGTTAAATTAAGCGCGACTGCTGAGCATTCCTAATTCGGGCAAATTGTTTTCTGATTTCTTAATTTTTTTTTTTCACAGTACCAGCCACAGAGTCTTGTTCTGTGCCCGGCTGATGGCAATACGGTTCGCCCCCTATTTATTTTTTTAATGTCTTAAAACTATGCTACTACAATATTGTTCTAGCCACTCATTGAAAGCCTCTCAGGGTTCATATGCGTGCTGGCGAGAAGTTCATTTAAACATTAACATAATATATTTTTATTGTGACAAACACATAACTGGCAAAATGTGGGTGGGTGTTCGTGGATTACAGCCGTGATGTTATGTTATGTGCTAAAAAAAAATGGCAATTTTTTTTTACATAACATAACATACAAAATTAAATCCGCTCCTGCTCCTCCCTTACGCCAAACCGGCGCAGTCATTAAATATTCACCACGCAGCGCAGCGCACTGAAAGCTAGACATCCCACCTCTGATAACGACTTATACTTTTAACGAAGATATATGTGACGTTCTGATATCACACCACTACTCATACATTCACGATGCAATTTATTTATTTAAACAAATTGCATCCAGTAAAATTTTCCAGTAGTGGTACATAGGCGGACTCAATGCCACAAGACATGAGAATGTCTTGTGGCATTGCCAGTCATTTCCAGTCATTACCAGTCAACCTTAGGGTTAGATAAGACAACTTTTTGATAGTACTTAATTATACATACACATACACAACACACTAACACACAATCAATTATAACATTAAAATAAACTAATAAATATTTCAACAATTACTAAAAAAAAAACCGGCCAAGTGCGAGTCAGACTCGCGCACCGAGGGTTCCGTACAAACCTGTAGGTATATAAGTAAAAGTTATGGTATTTTTATTGCTAAATGAAATCCATAACATAACAATGTGGAAAGCTGACGGTACCTTGTCAATACATATATGAAAACATTATGTATGTTCGGAAAAATCTTCATCTCTTTAAGAAGAGAAGTGATAGACATAATTTTAATACTAGAAATAGGCACAATTTGGATCAATCTCGGTTTAGATTGGCTAAGGTACGAAATTCTTTTATGGGGAATTGTGTAAAATTTTATAATAAAATACCACTGCAAAATTATTAAAAATATTTTTATTATATGATATAACTAAAAATGTATACTTTTCGCAATTTTTCCTATATCTCTGCTATAAGACGTTGCTTCATACCAAATTTCAAGATTCTGAGTTCACGGGAAGTACCCTGTAGGTTTTGATTCCCTTGCGAGTGTCGAAAATTTGCGGCATAAACGGGAGTATCTTTTGATCGCGTTGACTTAGAAGTTTGATTTTTTCACAGCTCCAAGAGACCATAGACTTGAGTATTTGATATGAATTTCAGCTTGATACCTCCACGCGTTCCTGAGAAAAAAGGTCTTGACAGACAGACAGACAGACAGACAGACGGACAACAAAGTGATCCTATAAGGGTTCCGTTTTTACCTTTTGAGGTACGGAACCCTAAAAAACAAAAACCTTAAGGCCTCATTAACGGACACGCGGGGCATCGTCGCGCGGCGCGTTGTGCGTTTTTAATTCAAACACATGGCGATGTATGAAAACGTTAACGATTTCAAACGTCGATTTTACGAGAAGCGGTTTTCCGCTCGTTAGTTTAAAATGCAGCGTTCGTTGCGGTGGACGCGCCTCTCAGTAAATAAATAAAAAAGCTCGAGACGAGCCTTCTGCACGCGCCGCGCGACGCCCCGCGTCTCCGTAAACGAGGCCTTTCTGTTGTTAAGTTTTTACTAAAGTTCTTACTATGACTCTGGGGGTGGGAAATCATCAAATAACCCCTCCCGCTCTTGGACAGAGCGAAAGGGAGTGTCAGAATTCTACTGAATAAAAACCACCCATGTTCCTTCTTAGCCCTTTATGTCGAGACCGCGGTATCTCATGCGAACAACCCGCAGACCCGACAGGCACGTTGTACGCTGTGGTGCTAGTTTCTTCGTGTCATTAATATAAATTGCATGTTTAGTTCAAGACAACATCTATACACGGTGGTACATTAAGTTATACATTCCCAGTATAAAATGGCCTCGCTTTGTAAAGGTCTCCTATACAATGACAATTACAATTACACATATGTACTGCTTACTTATATTTTAATTGCTCGTCGTGCATACAGGATAGAGTGAGAACAAAAATTAATAAGATTCAGATACAAAAATTAATAAGATAAAAAAAAAAACCAAAATTAATGTTGATATTAATTCATTAAGATTCTAAATCTAAATATTAATATTTAGTATCAAGTGCTACTAATGTAAATATTCGTATGCCGCGTCTAGCGGCGGATATGTCGTGATCAATACCATTATTCTGTAACAACCTTGTATCTACCATATCCCACGAATAAATGTCTTTGTCTTTGATAGCACAGGAATGTCTTTCTGGTTCATTGTTATTGTCACATGCGGCGGATGACCCCTGGCATTCTAACAGCTTTAATTAACTGACTGAATGACTTTTAAACATCTACAAATGATAGCCAGAAGTGCTAAAACCAACTACTTTGTGGCGACAGTGACATCTATCGCAACACATGCGAAGTAATTCGCTAATCCTATATCGCGCTATCAACTTTATCCGCGACATTAGCCTATATAGAAAATCCCGACTTCAATATGTGGGGCAGTTAGCCTACCAGACACGACACCCTGTCTGGTCGGAGGATCTTCCCTTTTCTATGGGGGATGAGGAACTTTACACCCTGTTCCACATACCCCCCAAAACTTAACGTGCGCTTTCCGAGGTACGGAGGAGACTCAGTGTGTTGGTGTGTTACCCATCCATTGACCAACCTTAACAAACACAGTTTCACCTTGAAGTTCAACTCAAGTGGGAGTTATTATTTAGCCACCAGTTCCTCTCAATAATAATAATAATTTGTATTAGCAGCTTTACAGAGCTTTATTTCTAAATTCTCATCTCAATGTAGCGCAAAAGCGCTTTATTTCTCAACTATTACATCGGCCATGTTTATCCCCGTAGGTACCCAACGTTGTCACGCTTCGAATGCGAGGCGACGTGTTAAAAGAAGCGTGGTTATTGTTTATTGGCGCTCGGCGGTAAACACCCGTTAAGGTATGGTTCTAACACGCGAGCTCTTGATCATAATCACGAGCTTTTGTTTGCCCTTTCTTTTTTAACGCTGCCATAGCTGGGAATCCAGTTCACTCTTTCAGGTTATTTTTTAAGTTTTGAGTGTGAATGTGGATTGCTTTAAGAATAGGGAAATAATAACTGTGAAAGATGGAGGAGAAGAGATTCATGAGATGACAACCAGTAGTGAAGTATGGAAGGAGATATACTGCGCCAGTTCCTAAATAATTTGGGATAAGTGCAGTAGAATGATGATGATGATCATGTTCATTAAGTATATTATTATCAGAAAGTAAAGGAATGTTGAACGGAAGGATGTGTCATAGGTAAAGAATAGCACCATCCCATAGCTACCCGTGGGTGTCGTAAGAGGCGACTAAGGGATTACCAGAGAATGGGCAGCAGCGTTCTCTGTGCCTTCGTAACAACCATACTGCGATCACCGACCCGCCTGCCAAGAGTGGCGATTATGGAAAATTCCCTTCTGGGGGAGGCCTATGTCCCGCTGTGGACGTCTTATGGCTGAAATGATGATGATGATGAAAGGAATATTTGGATAGGCACATTCGTGTCAATTACCTAGCTTGAGCGGTTTGAGGACTTTGAGGGTCTTCTGCACATGATCATCATCAGCATTCTGCGGCCCTTATCCCAATTTATTTAGGAACCGGCGCAGCATGTTTTCTTCTTCCATACTTCTCTGTTACGCATCATCTCATCAATCACCTCTTTTCTAGACTTATTATCCTTCACACAGTACACTCATCGACTATTTGGTTTCTTCCTCTACTCTTATACACCTTCACATTCATACTCAACATTTTGCCACTAAAATAACAAACATCTAACCATCCAGCTAATTACAAGTAAGTGTTTCCAAGAACACCTCTATTTAACGTTAAATAATCAAAGATTTTCGCATCGCGTGCTACGAAGCCACATTTCAGTTTCCCATCTTGTTCTCGCTTGGAAACCGCACATTAAGCCGCACTTACATACGTACGAGACGTATTCACGGGACGTTTTTGAAATGACACGTTTTTGCCACAGAGTAAAAATATGTAGTAGGCCCATTTTCTTTTGTGACTAGCCTACCTGACCTCCACAACACAGTTAGTTCTGATGATTATAATAGCTGCCTGCCAGCTGACAGTGGTGAGGAGTTGTATGGTGCCCTTTTATAGTATTTATTAGTACTTGTAAGTTTATTTGATCATTTTGAATAGTTACAATGTATATAACTTTGCGATGACACAATAATATAAATCGAACATATTAAAACTATTACTATAACCTATGTACTAAAGTAGTATCTACTTTATGTACCGCCAAAAATATTGTTTTAGTGGTACCTATATAGGATACACAAAGATATCAAAAAGTATGCATAGATTACCTAATTCCCCAAACAAAATAGGTATTTTAGTTATTAAGCTACTGAGAAAAAATTTCTTCTGTGTCCTCTCAGACACATAGAACGTGTAATTCTGTTGAAATATTAATATATGCGCGGTCTAGTCGCAACCGTGTCGTACTTGACTAATATCAATCTTGGAATGTTATTGCAGAAGATATTTCTTGATATTATAATGTCTGGTACGAAATTAAACTGCGCAAAGAAACTGAAGTCGGCCGTAGCAAAGAAAATCCCTTCAGATGGAGTCGTGGGGCTTTTGGGACCGAGACTGCGGTCCAGGATTCCATCTAAAATATAATTTAGTTGTAATATCCTATACAAATATTTACTATGCCTTTAACATTCAACCAAGAAACCTAACCCTTAATCTTAAATATTCCCTTATTATTGCTATCAACTCCTAACCGTTGAGGAGTTGTACCTTCCATCATCAGCGCATCCACATGAGATTAGGATCATCAGACGCAAATACATTATTATTTTATTTTTACAAATACAATATAACCTAGTGTTAACTGGGTTGTGGAGGTCAGATAGGTAGTCGCTCCACGTAAAATACTGGTATTCAGCTGAATCCGGTTAGACTGGAAGCAGACCCCAACATAGTTGGGAAAAGGCTAGGCAGATGATGAGACGCAAATACATGAACAGATTTAGAAAATATAAATATATGGAAAACGTAACAAGTGCCTATAATATTTGAGGGATGTCCTCGATTTCCTTGGGATCCCATCATCAGATCCTGACTTGGTGACAGTTGGACCACCTCGTGAGTATACTGTATCGAATACAGCAAGAATTTTGAAAATCTGTTGATTAATGTCGGAGATATCCGGAAACAAAAAACATACAGACGAATTGAGACCCTCCTCCTTATTCGAAGTCGGTTAAAAATACCGAAAATTTTCTTTGGTGCCATTTGGAATTTTCATTCGAACCTAATTTTCGCAAAGGAAGCCAGCAAGAATCGGCCGAACTCCTCAAAAAAGTACCATTCACCTAAAAATACACTAAAATCACAGTTTTACATTTTACCTGGGCACAGTCTAAGGTTGGTAACCATTTAACACGATACGATCTCCACTTGGCTGTAGACTAACCCCAACAACCCAATTACTGACGGATAGCAATGTCCTAAGGTTACACTAGTAGTCGATGGATTGCGAGTTTGTAGCGACAGGCGTTGACCGGTTTAAAGGAGCGAGTAATCGGTGTGCAGTTAGTTGCCAATTTACTGTTTGATGCAAGTTTAAAACCCCGAAGCATGAAGTAGCGCAATTAAAGATGTCATGTGAGTTTAAACTGGTGTCTTTTTAGGGTTCCGTAGCCAAATGGAAAAAAATTAAACCCTTATAGATTCGTCATGTATGTCTGTCCGTTCGTATGTCACTTTTAAACTAACAGAGTGAAAAATCTAAAAATAAATATATGCTGTAGACCACAATAAAAACTTTCAATAAACATTGGTTTGAATAATACATAGTAAATAGTTTTTGAGATATAGCACATTTAAAAAACCGCACATATTACTTTGTCATTCATACAAACACTATGAAAACACTATATACAAACTTATCACAAAATATGTTTTTCTGTTGCCGCTTTAACAAGAAATAATACAAATTATTTACTGCGATGGTACGGAACCCTTCATCCGACTTGCACTTGGCCAGTTTTTTAAATTGATCTTGCCAAGCAGGAAGGAATATTTAACACAAACAAATGAACACTTAAAAATGATTAAAGATTAATTTGCAATAATAATGTTGGATAAACTTGTTTTATCAAAACGAAGTGAACGAATAGAGAATGAAAAACCATGTTTTTTGAGTTCTCTATGATTTTAAATCTGGCGAATTATAGTTTAGAAGTCGATGGCAGAAAAAATTGAAATTTTTCCCTATTTTGTGTTTTTTATAGGTTCAGTTATAGGTGCTTTTTCGCACTTTCGTGGTCCTTGTCAATTTTCAAACCAAAATATATAATTCACTGTACCACAGATATACTATGTTACATAATGCAGAGACAGCTTGTCCTCTCTCTGTGATACAAAATAATTTAATATTAATAATTAAAACAAACAATGGAATTGTCAAAACAAATACATGATGATTGGGCTTAAATCTATGTGCCAATAATGAATAATTAAATGCCTACCAAAACATGAGTATTTTATTGTGCTGTCTATCGAATAATTGATTTATTTTAATACGAAATTATGGATATTATAATAATAGTGCACGTTAATATTTTGTAGTTTATCTGATTATTATGATATCTCATTATTTTCCGACTACTGACTTTTCAGCAGTTGTGCAAAGGTACTCATGGGTACACCACTGCCTAACCCATCGGAGACTACAGACGTAATGCTATTTTAAAACTAATTGAAACCACAAAAACATTTTTTCATGATTACCCTCAAAATTGTTAACTATCTACATAATTGTAAGAACATTACCATGTTTTAGGTCACCGATTCCTCTACGTCCACGTGCTTGATTATAATCATGAATCAACTCTCAAACTCAAATAATTTATTTCAATTAGACAATTACAGGCACTATTTAATGTGAAAAAAAACATTAAAAAACCGGCCAAGAGCGTGTCGGGCCACGCTCAGTGTAGGGTTCCGTAGATAATAAAATATTATGTAAACGAAGTTAAAAAAAAAATACGGGCAAATGAAACTTGACCTCTGGATTGTATAGGCGCTCATACGATTCAGGGACCAAATTATATTGGTTAACTGCAGTTTCCATCTGTTGTTTCCATCCAAGTTCAAAATAATTTTCCTAGAAAGTCCTTATAAAGTTCTACTTTTCAGATTTTTTTCGTATTTTCTAAACTTATGGTTCAAAAGTTAGAGGGGGGGGGACGCTTTGTTTTTTACTTTTGGAGCGATTATTTCCGAAATTATTGACATTATCAAAAAATGATTTTAGTAAACCCCTATTCATTTTTAAATACCTTTCCAACAATATATCACACATTAGGGTTAAAATTAAAAAAAAAAACACTTCCCACTTTACATATAGGGGGGCTACCCTAATAAAACATTTTTTTCCAATTTTTATTTTAGCACTTTGTCGGCGTGATTGATACACATATTGGTCCCAAATTTCAGCTTTCTAGTGCTAACGGTCACAGAGATTAAGCGAGGACGGACAGACAGACAGACAGACAGACAGACATGGCGAAACTATAAGGGTTCCTAGTTGACTACGGAACCCTAAAAACAGCAAAGCTACATTCACCATCACAAGGCATAATAACTTGTGAAAGTAAAGTACTGTACCTAGTTGCCCATTTTAAATCGTAAATCTCTATGGAAAAGAATGGGCAAGAAACTCCATGGACACTCTTTTCCTCTAACGGAGAGGGCGTACGTGTCCAGTTATGGGAACATAATTTAGGCTGATGATGTGATGCTGCAGAAGGTACAGTCAGACGCACAACTTACTAATAACTATTGCCCAACGTCGCGACTGTACCCAATTTATCTACTGATTACATATTCACGTCTCTCACAGGGCTGGCATTTAGTTAAAGTAAATTGGTATTTTGTTCAAAGGCCTGTCAAGATCTAGAAGTTCGTTTATGTATGTGACGGGTAGGAATTGAATATTGCCTAGGTAGGTAAAGTATTTTTTCTTGGAAACTTAAAATCAGCTTAGGGCTTATAATTGTGGTTAGCGTAGCGTGTTGTTAGGTGGTTTCATGACCTCAAAAAGGGTGGCTGGGAAAACCAGAATGGGGAGGAGAGACTGCTTAATATTTTTCGATAGAAATAAAATCAGGTACACCTAGATTTACGAAGGTGCATACGCTACTTATGACTAGCAGTGACTAGTAAATGATAAATTGGTTGATTTACAATAATCTTAAATTCCAAATTGCACGTTATCGTACGCTCATTTTATTTTGCTACGCGAATTGGTAAGGACAAAAACTTCTCCTTCCTCTTGAATCAGTCTATCTATTTTAAAAAAACCGCTTCAAAATCCGTTGCGTAGTTTTAAAGATTTAAGCATACATAGGGGCGGACAGACAGCGACAGTGACTTTGTTTTATACTATGTAGTGATAGTGATAGTGATGAAGTGATAACGGTCACTGAAAGTCATTCTAGTTGAATTTCTATTAATTTTCGTTTGCAGCCGGCCCACAATCTGTCTACACTAGTTTTACAGATCTTGAATATTTGTATGATGGAAACTGTGTCCGAAGCCACGTCCGTAGTTTGTTCGTACCGGTGACCAATCCGTATAATTATAAGGTATCATCATCATCATCATCATCATCATAAGGTAGACATCATCATCATTCTCCTCTCCCTTATCCCAATTAATTTAATGTCTCCTTTTTCTACACTTCTCTATTACTCGTCGTCTCAGCAGCTTTCTACCCATAAATAAAGTCTGACTTAGAAAATAAACACGGAAATTCTTCGAAAACCTGGTAACGTTCAACCCTACAAGTAAAGCCCTGTTTGAACTCGACATGTTGGTGTAGGTCCCAACTCTCGCCCGTCCAGAATGGCCGCTGACAGCCTTTCAGCGGCCATTGCCTCCTACCTTCGTTTGTATGCTATATTTAGAGTAGGTAACGTACGAAACTTTAATGATTGGCTTTGTTAAAAGGTAGGATCTAAATATATAATATCGTTCTCACCTCACAAATTATTGTTTAATCTCAACATGAATCATGTAACCAAGGTTTTGTAACAGCATTTTGATTTTTAAAGAGTGTCCATGGAGTTTCTTTTCCATTCTTCTCTAAAGAATCGCTTCGCTTGCTTCGCTTTGGAATGGGCAACTGCAGTACTTTCACACGTTATTATTCCTTGTTTATGCTTATGTTTATTATGTTTATGTATATTTTAGCTTCGGTTTTTTTATTTGTTTTTCTAACATTCAAAAGTGCCTGTAATGGTCTAGTTGAAATAAAATATGCTTTGAGTTTGGCATCGTGATGTATGTGAATTACATAATGCAGTGAGTGTTTTATCCCTCTGAAAATTCGATTCAACAAAAGTGAAAATCGAAAATCGCTTGACTTTGACGTTTAAAAGTCAAAGCCAAACGAAATTGATAGCCACCAGAAAATGCACCCTTATTAATTTTGTTGCAAAATGACAACCATTTTGTTTAACTTTACTATTACCAATTTTATGTATTACGCAAATGAGAGCAGCAGTTACCTTTAATGGCTAAATTAATAATGTTTTTATTCAAATCATTAATTTTTTGTTAAAGTTGTGGGTTATCATCGCCAAGTAATACACAATAAAAAAAAATTTTCGACACAATTTAATACTTTTTACCAAAAAAACCTACAAGTTCTTTTCCGAATTCTTCCGGTAAATGATGGAGTTATGAGGTAACAAACAATAAAAAAATACATCCCTGTTGAGAACTCTTTGTTTTTCGTTTTTTTTGTACACTTTCTAGGATTATGAAACGAATACATTCTCCAACACTCAAGCGATAGAACTAGTTTCTTTTCCAAACCCTAAAGCAGAACAATCCAGAAACTTCTGGAACTCAGTAGGTACTAACCTGACACCTCCCATCGATGCACATGTCCAGACTGCCCGGCCGACAGCGGGTGCCATCAGATACCCTGGCCGCTAGCACTGCTACCACCACGCGATCTTCATCGTCGAGGGACACCGTCTGCGAAGTATGGTGGAAGTTAATAAATGTATAATGCGTTTTCCGAGGCACGGATGAAACTCCGTATGCAATTTATGTCGTCACCCATTTACGGACCAACCCAGGCTAGTGCGCCTTAATCTCATCAAGTCTCTCTGCTGCTAGTATTTAGGCACGAGCTCCTCAATGTCTAGCATGGTGGAGCTATTCCTCACTTTTTTTTTTTTTTTATCAGCCTATATTGTCCCACTGCTGGGCAAAAGCCTCCCCCATAGCCTTCCACTTTTCCCTCTGTGTGGTTTTCCCCGTCCAATCTGTCATAAACGCTTCTAGGTCGTCACGCCAGCGTTTCCTAGGCCTCCCTCGGCGACGACGCCCGTCTTCTGGCACCCACTGGGTGACGACTCTAGCCCTTCGGTTCTGATCCATCCTAGAGACATGGCCCGCCCAATCCCACTTCAAGCGTAAAATTTCCTCACTCTCAAAAGTAAAATTTACAGAGTACAATTATCGTTACGTAGGAATTTTAAAAGACGTGAGTAATGCAAATACGTGTTTAACTTACGTGGTTTACCTTTAACAACATCGACAGTTAAACAAAGCGATCGTCGTGCAAACTAGCGACGTTGCATTAATTTTCGTTAGCAAACACGTGGTCGCGCCAACAGACAACAAAGAAGTGGTAAATAAACTATTTAATAATGCAGAATGCGATTGATCGGTTTATTTAGGATGCGGAGTACGGGTTGAGAAGTGGAGGGAAGACTATTCTTTGCCCCGTCGGGGCTGCGGGTTGTTCGCAAGAGATACCGCGGCCTCGACATAAAGTGCTAAGAAGGAACATGGGTGGTTTTTAGTCAGTAGAAGTCTGACACTCCCTTTCGCTCTGCCCAGAGCGGGAGGGGTTGATGATTTCCCACCCCCCCCCCAAAAAAAAAGGCTATTCTTTGACACGTCAATTTTGGAGTTAATTTAGTAGGTAACTGAATTAATTTGGCCAAACTTCAAACTTCTCGAATAGATAAGATCATCTGCTCTCAGAATACTAAAACTGCCCTTAAATCTAGTTACGATATCCTGACTGAAGCTAACTTTATTTTTAAACTTTCTCTTAATATTAGACTGGTATTTAGAGTAGCTTTCGGCTTTGCATTATGTATGTTTCAACGTTCAAGTTAAGAGAAGATTTTGTCACTTTTATTAGTTTCTTTTACAGAATTGTTTTTAGGGTTCTTTCCAGCAAAAACACTAGGAAGTGTCGAAGGGTGGGCGTTTTGGGGGACTGTCACTTGTAAATAAGTAAAGTAAAGTAAATTTTGACGTTCGAAAAGTGCTGATTATCAATAGGCTGATTATCAATAGGTTGATAATCAGCACTTTTCGAACGTCATTACTTTTACTTTATTAAATTTACTTTAGTTTGAATAAATGACTTTTGTTTTTTTTTTTTGGCGGGTGGAAAATCATCAAATAACCCCTCCCGCTTTTGGGCAGAGCGAAAGGGAGTGTCAAGCCCGCCAAATTATTCCCAAACCACTGTAACTCCTGTTGAAAGGGAGTGTCAGACTTCTACTGACTAATAACCACCCATGTTCCTTCTTAGCCCTTCATGTCGAGGCGGCGGTATTTCTAGCGAACAACCCGCAGCCCCGACGGGTGTCGGCCCTTATGGGGACCCTTCCATATTGAGGGTTCCGTACCTCAGTTGGCAATGGAACCCTTAAAATCGCTTTGTTGGTCGTCTATCAATATCCTATTCCTGAGAAACACGTGGAGGTATCTTGCCGAGTATTTGATATCAATTTTATTATAACGGTCATATTTTTTGATCGCTCTAAGGTTAGAATCATCAAATAATATGACCGTCTTCTTCACATATTGTGCGATTTCAAAAAGGAATCAAAATCTGTTGTAACAACTTCCCGATAAATGTCTTATAGCACATGCAGGAAATAATCTGAAAATCGTGAATATTATGTGGTGGTAAGTCTGAAGTCTAAGGCTAAAATGGGATTGGGTGGGTCACGTCAGCCGCATGCACGACGACCGCTGGGCAAAAGTCTCCACACGATGGTTATAGGAAGACGGACGGCGCCGCCAAGGCCGGCCCAGAAAGAGGTGGCGAGACGATCTGGACGCGCACCACGAGGGCTGGTTTGAGGTGGCTCAGGAAAAGAGAAAGTGGAAGGAATTGGGGGAGGCCTTTGCAGAGCAGTGGGACAGTACAGGCTAGAGAAAAAAAAAACTGAACATACCGGTTCCGGACTCTGCCCCGAATGCTGCGGTACACCCCTGCAGGTCAACGCGCAGGGCTCTGCATCATCCCGGTGCGCCCTCCAGTGGAACAGTTCCCCCCCATAGGGGGTGTCGTCATGTGCGCCACATTGCTGCTCGCGCCAGATGTCCTCTTCTAGCAGGGATATGTTGCCGCGGCATGGCTGTGGGAGATGAGAATTATATTAGTAAATAAATCTTTCTTTCTTTATTTTTTTTTCTTTAAAGAAAACGTTGCCCCACCCTAGGATTTTTTCCTGTGTCGTGGGTACGTTTACAAACATTTAAACTCACATACACTAACATCCAGACCCGGAACAACCGAGTCATCAAAAAATTGAAGAATATGAGGCAAATCGTTAGACAAACAGCTTTCTTCAAAATAGAATAGAAGGGAGTACGCTGGCGATTCTTACACGAAACCGTTCGTTCACGCGGTCGGGCCGTGAAGATCTCAGTTGTATGTATGAAATCCGTTGATGCAAAACTCTCGGTAAACTTGAAGAATAATAAAGCCACGTATAGAATTTGCGATAGGCGGAACACCCCCCACCCTAGGGTTCTGTTTGAGTATGTAGGACATGACCTTACTTAGTTGTACCCTTCACAAGAACGCACGCTAAAAAGTAATTTTATTTATTACAAGTACTAATTTTATTTTACTTCTTGTAGCAATTATAGTTCCGATTACAAACAAATTATAACATTGAGGTTATAATAGTACAAGCTGTGACTAAACTAAATAATAGCAGACGTGTACGGCCCTGCTCACGACCTCAGACGATGCGAGTTGCGTTTTAGGAGTATAAAGAACAGGGTGTAAAGTTCCTTATTCCCTGTAGAAAAAGGCGGAATTCTACAATCAGACAGGTACTGTGTCTGATAGACTACTGTCCGACAGTGGTTGTCCGATTTTTCTGTAAGTCTTCAGTTGCGGATTGGGATAACATTAACTGTGCGATGTAGGAATTTGATGTTTTTTTTTTAAAGTTTTTTTTTTTTTTTTTTCAAAGTCAAAGTATTTATTTGCATGTTTTTTGGTGATGTGTGGTCCTACAGTAATGTTATAAAATTTTGTTAGTTCATCATTGTGACATAGATGGCGATGTAGTACTTTTTGTCTTATAAAAAAAAACTATTTTTTTTTCAATAGTCCACACAGTCCACTCGCTGACTTAGTGAGGAGGAATGTATCCCAGCAGTGGGATTATAGATAAGACGCTGTTCCCATCCTTACACGTATCGGTTGTCAAGAGGTTAGGATCCAAGCTATGACTAACTAAAATATAACAAATGATTAACTAGAATTAATATACTATAATAATAGGTTTAATATAACAAATGATTAAACCTAACACATTATAATATAGTAGTCATTACAGCAGAATTAGGTTGCTGAAAGAAATCCGATTCGTTTGCTATCGTAGAAGTAAATCTGGAACACGTACATTATATCGGACTTCAAAGGCGGTGCGCGCCACATAGTGCTGGGATCACGTTCGCGTTCGGATATTTGCAGATATCTTCGGATATTTTTTTAATTCTAATATTTCCTTAGTGAATTTGATTTATCGTAGAATATTTTCTATCATTAGTTGATTATTATCAGGAATCCAACTTATTAGCTGACAGAATTTTTGCCGTCCTTTTTTTCCTTTTTTGACACTTGTTCTTTTGAATTTTGTTACAATGATCTGTTAATTGGAGGTTGTGAATATTTTAAATAAAGACTAATTATTCCTTTGTTTCTGAAATTCCATAAGTGTTATTTTTCCAACGAACACCATCATCATTTCAGCCTGGAATCAGCCACTGTTGGGTTCAGGGTGGTATAGGCCTCCCCCTTCTTCTACCACTCTTCTCTATTCTATGCGTTTCTCATCCATCCGTTTCCCGAGCTCCTGACAGACATGTTTCAAAATAATCGTACCCATAATGTAGCATACAGCGATTTGCGATTGTTTTAATAAGTACTTTTTTACATTGGCATAGTGAGTTTTTCGTCCATTACATAAAATAACAAAAAAAAAAAAATATAAAATAAAAAAAGAACCAATACATCGATCGACGAATTCATGCATGAACATTCCAATTGGGATCCCTCTCAATCTATTGAAACAATTTTAATATACAAATTTATTTGCACAAAGTGAGTTTTTTCTCATTTCGGAGCCTTTCAGAATAATTTCGATAAAATAAAGTTGGAATTATGTGCGGCTGCCAAACGTGAAACTTTAATATGCTTTCTAGGTTCGGATCAATTTTCTAGGTTGAACGGTTTCTAAAATAAATGATTATGTAAAAACAGTTTATTATTTTTTTTCCCACTGCTAGGCAAAAGCTTATTTTTGGATCATTACCACAAGTTCCACTGAACTAGTTTTTTTTTTGCATAGTGTGTATGTACATACGACCTATACCAAGACATAATACTATGAGATCAAAAACCCCATTCGCTTTAGAATAGAATGTTGTAATAAGACCGGTAGAACTAGTGAGACTTTTTCTTCTCACTAGTTCTACGATTTTATTCAACCTTGAATCGTAGGACTAGTGGACAATAATTCCCACTAGTCCTACCGTAGGACTACTTAGTAAAATTAATGGGAATGGTCCCCTTTGTCCCCAAATCCTTTCCAACTTTCTCAGTGTTTTGCCTTCTCTGGGCAATCAAATAGAAATCGTCACAGTAGCGTTTCTTGGTCTTACTTCGGTGACAAAAACCGTCACACCGGCACACGTGTGACGATTGTGACCTAACTGTCCTGACCCATTCTAGAAAATTATGACGTGCTCTCTCAGTTCCTTAGCTCTCATTGTCGATGGGGCGGCAATACGATACGACCGGAGATCGTACAATTGTCAGTTGGGTAACATCCCTATGACAAAGCGAAACAGTAAGCTTATATACGAAAATCAAAGACAATGTCTTGCCATCAGAAAAATACATCTAAGTTGCTATGTTCTTTAATTAAAACATGAATTTTATTTTTTAAATCAATTTTTAAAAAAAAAACAACAAAAGATGCTTTTCTTTTCTTTTGGTTTCCTTAACGAAAAGAAAGATAATTATTCATTTTTGTACAAAATTTGGTAACCCAACCAATTCAAAAGAGAATACCTAACATGAAATTCAATATTGTTTACTTCATTCTTTCCGTCGAAATCTTAAATCACGTTTCAACCTCTTTTCGCGATACATCATACAATAATTCAAAAAACTCGAAAAGCTTTAAAAGCCCAAATCCCATTGAAGAGGCTGCCACTCACACCGCAGCGTAATTTGCATTCACTGAAAAGGATATTGTAGTCCGAACCACTCACGAACTTAATCGGCTCTTCTTTGGGGGAGGGAGGCGCGCGTATAGAATGATAATGAGTTGCTCGCTTCGGTTTTATTGACTCCCGGCGTTTTTTAAATCTGATTGGTCGCTTTTCGACGTTCCTTTTTTTGAGATAATTCTGTATGTCTGAGTTTCAGGCTTTGTTGGTTCTTTTTATCTTGTTAGGGGAATAGAATTTATCGTAATAAAATGTATTATGTATATTGGTACTGTTCTAAACTTTGTGAAGACATTGGGAATGTCGTTGGCTTTTTGTAAAGGTCACTTTCAATCAGATTGTTGTCAGAGAGAATAAACGTAAGTGTTTATAGGCTGAACGGGGTATTGATATCACAACCAATGAGTGTTTTAGGTTTTTCTCACTAGCAAGAGATGCAATTGTGTTGAAAAGACTTACAGCATCTCCTTTTTTCTAAACCCAACTGATAAAACTTGAAACAGATTATTGTTTATTATTTTAAAATGACAAAAAAACATCTTTTTTGCTAAGAGTGAGATGATTTCTCTCCGGCATGCCAAGAAGTTGAAAAAAATGTATCTTCGTTTGTTACAACCATTTTAAAATTCTGATAACTGGGTTGTGGAGGTCAAATAAGCATTCCGTCCATGTAAAATACTGGTATAGATGCGGCCAATTATTTATTCTAGTCTGGATTCCGAACCCAACTTAGTGCGGATAAAAAATAAATCATTGACAGCCTACAGCAGTCCACTGCGAAAGATCTACATCCGTACAGATCCCTCCAATGATATCATCTGCCTAGCCTTTTCCCAACTATGTTGGGGTCGGCTTCCAGTCTAACCGGATGCAGCTGAATACCAGTATTTTACATGGAGCGACTGCCTATCTGACCTCCACAACCCAGTTAATACTACCTAGTATTAACTGGGTTGTGGAGGTATATACGATACGATACGATAGGTACGAGTAATATAGATCCCTCCAATGATAATCAAAAATAAAATATTGACCTTGTAAAAACATAGGCACTTGTAAATCGCCGACAAAAAGGTGCACGGTTTGGGTTGGTCGTTTCTTGTGTAGAAGAACCTCCATGGTTACTTTTTAAAATGGTTTAGTTTTACAATATTTAATTTTCTATGTTACAGCCAGCATTATGCCATTCGACAATACGTGCTTACCTAACTTCAGCACAAATACCTCCTTTTCGAACAAAGAAGGAACATACACTATTTCACCACGTTTACTGGCTACATGTTGGCGATTTCAGACCAATTTATATCCAACATTTATCTTATATCCTTTGCAGCAACTTTGTAAATTTAAATTTGCAAATGGAGTGTCCCTGGTATTAAAATTTATCTGGTACATAAAAGTTGATTACAGTTTTTGTTGGTGCCTGCACCATAATGTGCGATCGTTATCCAGAATATGTTCTGTTGTTTTATTGATAGTAAGTTTGAATGGTGACGATATGGACTTGTTACATGTGTATAAAAAAAAGTAAAAAAAGTAATCTTGAATTTGCCGTCAGTGTTTTGTTTAGAGGTAAGCCACGACTTATTTTTCAAGGCTTTTATTATATATTAAACTTGCCTTATTAGTTAGTATGTATCGGTCAAATGCAACTGAATTTGAAACTCTCCCCCAAACAAATTAAGCTAATATGTTGCACATTTCTTTAGCCCTCGTGACAGTACAATGACATTTTTATGAAAGACATCAGAGCTAGAATTTTCTCCTCACGAGAAAATCCAAAGATTAATAGCAAAGACACGAAACTTTGTAGTTTGTATGCGCCTTCAATTTTGATAGTTAAACATCGTTTTAATTAAACATTAGCGATACTGTCGCTCGTTTCGTGAACACGCTTCTGAATCTTCTGCGCGAGGTTATCAGGTTATCACGTCTTCAACAAGCGACAGAGCGTTTTAAAATGCGTCAGCATCGCTGCCGTATCGATGTAAACGTGCGAATGTTTCTGACTGTGTCGGGGAAACGGAGAGTGTGGAACGGAGCGATAGGTGTCGTGTTTTTGTACCGCTACTGAATCGCGAGAGCATCGCGATACAGAATCGTGGTTATGCGAGCAAAGATACAGCGACAGTAAATCAGCCGTTTTGTGTTTTAGTCCCTGCAAAAAGTCGAGAGGAACGAGAATGAATTAATAGTGAGTGGAACGAGAAAACCCTGGTTTCCCCAAACATTCAAATTGTCGCCCTCTAACCGGAAAAAAATCCAGAACCCGTGGCTACTACTAATAAATTCCTGATAAAAAAAACCCGATTAAACGTCCTGGATTCAATTTCGACCTGGGAATTCAACCCAGGACGTCATGTTTAGTAGTCGCGCTTGCGACCACTAGACCAATGAGGCAGTCAAAAAGTAAAGATCCTATAGTATGTTGAAATATTTTAAACTAGATTTTCACGCCTTCACGATGTCGGCCAAATTATATACTAAAACCTTCCACGAGAACCACTCTATCCATTGGTGAACAACATGAATATCGGTGCAGTAGTTTTTGAGTTTACCGCGAACAGACATACAGATAGATGCGACGGAGGACTTTGTTTTATAATATGTTGTGGTACCAACTGACACTCTAGTTTCTACTAAAAACATAATTAGCATTCAGAAAATGGTGTAATAATGTTCCATTGTGTTCCAGTAATAAACAATAGTGCTAACGAGCTTCTGATGGCGTTAATTTTATTAAAAGGGGTCTAACCCTCTAACTTAGTTTTATTTTCAACTACACAGAAACGTGGCTTGGAACTTGTTTTTTATTTCTCTTTAAATAAATAGGAAATTTTGAGCTTTTAGAGGTATTAATTTTCGTCTTAAAAAAGTCTAGGAAACAAATACAACGCTAACTATTAACTATTGTATTAACGACCATTGCATAAATTGTTCAGTAAATTGATTTGAAGTTTAACTTTTCACAAAAAAAATCATAGTAAATTAACTACTGGAGTATTGTTGAAACTCAGAATAGTTATTCTTTAATATTACTCTAATAAAGTTGTCTTTGAGAAGCTATCCGCTTCCCGTACCATCCATTAATAGAATTCTATCTTCGTGGAAAACCCATTACATACTGATTTTCCTCCGAAATTCCTTCTTAAGGCAACCGAAACCAACGACGTAACGCGCTTTCCGAGAAACAGAGGATACTCGATATGTAATGAGTGGTCAGAAACGGACCAAGTTAGACAAGCAGGGCTGGCTGCTGGATGTTAGAAACAGATACTGCGGCCCCGGACACAAAGGGCTAAGAAGGAACATGGGTGGTTTTTCAGTAGAAGTCTGGCACTTCCTTTCTTCGCCTACAGCCGGAGGAGTCATTTGATAATTTCCCACCCAACGAAAAAAAACAAGCACTTTAGCCACCGCTGTTTGGGAAGTAAAGACCAACCCGAGCGGCGATTATTATCAGTTTCTCCTTTTGAGTTACGGAATCTTAAAAATGGGACCTCTCCGAGAAAGTACTCTTCCAAAAACTACAGAAATCGCTTCAAGTGTGCCTATGAAGAATTCTTTCTATTTCTCCAGAATCCCATCATATCATCCTGACTTGATGATCATGGGACCACCTGGGAATTAAACCATTTCAAACAAAAAAAAACCAAATCGGTCCAGTCTTCTTCGAGTAATCGGGGAACATACATAATAAAGGGTTCCGACGAATTGAGAACCATCTCCTTCTTGAAGTCGGTTAAAACGAACACAGTAAACCTTTCAACGCCAAAAACTTTACCGTTTCCAACTAGTGAATAATAAACCAACCAAAAAAAAGTAAAACTAACTACACAATCACAGAGATTCAATCTCCACGTTGTCACCCTCGGTTTGCGGCTCCACTGTGAGTACTGTGACGTCAAACTTTCGTATAAGATCCGCTAACTTTTACACTCGTCTTATTGTATGGCGTTGTTTCGCGAACTGTTGAAGTGTTGGCAGTCCTCTTCTGATGTTTGTATTGTTTGTGACTTACGACTTGTGAACGTCGACCAATCGAGCTTTCATCATCTGCCTAGCCTTGTTTTTTTATTTGGGGCAAGCTCGCCACACTATTCTCAAACCACTGTAACTCCTGTAAGCCAGAATCAACAGTGGCGACCACAAGAAAGCGCCGAGACAATGAAGCTCGACAAAGTCCCAGAGAAACGATCACTGTCTTGGATCGCGCAACGAAATTAATCAAAATCCCAAGCCTTTTCTCAACTATGTTAGGCTCGCCTCCAGTATAACCGCATGCAGCTGAATACTAGAATTTCCATGGAACGACTGCCTATCTGACCTCTACAACCTAGTTAAAACTAAGTTATACGATACCCTTGGGTTGTCAGAGCAGGGTCACTGACTACTTGTAACGACTGACAAAAATCTAAAACTAATAGCCTATTGTACACTATACATACACGGCCGCTGTCAGACCGTATCAAACATCAGCTTAAGTACACTTCGGTGTAACAAGCTCCGCGCTAAGTCATTCTATTAATCACGTTCAAAACAAAGTTTCTTCCCATGTTCGTTCAGAGAATAATGTTCCAATACACCGCCATATTGAAAAGTTATCGTTTCAAATAGTTCCTGATTGTGTTAGCGTTATACATCTCAAATAAATTGATAGTTTGAGAGTTTTTAATTGAATATTACCTCGATGCGGTGAAAGCGATCGCTTCACGGTTATAGTTTGACGGTAGTTTTAAGTGTTTTCATTTCCTTTTATGTTTAGATAAGCAAGTGGGTTTAATAGATGGACTTCTTTAAAGCTGTTCTGTTAGTTCGGAGACCACAGGACCACAATTACGAAGGTTCCGCTGTCCGTCCATCTTTTTCATCATAATAGGGTAGACACCATTCTCCGCCGAGTGTGGCCGCAAAATAACAAATTATATTTATTTATGACATTATTAATTTAAGAACTACAGAATTATTATTGAGAAAAAATATTATGTTTCATAATTCGAAGAAAATTCAATCCCTACAAGGTTTAAACCGGGGATGAAAGTTTGTTAGAGTTTTCATAAGACATCCCTTTGGGCAAAGAACTTGTGGATACTAATTCTTCTTTAATGAGACTTAAATTCCTGGCGAAATGTAGGTGTAACATGAGTACACCCCTGCTTAACCCTTCGGGGATTTCATGCGAGATGCACTGCATCTGTTTATCGTATCGTTCCCAAGCATTATTCTTCTCCTACAAAAAAACAGTTGAAATTCATTTTATTCACGAGTATGCATCCTGCATTTATTTAATAAGGCACGGTTCTGTAGACAATGTGTCGTCCATATTGTACACAGGGGGACAATGTAAGCGGCAAACAATTGTTTTCATAAATTTTGTATTAGTGTGAGGTACCCTGATTTATAGGACTGTTATCGTAATCTTTTGTTTAGTTTTATGGGGAAGCTGACATGTTTTCATTTATAGTAGTGTCAGGAAAAGTATTGGGCCCAACTTACGAACAGTTAGTCGTGGGTTTGGGCCCATTTAGGCACATTACTTTGTGTAATTTATTTCATCACCACTGCTATACGGGGAAGGATAGCATCGCGAGGAAACCAGTATGCCCTAGAACCGAAAAATCGAAGACAAGTGACATCTACCAACCCACATTGGGCCCGTGTAGTGTATTATAGCCCATTCCCTCTCATAGAGAGCAGGCCTGTGTCCCTGCAGTGGGAACATTATAGGCTGATGATCACACTAATCACAGTGATCATTTCATGGATAGCTCCACAAGTGATGCGATTAAGCGAAATGAGTCTATAGACAGTAACTTGATTAAAAAGTAATGAAAATAATTGCCTGTAGCATGTCACACGCTCATGTAATTCGACGCAAGTTGCCAGAGGTCGTAAAATGGGTCATGCTATGATGACCCATGAGCACAATGAAATTAACAGTTTGCGCCTCCAATAAGTTTTTGTACTTACTTTAATGGGTAACATGTTAATATTATATTCTATGTAGTTTTTATTAATAGTAAACTAATGACTGGGATCCTATTCTAATTATTACTAGTACAGTGAATAATTACTGTAATAGCATGCACGGACAGATATCGCACAAGATAGGGATGTTTGGAAGAAGAATGGGGAAGCCTTTACCCAGTAGTGGGACACATGACAGGCAAAGAAAAAAAAACCAGAAAAAAAATCTTAAATCTTCAATCTTTTGACGGCACGGTTGGCGCAGTGGCTAAGCGATTGGACTGCTGCGCTGCGTGTCGCGGGTTCGATCCCCGCACGGAACAAATATTTGTATGGCCTGCAGATAGTTGTTTCGGGTCTGGGTATTTGTGTATGTGACTTTATGTTTGTAAACGCACCCACGATACAGGAGAAATTCCTAGTGTGGGGCAACGTTTTTTTAAAAAACAAAAAAAATAAGATAATATGATTTTATTCGAATCTGCCCAATCAAACCGTCAAAATACAACTAAAACCTTTTTTTTTTTTTTTTGGGCGGGTGGAAAATCATAAAATAACCCCTCCCGCTCTTGGGAAGAGCGAAAGGGAGTGTAAGACTTCTACTGACTAAAAACCACCCATGTTCCTTGTTAGCCCTTCATGTCGAGGTCGCGATATCTCTTACGAACAACCCGCAGCCCCGACGGGCAACAACTAAAACCTTACCTTTCAATGAAAGAATAACTTCTAGCTTACAATAAATTTTCTCAACCGAAAAACCCCTACAAACTACACACGAAAAACCTTAATCCTTACCCACACTCACTAATCATTTAAGAGCCACAACCGGCCGGAACGGCGAGCTAAACAGTTTCATTAAGTTAACGCCCCATTTATTTCGCCCGCGAGTGTATGGCGCAATTATCGGGCGTCCAATGCGACACTTTGATTGCAACGATATCGAGTAAAACGCTGTTTGCCGTTCGGCTGTTGTGTTGGTGAAAGAAATTAATGTTCGGAAAGGATTTAAAAGTGATTGGTAAATGTAATGGTAGTGATCTGTGCTGTCTGTTTGTTGTTATAATTGCTGTTGGCGATGGTTACGTTCACTAAATGATCTAACCAATGATTATTTAAGGTTTGACGACGATCGACCAGTCGTACTCAGCGTACATTTATTAAGCTCACAGCCAAAATGTGGAACTCAATGCCGATTTCTATGTTCTCTTCCACATTTAACCCATCTACCTTCAAAGTAAGAGTGAACAGGTATATTCTGGGCTCAGTAATTCCTTCATAGACCTCATCCATAAGGCGTAATCGCGGTCAACAGCAGGTTGGTTTTGCAATAAAAAGGGTTATGATTTTGAAGTCTGTAAAGTATTTGCTGTGCGAGAGTGAGAGTGATATCCAATTCCTTAACGTAAGCCTCTCTCAAGTTACGGTTTTCATTCAACCATAAAGTTTTTAACCTAGTTTTCAAACGAAAGCTGCAAGAGCCCAGTAGCCACTATTACCTATACTGTTGCCTATACCATAAAAGTGGATTTGTCTCCAAGATTTAGGCACCATTCGTTCCAAGGTACTAGGGCAAAATAACTCACCTGCATGTTGCAGATCTTGTAGCGCACTGGCTCGCCGCGGCATCCAGCAGGTGACGAACAAGTCCGAAGCTGTCGCGACACACCTCCATCGCACGTTCGTGAACATAGCGACCATTCGCTCCATTGCGACCAGCCGCCACGGTCCTGTTGAAGGTTTAATTAGTTATTAAATGAAAGGAGAACACTTTAACAGTTACTTCAATTTGTTTTAGGGTGATGTTTCAAAGCGTAGTACTAACATGATAGAGAAACTAAAATACTAATATGTAGGTGTAAACGAACCCATCACGAAACTGCCAACCAAACATTCTGTACTATACGCCAAACTAAGTAACTCTACGAAAAAAATATTGTTTTGAAAAGACTTTATTTTTGCCTACTTTTAATGTGTAGTTTAGAAAGGTGTTGCTTGTCAAAAAAATTTGCATCGATATGTCAAACTTGGTACATTTATTTTAGTTCTGTGTTTTCCCGCAAGCACAGAAAAGTTGGTTGAAGTGTTCAGGAGCCTGATTTCACCGTGGTCGAATACAGTGGCCTGTTTTCGATTGATATGTCAAAACAACACACACAAAACGGCATGTATCAAGCACGCAATAAACCAACCAATTATTTGGGTCCTACAAAATAGCTGTCATTTAAAAGTTTTAATGCACACAGGCCAAGTTCGAGTCAGACTCGCACATGTGTTCCGTAGGTACCACCGTAATACCTTTTTTATTTTTATTATTAGTTCCATCTATAGTTACTCTATTTGAACGCGTACAAACTATCTGATAGTAATAAATTAACGAAAAGAACAAACAAACACAAAGTAATAACTTGTAAATAAATACTCCTTGATTCCGATTACCCATTATTTACAGAGAGCCAGCGAGGAGACTGTGTACAGTCAACAACAGAAGCCGAGTGATCGGCTGTCATGGTACAGTCGGGGATAATTGCATACGATGTGACAGTGCGCTGCTCATGAGTGGAAACATTCGGGAGTGTATTGCGAGAGGGCGAGCGAGAAAAAAGAAAAGAAAACAAAGAAAGAAAACAGATTTATTCAGCCACAAGTGCACACAACAAGCAATAAAAAATAAAAAGATCCTAAAAAACGAAAAAGGTAGTAAAGTGTGCATCTCAAAGGCTTTATAATATATAAACAGGATGCCTGTTGAGTTTTATGTTTATTTATAGGCATAATGAATATATGTTTTTAAACTGGCATAGTCTCTCACACTAATTTTAACCGTGCAAAACGGGATATTTACCACGTTTGTTATTTTTTTGTTACCTTGGTAAATATCCAGTTTCCAGTCTTTATGATAACCATAATCAAATTTATAGGCATAGGTCGACTTTCAGTCTAAACGGATATAACAATACCAGTACATTTTCATCCACAACGCAGTTTGTTGATATCAAATTGCTATCGTAAATTACTCAAAGTTGCAAGAACAAAACAATCATATCCTAACTTTAACATGAATTAAATTATAATCAAAGCCAAGACCGCGACGTTTTAAAACGCATCCCACGACCGTACATTTCCATAATTTGGCCGGATTACGTGAATCGGAAAATTCGATAAAAGTGACGCTTCCCAGTAGCTGTGTGGCGTACTGTCCGTACTGACGGGATTATGTTCAAGCCTTTCTGCATCAGGGTACAGCTATACTACGCTTTAGGGGCATAGAAATCCAATTGATGTACTTTTGTAGTTTTTTTTTTGAGAACGCGTTAAAATTTTGATGAAAATAATTGACGAAGTGCGAGTCTAAAGCACAAAGGACGTCATAGCACCAAACAATAAAATAATAATATTTTTAACGCTCATTCCTGTGTCAATTTATACTAAACAGCAAAACTATTTTGTTTTTTATATTAGTCTGTTGTGTTACTGCTGCAGTTTCACGGATAAGTTAATCAAAACCAATTTTCGTTGAAAGTCCTTTTTACGTTCTACGAACCCATATTTTTTCAACATATGTATTCTGCTCTTTCTTTAAAAATTTACGGAAAAGGAATTCATTAGACCATTACACACAGTTACACAGGTACAATTTACACACTAATATTGTGTTTCTTGCTCTTCAAGGTGGAACGGTGTCGTGCCAATAGCCTCAAAGTAAAATAGTCGTGACATGAGGACAGAAATACACACACATTTAATACCAAAACTCTAAAATTCACGAATAATCAAACCATCTATTTTTAACAATTTTACCTACGAATCACAGTAGTTATAATTTTGGACTATACCAAAACTACTAAGCCTTATCAACCCGTTCCAACCTCTTCACCACCTGCTAGAACTCCAAAATAACATCATTATAAAAGCAGGCACCGAGAAGACGTGCCCAGCATGTCATCGGTATAAACTTATACATTATACTAGGGATGTTATGGATATGAAATTTCGGATCTGCATACAAATACGGATATAAGAACAATATTACACCGGTTTCGGATACGGTTACGAATATGAAATTATTTTATATTATCCGCTAGTTTCGGACACGTACATTAGAATTTTTAAATTATAAAAGGATACAAGTAACATTTTTTTACTTTTATTTCTTGTCTGCACTAGACACTCAAATAAAAATAAAAATACTAGATGACAGACGGTTATAAAGGTAAAAGAAGCTGATATGCCAGAGACACACATTTAAAAAATATTTAAATTTATCCGCCTTTATCCGATACTTTTAAAAAGGTTTCGGTTACGGTTATGGGTATTATTTTAATTCGGATATCCGATAGTTTCGGTTACGGTTACGGAGCTTCATAACATCCCTGCACTATACAGCCCCGCGTATGACAGACTCACTCGTGAACATTATACGGTAAGCTACTTATGTATATGAAATGTTTAAGTAAAAAAATTTGATTGACTCGAACGAGACCAACAGAGCGCGTAATTGGGGAGAATTTTTAACATGTAAGTAAGAATATTCGTATATTTTCGGGAGCATTCGTCTTGATATGTATGCGTTCAAATTACTGTTATGTAACGTTGTATTTTGGAGCGTAAAATGATGCAAATTGACTGATTGAACTGAAATGATTTGATGTTGAAAATAATTCTGGGTTATCTGTCTACCTATCTTAACTATGATTTTCAGTCCAACTGAATACAGTTCAAAACTAGTATTTATATGGAGTATATAATACTGGGTAATACGGAAATTCTTGGTAAAACTGGTTGTCAAACTTTAAGCTTACGTCCTTCCGTGCGTCATCGAAATCAAAGCATTTAGTAGGCCAGTAAACAGGCCGTTTTGAATTTTCAAATAAATTAAATGTAGCAACAGTCCCAGTCTAAAAAACTGTGGAAGTAATGTAGTCGCCCATTCCAAAACGTAGATCTCTATGGAGAAAAACCAAGCATAAAACTCCATAGACAGTCTTTTAAATCAGAATATTGTACAAAACCTTGATTACATCAATCATGTTGAGATGTTACATTATGTGAGAACGATGTAGCTAGAGCAGCGGTGGTCCAGTGGTGGCGGCCCCGACTTACGAACAATAAGTCGTGTAATTTATTTCATCATCACCACTGCTCTCAAAACGGTGAAGGAAAACAACGGCATGTCTTAGAACCAAAAAATTCTAAGACATGTGACATGATCTACCAACGCGCACTGGGCCCACATGGTGGATTATAGCCCATCCCTCACCTAAAGAGGAGCCCTGAGTTCCTGCAGTGGGAACATTATAGGCTGATTATGATGTAGCCGTGCAAATAAAATCATCGCAACTTTCACAAACAAAATTCTTCTTGAACTCCAACGTCTTTTTAACCCAATCATCTCCCGTCAGTACCAAACAACTCCAAACAATAGCAGATCAACTAATCTTCCATTTTCAGGAAACAATACAAAGGTTTCTCTCAATATTCCTCGCCGCCATATTTGTGATTCCGTGAGCGCATGAGGAAGAGATTTGCCAGCGCGTGCTGTTTTTGCATGTCCCTGTCTCGAATAAGTAATTGTTTCGCCTGGATTTTGGGATCTGTTAAGTTTGTGATAGGTTTTTTTTGTTTGTTTGAAAATGTGTTGTGTTTTTTTGGAGCGTGAAAAGGGTTATGAGTTATGTTTGAAAGTAGAGATCGTTATTTAGAAGAGGTCTTGGCTAAATAAAAACTACTGCTTGGATAAATCTACAGGTAAGGCCGAGATTGGTTAGATTGGTATGTAGATGATTTATATAAGTATGCCGAGTTTTCTCCGTGCCTGGGTAAGCCGTTGTCCCGCTTGACATTTGTAGTTTTTTAACAGTTATACAGGTATTCAGTGGCCTGAAAGTCTGGCAATCAGTCTTAGTCAAGTCAAGTCAACCCCTTGGTAAGACTGATTGCTGGGTTGGACAGATAGGCAGATGCTCCTCCTAATACACATGGAGCTGGAAGCTGATCCCAACTCGCAAATCGCTAATCGCTCGGAAATCACTAGAAAGATGATGTTTTTGTGAAACAGAATCCCACCAACATCATTCTCATGTCATTGGGGGGTACATGAGGAACAGGGTGTAAAGTTCCTCATCCCCCATAGTAAAGGGAGGATCCTCCGACCAGACGGGTGTTGTGTCTGGTGGGCTAACTGCCCGACAACTGTAAGTCGGGATTTTCTATATAATAATAAAATAGTTTATTGTCACAAAGAAACATAAGTACATTTGCATACACAGTTTAAACAAGATGCTTACTACGCTGCAGAAGGCTGTATACAGATATTGTGATCCCTGTCTCTCAAACTAGGATAACCTGTATCTTGAGAGACAGTGTTCAGCTGTGAGGTTATTAAAAATATGGATTATGCAACTGCGGACTGTGCCAAGCTTATTGTTTGTCTTAATTATGAGGATTTTACTTTTAAACAATACGCTAATGTCGCGAATAACTTTGATAGCGTGATGCAGGATTTGTCATTTTATTTCTAATGTGTTGTCGCAGCAAGTCCTATTCCTTCACACTTCTCTGTTTCTCGTCATTTCATCAGACATATCATGGTTTACACAGTCTATCGACCGTTTCTTTGGTCTTCCTCTACTCTTAAACCCATCCACAACAGCATAGAACTTCACCAAACTAGATTATATCGACACACTTTAACATCGCAGTTACCTTAGTAATGCACATCGAAACAGAACAAGATATAGTGTAAGTGAGCGGAGAACGTGATGGCCTTATAAACTGCCATTCTGAGTTAACACCTCTCGGTCATGAGCTAGAGGAAATTGTTTTAAGCATCGGGAATTTATGGTGTTGAAAGGTTAGGTGAGGTCAAGTTACTGTCAGTAATGGAAGCACCAATAAAAATGGTTGAAAAACACGTCTTTACCTGGTTATCGTTCGCACATTGTAAATGTGTTGATTAGTACCTTTTCCTTGTACGGAAGAACCTTTTTTTTATACATTGGACACTAGCAGGTAGTACTAGGTACAAAAGGAACTTGGAAGAGTAAAATGTAACCCTATGATTAACCATATTGTTACAGGTCATTAAAAATCTGTGACTAAAATGAAATATATGGAACAACAGAGTTCCTAGATTTCGTTAATTATTAAAAAGAATACAATAAAAGTATAGCATTTTTCAGCATAATTTCGAAATTTTTCACCAATATTTATCGTGAATATTATTTTGTTCCATCATGCTCTGATTCATGGTAAACGTTTAAGTGTCTTCGTTTATTTATTCAAAAATATACCTGATTCCTACCAGATTTTTCAGAAAAATAGGAAATCACAATTAGAGCTGAACCTATTTTTCTACGTCTTAAAACAAACAGAACATTCACAAAACATAAGTCAGTAACTCGTAGCTACGAAACACAAACGCTACGGCGTAGCGCTACGCCGTAACGCTGTAGCGCTACGGAGCTACGTCATTCTATATTGGAAAATAACGAGCAATAGACAATAACTCCTCATTTGCTACTCTTTTTTTGTTGCTCGCGTGTCTTTTGTGGCGCTGCCATGCAGACGGAATGACGATGTAATTCCACACAGACATGGAAGCGAATGATGTGGAGATGTAGCCTTACGACTTTTTGACGGAAAATTTTATTTTGAGTGTTTGACTGAGCGTCGGATTCTGTTTTTAACTTAATTAATATTGCCAAAGTAGGAAAATTCTTTTTCAATTGTGTGACAGAATAGAGTAATCCTTGGCCACAGCCGCCCGCAGCTGTTTTTAGGTCCATCTGATTACCACATTAATTGTTATTAATAGAGTTTTGGATACTCTTAAATTATTTTTGTTGAAACAGAAACCACGCCTTTATATTCTTCTTCTTTTTCGTGTAGTGTCTAACCTAGCGTCAGAGTTTTAGCTCCACCTATGGACCTCTGACAAGGGGTTTACATGCCGTTGAAAAATATCTACCTGGTAGGCTGGTGTCCCGCGGCCTCGACATGAAGGGCTAAGAAGGAACATGGGTAGTTTTTAGTCAGTAGAAGTTTGGCACTCCCTTTCGCTCTGCCCAAGAGCGGAAGGGGTTATTCGATGATTTTACACCCGCCAAAAAAAAGGTAGGCTGGTGTGTTTTCCTCACGTTTTCCTTTCTAAAGTAAGTGATAATTATACAATATGCACAAGTTACACCACTACTATCATTGCTACCTTTTAATTATCCTATTAGCTCGGTCACTACTGAAACTGCAAGTCTTTTTTTTTTGGGGGGGGGGGTGGGAAATCATCAAAACACCCCTCCCGCTCTGGGCAGAGCGAAAGGGAGTGTCAGACTTTTACTGACTAAAAACCACCCATGTTCCTTCTTAGCCCTTTATGCCGAGGCCGCGGTATCTCTTGCGAACAACCCGCAGCCCCGACGGGAAACTGCAAGTCTCAGGCAAGCAACGTCACTTGCATAGATACATTAAGTTGTTTGGTTTATCCTTATCCATCATAATAACATCCCCAAGGAGGACACTACAACACACTGCAGATACTAAATTAGTTGCTAAACTTGCTAATTAGTATCTGAAATACAGCAACGTAGCGGCCAACAGCTAAGTTATGTACCTAGGTTAGCTTAGCTTTATTTTGTATGAACATGTAAGTGGGATCGGCCACTGTGACCCACGATCACGCTACACAAGGATTCATAGCTTTCGGGGCTGCGGGTTATTCGAAAGAGATACCACAGCCTCGAACACAAAAAGCTAAGAAGGATCATGAGTGGTTTTTAGTCAGTAGAAGGCTGCTATTCCCTTCTGCTCCGCCCAGACCGTTTCTCCCAAAAATTAAGCGTAGACAAGAAGTGTAACTTCTCCTCTCGTTTCGGATCCGCTTCGGTAGGGTCCGGGCTTTACACCCAGTTTACGGCCTCAGTCGTTGCGATTTGCGACGCGACTTACGCACTCTTTTTTTGTTTGTCTTCGAATTCGTCGCAATTTTCGTCTTTCTGAGCTTGACATATTATGTCTCTCTTGCACAAAAAGGTCAGTCGCAAGCCACCTACGATTACTAAATCGCCAGTCTGCGTACTCCAGTACATAAATGTTTAATCCGCGCGTTACGATTATTATACCCGCTCTAGAATCGCGTTGTATATCATACGCAGCCCATTATTTCTATTGTGCGCCTTCCGAGGATTTTATGGGTTCGTATTACTTTTTATATTCATTTTATTGTATAGACGGTCTTGTTTCATTTGAGAATGTGGAGGTGTGGGTTGCGAAATTGGTTTCAATATCGAGTAATTTTATTTTTATGTAGTTAAAAATTTCAGTTACAGCATAGCATAACAATATCACGTCAAAAAAAAATTGAGCAATGGTGTACCAGTACACCAATATATCACCAGTTTTATTTTAGATTCCATGTTCTAGGGTGTGTGAGTCTATTGCTATGAACCGAGCAAAAATCTAGACTAACTGCGGTACTCAGAGATATTTAATGATTACTTAAGCCGTCACTTAGTATTGTGTGACGAATTATATTATTGTTGTATTTGTACGCCTCTACAGGTAAAACATGTTGAAACTATCTTTTTTATGTAATCATTCCAACTGATTGTGAACCTACTCGTGTTTTTGACAAATAAATTTAATTGAATTGAATACTTTTATATGGCAAAACTGTCAAAACCTTTACTAAGTGATGGCCTTAGTAATCATTTAAGCTCTCTGAGTGCGGCAGTTAGTGGCTGATAGTGAAACATTCATGACGGATAATCCCAAAGACTTCCGATGATCTTTCGTAAAACTGCGTCAAGATTAGCCAGTAATTAACTCACTAACTAAGATTTTTTCTCGTGAGGAAACCAGCATGCCTATAAACTGATACACCAAACAGTAAGTAAATATAAATGTTATATGTTTGTTTTTCTTTAAAAATAACCCCTCCCGCTCTTGGGCAGAGCGGAAGGGAGTGTCAGACTTCTACTGACTAAAAACCACCCATATTCCTTCTTAGCTCTTGTGCCGAGGCCGCGGTATCTCTTTCGAACAACCCGCAGCCCCGACGGTTAGATGTATTGTTTGACCTCACAATAATAACAAAACAAATGCCAACCGCATAAAACACTCCCATCCAGTTAGTTCCCGACCCAGACAAGGGATGGCTCGCAAACGAGTGTAGTACCACCGATGAACCGCCCAGCCAATATACTAGGGTAAGTGACGGTACCGACGGCACATTTAGTGGCAGAGCACTGGAGGCGCTAGCCAACAAGACGGCAATAACAACAACCGGTTTGCGCTGAAATTTACAATCGAAACGTACCCGTCAAAGGGAGTGGAGTTTAAGGGGTAAGATTTGAGCGGGTTGGGTTTTGAACAGATGATACAGACTGTGGAATCGGTTCTAATGAGGGTTTTTGGGCCATTGGGTACGCCTACATGCCACTGTGGCGTTAAATAAATAACTATTATATTATGTACGATTTAATTTTAATTTTGTAATTTATAATTTCTATTTAAATTTTGTAATTTATAATTTCTATTTCAATTTTGTAATTTATATATTCTATTTCAATTTTGTAATTTATAATTTCTATTTCAATTTTGTAATTTATAATTTCTATTTCAATTTTGTAATTTATAATTTCTATTTCAATTTTGTAATTTATAATTTCTATTTCAATTTTGTAATTTATAATTTCTATTTCAATTTTGTAATTTATAATTTCTATTTCAATTTTGTAATTTATAATTTCTATTTCAATTTTGTAATATATATTTTATGATTGTTTTTGTGCCTACTAACATAGTTTATAAATTCCAATTGTTACTAACCATAATGGATCATTGGTGTCTGAAATTAAATAAATTATTATTATTATTGAAGAGTTAACCAAGTTTTCTGCGCAGTTGGAGTTGTGTATTGCAAAGCTGTGCAGGTTTCCTGGTTTTACGTAGCTCAAGCTTCACCAGGTATGGCTACTTAAACAGGTGCCCATGAACGTTAGGATGTACCAGGTCTACCTGTACAGGCAAACCAGTCAGGTGCAAGAGCGTATATCTTTGAATAGCACAAGCCCGCCACATCATTCCCAAACCACTGTAACTCCTGAAAGCCAGAATCAACAGTGATGCCCACCAAAAAAGTGACGACACAATGAAGCTCGACGAAGTCCCAGAGAAACCAGGACCAAAATTACACTGTTTTGTATCCCACAATGCAATGAATCAGAAAAGAATAGCGATGCAGTAGTGGGAAAAATTTTATTTCCACTTTTGCTGCATGTATGTTGCAAAATTGTGCAGGTTAGTTCTCTATGCACCTCAAGCTTAGCTAATGGGTGTACCTCTACAGGCAAACCTGTTAGGTATACCCTAGCGTGTAGGCTTTTTTTTTTTTTGGGGGGGGTGGGAAATCATCAAATAACTCCCGCTCTTGGGCAGAGCGAAAGGGAGTGTCAGACTTCTACTGACTTAAAACCACCCATGTGCCTTCTTAGCCGTTCATGTCGAGGAGGCGGTATCCGATAAAACCCGCGTGTAGCCTTCCTTCATGTTTGTTGGAAATGTTTTCCAACGTTTTGTACAACGGAGCTGCTTTACGAGATAAAGCAGTTCTTCACAATGAGCAAAAAAATATCACCAAACAGATCACTATTGTCTAATACCACTTAAAGATCAAATTCCCATGAAATACTCCAAAAAATCAAATCGCTATTCGCCTACACTTCAAACATCGATACAATACTGTCGTGTATGCAAATTTCAACCCTCGGGTGTACAACTTCAATTTGTCAGCTGCCACCCCATACTTCCATTTTTAACCCTGCTCTTTTACAAACACTCGTTGTATTGTGATAATTAAATTCGGTAGTACATTTGTTTCGGATCTAATATTTATAGGATTTTGTATTTTGGTTCGAAAGGTTCTGTTTTCGTATGAATATTTACATTAAATTCCTTGTTTGTCATATGTTTGCTTAAATAACAGCAAGTTTGTATCTCCAAAAAATTTAGCAAAGAAGGTATATTTATCTACTAGCTTATGCCCCTGGTTTTCACCCGTGTTTAGTTCTGTGATTATCAGACAAACCATCATCATCATCAACAGCTTTTGTTTTATTTTCTGCGGGTGGAAAATCATCGAATAACCCCTCCCGCTCTAGGGCAGAGCGAAAGGGAGTGTCAGACTTCTACTGACTAAAAGCCACCCATGTTCCTTCTTAGCCCTTCATATCGAGGCCGCGGTATCTCTTGCGAACAACCCGCAGCCCCGACGGGACCCGCAGCCACGACGGGATCATGAACAGCCTGAATTCACCCACTACTGGGTAAAAGCCTTGCTTTTCTTGTGCCAATCTTCACGGTCATGTCCTGTCCAGTCAAACCAGATGCAGCTGTATTTTACATGGAGCGACTGCCTATCTGAACAACACACACAACCCAGTACTGGGTAAAACGATGGCCCTTGATAAGACTAAGTCATCTGCAAATGATAGCTGAGACCAACAGCGTTACGTGCTTTCAGAGGCACGAAGGGAACTCGGTATGTTAAGATGGTCCACCTATCAACGGACTAACTTCGTCGAGCACTGCTTAACCTCCAGAATTAACTCTGCTGTTATTATTAAGCTGAGAACTCGGTATGTAATGATGGGCACCCATCTACGGACCGACTTTAGCAGGCATTGCTTAATCTCTAGTATCAACCAAATCAACCCTGCTGTTATTTAGCTCTATTAGAGTAAACGTCGAGAAAATAAACCAAAAGCCAGCTAAAATGTTTTGTGCAGTATTAATTTGAGCTAGCGTTCAAAGTGTTTTGATTGGGGCGTCGGACCATTCGATATGTTTTATTAACGCTTCGCTGACCGGCGTCATATGAACGCTTTGATCTTTGCAAAAAAACGGCAATTTTGCATATTTGAAAACATTCTGTTTTTTTTTTTGAGTTCGATAGAATTATTAAGTTCGTTTGAAGAACATGTCAGTTGGCTACCTGATGAAAAGGCTTTTTCGACATACACGGCCTTAGTCGATGTGACTTGCGACGCGAAATAGGGCAGTTCATAAAAAAATAAGTCCGTCTGAAAGATTTCCAAACAATATTGGACAGATATTTTTTGTTTTCACGTAAACAAAAAATGAAGACGAAATAGTGCTTCGAACACTAGTGTGCCGTCATATTGTAGTACATTTTTTACCACAAAGTGACGTCACAAGCCCCCACTATTGATCTTTGACGCGTTTTATCATCGCTAATTTTTATTAATTGGATAATACAAAAATACGTTTTTTTAGTCAGGAAACATCCCCTAAGCATCCTCACTCGTGGCATGTGTCGCTTGAGTTTCTAGCTCATAGCTAAGCGATGAATATCTTTTCTCTGTATCTTTCAAACTTGCTCGTCACGAGTAATTTCTTTAGCATATAATGTTCTTCTAACCTGAACACAGCAATGCAATTTGGTGGCATAATAGCCATGCTAGAGTAGTACCTTTCCGGACGGCCAGGAAGCTCATTGAATATATGTGAGGCACTACTAGCTTTTTTTTTTTTGGGGGGGTTGGGAAATCATCAAATAACCCCTCCCGCTCTTGGGCAGAGCAGAAGGGAGTGTCAGACTTCTACTGACTAAAAACCACTCATGTTCCTTCTTAGCCCATTACGTCGAGGCCGCGGTATCTCTTGCGAACAACCCACAGCCCCGCCGGGGCCTTTGTTTGTAATTACTGTTACTACCTGTCAATTAACGTCAGCAATTCGAATGAAGATTTAACTTGCGACCTTACGGCAAAAGGCCAGACTCAGTTTATCGTCATTCTACAAAATATTCTCTTTCTGGATACAGAGATGGAGTCCAGGTCACGACCTCAGGCGATGCAATTAGCGACGTAACTTGAGCGAGTATCGTCGCGTCACGGTCGTCACGTCACGTCTCGACATCTCACTCATAATTATAAAGGGTTCAAAATAATCGTTACCGAAACATATTATTTTTCAAATACCTTTATGACCTGTACTATTCATCAGCACAATGTTTTGAATGCGTTTCGTTAAGAGCTACCATAAACTGAATGTTTGGCAGAAAAAAAATACAGTTAAGTACTTTGATTGATGTACAGAATGCTTTGTTAACGGTTTCATGAAGGGTCCGTTTACATCCTCTACTTCTAAATATATATTTTTTTTAAACTACTTTTTTTTTTACTAGCTGTTGACTGATTGCCACAAACTAAAAGCTTATTATATACATCTCAACGAACCTTTCCATGATGTGTAGTGTTGTCATGATGCTGGTCAATGATCTCTGGGTCCTCCGTGGAGATATCGTGTCCGTGTCTGTGGCCGCATATTATGTGCGGTATCTGAAACAAGGAGATAGACATTAATATAAAATATGGAATATAAACATTATTTTAAAATTGAGATAAGTTTTTTTAAACATGGAAAATAATTTTCGCCAGAGCATATTGCGCCAGTTTCTACACGAGCAGCCCATGGGTCTCATATGCGCACAAATGCCATGTGTGCTATAAATAAGATATGCTGAATCGATTGAAAAGTTTTAATTCTCTAGGTGATCGGAAAGTGCCTCAAAAATCACTGCAAAAAGATATCGGATTACTGTGCTGTTTTTCATTGTTACATATTTTTCAGTCCCCCTTAGCCCGCAACCTCTGATATCTGAACGATGACATGCGATAATAAGGAACTCCATTCAAAAATGCATTCAACCAACAACTTCAAGTTGCACCCAAAAAAGCACCAACTGTTACACCACGCGACCTCAGTCTCTTTTTGCTCAACACAATGTAACGAGCACGTTTTGCACCCACTAAATCACTCGCCTGTTGGGAACTGCACTTAATGGCTCCGATGGCCAGGCTGGTGCAATGCTGACCCTGTTTCATGGTCCACTTTCGTGATCGTAAAAAACTTTATGCAGATGAATCTGGCAGGTTGGGTTTAGGGTTGGTTTGGAGGTAGGTAAATGGTGTAATAGGTTTTATCGGGGTGGCAGAAGATTTAATATTTAATAAACAAGACTGCTTCGTTGGTCTAGTGGCCACGCGATTGTTGTGCATAAGGTCCTGGGTTCTACTCCCAGGTCGGGCAAAGTATAATTAGGTTTTCCATCAGGAATTTTTCTAAGCACGGTTGTTGGCAATATTCCATGGAACTTAAACATAACTGGCGAAATGAAGTTACACTTTTGCCCAACCCTTTGTGGATTATAGGCGTGATGTTGTGTTATGACATTAACTATAACAACACTTTTACTGCGGTACTCAGAGATATTTAATAATTACTTAAGCCGTCACTTAGTAAAGATCTGACATACTTTTTTATGACAAAACTGTCAAAACCTTTACTAAGTGATGGCCTAAGTAATCATTAAAGCTCTCTGAGTGCGGCAGTTAGAAGCTTTTTACAAGAAAAATACACAGCAAACCTATCTACATAAACATTGTCGTATTCTCCAACTAGCGTTTTATTTCCCCCACTTTTCAGAACTATTTCCGTAATGCAAGAAAAACATCACAACCCTCAGTATGTTTGTTCAGGCACCCGATGAAACGTAAACTATATCGATGTATCGATACAGGGATGCAACTCGATTCAATCGGCTGTGCAGGATATTCGATACAAACGATTATCTATTCGAATGGGGACATCTCGATAAACAGAGTGATTTGTGTGCTGTATGTAATCTACGGCGGCGTTGTGTTTAGGGATTGTGTTCACGTATGCAAGTTATTGGTGGTGGGATATTATTTTGGTTACATCTCGGATAATTGTTAATTGCAACACAATTATAGTGAACAATGATTCTTAAATATTTAAAAGTCATTACAGTCACTGGCCCGAAAGTCTGAGAACCGGTCGTATCAAGAGGCAGCATTTTATCCAGCACTAAACCATACAAATATTTGTAACGTTTGGGGATCGAACTCCTACAGGCAGCGCAGTAGTGGACCACTCAGCCACTGCTTCAACTTAACGTAGTTCTTGATGACGTCTTACTGCCGAACTCAGAGAGCTGTAATGATTACTTAGGCCATCACTTGGTAAAGGTTTTGTCAGTTTTGTCATACAAAAATATGTCAAATCTTTACTAAGTGACGGCTTAAGTAATCATTAAATATCTCTGAGTACCGCAGTTAATGTTTTTTCCAATGAATTGTTCCCCTCAAAAGTTGTCAATCGCTTAGGATTACTTTGTGTAGTAAATATCACAAAAGTATAAACAAATGAGCGGAGGCAAGCACTTTTCGTAACCCTTTAAATATGGAGAAAAGTCAGATTAATGTGATCTTTGCTTGCAGTGAAACAACAGACTTCGAAGGAAGCAAGCTGACCACAGACCTCAGCCTGTACAAAATTACGCACCACCGCCGTATGAGCACAAACACCATCAAGAATACGCTACTGAGGAGGCCTACTGGGCAAACCGCATTGAAAGCCTGAAGAGGGCACACACGACAAATGATAATTCTTCTTTATCGTATGGTTAGTACCTAACCTGGCGTCAGAGTTATTATCCCGCTCATGGGTCTCTGACTAGGCCTTTCATGCCGTCAAGAAATATCCCTCAGGTATGCTAGCGAAGGAGGTGGCGGAACGTGAGAGGGAGAGAGCCTCTCGTCCCAGCCGCCGCGGGAGGCGCTCCGGGCGTCTGGGGCCACGTGATGGCTTCAGGCCACCGTAGACGCGGCCCTGTGGACGGTGAGTGATGGGCTAGCTCACCGTCCGTCCGTCTTATGACTACGACAGGCCGTGTCGACGGCGCGTTCGTGTTCCACTCGCGCCTCAAAGAGATATCAGCAGCATGGAAGGGGCCCGCAAGGGTCAACGCCCGTCGGGGCTGCGGGTTGTTCGCAAGAGATACCGTGGCCTCGACACAAAGGGCTAAGAAGGAACATGGGTGGTTTTTAGTCAGTAGAAGTCTGACACTCCCTACCGCTCTGCCCAGAGAGGGAGGAGTCATTTGATGATTTCCGACCCTCAAAAAAAAAAGATTTGATGGTTTCCTCACGATTTTCTCTTTCATCGAAGCAAGTGATATTTAAACAATATGGTCATGAATCTGAAAAATCGGGTGCGTGTCTTGGGTTCGAACTCAAGACCTATGACTTAACATTCCGACGATCACACCACTAAGCTATCATTGCTTACAAGGACACTCCTTTGATGTGACATGACTATGATTTGACCTACTAACTAAACATTCATGAACTTTGACCTCCACAAAAAAAAACGAACAAAGGACACAGCCCAAATATTCACCGTCCCCGCTAGACAGACAGTAACTTACATATTTCATGACTCCCCACGATGTATCGGAGCAAAAATACGAAAAATTTAATTATAGTTAGATGTTTTATCAGGCCGGGTCGGCATTTTCCAGCCCAATGAACATCTCCGCTACATTAGGTAAACTGACCCGTCCGAGCCACGGCGCGCCGGTAACGTTTTTTGTTTATTTTTGTATTTTATGACTTTTTTCAGCCGGTATTTTTGTTTTATGCGTGGTAGACGGTGAATAGGCTTTGAGCTGGGTAAAGGTAATAAAAGTCGAGTTTATAAGATACAGTGCTATATAGTGTATTAGGGCTCTAAATTAATATGTTCAGAGGGCCTTGTTAGTGGACATTATTGTTAAACCATCTGTGGGAATTGTTTCGCGAAATCAAGATTTGTGCGAAAGTTCAAACTCCAAATATATTGTTGTCTTGTGTACTGGATTAGTAGTTCAAAAATAATAGTTTAAAATCTTTGTTTCAAAACATTAATACGTTTCTAGTGCTTTTATTTCTTTTAGTAACAAACAGTACGTACTCAATAAAATATACCATCCAAATACGTAATAAAATTAAAAATCACAATAATAATTCGCGTCGAAACCGTAAAACACTAATTACAAAACAAAATCACAAAACATAACCAGAGTCTAATGAATTCACGTACGAGAGAAACTCAGAAACTGCGAGAAAACAAAAGCGCCTATTGTATTCGCAAGAGCAATGCTTCGCGCAAACTCGGCAAGCGTCGATTGAATTAATTGTAGGAACCCATTATACCATCAATTGTGTTAGCTGTCGAAATGTTGTAATTATTTTGATTTGAGTATTGATTAATGATTTTGATAACTTTCGATGGTTATTGATGAGTTAGTATTGTAACCGTTTGTTTTAAGTGGTTTGGAATTAGGTTTTAATGACTTTAAATGGTTTTGTTATAAAATAAATTTGTTTATGTCTGTACTAGCACGCACGTGCCATGTTCTAACTTTGAGTATAATTAAATAAAACAAATTATGAACTGCTTCGTTTGTCTCAAGAGCGACTGCGCTTTGCATGGGGTCATTGGTTCATTTTCCAGGTCAAGCAAAGTGTTATTGGGTTTTTCAATACGGAATTTGTCAGTAGCAGCCACGGAGTCTGGATTTGTGCCTGGTTGATTGTAATAGGCTCGCCCTCTGTTACATGGGACTTAAATATAACTTGCGAAATGTGGGTGTACTAATGTGTACACCTCTACCTTACCCTAACCCTCCGACGATTAAAGGCGTGATGTTATTTAATGTAAAACTAATTATTTATATCAGCACCTATGCAAAACGTTTATTATTAACACCATTTTGGCGTTAAAATTAACTTTGATTACATTATATTATTATATCAGCCCACGGACGCCCTTCACTACACAAACGCTTTTAGATATTTTAATTGTTAGTGTAGAAATTAATAACATTCAAAATTAGATTTAACATATTTCATTGACATTGACTGACAATAGATATTTCATCCGAAATTATGGCTTCCAACTTCCATTCAAACTCGGTCCTGGGTTCGACTCCTGGATCGAGACGAAGTGTTATTGGGTTTTTCAATTAGGAACTTCTCGGTAGCAGCCACAGTTCCATTCAAACACGGTCCTGGGTTCGATGCCTGGATCGGAACCACAGAGTCTGGATTTGTATTTTGGTTTGTTTGTTGATGGTAAAAAGCTTACATAATTTTTACTTAAACACTGGCGAAATGTGGCTGTATTATTAGATATACCTCTGCCTAACGCTTCGGGGATTACAGTCGTCATGTTATGTTCTCCAATAGTAGAGCAAATACATACTGCGGTACTCAGAGATATTTAATGATTACTTAAGCCGTCACTTAGTAAAGATTTGACATACTTTTGTATGACAAAACTGTCAAAATCTTTACTTAGTGATGGCCTAAGTAATCACTAAAGCTCTCTGAGTGCAGCAGTATATAAGTCAATAAATGTTTCAGCAAACAAGAAAATTCGTATAGGTACCAAAAAATTTGGTCTCAACCCTAACATATTATTTTCTTACCAACCGTTTCCATAGCAACGTCATAGCAACGCTTGTTAATTCAATAAACATCATACAATTTCCTTCTTACTGTAATTATTTCTCTTAATTCTTTGCTCCCTTCAAAATGGTAATATTCCTCGTAAAAAGGGGTGATGAGAACCAGTTCCTCTACGAGACGGATGTGGAGAAAGAAGTCGATGAGGTCGTGAAAGATATCACAGCGATCTTCAATGGAAGGCTGAAGGTGACCAGACTGTGTTATGAGATGGATGAGCTGCAGAAACATGGGACCTTTCTGCCGCTTGAAATGCAAGGGTTGACGGATGAACAGGTTAGTTGGAGTTTTGTAATGTGAAGAATAGTTATGTTGAAAAACTTTGACATGAAATGTTGAAGTCTGAGTGCTCTGAGTGCTCACAGCTAGTATGAAGAGTCGACCAACGGCTTGGCGACAACCCGAAGGTTATCGCCAAGCCGTTAGCCGTCGACCCTCGTGTGATTGGAGAACTAGCCATTAAAAATGCCAACCAACGTGGCAATGCGGCTTAGGCTTCTGGCCATTTTTCCTTATATGGACAGCGATGTGGACGTATTTTTTTAACGCCCTGTTTGTTATTCTTTAACTATTTTTATACTTGTTAATTTATTACTTTGCTTTAAGGAGTCTCTGAGATCTGGCTTTATTATATTATTATTTTTCGGAATGTGTTTTTTCTTCTCAGCTCTTAGACTGGATTTTTACTACATTTACGGGTTATTATTATTATTATTATTATTTATTATTATTCACATTATCATATGCATGCAATGACTATATAGCCTCATTCTCTTTGTATGCATGTATATTATTATGTTTTCATAGACACAGGGAGGATTAAATAGTATTGGCTTACTCAGTTGTAATCAGAACTAAATTGGTTTTACGCAACACTTGAACACGCCACATCATATTATGTTTTAAAACTACATAGATGGGGCCGTGTTTTGTACCTGAAGAAACAGCCGAAACAAACACAGAGGTGGACCATGCAAATTAGTGTCTGAGATTATACGACCCCAAAGTACTTACAAAGCAAAATTTCTCTTTCATAAAACATTTCAAATTCCAGATAATGGAACTGAAGCTAGAAGACCCATGGGCCAAGCGCTGCGCCCCACCAGGTTATGTGTTCGTAAAGGATGACATGGGACGTCGCTGCGGGCTCGCCCCCCCTCCCAACATGCAGGAGATCATGAAGAAGGCAGCCGAGGATGCCAAGGAGTTTATTAGTAAGAAGCACGTAAGTTCAATACTATTTATATATTAGGTCTGAATAATAAAGCGACGCTGTAGACAATCCTGGCAGTGGTAGTGAGCTGAACCTTATAGACACCATTATGTGACGATGACCCACAGTAGTCAACTTTTCTAAGAAAAGGAGGAAATAGTGGGACGTTTTTGCCAAGCAGTGCATCAGTAGGGACTGATATGATAATCTATAATCAGTTCCAGTACCTATGCACTGAACTTGAATTGGGCAAATATTACTAACTAGCGGACGTCACGCGGTTTCACCCGCGTAGTTCCCGTTCCCGTGGGAATACAGGGATAAAAGTAGCCTATGTCACTCGGGGATAGTGTAGCTTCCCAACGGTGAAAGAATTTTTGAAATCGGTCCAGTAGTTTCGGAGCCTATTTGTTACAAACAAACAAATCTTTCCTCTTTACAATATTATTAGTGTAGATTAATATAGATTTATAGAAAAAAGTTATATTCCTTAGTTACTGGTATTTATATTGAAACAAACATGCAATTGCCTACCTGCAGTCTACCGACGTTGACAAACAAACCTAATAAGAAATAATCCAGCTCTCTAGGTAATTTGACAACTCAGTATTCCAACACACATTCAGCCACGCTAGGCCCGCGAAGTGGACAGTAGTTTAATCCCACCGAGTTGAAACATGAATTTCAGCAGTCGGAACATTACCTGCTGATTCTCTTTAGTATTTCAATGATGTTTCCAGGTGGATCTCCGCAAATGCCTCACCCAGAAAGACGTATCCCGAGCCATGGATGAACTCCGAGGGGCCACCAAGATCGTGTTCCCCGGGGGTCTTCCTCCACACGACCCCGTGCGTATGGAGCTGGACAATGTGGAGGACCTCACAGGGACCCAGGCTGCTGCCGAAGTCATAGACCCGTCGCTAGCTTGTCTGTGGGCTTGTGGGAAGAAGCTCCTCAGTGGGAACAAGTTGAGGGACCATTTGGGTTTGTATTTTATGTCTCACAATTAATACTTAAAGAGGTGGGGAGAGCAGAAGTGTATCTATAAGTACACCCACATTTTTGCCAATTATGTTTAAGTCCAGCGCGCAAGTCTATTGACATCAACTGAGCACAAATCCAGACTCAGTGATTGCTACTAACAATTCCCAGACGGAAATAATTAATATAACTTTGCCAGACCCCGGGTAACGAACCCAGAACCTAATGCTCAGCAGCGCTTGTGACCACACGGCCAACGAGGCAGTGCTATACCTCATCGTTGTGGGCATCTTCCTTTTTTTACTAAAGCCGTTCATCATCATCATCATCAGCCTATATTGTTCCCACTGCTGGGACACAAGCCTCCTTTCTGTCTTAGGGAATTGGGCTATAATCCACCACGTGGACCCAGTGCGGGTTGGTAGATGCCACATATCTTCGAGTTTTTGGTTCTAAGATATGCCGGTTTCCTCACGATGTTTTCCTTCACCGTTCATAGCTAGCTTATACCAGTACTTGTATAATTTGATAAATATTCCAAACAGCTTGTTCCAAACTTTGACTAAAGAGTATGTATCCAGTATCTAAATTGACCTAATATAAATACCCAGACTAACGACCCTACCAAATTGACATTGTAGATTTAGGAGAATTGGAACGTACAATTTGGAGTCATTAATCAAAAATTTCGCGAAGGATTGAAACTGGATAAATATTAGGATGTCCAGATTTGAATACCTTATCAGTACATATTAAAAAATAAAAATGAATATGAATATTCTTATATCAAAATTTTTACTTTTTTTTTTGCAGAAGTCGACCAAAGAAAAGATGAATGGGAATGTAATGGTGAGGAATTATATATGAAAGAAAAGAGCGGATGATCTTGAAACGGCTGAACCATATCTAAGAAAAATCGCTAGAGAACTTGCTTATAAATAAAAACAAATCAGTTCATCCGTTTAAGAGCTCCTACAGTGCCACATACATACACATTACTCATATCGGTCAAACTTATAACATCCTTTTTTTGTCGGGGTTTAAAATGGAGTGAATGAGACGACTGTGAGAAGAGAATGGTAGAGAAAAAGATTGTTGTACCGATCCCTAGTAACAAGAGATAATCGGAGGAAGATGATAATGACGATTTGAATTATACTTATAAGTCCTTTAAAATTTTCAGGTAAAAACAACAAGACGAAAGTCATAGTGAAGCTCTGCTCAAACTCCGAAGGGGCTCCAGGTCGGGAGCCTGTTATGTCTGAGGAAGATCGTAAACAGCTGTCCCTCCATGCTTACAGGAAGCAAGAAGAATGGAAGAAGCTGGAAGCAGACGAAGATGACAGCTACATGGATTCCAAGTGGTCTGACAAGCAGAATATGAAGAGACAGTTTCACGGGCTAGAGAATATCGCTTGGAGGCCTACTTTTAAGAAATAGATAATTACTGCACGGTTCTGCATTGTAGAAAGTTGTCTTTAATTTCTTTATTTTAGTAATAATATTGTTATTTAAGTTCATTTCTTTGTTAATATCATGATGTGTGTGTATTTCTTTAAAATATAAGTAATACTTGATTGCGCTCTGTTGTTCATTTATTCATTAAAAAAAAAACGTTGCCCTACACTAAAAACTCCTGCATCGTGGGCGCGTTCACAGACATTTAAACTCACATACACAAATACCCAGACCCGAAACAACTATCTGTAGGCTATACAAATATTTATTCCGTGCGGGGATCGAACCCCCGACACGTAGCGTCGCGGTCAACTGCTTGAGCCACACCGCCAACCGTGCCGTTTTTATTCAGCAAGGTTTTTCTTTGGTTTCATGCCCTAAGGGTAATGGGATCCTATTGCTAGGACTCGTTTGTCGTAGGTAAGTATCTTTTGAACCGTAAAAATACACACGTGAAATTTTTACATGGAAAATAAAATAAGGTACACCTTACACGAAAATGATATTGGCCCGATTTGCTTTATAAAACTCCGAGAGAATTCTGAAGAAACCTGAAACTTATACGACGAATTAAAAATTGTTTCGGTGAATTATATTGTTTGTAAGAAAATTAGTCAGTTCCCAAACGGCAAATGCCGTTGGACGGAAAGCTTATATTTCAACAAATAACTCAATTATTATTTTATATAATTCACTGTTTTGTTCATAAAATTACTTGCTTTTACGATAAAGTATATCCGATATTGAAATTCCGAATATTTCTCGGATAAGGGTAGCTCGTGATGTTGTTACCGAACGCGAATTATCAGCTAGGATTTATCTAGGGTCTCTCTATCCTTTCAATATAAATATTCTGTGCTAGATTTAATATCTTGTCATATAATAAGTATTCCAGCATAAATAGATATTTTGAATGCGTCATTTTACGAAAAAGTATAAAGTATAGGGTTGTTTACAAAAAACATCTAATAATTAGTCCGTCAGATAGATTTCCAAAAAATATTAGCCACATACTTTTTCTTTTTTCACGTAAACAAACAATGAGGACGATACAGTGCTTTGAAAACTCGTGTGGCGTCATATTCTAAGACATTAGTACGTCATTTTTACCGGTGAGTGACGTCACAACCCCCCACTCAAATCTTTGATCTTCGTCAATTTTTATTGATTTGATAAAACAAAAAATACGTATCCAATATTTTTCGATAATCTAACAGACGGACTAATTAGAATCATACTTTTTTAGTCAGAAAACATCCCTATTACATTAAATTGTTTTTAAGGTTGTTTTTATTTATGACTAGAATTACATAAAATAACCTTTGTAATCCCTAAAGGGTTAGGCAGAGATCATCGGGGCCACGTGATGGCTTCCGGCCACCGCAGGCGCGGGCCTGTGGACGGTGAGTGAAGGCAGAGGCCTGCAAGGGCCGACGCCTGCCGGGGCTGCAATTTGTTCCAAAAAGATACCGCAGCGCCGGACACAAAGGGCTAAGAAGGAACATGGGTGGTTTTTAATCAGTAGAAGTCTGACACTCCCTTCTGTTCCGCCAAGAGCGGGAGGAGTCATTTGATGATTTCCAAACCTCCAAAACAAAATGGTTACCCACATTTCTCCAGGTATGTGTAAGTTTCCATATAATAATGGGTGAGTGTATGCCATCAACGGGGTACTAATTCCGTATTCGACCGATCATGAGCTCAATAACTTTTTGTCTGATCCGGAAATCGAAACCCTATACCAGGGATGGCAAACTAATGGCACGTTACACAATATTTCTGGCACACCACCGAATTTTAACCATATTCATATCTATGCGCCTACGAGTAATTATTTTCAGAGATGATTAACATAAGATTCGATTAGAAACCGTTTGGTAGAGGAGTTCAGTTCAACATGCAATCTACCAAAAGTAACCTCTTATAAAACTTTTTTTTTTGGGGGGGGGGTGGTAAATCATCAAATAACCCCACCCGCTCTTGGCAGAACGAAAGGGAGTGTCAGACTTCTACTGACTAAAAACCACCCATGTTCCTTCTTAGCCCTTGCGCCGGGGCCGCGGTATCTCTTTCTCTTTGAGATCATGGTGGGTAACAAATTAGTTAATAAAGCAGCCGACGTAGCCGAGGCTTTTAATGAGTATTTTGCCAGCATACCTATAGCGACGACTCGTTCCCTAAGTTCGTCGCCGTCTAAAGCCGAAGATCTTTTGCATAGCAGCGTGTCTAAATGTGGTAACGTATTTAGTTTCGAACATGTAACACCTATTGATGTGGTTAACGTTTTTAATTCACTTAAGTCTAAAAACACAGGTGATTTTTGGGGCATTTCTATTAAACTATTAAGTAACATAATCGACATTGTAGCCCCCTGTCTTGCTGTCACTTTCAATAAATGCGTTGATTTGGGGACTTTCCCTGATCTTATGAAAAGCAGTAAAGTCATCCCTCTATTTAAATCTGGCAGCAAACATGATATTGGTAACTTTAGACCAATTTCTATATTACCCGCATTTAGCAAAATTTTTGAAAAATTAATTCTCAAACAGTTGTTAGTACATTTTAATTTAAATAATCTCCTTCACAATGATCAATATGGCTTTACAAAGGGTCGTTCGACTACGGATGCAGGTGTTGCTTTGCTAAAACACATATTTAACGCATGGGAGAACGCACAAAATGCAGTCGGTGTTTTCTGCGACCTCTCTAAAGCTTTTGATTGCGTACATCACGACACGCTTTTACGGAAACTGCGTCATTACGGTGTTCAAAATGAGGCCCTAAATGTGATAGATTCGTATTTACAAAATAGATTCCAATGTGTAGACGTAAATGGCGCCAAATCTTCCGGACTACCGGTTCGGCTTGGTGTACCTCAAGGTTCAATACTGGGTCCGTTTTTATTCTTGGTTTATATTAATGACCTACCATATTATTTAAAAGGTTTTTGTGACGTTGTGCTATTTGCAGATGATACCTCTCTTATCTTTAAAGTAGATAGGAATAGACACGATTTTGACGACGTAAACAGCACGCTGTCAATGGTCACGGATTGGTTCACAACAAACAACCTTGTTCTTAATGCTAAGAAAACTAAAATAATTAAGTTCGCTTTACCCAATGTTAGAAATCTAGGTCCCAATATTATCCTCGCCAATCAAGAGCTGGAAACTGCCGACTCTGCTGTATTTCTGGGCATAACAGTAGATTCAAAATTACAATGGGGTTTACACATATCAAGCCTAGCGGGAAGGCTAAGTTCGGCCGCATACGCCGTCAGAAAAGTAAGACAATTCACTGACGTTGATACAGCACGGTTAGTCTACTTTAGTTATTTTCACAGCGTTATGTCCTACGGTATTCTGCTGTGGGGCAAAGCTGCTGATATTCAAAATATATTTGTTCTGCAGAAGCGAGCGGTTCGTGCAATTTATCAGCTGGGTGCCCAAGTTTCTCTTAGAGATATTTTTAAGGAGATTGGTATTCTCACGGTTGCTTCTCAGTTCATCTTTGCCAACATTTTATATATTAGACAAAATATTCACCTGTACACTAAAAACAGTGATATTCACAATTTTAACACTAGAAATAAGCATAAACTACGCGCTCCTTTTCACCGGCTTCACAAAGTTCATAATTCATTCGTAGGGCTCGGTATAACATTTTATAACAAATTGCCATCTTCTTTTCTAGACTTGCCATTTAATGCATTTAAAGCCAAAGTAAAATCTAATCTTTGTTTAAAAGCTTACTATTCCATTAACGACTACTTAAATGATAGGAATAGTTGGTCGCTGAGTTGAACACAAGACAATGTTTGTTTGTTTGTTATTTATGTTCTTTCTCCAAAATTAGTTTACTGACATGTTATGTCTTTTTTATGTTTTTATTATTATATACATTTTTATTTTTGACTTGTGTCTGTAATCAATCGTATTATTAAGTTACACCTTTCTATTGTATCGAGTCTGGTTCTTCTAACCAAACAGACAGATGTGTTGCTGGGGAGTTTGTTCCGCCACTTCTTCTTTCCAGCAAAAAACACTAGGAAGTGTCGAAGGGTGGGCGTTTTGGGGGACTGTCACTTGTAAATGAGTAAAGTAAAGTAAAGTAAATTTTGACGTTCGAAAAGTGCTGATTATCAGCCTAGTTTGAATAAATGACTTTTGATTTTGATTTTGATTTTGAAGAACCCGCAGCCCCGACGGGACCTGTTATAACCTTTATATAATATAAGGGTTATAAGAGGTCTAAGTATAAGAGTATAAGAGGTATTTTAAATGATATAAGTTACTTATTCTAATCAGCATCAACAGAAATTACACTAATGTTATTTTAATTTTAATAACACATACAATTGAAACATTTATTACCTACGTCACAGGTCGAGTTGTTTCTTTTTGGAAGTAAATAAAGAGTTTTTAGTTGAAAATATTTAGTGTAATTATCTGCTAATAACGAATAAGCAATGTTGTTAGACGGCACGTGCAAGGTCTTAATAAATATCGCTTTAGAAAAATGGCACGTTAATACATAAAGGTTCGCCATCCTTGCCCTATATATACTCTTCAGTGGCGTTTGCGTGAACCACAAACGTGGTTCAATTAAGAATCTCATAGTTTGTCAGCATTTGACCTACCCGCCTGCCTCCCCCTAGTATTAAGTCGTGAAGATAGGCTAACAGTAGATCAGCTGATATTAGCGCCAACAGTATTATTAGTGAAGGATGATGTATGGCGTTATCACGGATAGAATCTAAGTTACGACTCACGGCCATAAAGATCGTACGACTTTTTGACTAGTTTTCATAGGCTTATTTCATGGTACGTTGTGCCTGAGTGTAGATACTCCGTGAAATAGCTGGAAAATATGAAGAAGGTGCTTTTGTGACAGATACGGTCATATCCTTTGATTGCGTTAACTCACAATTTTGATGTTGTCACTCATGCTTCTAGAAGTAACAGAATTAATTTTAATTTCATACATCCACGCTTTCCTGTGAAAAGGGGTGTTGAAACACGGACAAGTAAGTGACCCTACAAGGGTTATTTTTGCCATCTGAGGTAAGCCAGCGGGAGGCGCTCCGGGCGTCGGGGGCCACGTGATGGCTTCCGGCCACCGTAGACGCGGGCCTGTGGACGGTGAGTGATGGGTAAGCTCGCCGTCCGTCCGTCTTATGACGACGACAGGCCGTGTCGACAGCGCGTTCGTGTTCCACGCGCGCCTAAAAGAGATGTCAGCAACATGGAAGGGGCCCGCAAGGGCCGACTCCTGTCGAGGCTGCGGGTTGTTCGCAAGGGATACCGCGGCCTCGACATGAAGGGCTAAGAAGGAACATGGGTGGTTTTTAGTCAGTAGAAGTCTGACACTCCCTTTCGCTCTGCCCAAGAGCGGGAGGGGTTATTTGATGATTTCCCACCCCCCAAAAAAAAAAAAAAAAAAGGTGCGTAAGCCAAACAAGACTTGATGTGTTGTTTCCAGATCAAACATAGTAAGTTTTAATTCACAAATTTCATTTCGCTTAGCTTTCGAACCATGTGGTCTGTGTGTCCCCCTCCATTATCAAAGTGATACATCTTTCTTACGATTCCTTTATGTAGAGGTAATCATTTCTTCACCCTTGCCATCCGTCATGGCAAATGTGCCTTGTATGTAACTTCAAAATAATATTCTAGTTGAAAGTATTCGTAAATGATTGATTCTTCAGTATATTTTTCAAATAAGTTAGATGGGTGTTCTTTATGGTACTTAGTTATTTTAAACAGATCTAAACAAGGAATAGATGCAATCAGGTAATCAAATAAATTCACAGGTAAATAATTATGTCGTGATCAAGTCGGATCCGGTCATTAGTACGGACATAATATTATAATGAATCGCAAGCGCGTCACAAGTCTACCTACACCAACAGCCTGCTTCTACAGAGTCGTGATGTTTCAAGATCGTAGCGAAGACGACAGTCACTGACGTATAAAAGAACAGTGATAACTTGAGTAAAAGTAATTATATAAGATACAGATTTAGGGTTGCGTAGTTAACAAGGAACCCTAACAGTTTCGCCAAGTCCGTCTGTTCGTCTATCTGTCCGCACTATACAGGGTGTAAATCAACCCACCACACACCCGTCAACCAAGCATTCTGTACATCAAACTAAGTACCCCTACGCAAAAAATTTTGCTGGGAAACGATTTTTTTTTTTGGTCCAAAAATCTCATTTTGCGGTAAAACTCAATGTTGCACTGTTAAAACATTGTGCTAGTGGATGCTTTGAATAGTTAACGGGTCATGGAGGTAATTTAAGTAAATTTATAACCTGAAAAACTAATATTTACAAAAACAGCTGTGAAAAATTTGGAACTTTGACCCCCAATATCTTCGTAACTAGGGGGTTCCCAGGTATGGTCTAGAACAAAAAAATGATCGCAGCGGTGGGGAGAACAAGTGCCCTTTTTTTTTTTTTTTTGGGGGGTGGGAAATCATCAAATAACCCCTCCCTCTCTTGGGCAGAGCGAGAGGGAGTGTCAGACTTCTACTGACTAAAAACCACCCATGTTCCTTCTTCGCCCTTCATGTCGAGGCCTCGGTATCCCTTGCGGACATCCCGCAGCCTCGACAGGCGTCGGCCCTTGTGGGCCCCTTCCGTGTTGCTGACATCTCTTTGAGGCGCGCGTGGAACACGAACGCGCCGTCCACACGGCCTGTCGTCGTCATTAGACGGACGGACGGCGAGCTTACCCATCACTCACCGTCCACAGGCCCGCGTCTACGGTGGCCGGAAGCCATCACGTGGCCCCCGACGCCCGGATCGCCTCCCGCGGCGGCTGGGACGAGAGGTTCTCTCCCTCTCACGTTCCGCCACCTCCTTCGCTAGCATCACTGCTTCGCAGAAGGAGGCGACGGCGTCCCATTCCTCCTAGAACAAGTGCCCTTCGTTTGCGTTAAGGGTACTTTTACACCCTATATATCAAAGATTCTTGTAGTGCTATTATTAAACTGAAAACGGGATAACAAGTAAACAACAACAAGTAAACATGGTAAATATCCCGTTTTCAGTATAAATAATAGTGCTAGTGACCATGTCAGTTTAAAGTCTTATACTCTTGTAGTGGTTACCCATCCAAAGACCAACCTATTACAAGGGCGTCTTAACCTGAAGATTGATCCGTGTAGTTGATCCAGCCACAAACTCCTCAGTCACATCAAACAGTAGTATAATATTTAAAATATTGAGCTCCACCCCAATGACAACATCGCATCCTGTGCCAATTATTGTCACGCACATCCTGGTACTAGATGTCGTAATTACGGCTCTCATTAACGGAGACAATCCCGGTATAACTGCTCTCAGCTGGCTTGAGACGTGACGTAGTGGAGACAGAAGGTTAGATGTACTGTCCTTTCAGATATTATAGGTATTTGTTTTGCTTGAGACTTTGCTTTACTGTCAAAATCTCACGGGTACTTTATGCAGTAATAGCCTAGTGGCGTGACCCTTTTTTTTTTTGGCGGGTGGAAAGTCATAAAATACCCCTCCCGCTCTTGGGCAGAGCAAAAGAAAGTGTCAGACTTCTACTGACTAAAAACCACCCATGTTCCTTCTTAGCCCTCTATGTCGAGGCCGCGGTATCTCTTGCGAACAACCCGCAGCCCCGGCGGGAGTGGCGTGATCCTTGGTCTGCCAAGTCTCAAATTCCAATCCAAGACCCTCTGATTTTAAGGGTTCTGTAATCAACAAGGATCCATCCGTTCGCCTATCCGTCGGTCTGCAGCTTAGTTCAGAGACTTTTAGTACTAGAAAGCTGTAATTTTGTATGAAAGTACAGAGTAGTAACGCTGACAGAGGCGTAAAATAAAAATCAGACTTAGAATGATATGCAATACATGAGATCAATAGTAGAAAGTAAAAGTTATCTTTGCAGACAATTATCAATGTAAAACTAAAACATCACTAGGTACCTGCTAGAAAATACTCAATGTCATAAATTAATGAGCCTTCTGCATCTCGTTACCACCAAAAGGCGGTTGAAACCGGGAACACTCCGGTTTATACTGGTTTATACCAGACAGAAACGCTGTAATCCGGTTATGAGCTTTGAGTAAGAAGGATAACGTTTGCCGTTAATCTGAACCGACTTTCATGTGCGTATGGGGTTTCAGATCGATGGGGTTCTTGATTAGGAAAGTAATTAGGGAGATGAAAGCGATATGGGGATCGGAAAAGGATATTGGCATTTCAAATTATGGAGGTTATTATTTCACGAGATTGACTTAGTTTGAAGATACAAGGATGTTAATTTTGTATTCATACATATACGCATATTTATGTAACCAACCGTGACATTTGGGACAAAGGGTGTATGGGTAGAACCTAGCTAATGACCTCCCAAATCCCTGGAAAAATTGTGTCGGTCCATGTGCCAAACACCCTGTATTTTAACGTGGAAAAAGGAACACCAAAGAAATTATGAATAGACTATGTTAAGTACAATATGGCAAAACAGGTGGTAGCGTTTGCCTCGGTTTAGGCAGGTTAAAACTATCCAACCTTCGACGAATGGATCTTCAAACACACTTTCAACTGTAGTCGTAAAGGTAAGCGATTGTACGGGTTCGAGTCGCGGGTCGGGCAAAGTGTTATTGGGTTTAAAGTGTTATTTCCGAATGAGGAATTGCCAACATTCAGGAACAAATCCAGACTCTCGTCAGGGCTCGCCTACTATTACTTACTTAAATAAAACAATCGAAATGTACTTGTTAAGTAGATATCTGCCTAACCCTTTGGGCGTTGCAAAGTGTGATGTCATGATGTAAACAAAAATTCATTGTTTTTATTTTATTTACGTTTTTGAGCACCAAATTCAAATAAAATATAAAGCAGTTTTCTTATCTTAGGGTTATAATAAATTACATACGTATTATGTAAGTGACATTTAAAAAGAAAATGAGACTATAAATATAACCTGTCCGCGATAATATCTCTCAAATAACATCAACAACAACAACGACAACAACAACATAAACGATGAACAATTTTCAATGATTCCAACAAACATTTTAAACAATGTGTCGGTCACTTGATGTGAAACCCTCAACATGTTTGCCCTGCGGTTTGGCACGCATGTTAAAATCCATTAAAATCCGCAAAATGTTGGAAATCATTTCATCAGATGATATTTTATCGAGAGCATATTCAGTTCTGGTTAATTTGCCATGTCACGAACAGCTGTTGTCCGAACTAATTTTATAAATACAAAAGTTACATTGTTTTTGTTACCTTTTCACGTCTAAACCACTGAACTGATAATCCTGAAATTTTGTATGTAGGTTGTTTCTGGTTCTTCTAACCTAACAGACAGATGTGTTGCTGGGGAGGTTGTTCCGCCACTTCTTCTTTCAGCTAAAACACTAGGAAGTGTCGAAGGGTGGGCGTTTTGGGGTGGGTGGTTTGGGTAAATTTTGACGTTCGAAAAGTGCTAATTATCAGCATAGTTTGATTTAAATAAATTACTTTTGATTTTGATTTTTTGATTTTGTGTTCAATTTTCACTTCGAAAAAAGTAATTTCTCCAAGAAAGTAACAATAACAGTAACGTTCTTATAATAATCGATTAATCCACGTGTCTTACGAATCATGATTGGATTTGTGCCCGTTTTATGGCAATAGGCTCGTCCCCTAATACAATTTCCATATGGAAATTAAACATAACTGGCGAAATGAGAGTGTACTATTAGGTACACCTCTTCCTGACCCTTCGAGGATTACAGGCGTGATGTTATGTAACTACAAATGGCAAAGGCAGGCTTACTGCAGCACTCAGAGAGCTTTAATGATTACTTAGGCCATCACTTAGTCAAGGTTTTGTATGTCAAATCTTTACTAAGTGACGGCTTAAGTAATCATTAAACATCTCTGAGTACCGCAGTGAGACTTCACTACACCGTTTCAGAAGCTACCTTTAAACCAAGGCACTGACAAACTAGCCACATGACAGTGACCCGAACAAATCACAAAAGCTTCCAACCAAACTGACATACGTCACTCATTTTAAATTCAAAATGGCCGCCGTGTGACGTCACAGCCACACATACGTCACGCACACGCTACAGACACGGACAATGAATTGACACTCACCAGATAACACACAATGGGTTATTATGTTCGTTTGTAGCCAGATGTAGGACAGCGATGTGAGGAATGAAAAATGTAAGTACATACCGGTGAACGTTGTGGGGTTTAGGTCAAGGAAGAGGATTATTCCCACTAGTTCTACTGCACAGTCCCACGATAGAACTAGTGGGTTCTTTTTTCCCACTAGTTCTACGATATAAGGGTGTTACAAAATCGTAAAACCAGCAAGACTCAAGTTTCTCATTCGTTCTATCACATGGTTTAGGGTACAACTACGGAACAAGTTACCAGGAGAATAGAAGTAGGCAGGAGGTATTGCAATCTTTAAATCAAATCTAATTTATTCCGTTGTAGGTAATACCGTACACTTTTTTTTTGCCCCATTAGTTCTACTATAAATTATTTAATAGGACCAGTAGAACTAGTGGGAATTTTTGTTCCCACTAGTTCTACGATTTCGTACCACCTTGAATCGTAGAACAAGTGGGAAAAAAATCCCTCTAGTTCTATCGTAGGACTGTGCAGTAGAACTAGAGGGAATGATCCAAGGAAGAACTCGTTCAAAACTGTTCTGAAGGATAATTTTATTGCAAACATGATGATATTACATCGTCAAGTAAAATCGGACAAAACTCACAGTTGTAGCACTTTTCTTAGACTGGCAGTAAAGACATTGTGACCATCCAAAATGATGATCTGCCTAGCCTTTTCACAACCATGTTGGGGTCAGTTACCAGTCTTACTAAATGCAGCTTAATACCAGTATTTCACATGGAACGACTACCTATTTGACCTCCACAACCCAGTTAGTACTGGGTATTACGACACCCCTTACTAAGACTGGTTGTCGGGTCACCTGTAGCGACTGTCAAAAATTTTAAAATACAACAAAAAAAAGACCGCCGCCGTTCTTTTTTTTGTATTTTTAAATTTTTTCTTCCCCCTAATAAAACAATATTGTTATTATTAGATGGCACGGTTGGCGCAGTTGCTCAAACAATGGACTGCTGCGCTGCGTGTCGCGGGTTCGATCCCCGCACGGAACAAATACACTTGGGAGCAAATAAATCGAGCCACTTCCTTTTTCACGCATTATGGTAATTATTTTTGGTATTATGGAACGCATCGATTCGAAACATATATCGCCTAAAAGGGTATTTAATAACCTTTACAAAGAGGGTAGTTAGTTGTCAAAATTTCATTTTTTTTTTATTTAAATTAAAGTTTAAAGGGTAGAATAAAATTATCGCATTTAATTTGCTTATGACATTTTTATTGTACTCTGTTAAGAAAAGATTAAATTTGAGGTTTTTGTTAATCATACCCATATTACTTGTTATTGTTGTCTTTATCTGTGTCTGTGTAATCAAAATAACCTGATAAAATGGATACTACACCGACGGAAGCTGCCCAAGTTGTAGCTTTACTTGAGGTTGGACACGGACAACGTGAAGTGGCACGCAGACTTCATTTGAGTCGTTCAAAGGTACAGCGGGTATACCGCAGGTATCTGGAGACTGGTGCTTTTGTTCGGCGACCTGGAACTGGCCGACCACGGGCAACAACAGAACGTGACGACCGCTTTATTGCAACCAATTCGTTGCGCGACCGTGGACTTAATGCTGTTCAGCTACAGCAAGCGTTACGTGACGTTCGAGGAGTCTCAATCAGTAGGTGGACAGTGAGACGAAGACTAAAAGAACGAAATTTAACATCACACAAACCAGCAACTGGCCCAAAATTGACTGTAGCTCATCGCCGATCTCGCTTGGAGTTTGCTCGAGAACACATTAATTGGACGTTAGAAGACTGGAGGTCAGTTTTGTTTTCTGACGAGTCAAGAATCTGTCTTTTTAGCAATGACGGGAGAAACCGAGTGTATAGACGTCCTGGTGAAAGATTTGCCCAATGTTGCATTCGAGAAACTGTGAGTTTTGGTGGTGGTTCTTGTATGGTGTGGGGAGGAATTTCTCTAGACGGAAAAACGGAACTTGTCTTCGTCGACCCCGCCAACGATGGCAGTGGTAGACGTGGATTAACAGCTGACCGATACATAACTGACATTCTTGAAAACCACGTAATGCCGTATGCTGGTTTTGTCGGAGAAAATTTCTTGTTTATGCATGACAATGCGAGACCTCATACCGCGCAGATCGTTACGGAATACTTGTCTGCGATCGGGATTCAACAAATGGTATGGCCAGCACGAAGTCCCGATTTGAACCCGATCGAACACCTATGGGACGAGCTAAAACGGAGAGTCCGAGCCAGGGTTCCCGCTGTTTCATCCATTCCCGAGCTTAAAGTCGCTGTGCTTGAAGAGTGGGAGAACATACCACAATATGTCATCGTAACGCTGATCAGATCGATGACTAATAGGCTACAAGAATGTATCAGGGCACGGGGGGGTAATACCAGTTATTAAGAATATTTTTTTTGCAATAATTTTGTTTTTTATTGTTTTTATGGACTGTTTTAGCCCTACTAAATTTTCTATCAAAATTACCATTTTTCTTGCAGAGCCAATAATTTATCATTCAATAAGGTTATTATTCAATAATTTACCCTCATTGTAAAGGTTATTAACTAAACTTTTAGGCGATATATAGTTCGAATTGATACGTTCCATATTACCAAAAATATTTACCATTTTACGTGAAAAAAGGTAGTGGCTCGATTTATTTGCTCCCAAGTGTATTTGTATGACCTACAGATAGTTGTTCCGGATCTGGGTATTTGTGCATGTGAATTTAAATGTTTGTGAACGCACCCACGATACAAGAGAAATTCCTAGTGTGGGGCAGAGTTTTTTTTTTTTAATTTAATTTCCGAGTAACGTGGTATGTAACTAATGGGTCACTCAAGCTCGGGCCAACCTAGGAAAAATGTGGCCATTCAAAATGTCGCCATAAAATCATCTTAACGTTCTCTTGTTAATCATTGAGCACCACCTCATAGAAAAACAAAACCTGTGGGGCAGCAAATGTTTTTTCTCAGCTATCCACAGACTTCCAATTACGCACCCAAAGGAATCCAAGTCCTCAAAATCTTCCAAGAAACACTAAGTCCCATAAAACGTTGAGGTACAAGTATTAAATCCTGATTAATATTCAGAATACGACGCGCAAATTGTTAAAGCAGTGCTCGGCAACTTTTCAATCCGGCTCGTTTTAAAATTAATTTCTTTCTTACTTTAATGATCGCTCCTTGTAAATGTAGTCAGCAAAGAGATTTCTAGCTTTATGGGAGTTATTTACGAGTAGTCTTGTTTCGTGTTAAATATTAATAATAAAGTTCTCCTGGAAAACGGTGGGGAGAAAGTTTTGAATATGAATGTGAATATGGATGCACGCATTGACTTATATATAACTGCGTAAGGACTAGGCGGACGGCATGTTAAAATGACGCCTCGAAAGTGGTCCCAAAATGGTCTTTCCTAAGCCGAAGTGAACTAGTCCACGATCGGCTCTCTTCGGGTGCGGTCGTAAATTTTATTAAAAGCTTTATTTATGTTCTTTATACCTCGAAAATACCACGCCGCTTAGACTACACCGATTCTCTGTATGGCGAACGCGTCGCTCAAATGTTCGGACGACCGTATCTTTAGTTTTTATATCAATGGATGCACGTCTAAAAGTTATTAATCTGCTTTAAAAGGAAATTCTGAGACGACGAATTTGTTAGAGAAGTATTGCAGAAGATTACATCCGACGCGGCCCTCATATAAAATCGCTTTATGGATCGTATCGTATGATCGTGTAGGTATCGAGTTAGGCATTGACCGGGTGGTCAATGCCTACCCTAACCTAAGGAGTAGATTGATAGCGGAAAGTCTGTCATAGTTATATAATACAAATATGTCGCATATCGCCTAATGGAATGTCAAGCGTTTATCATAATTTTAATTTAATTTAATTTTTGGTCTAGCAATGCTTGAGTGTGTTTAGTCAAATAAAGTTATCGTTGGTAATTTTTTGATGTTAATAAAAAGGCGGTAGACTTGTGCAGTTGACACATTCGAATTGATATCGTGGTGACGAACGGTTGACTTGGCTAACCTCACTACATTCCATTTTATTTAATTTAAATCTGAAAATAGATGTTCAATTCTTTCTTATTTTTTATTGTGAAGTGTTTTAGACAGTAAAGTTTAGTGTACCGAACAATGCCTGTGTGTTATTTCACGTCGGACTCCATGTGCCATCATGACCGACCAGCAAATCAACGAAGACATGTCACATCTGTCGTCAACTCGTCACCAAAATCATATGGCCGTGTATAGAAAGAAGTACGGATTGTTCAAATGTTCACATTCATCTGCCTAGCCTTTTCCCAACTATGTTGGAGTCGGCTTCCAGTCTAACCGGATGCAGCTGAATACCAGTATTTTACATGGAGCGACTGCCTATCTGACCTCCACAACCCAGTTAATACTAGGTAATACGATACTCTTTGGTAAGACTGGATGTCAGAATATCAGGTCACTGACTACCTGTAACGACTGCCAAAGATCTATATATGGCAGCCGGGACCAACAGCTTAACGTGCTTTCCGAGGCACGGAGGAAACTCAGTATGTTGGGTGGTCACCCATCCACAGACCGACCTAGGCAAGCACAGCTTTACCTAAAGATTGACCCGAGTGGCAGTTCTTATTAAGCCACGAAATGTTCACATTACCAATCACAAAACAAGTAAGCAAGTAACCATTGTATCTGCCCATATACGAGTATTGTATCCGACTATATACATGTGTGCAATTAGCTTTACATGTAATTACACAACTACAACTTCACTATATTAATTATGAGCATTACATCAAAAGACTGTGTTAATTAATTTTACATCGTGTTAATAGTGTTATGTATTGTTGTAGTTTCCTAGAGTAGGCCATTGTCTTTGCCCTAAAAGTGACTTTGCTTAGTTTACAAGTTTCGTGAATATTCCATAACCCACCAGCGTTGTTGGGAGCTGCAGGCTAGGCAGATGATGATTTGACTACAATTTTCCCAGCTGTGTTGGGGTCGGCTTCCAGTCTAACCTGATGCAGCTGAATACATATCATCATCAGCCTATAATGTTCCCACTACAGGGACTCAGGCCTCTTCTCTTGGAGAGGGATGGGCTATAATCCACCACGTGGGCCCAGTGCGTGTTGGTAGATGTCACATGTCTTCGAATTTTTTGATTCTAAAGCATGCCGGTTTCCTCACGATGTTTTCCTTCACCGTTTACAGAGCAGTGGTGATGAAATAAATTACACAAAGTAATGGGTCTACCTGGGTTCGAACCCACGACTTACTGTTCGTAAGTCGGGCCGCCACCACTGGGCCACCATTGCTCTTTCTGTATTAGATTTATATTTCCGTATTCAGTTGTACCGCAAATCATGTCACAATTTATAGTTGTTGTAAAATTGAATATCAGCGCAGTGCGGCCACAGATCCGAGCTCAACGAATAATTATATCCGGGGTAAGTACTTCTACGTGATGCTGCGGACGTGCCAAGATGGCGTGCTGCCTTCTAGCTGGATAGCTACTGGTTTGTTGATGACTGGTTACTGGCTTCCAGTTGCGGTGGAAGTATAGTTTGTACATTTGAATGGGAATATTCTCAGAACTACAGATTCGATTGTTTTATTATCCATGAGAAGTCTCTTGTGTCATAAGTCATAATAGGGTAGTTAACAAAAAAAATCTAATTAGTCCGTCAGATAGATTTCCAAAAAATATTGAACACGTATTTTTTCTTTTTTCACGTAAACAAACAATGAGGACAATACAGTGCTTTGAAAACTCGCGTGACGTCATATTTTAGGACATTAGTATGAGATTTTTTACCGGTGAGTGACGTCACAACCCCCACTCAAATCTTTGACACGTTTTATCTTCCTCAATTTTTATTGATTTGATAAAACAAAATTTCCGTATCCAATATTTTTCGATAATCTAACTGACGGACTAATAATTAGAATCATATTATGTGTTATAATCTGTAAACATCCCTATTATTTAAATGAGAGAGAGACAGCAAAAGCTAGTTCACAGACCACATATCCCTCTCTTTTATTTTTGTTAAAATCTTTATGTCTAACTGACAACATGTTTTCATGAATGTTTTGTAATGCAACCGAATGGTTTTCCGTCGTATCGGGCAGTTTAGTAAATACAATTTAGAAAAGAGATTTGTTTGGGACAGTTTTCTTTTTTTCCCCCAAGCAGTGCCTAGATATTTTTATATTCCGCTTAGAAAGTCTTCAGCAATGGTTTATTTTCTTTCAATTGTTATTAGTTGACTTATCATTTTTTCTTTTATTGTTTAATACCAAAAATGTAGACCTCTTGATTGAGTTCTGTAATGCACATAATACCTACATGCTGCAGTATTTTACCTATTAACAACAGCTCTCGTAAAATCTCGTCCTGGTTATAGTGCGAACGTAACTATGCTAACTAAAACTTTAAAGTCAGTGCACACAGTATCGCTTGACTTTCAACCACACAGCCAATGAGCTGTTCAAAGAGGGGTCGTAAAATCAACATTTGAGTAACACATCGAGCGAAAAAGCACCTGAGTTTTCCTGTTACAGATGTACAGAAAAACTAGGATTTCTGGATAGAAATTCTAGTTTTTTTAAAGTGAAACTTTTATTACATCGTCTCAAACTTTTTCGTCTGTGTGTTGCATGTCGCGTGATGGTCGGCCGTGAAAAAAAGTTTCACTTTTACCGTGGTTTCATAAAACCACACAATCTTTTTTTATTCTTTAGGAATTAGCTTACCGCCCTACACTTCGTACAAGATGCTTGCAATGTGCATGATTTGCTTGGAAATAATAAGATTCATAGAAACGGTCATCTGTATGTATGCAATTTTTTTGACACCTCTATAAAGCCTCCTTGGCATTTCCTGCCCCAGCAATTTGGCCAAGTATTTTCACTTCAGCTATTCTAACATGCCATCTACTTGCGCAAATCACTTGACAATGTAAACGCTCCACAGCAGCGTTTCAACAATATTTTGCAACATTGTTTTAGAATATTGGTTATTTAAGTTAAACTAACTTTCTTCCTAACTTGATTACAACAACACTCATTTCGTTAAACTGTTTACTGAAACAACGTGGGTTTAACTTAGCACAAAAGATTTGTTTTCTAAATCTAATAAGCTTACCTGTCGAAATCTAGACTAAGTTTGTAATAGGTGAATATAATACTCTTAACTTTGTATAGTCCCCAGCACAACAATTAGATATCAGAATCTGTCAATACGTTTTCAAGTTTATCGCTAAAGCATTAGGTTTAATGTTGATTGGGAAAATTTGCCAATGGGGTCGTTGACAAAAAAATATAATTAGTCCAGCAGATAGCTTTCCAAAAATTTTTCACATAAACAAAAAATGAAGATGATACATTGCTTCAAAAACGTGTGTGACATCTCATTGCAGAACATTTTTTGCCACGTAGTGACGTCACAAGCCCCACTCATGATCTTTGACGCGTTTTATCTTCGTAAATAATTTATTTATTTGATAAAACAAAAAACACATATCCAATATTTTTCGATATTCTAACTAAACAGAATCATATTTTTTTAAGTCAGGAAACATTCCTATTACAGCTTCATTCAATCTCCATTAATTTTCACCCTCACCTTAGCCAACAATTTTCATTCACTTGACTGTCCTTCCCACTAGCGCCAGTCACTACCCCGTCGAAACGCTCCACATCTTCAAATATGGGTATCACGTGCCGCTTGCTGACTGCAGATTTTTCCCTTCGCGTTCCGAACCAAAGATATTGATAATTCGGCCTGACCTTCCCAGACAATTGAGTTCGGTGGGTCGACGTCGACCGTCTATGTAATTGAAACGATTTATGAACAAATGTTTATAAGACTCTCCTTTGGTTTGTATGTAGGGAAGGTTCGAACCATGTTTTGTTTAAGACATCGAAGGGGAAAAGGTGCTTTCTTACTCACAGTTTTCCCTTTGAATGTATTTTTGGTATAAAAAGATCAAATGAAGATTTTTTCTTGAGGAAGTTTATAAATAGATTTTGTTTTGGGAATTCTTGTTAAATAGAAGGAATTTTTTTGTATCATTAAATAAAATATCGTTGTTTATTTTTATATTATTTACTTAAACCGGCTATTTGTAGATTTCTGACAATCGTTACAGGCCTGAAAGTCTTACAACCAGTCTCACCAAAGGGTATCACCCAGTACTAATTGGAAAAATGAAATCTGAAATCCAGTTAGACTGGAAGCCGACCCCAACCTAGTTGGGGAAAGTCTAGGAAGATACTCGAATATCGAAATCGTTACTGAAATCCTGTCGGTTGGCTTATTTGCAAGCATGCCATCTTCGGCAACACACGAAAATAAAATGGTTGTTTTAGTGAGTTTAAACTTGTTATAAAACTGAAAAGAACAGAGAACTAACGAGGCCTGTGCCCATTACATATTGGGTCACTAAAAGGCCATAATTATATTAATAATTTTATAATTTTTAAAGCTCTAAACAGGGTGCAAGGGACACATACGTTTACCACGTAGCATTTAATACATCGTTCACCGTTCAGAACCCCTCCACAAAGAAATTTTAGCATGGGTTATTATTGATGAAAAATGTATTATTATGTGGCGTTGATATCAATTCTACCTGCATGATATTACACAGAAACATTCACAAAATTAACCAAAATATAACATCACAGTTATAAACTTAGGTGCATTCTGCAACAGTTCGAGTTACATTGTCATATAATAGGTGGACGCAGTATCTCGTGCCCGTTGCACCATATTTCAGCTGAATGCGAGGCCCGTCACACGACTACACTATCATTACGGACTTACCAACGATGCCTGAAATATCTAAAATGGGCACGGTTTTAGAAGGAACGTTGGCAAAACAAATGGGGTTCTGTATTTTTGGAAAACTAAAAAAGTCTCTAAATGGTGATTTTTTATCTGTTTGTTTTTTTTGACTGTATTGAGCTTGACTTCTTGCGTCCTGGGTTGGATTCCTGGGTTTGACAAAAAGTGCTACTGGAATTTCCCCTTAGAAATTTTTCAGTGGTAGCTCAGAATTTGGACATTGGCGGTATGATACCCCGTTTTTTCGTGGGAAATCGTCATATAACCCCTCCCGCTCTGGGCAGAGTGGAAGGGAGTGTCAGACTTCTACTGACTAAAAACCACCCGTGTTCCTGCTTAGCCCTTTGTGTGGAGGCCGCAGTATCTCTTTCGAACAACCCGCAGCCCCGACGGGGTATGATACCGCCGTTGGTCTTGTGCCTGATCTCTCTTTGGTCGTGTCGGATTGCTACCATTGGACTATGAAAGTATAGGAACAGAAAGTGCACCTGTGTCTGCGCACGTTGAGATTGGCCGCAGTGACCGAAAACAGTCAGGAAGACTGTAACATAATTATAGTCGTAACGGCTGCTATATTATTATGTGCTTGGATATCCCATCGGGGCTGCGGGTTGTTCGAAAGAGCTAAGAAGGAAAATGGGTGGTTTTCACCCAGTAGAAGTCTGACACTCCCTTCCGCTCTGCCCAAGAGCGGGAGGGGTTATTTGATGATTTTCCACCCGCCAAGAAAAATAAAAAAAAGGTACTTGGATATACAGGGTCCATAGTTAGAAGCCTTGACCTGTGTCACAGTAAAACTTATTATTATAACTAGCCTGTACTGTCTCATTGTCGGTCACAAACCTCTCTTCATTCTTCCTTCAGCTGCACTCAGCAGTTCAACGCCACTTCTAGCCAATTCAAGATATCTAAGAGACAAATTACCTACTTAAATTATTTACTTACTGAGTTTAAATGAATGGTTATTGCTGAACTAAAGATTTTTTTCCCAAGAACCATTCGAGCAAAGCCGTGGCTGATTCCCAGTAACGAATACTTTTTGCTGTTTCAGTTATTTTAAATGAAATCGTTTCACGGTAATGCTTAGTCTACATATTTTAAATATTTCTTGAATTTTTCTTCTAGTTCAATCAATGTGATTACTTCAGCGCATATTATACTAAAATATGGATTTGTAAGTTTCTGAATTTGAAAGTAAGCCGAGTTTTGTCGAAAGATTTCAACTTGGTAGATATTTCGCTTAATTTGAGAAAACATTAAAGTGTAGTTAGGGATTTGTTATTGTTTAAAAAGTTATTTAGGATTATTATATTACTTTTGCAGTCGTGAAGCTGCTTAAATACAGTTTCCCTAGAGTATTATACAGAGGTGTAACATAATATAATTTTCTTTAAATGACGGCCTAGTTTCCTGCGTCCCTCGGAAAGTACGTTAAGCTTTTGTTCCCGACTGTCATGTGTCTTTGACAGTCGTGACTGATAGCCATTAGCCCAAAAATCTGACCACCATTCTTACCAAGGGTATCGTATTACCCAGTACCAACAGGGTTGTGAAGGTCAGATAGGCAGTGACTCCGTGTAAAATCTTGGTATTCAGCTGCATTCGGTATGACTGGAAACCGACCTTAATATGGTAGAGAAAAGCTTAGCAAATGTGTGTGACTGCCTTGTTCCTGGAGCAGATCTAAAATAACTACAATACATCATCATCATCTTCCTGCCCTTATCCCATTCTACTTAGGGTCGGCGCAACACGTTTTCTTCTTCCATTCTTCCCTGTTACTCGTCAAGGTGCCATTTATTCCTTTCTTATTCATATCATTCCTCACACAATCCATCCATCTTTTCTTTGGCCTTCCTCTCTCTCTCCATCCATCAATATTTATATCCATCACTTTTTTGGTCACATGCGTTTCATCCCTAAAATAACTACAATACATCATCTTCAATAAATAGTCCACTCAAATAATAATAGTTAAAGATAAAACATTACTCACAATCATCCCACAAATACTCATCAAAATATTTCATTCGCTACAAGCCGAATATTTGCAATATTCCAGGCCGAATATTCACAACTTATTTACCGCTCGAACGCTCACGACAGCCGAAAATAATATTACCATTTATCATATGCCTTATTACACGATACATGTCCATTATTTCCTTTAACAACAGAATTGTTTGGGGTCCCTTGTCAGTTCGAATGCGTTTCGTTGGCTGTCGGTGAAAAAATAAATAAATTTAGTGTTTATTTTCCTCGCAGAGAAACAGTATCTTTAAAGACTGTATTTTATCATAAAGTACATTGATATAAAAACTAAAGATACGGTCGTCCGAACATTTGCTCGACGCGTTCGCCATACAGAGAATCGGTGTAGTCTGCTCGTTAATGTAACCTTGTATAAGCGGCGTGGTATGTTCGAGGTATAAAGAACATAAATAAAGCTTTTAATAAAATTTACGACCGCACCCGAAGAGAGCCGATCGTGGACTAGTTCACTTCGGCTTAGGAAAGACCATATTGGGACCACGTTTGAGGCGTCATTTTAACATGCCGTCCGCCCAGTCCTTACGCAGTAATATATAAGTCAATGATAAAGTATCATTTTTTTGTAACAAAAAATAAACCGTTTGGATACAGTAAGCTGTGGGATTTGGTTCGGTAGAAACAACTACGACATGCGAGGTGAAGGACTTAGGTATGAATCCAAACAAGTTCTCAATATGCTATAGTGTACACTAGCAGACGTCACGCGGTTTTACCCGCGTAGTTCACTGTCCCGTGGGAATACAGGAATAAAAAGTAGCCTATACCATCCGGGGATAGTGTGGCTTGCCAACGGTGAAAGAATTTTTCAAACCGGTCCCGTAGTTTTCAAGTTTATTTGTTACATACAAAAAATACAAATCTTTCCTCTTTATAATATTAGTCTAAATAGATTATTTCATCACTAAAGCCCTTTTATTTATTTTGTTGGGGGTGTGAAATCATCAAATAACCTCTCCCGCTCTAGGCAGAGCGAAAGGGAGTGTCAGACTTCTACTGACTAAAAACTACCCATGTTCCTTCTTAGCCCTTTGTGTCGAGACCGAGGTATCTCTTGCGAACAACCCGCAGCCCCGTCGGGTTCACTAAGCCCCTTACATTCGAACAAGAAAATATTAATTAAAATTTACATAAGCGCCCTCCTACCCTCAAAAAAAACAAAAAACATTTCCCTATAAACAAAAACCAAACCATTCGTGTTTGTAATCTTTCCGCTGATGCTACCAGCTCATCAATTTTCATCGATGTCAGCCGGCAGATTTATTAGGCAGAACATATCATTAAGGTGGTCCCACGGAGGGTGGGCACACATATTTCATGTTTCTGTACGGATTACTTCGATACCTGTGATGAAGATTGATATGGTGTGTTATTTTTCATGCTGATTAGGATGGCTTTACGTGTGTCGATGTTGAAGCGGGGATTTGGAAGATGTTTCTTTTTGGGACGGTTTTAAAATATCTTCAGTCCTTAATTTACAGGAGAGAATAAAGCGTTAATAAAGTGACATAGATAATACCAACGATTACAATTTCTAAAAAATATATTTCGTGTAGTTAGTGCCTTTTTTTTGAGGGTGGGAAATCATCAAATGACTCCTCCCACTCTGGGCAGAGCGGTAGGGAGTGTCAGACTTCTACTGGCTAAAAACCACCCATGTTCCTTCTTAGCCCTTTGTGCGCATTGTATAATAATTACAATCAAGTGGAGGAAAATATCATGAGAAAACCATACCAGTATGGCTGGGAGATATTTCTCGTATATAAAACCGAGTCAGAGGATCCTAAAATCTCTGACACCGGGTTATGCACTAACTACACCCCGTCGGGACTGCGGGTTGTTCCCGACGGGGCTGCGAGTTGTTCGAAAGAGATACCGCGGCCTCGGTGCAAGGGCTAAGAAGGAACATGGGTGGTTTTTACGCAGTAGAAGTCTGACACTCCCTTTCGCTCTGCCCAGAGCGGGAGCGGTTATATGATGATTACCAACCCCAAAAAAAAAGCCCTGGCAACTCGTGTTAAAACAGACTGTTAAAGCGAAACTTGGCAGTTCGACGGTCACACTACGAGGCTGTCACTGCTCAACAAGTTAAGTTTTAAAAAATGTTACCAGAGAAACATAAATCAATTCTATTGGCAACTATTTTCATTTGCCTTCTCGATCAGTAATATCTTCTAAAAAAGCAAGTATTTTACGTAATAATAATAATAAAATAAAAAGTTTATTTCAGAAACTTGCACAACTCTTACAGTTAATCTCACATAGGAACCTCCTTTTAAGTAAAAGATATACCTGTGCTAGGAGATCCCACTCTTCAATGTCAAATTAAAAAACAATAGTAAAAGTAGTGTACAAAAGATAACAGAATTTAAACAAAGAAACATATTTAAAACTAAGTATGTAAAAAAAAGAGCAATATCCAAATACAACAAGACAAGGCATAAACTATAACTAAATAAAAGAAACTTAAAAATGAATACAAAACATAGTGTGTGAATTACTTCAAAACGTGTACGTTTTGAAGTAATTCAAAGAGCCAAGCTTTTATGAAAAAGTAAGGTGCTACGATTTTGTAAACCTCGATTAAAATACAACAGCTAGTTCTTTATTCACTCTGCTTTTGATTCCATCATTAAAATAGCTACAGCAAGAAAGAAGATTTATTCAGCATTTATCTATACAAGACTTTAAATCCAATAAAACCTGAACTCCCTAGCAAAAACGTCTCGACGACCAGAGGGATCTACATAAATTGCTCAATATGCTCGAAATCCACTATAACTTGACCCCGCATTCCAAACTATTTCTACTTTTAAAGAGACCAATCTAAGTTAGGAACAATAGCACTCAAAAATCTCCATAACTATATTGGCACGTATTTCTCGAATACAATACGATTCGGTTCCAAACAAGATTTTTAAACTGAAATATGAAAATATTCTTTGTATATTTTCAAGCTGGAAAATAACTGAAGTATTGAATGAAATTCAGGTTGAAACTGTGAATGTTAACGAATAGATGTGTGTTTCGGGCTGACACAAGCTGGGTTGAATTTGAAAGAGTTATGTGTCACACGGTTTCTGTGATTTTGTTAAACCTTTCCTAACTTCAATAATTTTTACGGTCGTATAGTATGTTAATATCCACGTATTTCTAATAACATAACATAACATCACGCCTGTAATCCCCGAAGGGTTAGGCAGAGGTGCACCTAATAGTACACCCACATTTCGCCAGTTATGTTTAAGTAATAGGGGGCGAGCCTATTGCCATCAACCGGGCACAAATCCAGACTCCGTAGCTGTTACTCATAAATTCCTATAGGATTCCTATTTCTCATATATTCCTATTCCTATTCTCATAATTTCTAATAGTAAACCCACATTTCCTCATTAATGTGTAAGTCCCATAATGATAGGGAGCAACCCTTTTAGCTACTACTACTGTACTGATACCGTTAGCCTGTATCATCCCACTGCTGGACAAAGACCCCATGACTTCAAGTTGTTTGATTTAAAGAAAATTAAATGGAGTTTTGCTCCACCCAGCAATCAACTTCATACACAGCAGTCCCAATTGCAACCACTAGCAACGAGGCAGTAAATATCTGGCTTTCTAAATTATCAACTCGTTCTACCACGGTCCACTGCAGGTCTTACACGTCTGCCAAGTATAATTATCGCATAGAAGAGATAATAAAAGATTCTTCACAACATTCCGCAAATTAGTGAAAAGCACCGACCAAAAATATATATTTAATTTTATTATTTTAGGAAAACTTACAGCTAGGTAGACACAATAGTTAGGTTTATAAAAACAATACGGCCAATTACAAGTTTTAATTCTTATCAAATTCAGTCAAATAAACACTAACTACCACACTCAGAGAGCTTTAGTGATTACTTAGGCCATCACTTAGTAAAGGTTTTGACAGTTTTGTCATACAAAAGTATGTCAAATCTTTACTAAGCGATGGCTTAAGTAATCATTAAATATTTATTATTTATTTAAACTTCATGCACAAACGTGGTACATAGAGCGGACTTAATGCCACAAGGCATTCTCTACCAGTCAACCTTAGGGTCAAATAGGACAGCACTGTGGTAGAGTACAAATATAAATAAATTAGGAGAATACTATTTTGTTAACCTAAACCAATATACCTACATAAATGGTACATACTAATACATATATATTATTAAGATGGAATTAAATAAACTAATATATATTATAATACCTACATACAAATAATTCAAAAAACGAGAAACCAAACAATAATTACCATGACCACCACACATTAAGAGTGATTCAGTCCGATTTTAAAAAGTGCTGATATAATATCTCTGAGTACCGCAGTTAGACACTAAAATTAAGGTCACTGCAACCTACCAACCACTGAAATACACTACTTAGCCTCCACGTCACTCACTACCTAAAAAGTTTCATGCCTAAAACTAGCTCAATTCCATCCCTAAGGCATGTCGGCCCCAGTCAGTCTGTCACCGAAAACTAGTCCGAAAGTTTCCGGAAATACCCACAATAGTTTAAATTCGCAGTTATTCCCCGGGAAAAGTTTCCTACGTTTACAAATATAAATAGAAATGCTTCGCAATATTGTTTTGTGGGAGAACAGCGCTTAAACAAAAAGTTACCCCCGGTCTCAATTTTATTTTTGGGGGAATGTGTGACATTTTTTTTTCGTGCAGTTCTCGCGTGGTTTTAGTTTTTGGAGCCATGTATGTACGTCGTAAAATACGTTTGGGGAGAATTAAAAAAACCTCCGTATACTATGTGCGATGTACACACTTGGGCCTTGCTTCGTAGTTTTTATGTTTTCACTGTGCATAAAATAACAAAAATTACGCATGGACACTCCAAAATGACGGATGGATGGAGCCCGCCTGGGAAGAAAATAGGTTTACCTTCCGAATAAAAATGCAGTTTAATTTGACCCCCGTCGGGGTTGCGGGTTGTTCGAAAGATGCCGCGGCCTCGACGCCAAGGGCTAAGAAGGAACATGGGTGGTTTTTAGTCAGTAGAAGCTTGACACTCCCTTCCGCTCTGCCCAAGAGCGGGAGGAGTCATTTGATGAAGAAAAAATAACGTTTCGGCTAGTTTTGGTGATATGGTTTTTGTACAACCTGATGATCCATGAAGACGCAAATGAAGTATATACGTAGGGAAGAAGACTGCCGGGCTTGGATGGGATTGGACAGGTCACGTGAGTCGCATGCATATCCACAACTGACCAAAGGTCTTAACACGATGGGTGCCCGAGGATGGATGTCACCGCCAAGGCCAGCCTAGAAAGAGGCGGTACCCTTAACGCAAACGAAGGGCACTTGTTTTCCCCACCACTGCAACCATTTTTTTGTTCTAGACCATACCTGGGAACCCCTTAGTTACGGAGATATTGGGGGTCAAAGTTCGAAATTTTTCACAGCTGTTTTTGTAAATACTAGTTTTTCATTTTATAACTTTACTTAAATTAGCTCCATGACTCGTTTACTATTCAAAGCATCCACTAGCACGATGTTTTAAGAGAGCTAAATTGAGTTTTAGCGTAAAATGGGTACTTATTTTGATGTACAGAATGCTTGGTTGACGGCTGTGTGTTGGATTGATTTACACCCTGTATAAAGAGTAGTAATGATCACCAAACTACATATCTACTATTTTATCTGTTTCTCTTCTCTAATAGATAAAAGTAACCTAAATAATTCCACAAAATCTATAAAAGGAAATGATGGATCTCCGTAACGGAGCATATTAGCGGTAAACCTTGAGACGGTCCATTCGGTCCATCGGTCCGGTACATCAACTGAACAATAAAACGTGGTCCGTTAAGATGCTGTAAAACCGAATCAGGCCAGAATTGGGATTGCGGGACGATATTATGTGAGATTGAGGCAGCAGAACATTTTCTTATAATTCTTTTTCACATTTTTGATCTTCTTCTTTATCGCGTGGTTAGTGTTTAACCCGGTCCCATTAGGACAATATAAAAATATCTTACAGACAATATGGTTTCCTCACGATATTTTTCTCCACCGAAGCATGTGACACAATACGCACATAATTCCGAAAGATCAGAGTTACGTGTCTTGGGTATGAACTCAAGACCAACACACACCAACCAACGATCACACCACTAGACTATCACTGCTTATGTTAGGTAATAGGGTAGTTAACAAAAGAAAAATAATTAGTCCGTCAAATAGATTTCCACAAAACAATGGACACGTATTTTTTCTTTTTTCACGAAAGCAAACAATGAAGACGATACAGTGCTTTGAAAACTCGTGTGACGTCGTATTCTGAGACATTAGTATGACATTTTTTACCGGTGAGTGACGTCACAACCCCCCACTCAAATCTTTGACGCGTTTTATCTTCGTCATTTTTTATTGATTTGACAAAACAAAAAATACGTGTCCAATATTTTTCGAGAATCTAACAGACGGACTAATTAGAATAATATATTTTTTTAGTCAGTAAACAGCCCTATTATGGAAGAAGAAGACGTGCTGCGCTGACCCCGAATAAAATGGGATAAACCAGAAAATTATGAAGATGAATAATAATAACATGTCTGGATGGATTGTGTTTACAAAAAAAATCATAAGTTAAAAATAAATATTACCAGTTTACATAAGTATTCTGAAGTTAATCAATATTTATTTTTCTATCTCAGTTGTAACTGAAATTAACGGATGAAAAGCTAAAATAATGGCGGTTTTAGAAATATTTATCTAATTTATTTTTGCTTTTATTGAATGTAAATTCTATTAAAACACGTAGTTTTCTCGGAACATCCATTCATTAATCAGATTATACAAATTAGATTACGTATGATTATATAAACGACATATTCCTGGTATTCGTTTAATTAGAGTGCTGACTTCTTTACATCAGGCTTCGTTAAATAGTCTTGTGTTTTAAAAAGATAATTATTATGTAGCATAAAGAAACCGACTCGAAGTACTCAATAATTAATTTTATAACGATTAATGGCTTAATGGTATTGACACGGAGAATACATTTAATATTACGTTATGGGCTGAATTTTCTATTATATGGAATATAAAGTCTTTTGTGATTTCATTTTATGAAAATGTTAGTAATTACATAATTATCACTAACGATCCATATTGGTGCTCGTGATATTTCCTGTATCGTATATACAGGAAATATCACGATCACCAATATGTTTATTGTAAACACTTAGAAGCAATTTTTGCCAACTGTATTGATTTTATTTGCATGTTACGTAATAAAACTAATGTTTAGGAACCCGTTTATCATAAATTAGGTCAACGTTGCTAAAAAAATTGTCTTTACTAATCGATAGTCTTTCATGCACTGGGTCGACCTGCCACGGGCTTAAAACGAACAAAATGTAACGCTGTATTATAACCCTCAAAAACTATCCTAAGAATTCAATCCAGGACCAGAACTCGCCCGCAACGCAGTAAGCTTCACGTAAATCAGTAAAGACGGAATCAGACCAAATGTGTCGGAAGCGGTGACCGCATCATGCCACACAGAACCATTTAATATTAATTATACCCGTTCGAGTAATGATTGCAAGCAATCACAGATTTTATATAAAATTGGAAAGATATTGTGACGGAATTAATTGGGCTTGTGAATCTGATGTGATGGCGGTATTTACGGAGTAATCGGACGATTGAGACCGATGGAGTAATGGAGTTTGTTTGATAGTTTGGACAGTGTAATCGTATTTTTGTTTTGGTTGATTGCGGTAAAAATATGAATTAATACGTAATATTATGTGATGATCGTTATTTCAAGCAGTAACAGGTTGTTATGTGAAGCCATTTGTAAACGTTAATTAAATAACTCTGTGAAATTATTTCACATTTAATTTACATAAAGTCTTATTGAGCTGTCATTTTAAATAGTTTAAAAGATTCTATCTTGATGAAATATTGACCCTTAAGTCACAGGATATCCTAGTTTGGAGATCAAGGTTGAATATTGCTTTAAGCAATATTGAAGGTTCTTGTATAAATAATGTTTAACCCTTCATAAGGTAAAGGGAATATATTTCCCACCATATTTTTCACCTCAAAAATTAAATTATTTGTTCCTGTTACGCATTCTATGATTTTACAGAAATTATTTAAAGATTTATCAATAACTCATTAAATATTCAAAAAACACAAAAAAGTAAAAAAAAACTGAATTTTTATTTTCTACCAATTATACCTATGCTTAGTTGCCCTTATTTTCCGAGTGCCAGATCGTTATGCCTTATAAAGGGTTAATTTTATTTATGATCAGGTTGCCTACGTAAAGACTATTTTGAAAATATTTTTAAAAGCGGCTCGACCGCCGCTGTGCCGTTTGAATACCATTGAAGAATAAAACCACTTATTTTACAAAACAAAAATACAGAAGCTATAATTCTGATCAAAACATTCACTCCAGAGCTTTGAAAGAGCCTAACTAAATACCAATAAACAGGCAATTCAATTTAAATATCACATGCCAAAAAACGTGCCAATTTATTTGTCTCCACAATAAAAATAAATTGTATCCCTTCTTCATAATCCCGTCCCTAACCCGTTTACGGTCCTAATAATATGATGAGATCTGCCAAGACGATTCCCTGGACACGGCAATATCCGTTGCTGGGTAAATAACGCTCCCCACATAAATATTAGATCGGCACCAAGCAATCTACTGCGAACATTACCCAGCGATACGTTTTAAGTGTTATAGCTCCCGGCGAGGGGTAGCGGTATTCCATCGTGCGTTATTTTGATCGAAAAAATTTTGATTTGCCGAAATTACATAGCGTTGGCGGCACGCAAGATCGAATTCGATGTCGATGGAAGATTTCTACGTATTTTACGAAGTTTTGAAGAGGGGTTTCGTGTTTCACTATTATTTTTATTTTTGGCCTTCAATGAAAGAGTTTGAAGATAAACTTTTGAAAGATATGCGTAGAACAACATTGAATTTTCCGGAATTGATAATTATAATGTTAATTAATCTTTGTTGCTGATCGGAATGATAAACAATAAGTCAAGATTTTTATTTATATTATAACAAAATGGCTCTTTTCTTGTCTTCGATCACCGCTGATGGAAAGCGATGGATGAGGTCTATGATGAAACGAGCTGGCCCAAAAGATGCCTGTTCACTTTTTCTTTGAAGATATATATGAGATCCCGAACACAGAGACTTCCACACTTTGTCTGTGCGCATAATATACGTGGAGTAGAAGCGCTGAGTACGACTCGTCGGGATTTGAACCAAGTGTGAATGCAATACGTCTGCTAGTCCGGTGGCAAAAGGGTGATGGTGGGATTAGGTGGTGTTTCTGCGCACATTCTCCGAGATCTTGAGTTAGGTCATCAAGGGAGAGCGAGAGGCTAAATATTCCACTTGATTCCCGACTTCAAGTAACGCGACTGGCGTCATGGCGTCAAGTGGCTCCCGCGTTCTTCGCTTGTTTTCTTCGCGTGACAAGCCCTATCACGGTGACATCTGGCATCCTCTAAAGAAGCCACTTTCATTTGTTTTCAACGCAGTCACTGACGCACCATGCGTGTACAGTAACAGATCAAGCTAACCGAAACTGTAAAATTTACCCAATCAACCTTGCACTAAGGTGATAAAGTTGAAGATCTACTAACGAAACTTGACAGATTGTTGTGCTCACGCCTGTACCACAGTATAAATATGGACAGTACCGAAACTAAGCCTAGTTGAAGCGATAACTACCTACGCTCCATTGAAGCCATAGGGCTGTCCCATTTATGCACGGTTGCTGAAGTCCCCAGATAACTTCTCGATAAAGTACGAGACATCAAATTAACTATTGATTCAATAAAATTAAGCTTGTTGTTGATATTGTTTTTTCTTTATTAAAACATTTTTATTCTGTTGTGATCAATCTACCGAATTAAAAAAAAACTAGCTAACAAATACAATCTAAATAGGTTATCTTATGGCGTCGGTTAAACTAAACGAAAGACATTATGTAGTTTAAACACGGAAAAATGTATGTAGTTCAAACAAACAAATGTCACCGACTTCAGAAGCTGTTTTAAAGAGTTGTTTTCATTTTTCCATTTTTAGTTGTAATATCCTATACTAATAGTTACGATGCATTTAACATTCAACCAAGAAACGTAACCCTTAACCTTCAAGATTCTCTTATAATTGCTTTTAACTCCTAACCGTTGAGGAGTTGTACCTTCCACAATCAGCTCACCTAGATAACCTGAAAGAATACAACCCCATAAGATTTTATTTAAGAATTATCCTCCAACTCCTAACCGTTAAGGAGTTATTCCTTCCATCATCAGCTCATCAACATGAGGTAATGACTGCCAGATGTAAATACTTAAATAGCATTAGAAAAAATACGAAACACGTAATACGTGCTTATAAAATTTGAGGGTTGCCTTCGATTTCGTTAAGATTCCATCATCAGATCCAGACATGGTAACAGTGGGACCATCTCGGGAGTATACTTTTTCGATTAAATTTTTTTTTTTTCAAATCGGTTCATAAATGAGGGAGTTATGCGGAAACAAATAAGATACAAAAACAAAACCAAACCGACGAATTCAGAACCTCCCTCTTTTTGGAAGTCGATTAAAAATACTGTCTTCTGCTGATGAAGCCGAGTTGACACAGCCGTATACCGCGCAATACGTTCGTTGCATTTAAAAAAATATCGAGAGATATGAACTTATACGTGACCAACTGACCACTCGTCTCGGCGCGGCACGCACAACACGACTGAGCGCACTGCGAAGTCTGGCGAAGTGCCCCGTCGATACGCATGTTTGTGTGAGTGTGCGGTTTCGAGCGTTTGTAGGTAGTTTCCGTACTGTCCATATTTATATTGTGCCTGTACCTTGTGACGTAATAGATACGCGGTAATCTGCAGAATGTTTGATAATCTGTTTTATTTGGGATTCTCTAAAAACAGAAATATCCAAAGTGAAAACGCTTGTGTAGCTAGTTTGTGAACAGAAACTGCAGCTGTTTTTAGTCCCCAAAAATATTTGCTTTACATTCAGAATGGAGTTGTTTCTAGCATTGGCGTTACAGTAGGCAATGGGGACCATGAGTTCTCCAAATCCAAACTTTTCAGTTCACGGAGTTACATCAACCTTTTTTTTGCAGCAATAACTGTCTGATGGTTAGAGGAACATTAACGATATAAAGTTTGTGATGTCTTGGATAATCAAGTGTACTTAATCAGTTTAGTATGCAACCTAAGGACGACAAATCCATGCTGAACAAGCATTTAAAAAAAACTAATAGATCCATTTATGTCGACCCGTTGCTTAAAACTACCAAGAAAATAATGCCAAATAAAATGCCTATAAAACCATTACTGTTTCTGTTAGCCTGCGTCTTCCCCTATTGGCCAAAGGCCTCTCCCAATAAGGTTCAGTTGTTTCGATCCAGGGCAGTTAAGGACCAGTTACCATGGGTTTTATCCAACTCATGGGTTTGACCCACAGCTCATTGGACATTTGGGTTCATTGTTATATACCAACATTTCTTTTTCATTAACACTATGTTTTTTTTGGTCGAAATAAATACTTGGTAACAACAATAAAAGATAAGAAAAACAGGGTATAATGACTATTCACCCGTTGATAACCTGAAATCAATAGCATCCACCTATTACCAGTAAAAACAGCAAAAAAACCATTCCTCAGCACAAAAATAATAATATTTTCCCGATCAAAACTTTGTTAATTAACTATCAACAACATTTTTTCGAAACACCTGCAACCTGAAACTTCGACCCAAACGGAATATTAATTAAAAGTTTTTTCGCTAGCTGTGCCCATGCGTTGGAAAATAACCAATATTTGAACTATGTGGGGTTGCGCTGCAGTCTCTGGCGCGGGGCCAAGGTTTTGGATTTTAATAACATTTTTGAGTTCTTTTAACGATGTGGTCTAGTTTTTCAGGTGGACCTAGTTTTATAGTGTGGTTGATCAGGGCTTTACGTTTTTCACTAGTATCTTGCAAGCAAGTGCGACGGCTAAGCGTGGGGTCTTGGGTTCGATCACCGACTCGGGCGATAAGGGCCATTGAGTTTTTCCAGCGGAAATTTCTATGTAGTAGAAGATACAGATATAAAGATAGGGAATGCAGGTAAAGCCGTTGATTCTGCTGATCTCTCTCCAGTCGTGTCGAGATTCTGGGAGTAAAGGAAGAGACTGCACCTGTGTCAGCGTACTATCTTGCGTACCATAAAATATCTCGCGCTGATGGTTAATCTCCGCTCAGTGAGTCTGAACGTCAAAAGACAACTTACAATGTCGAAGGGTGGGCGTTTTGGGGGACTGTCACTTGTAAATAAGTAAAGTAAAGTAAATTTTGACGTTATGTGCTGATTATCAGCCTAGTTTGAATAAATGACTTTTGATTTTGATTTTTGAACAGACACAGCCTGGCCATTAGCCTCAGCCCAAAAACTAACAATCTATTTTGATCCACTGCAAAATAGATCCTCCCCACACTGTATTCACCCCTCCACAACTTTCAACCCGTGTCAGAGAATGCAAACGTCAATTATGTGCCTAATCTGTTTCTGCTGAATGCCCCCGGGTAGTGCTGTTTGAACCCCAACTCGGAAATTTTACTGCAATCTTTGCCGTGTCGAGGGGGTGACTAAAATGGTACGAGTGAAAAGTTTTTTGTCCTTTTGCTTTTGCTCCCATTTCGATTTTATTTGGCGTTGTGAGTTTAATGGTACGAAAACTTTGCTTGTTGTACATTTTCGTCTGATAGTGCAAAGAGGGTTCAGAGCTTTTGAGGGAAGAACAAATAGTTCAATACATATTAAGTTAGTTTTGATGGGCAGTTTAGATTTTGACGACATGGTTGGCGCAGTGGCTGAGCAATTGGACTGCTGCACTGTGTGTCGCGGGTTCGATCCCCGCACGGATCAAATATTTGTATGATCTACAGATGATTGTTTCGGGTCTGGGTGTTTGGTTGTGTATGTGAGTTTAAATGTTTGTGAACGCACCCACGATACAGGAGAAATTCCTATTGCAGGACAACGTTTTTTTAAAAAAGAAAAAAGATGCTTTAAGAATGGTCATGAAAGGGAATAAATGTGTAGAGTGTAAGTGTGATTTAGGAGCTCTCCAATAACACACAGCTCTAACATATAAAATAAAGTTTATTTAGAACAGTAATAACACAAAAAGATCACTAGAGCGGAGCGCGTAACAAATCTCAACCGACCGATGCATGCGTTGGCGCGGACTGGCGAGGGCGTTCGAGGGGCGCGTCTCCCGCGCGGGGAGGAGGCGGCGGTGTGTCGAGCCGCGAGCCGCGCAGCTCGGGAAACCTCGGTAATCTTCGGTGCGGACGAAGTCTTTGCAGTGTAGGTAGCTTTATGCTACATCACTCCCCTGCTGAGACCGGATCACGGTCGATAGTGAGAAAGGTGTCGAGGAAATCTTACGGTTCTCCCGCTTCTTGTGGTGGCTTCAGGCTTCAGTAGAGGCGATGAGGCTGATGGCAATGAAGCTGATGGCGATGAAGCTGATGGCGATGAAGCTGATGGCAATAACGCTGAGGGCAGTGACACCGAGGCTGGCGATGAAGCTGATGATGGTGGTTGCGGTAAAGGCGGTATATTTGAGCCATCATGGTTGTTCATATAGGCTGGTTTTAGCCTATCGATGGTAACTGTAGAGCTTTTTCCTTGGACATCTATTGTAAAAGTTTTCGATCCTCTTTCTATGACTTTGTGTGGACCGGAATAAGGTGACTCTAATGACTTCTTTAGGGGTCCTTTCCGCAGGAACACGTGACTGGCTGTGTTAAGGTCTTTCGGTACATAAAACGTTTTCTCACCATGGCTGGATGTTGATGCCGGTGAAAGTCTCGAAATATGTCGTCTTAGCCGTGCTGCGAAGTCTGCTTCTTCTGTGAAGTTGAGTGTCACTGGTTTGATGAACTCACCAGGTAACCGGAGAGGCTCGCCGTACACCAATTCAGCTGAAGATGTTTGTAGATCGTCCTTCCAGGCGCTCCTCATACCCAGAAGAACAAGAGGAAGTACCTCCGACCATTGCGCATTGTTGTGGCACATTATGGCGGCTTTCAGCTGTCTGTGCATTCTCTCCACTAGGCCGTTGCACTGTGGGTGATAAGCTGTCGTGGGACAATGATAAGCGCCTATGATCGACGACATGCACTGGAACAGCTGCGAGTCAAATTGTTTTCCTCGGTCAGTGGTTATCTTCTCTGGACATCCGAAGCGAGCGACCCAGCCAGCAATGAAAGCGCTAGCGCAGGTCTCCGCTGTGATGTCTGCTAGAGGGTAGGCTTCTGGCCATCGAGTAAACCTGTCCACAGCAGTAAGGCAGTACCTGAAACCAGAAGAAGGTGGCATAGGGCCTATTATGTCGAGGTGGACGTGGGAAAAACGGTTGGAAGGAACAGGGAATGAGGAAAGAGGAGAGTGGGTATGGCGGGTTACTTTGTTGCGTTGGCAATCAGTGCATTGTTGAGCCCATGTTTTGCAGTCACGACGAATGTTAGGCCACACAAATCGTTCTGAAACTAGTTTCGCTGTAGCATTGGGGCCTGGATGACTGAGATTGTGTAGGTTGTTGAAGATTGCTTTTCGGAAAGTTGGTGTGATGAATGGCCTAGGACGTGAAGTAGACTGGTCACAGTAAATGTAGGCATCCATAGTTTTCACTCTCTCTAACTGTAACGCCGTGTTGTTTTGTAGCAAACTCTGTAACTCTTGATCGTTTTCTTGTTCGTTTTCCAGTTCTTTGTAGTTGATGGTAGTATCGATGCTTTCCAGTCGGGAAAATGCGTCGGCGACTACGTTGTCATTTCCAGAGATATGGTTGATGTCTGTTGTAAATTGAGATATATAATCGAGATAGCGGTGTTGACGAGGTGAGCAGTTATCTCGTTTTGTCGTGAAGGCGAATGTAATGGGTTTATGATCGGTGAACACTTTAAATGTTCTCGCTTCGACCATATACCTAAAGTATTTTATTCCTTCATATATTGCGAGCAGTTCACGGTCGTAAGTGCTATGTTTCGTCTGAGCAGGAGATAACTTGCGGGAAAAGAATCCTAATGGTTGCCAGCTGTCATTTACATGTTGTTGTAACACAGCTCCGATGGCCACATCTGAAGCGTCGGTAAACAGTGCTAATTCAGCTTGTGGATCAGGATGCGAGATGAGAGTGGCTTCTAACAAGTTATTTTTGCATGCGTCAAACGCTTTCTGTATTTCAGGTGTTATGGTAATGGGCGTCGTTCCTTTTATTTTTGGACCACTTAAAGCTTGATTGAGAGGGCCTTGGATTTGAGCGGCACCAGGGAGAAATTTTCTGTAAAAGTTAATCATCCCTAGAAATCTTCGTAACTCTTTAGCATTTTTAGGGAGGGGGTATTCCTGTATAGCCGTTACTTTTTCTGGGAGGGGACGTATACCAGCTGCAGATACGTGATAACCCAAGAAGGTAACTTCACTAGCACCTAACACACACTTGTTGGTGTTAATTACCACTCCATATTTTTTTAATTGGTTGAATATTTGTTTTAAGTGTCCAACGTGCTCTGTCTCCCCTTTTGAAAACACGAGGATATCGTCTAGATATCCAAACGTGAAGTCTAATCCCTGAAGAATTTCGTCTAAAAATCTTTGGAACGTCTGTGCAGCATTCCTTAGACCGAAGGTCATGGCAGTAAATTCAAAAAGCCCGAAAGGTGTTGTGATCGCTGTCTTTTTAATGTCGTCTTCAAAGACCGGTATTTGATTAAAAGCTTTCACGAGGTCAATTTTAGAAAATATAGTAGATCCTGATAGCTGATATGCGAAGTCGTGGATGTGTCTCACTGGATACCGATCAGGTACTGTTCGTGCATTTAATTGCCTATAATCACCACATGGCCTCCAGCCGTCGTCTTTTTTGGGCACGAGATGTAATGGGGACGACCAGGGACTTTCAGAGCGACGAGCTATTCCATTTTGTAACATTTCGTCAAATTCTTTTTTCGCGATCTTTAAACGGTCCGGTGCCAAACGACGCGGTCGTGATGTTACCGGTGGGCCGGACGTCGTTCTAATGTGGTGCTTTGTATTGTGAATTGGCACATTTGGTGATCCGGCTGGTCTGGTTATCTCCGGATAAGATCGTAATACGTCGAGATATATGGAATGACCTGTAAACATTTTCAGTGACAGCAGTTCGTGTGTTCTGTGAGATGAAGGCGCGCCGACAGTCATGTTTGTAATTGAATCTATCAATTTTTGTTGTCTGCAGTCGACTAATAAGTTATAAAAACTTAAAAAATCGACGCCTATGATTGGCTTTGAGACGTCAGCAATAATAAACTTCCAACTAAACTCACGACGTAAACCAAGGTTGAGGTTTAGTTGGTACGTACCGTATGTAGGTATCGGAGTGCCATTCGCAGCGACAAGTTCGTAATTAGATTTCTTACTTTGTTGCAGCTGATTTCGTAGGTAAGATTTTGGGTAGGCACACACGTCTGAACCCGTGTCAACGAGAAACTGTATGCTGGTACGTTTGTCCGTGATAAATAGGCGGCCTTTACATTTGGAGCAGTCGTCAGCCGCCATTACTGACTGCTTGTGCAGTTTTCCGGCTTAAAATCGCACGGCTGAAGACATCTGGTGGCCTTTGCACCAAACTTGTAGTGGTACCAACATGTTGGATAATTATTTCGCGATTTCGATCGGTTTTCGCGGGATTTCGAGCGATCGTTGCGTCTGTTTGATCGAGTCCCTATAATGCACGTCACAGCAATGCACACACCAGCAATGCACGACACTGGAACGTACAACACAGGAGTGTACAACACTGGAATTGGAAACATCGCGATGTCGCCAATTGCTGGGGTGTACCTTGCTGGTCCGACCCGAGAATGTACAGCATGATAATTGGCGACATCGCGTGATTGGCCGACTGGTTAGCCAATCAGGTGACTCGAAATTTTGGGACTTGGATACTAGGTAATTGAGCTAGGTAGTGCTGTCCGAAAGACGATTGATTGCGTGATTGATAGATTGATAGGGATAGATGATATACTCGATCAGCCATTGGCCGTTATAACACGTTCCATTTTAAGTGTGTTATCTCCAGCGATATTTATATTATATTATAATTTATATTTTACGTTCGCCAGCAATTAAAAAAACCACCGTCAGAAAAATCAGAAAACAGAAATCATTTATTTTGCTAAGAAACAAACAAGATATGAAGGTAACATTGTAAAACAGTTTCAACACTACCTTACGGCATGCAAAAAATACAGAAAATATTATTATTCACTCAATTATACAATCAACTAACAACAAACAAATAAAATAATGAATTAAAATACAGACACAAATCATTATAAAGTCATGAAAATAATGATTGAGGAACTAACATTATTCAAAAGTAGGGTAACACTAAATCATAGTACATCGAATGTTATCGACTTGTTTTGTAACTCGTTATTTAATGCATGTTTTATTGCTTTTCAAATCTACGTGGACAAAACTTTGAAGAAACGTGTTAAATATGAGGAAAACAAATAGGAGTGGAGCTCGGGAAATTATTTTTAAAGTGTATCAGCGATGTTTGTTAGAACACCAAGCTGGACAAATTTTATCAAATTTGGATGATATTTATACTCGAACAGCAGCTTTAACAGGTATGTAATCGTGTTATTGTTTGTTTTTTATCTACCAGAAGTTACAAATTTAATAATATACGTTTCTAAGACTAAAATACGGATTGTTTACATTGCGCATTTATAGGTTAGATTGCAAATATAAGTAGGCCATATTGTAATGCGACCAGAACTTTTGATACTTTTAGGTGATCAAATTTACCGCTGATTTTAAATATGAATAAGTTTTAACATGTTTGAAATAAAAATAGTTCTACCTATTTACTGTTGGATATTACATAAATTATGTTTTTTTTAATCTTTCTTTCAGGAAAATCTGAGAGTACAGTGAGGCGTATAGTAGATGAAGGCTATTAAAATGATGGCAAATTTGGTACGGCTTCCACCGTATCACTGCGATTTAAATCCTATATAGCTCATTTGGGATCAAGTAAAACAGAAAGTGGCAGAACACAATGTTGGGTCACGTGATGTCTGCCTTCGATAGCATTACACCAGAAAAATGGAAAAACTGTTGCCGTCATGTTGCAAACATTGAAAACGAATATTATGAACGAGGAAGAACCCTATATCAAGAAATAGATGAGTTAGTCATTCGCCTAAGCGAAGATAGCAGTAGCAATGACAGCAGTAGTAAAGACGTTATTAGTGACGCAACTGACAATGAAAATACTTTTTTTAACATAGAATAATTGGAATCAGATTATGAAAGTGATTAATTATTATGTTATGGGATATTTTTCATAAATAAAATAAAAATTAAAACATATAATAAAAAATATGTAAGAACATTTTTCTTTTATTTACTCATTTCATTTGAACCTGCATCGGGACCGGTCAATGTGGCGACACTTAGGGGAGGCCTATGTCCAGCTGTGGACGTCGTTCGGCTGAAATGATGATGATGATGATTTGAATGACCGAGACCATAGAGTAGTGCTATCTGATCGTTTATGCAAACTAATGAAGGTCGGAAGGAAAATATCGTGAGGAAACCTGGACTTATAATTAATATAAGTCTGAAATCTTGAGCAAGCGTGGTGATCAATGCTCGAGCCTTCTCTTTTGAGAAGAGGCCTTTGCCCAGCTGTGGGACAGTAATAGCAATATGGTAATATTATTTATAATGAAGGTCGCATCTTTGTCTATGATTTTTATTTTTTTTTAATAAGATTACCTACGCATTTACGACTTTACCTTTTCTATCCAGTTAAAAAAAAAGCGACTCGTCGTTTTCATTAAAACCAGGTTTGCTTCTAGTACAAAATAATGTGCTAGTATCAAAATCGCTTTAGTCACACTATACAGGGTTGCAAGGTGCACGACCGCAGCGCCCTCATTTATTTTCATGACTTTATAGACAGACTGTACATTCCCATTTTAAACCAAACATCAATAACATAACAATCTTTCCCATAAATTCAACAAATAATTGATTAAAATTGATTATTTTGCATACATTAACAGGGTGCATAATTAAATTTAAAATAAAATATGCTAAATTAATAAAAACATCATAGACTCATAACAATAAAATAAAATTCATTAAAATATAATAGAATAAATTAAAATAAAATTATAAGCTCTTATCATCCAAAAAATCTTGTATAGAATAATAACATTTATCCATAAGTGAGGATGTAAGCCTCTTTATAAATATGCTAAATGATTATTCTTTGTAGGTATGAGGTATTTTATTATAGATGACTGGCCCCTTTGATAGTAAGCTTTTTATTAATAAAGCTGTTTTGTACCTACCTGTAAACATTAGATTTTTGTATTGCGATCTAACTGATCCCGGACGTATTCTAATAACGTCCGGTATCGGTAAAAAGATATATGTTTGCTCTAACAAATATAGCTAGGTACTTCAAGAATATACAGAGACGGAATGGTGAGTAACTTTAGAGACTTGAAAACAGGTGCACAAACTGTCGGTATTTTTAAGACCAGTCATTGATCATAAGCAACGTTTTTGGCCTTCTCGCGTCAGTGTCATTTTGGCTCCGGTAAGGGTGCGATATTTGAAATTTGTTTGTTTATTGAGGTTGATTGATGGGTTTAAAAAGCGTAGTCGACGCTCAAGAGATGGTCGGAACGAGAAAAAAAAAAAGCTGCCACCCTATACCCCGTCAGCCATGGCCTTCGGCCTACGCTTCTCATGTCCCAAAGTATGACTTTTGGGACCAAATTTTAAATGCATGAAATAAAAAAACAAACGAAAAAAAAAACTCGATTCACTTTGGCTGGGATCGACCTCAAGTCACAAGATTGTAAAGCGGCGCTGTAGGGGAACAGAGGGTATTGGGAGACAGAGGGTAATTGGAGCGGTGCGACTAGAGACAAAACTATAGCTCGTATTCACTCGGTTGCCACTCGGGCGCCTTCGGCACGGTGCTATCGTGTTTCCCTGCCGCGGTAGTAGACTCGCCAGTGCCGCGTGTTGTGTGACCACGGACGCCTGTCGATTTTTTGCCCTATGCTTATTAAAAATAAGAAATTTCATCGGCCAGGTATGTTTGCAGTTATACGTTTGTTACAAACAAACTTGTTTTCTTTTATAGCTAATGTTATCAATTTTAAGTATCTGTGCGTATAATTTAGTTACAAGCTAGATTCAGTATATAATTTAATTTTATTTCAAAATGGTGGTAGCTGTGTAATCGGAGCTTATTAAGCTCTGATTACCCTTTGTAGCTCCGATTGCCCCATATGCATAGTAATATGTTTTAAATTTGTTTTAGAAACGTTTAGAGAAAAAATGCAACAAAGAAAGAAAATGTACCGCAGGAAAAGAAAAGAAACGAAAAAAGACAACCAACAAAAAAGAAAAAGTAAAAGGAGTACAAAATAAACGTTTTGAGGATGAAACTGACACATCTTAAGGTGAATGCTCCAACTAGCCCGCGAAATTCAATTTTTTTTACGTTTTTTGCAATTTGCAGGTCAGTGTTAGTTTGTATGTTGATTAGAATATTAATTGCGGCTGTAAGACGTATGTAGTTACAAAAATATAATCATCAAAATCATCAATACAAGCCTCCAAGTTCATAAAGGTGCAGGAACTTGAAAAAGTCATTTTTGCACCTTTATGTAAGTACATACGCCTTACAGCCGCAATTAATATTCTTATCAACATACAAACTAACACTGACCTGCAAATTGCAAAAAACGTAAGAAAATTTGAATTTCGCGGGGTGGTTGGAGCATTCACCTTAAGAAGAAGACGTTGAGAATCTTTGCGATGAGTCTGAATATGCAGAAGAAGAGAGTGTGTGCTATGTACAGGAAAAAATAACGAAATGTGGTACCGTTGCAGAAATTGCGGTAAATGGGCACATAAAGCATGTTCTGGCTATGAAAGCCCGGTTGATTATATTTGCGGTTTTTGCTTGAATACTTAAAGTTAATTGTAATATGGTTACGTTTATATTAAAATTGATATGAATATTGTTTCAGACTGACATAGAAATGTTTGAGGCTGATTTAATAATTAAATAGCTCCCATTACACATATGGGAATTTATAGGCTCTCATTTCCAAAGTCGGGTAATGAGAGCGATTCTGTTTTTTTCTTTATAGTTTATCAGTGGCCAAATGACTGATAATGTAACGTTACCGCTGTGATTAAATGATAGTCAAATAAGTAAGATTTAGTTTCTAATAAAAAGTTTCTAAAGTATCCATAAATTTAACTTTTATTGAACTTTTTCCTTAGTAGGCTCCAATTCCCCCCGTCTCCCCTACCCCCAGCTGGCTTGTTATAAACCGTGGCGAATATGTAGGTCTTATGCTGCGTCTGCAGGTCAGTAATGTTCGGGATGGCGAGAGACAAAATGACATTGGCGCGAGTTGGTCCTGGAAAAACAACTACATATCGATGTTTGTCAAGAAAACATGACCGTCTCGCGCTAGTGTCTTTTTGGCTCCGCCATCTCGATATGTCCAAGTAAAAATTAACCTACGCTGATTCCAAAACCATTTGGAGATTTTAGGGTCTTAAGCCTTATTTTTAGCTTTTTCTATTTCAAGATTGTGTTTATTTTCACAATAATACTTTTTTTTTTTTTTAATCTTGTTTATCTAAGGGATTTTTGTGGACAATTGCGACGATGTCAATCCCATCGTGCTTTTACAATAATACTTGTGTAACCATTTGACCTCTAAATGACGTCATAACGTAGTCAGAACAGACTACTTCCTTCGTATTTTTCAAGATAAATTAAAAAAAAAAAACTGTTTTAGTCTGTCATACAGTGTTTACAATTTACATTCTCGTCAGTGTCAATGCTAGTTGCTTTAATTTCTCTTTCTCTACGTTAAAAATTCTTTGTACACGACAGACTTGCTTTCCCGTTGGACTTTAATACTTACTGCAACATTGATCGACCATTGCACGCTTTACGGAACTGCCTGCCTATTGTTTGGATTAGATAAATATGGATCAATTTGTACGCAGCGACTCCACAAACTTGCCCAAGTTGGATAATGTTATGATCTGAAAATTTGAAGAAAATAAAAAGGTTACCCTGTATTGGCTAAATTACGACGCTCAATACACTAGGGACCTGATTGATAAAGCGTTGATGTTTTGGAAAATGTTTATATACAAAAAGATTATTAGTAGTGCCAAGACATAAAACTTATTGTTATGTTTATAATAATAATAATATATTATAAGGTGTAAAATAAGGTATTGTACTAACTGCTTGATTCTTGTAAATTCAACTGTATTTACTGTTTAGTGCTTATTAAAAATAAAACGATAATGTTACTTAATCAGTCTTTATAATTTCACTTTGTAAATTTATTAAACCACATGCAATTAGCTCTACATTGTCTAGGTATCCAACATGTTTGTGGCTGACTACAGAATGAGGTTTTAGAAATCAAAACTCTCTATGTGCACCCTTAACCCTTCGTGTGCCGGAACGTATATCCACGCGAGACACAATGGCTTTTTAATTGTCTCCATATAATGGCATACAACAAGTTAAACTTGCCACAACTTTACTTTGAATAACTTCTTCTTTTGTTGGTTTACTCGAGGCATAAACACTTGGAGGGCGCAGAAGCTGCCTTTCGCCATTAAATGAGATTCGATTTCTTTGAAACCCCTATCAGCCATAATGACTGCACAGTCTGGTAAACATTCAATTAAGTCACTTTTTTGTACTAAAGCTTTATCTGATATTCTACCACCATAACCCTTTGAGACATAAGACACAAACCCATTAGGGTACTACCAAACACATATTTTACCGTGTTAGCACTCTTATATTGGGACCAAGTCTGTGCTTGACGTATGGGGTTATGTGGTTTTTGAATTTCTGTTTCAAATGCATCTAATATTATGCATACAGTTGAGTATCTAATTTTAAATGCTAATGGAAGATTCTGTTTAATTTGTAACAAAGTAGTGTAACGAGTCTTTTAAGCCTGTTACATACTATTGAATTCTTTGCTTTGATTTGTAGGCTCTGGTTGGTGTTGCCTTATGAAAATTCATTTTTTGTTGACTTGGATTCGTGAAGTGGTCACACTGATTTTTATTTTCGATGCTGTCAAATTGACTTTGACATTTCTTGCTTTTCGACCTACAGCCTGGAATCAATGGAGTGATTTTTGAGCGCTCCAATAAAATCTCAAAATATAACTTGAGATGGGCGGCATCTAGTCCCTAATTATGTGGTAGCCGATTGCCCTGGTCATGATCCTAATTGGATAGCCTTTATTTTTTAAGGTAAGCGAATTCTTTGTGATTTCGGTCCGTTCCGCGTTGTCATGGCTATTTTGATAGCAGACGCTAATAGTTTCCGATATTTAATTGTTTCAGGATCTTTTATCTTCATTTGATAATTATTTGCTTGGATTAATTCATCTACTGATGACCACATTTTGATTTTTGGAAGAAACGGTGAGTTTAATTGTATTTGTTCGTAACGACTCCTGCGTCGAATCGCCATTTTTTATCCGCTAACGATTATTCATGTTTGTTTTCAGCCACAAGGCGTTTTTTTTCCATATTACTTAAATTTTTGAACGCACGCCCCTACCAAAATGCATATATCTTGGACCGCCGTTGGCAATCTCGGCGAATATCACCAAGATGCTCTTGGATAATCCATCAGGTTCCTAATTTAGTCGACGGAGTTTGGTATGGTTTATGATACATAACTTCAATTTATTTTAAAAAAGTGCAATAATGACAGGTCTTAGAATAACAGCGATGTCATCTTAATTTTACACATTAGAGCTGTTAGCTTTAGAATTAGAAAGGAATTTTCAAACCAGCAGCCTTCGGGTAATAAAGTCGTTCTTACTTTTCATGATTGATTTTTATTGATGCCTTCCCGCTTGAAGATTAAAGGTCTCAAGCTCCCGCAGGTAAGTCTATCCTTGGCATAGTTTTGTGTGTACTCCAGGCGCCCGAATTTTCACTTTTACTTATTTTTATTTGGAGCACACCACACAGTTTAATTTCATTCATCTCACTCTCTTCTCATCTCACACACTCTTTTTTTTATTATTACAATTGTCGCTCAGCGAACAGGGACTTGAAGTAGGTTTGTCTGGTACCTATATACTGTCATTATTGCACAATTATTAAATAACTTATGAGTCTATTGTTTGCATTAGTTTGTTCTACATTGTTACTTCAATAACTTTGTGTTTATTTTAATTTTTGACTCATAAGTAGTACTTAACTTAATTTGGTGAATCTTTGTAAACAATATTTGGTGTTTACTTATTGATAATTTTGTTTATTGACCTGTTTGTTTTAATAACATGTTTTTTTCTTAGCAAAACCAACAGAAATGTATAGCATTGACCGTGTTTTGTTGTTCTCAACAGTAAAGTTATTTTAAAAACTAAGTTTAACTTTTAAAGAAAATGATTTAATCTAATTGTAAGTACAATATTGTACATTTAATTTATCTAGATTTAAGCTGCTTGTAAGTGATTATTGCACTTTTAAAACGATAAAATTAACTTAGTAATTTTTCATGGGAATACCACATTGACTTCAATACTTAACCTCAAACTTGAGAATTTATTTTCAAACTTTTAACTTTTTGAAATTTAGTTTTTGCTTTTCGTTTGCTATTCGCCTTGCTGTTTGTTAGTCATGGACAAGGGAGTTCAGTCTCCGCCGCTTCAGGATTCGGGTGATGTCGATACCTGTACTGCTGTTGATGCTTATGCTCTCAGTTGATATCATAGGAATTCTACCTAAAACTTATTCTGGTCATAGATACATACTTTCGGTTGTAGACGTTTTTACTAAATATTGCTGGTTCTTTCCAATGATCAATGCTACCACTAGAGTAATTTGTAAACATTTTGAAAAAGAAATATTTCTCAAATTTGGTTGTCCAAAAATAGTAGTTTGTGACAATGGAACTCAATTTACTTCAAAACATTTTGTAGGTTTTTTGAAAGGTTTTAATATAACCAAAATATTTTATAATACTTTGTATACACCTCAAAATAACCCTGTTGAGAGATATAATAAAACGGTCGAAACCTGCATATCGTGTTTTGTTAAAGATGATCATAGAACTTGGTCAAGTTTTTTGCCCAATGTTCAATTGGCTTTAAATAATAGTGTAAACCTTGCTACTGAGTTTACTCCTAACTTTCTGATGTTTGGTAGGGAGCTTATTCTTGATGCGTCATTACATCACTTTAGTAGTTCTGTTGATAACTTATCTCAACTAGAAATTTCAAATAGGAATGCTTATGCAGTTTCTCTTAATTCACTTAGTGATATTTTTGTTAAAGTTCAAGCTTACTTGTTAAAGGGGTATAAGCGAAATGCCGCTTATTATAATAAAGGTCGGAAAGTCATTTCTTTTGGTGTGGGTGATATGGTGTGGAGAAGAAGTTTTGTTCAATCTCATGCTCCAGCATATTTTTCAGCTAAGCTTGCACCTAAGTTTGTAAAGTGTAAAATAACTGAAAAGGTTTCGGATAACGTTTATGTTTTGAAAGATTTAAATAAAGGTTCAGTGGGACGTTATCATGTTAAAGATATTATTAAATTTTAATTTGGTTTCCAAGTGTTAGTCTTGATTTTGATAAATTCTGTTTGAAGGTCGCTTTTGACAGTGTGATGTACGAGGGGATGGATGATAGGTTATCAGCGATTTGAAAGATGTATGTTAGGTAACTTCTTATAAATTTATTGAATTTGAATTCTTAACATTCTAAAAATAAAACTTAGGCCATTCTTGTTAATTAAATACAATTTTTTTTCCACACTAAATGTTTTTCACACCGAAGGATCTTATTTTATGTTTTGTTCGTTTTTGTTGGATTGTATAAGATCTTATTTTTTAAGGGTAACCTTATACCTGTTTATATTTTATTAGGATCTTATATAACCCTACACTTCAGGTTATTTTTACCTTGAGATCAAAAACTTGAACTCAATTTCAAGTTTTTGTAATCTTTTTTTTCATAGTTTGAAATCATTCTATTTTCTCTTCGTCATAAATAGTAATCGATTTTTAAATCTATTTTGTGCTGTTCATTGACAGAATTGTTTCTCATTTTTACTAGAGTTTCATTCTCTTTAATGATCGGATTTGACTTTGTTAGTAACGCGTTCATCCTGGACTTTACTTTTTAGGGTCATTCTGTAACCTTTGTTACAAAATGCCTTATTATTTTTTGAATCTTGGTGTAACTTTTGACCTTGATTTCGACTCTTTTTTCCATTGTGCTCGGAAAGTCGGTGGTGTTGTGCCGATCACAATGTGGGATTTCGGCCCCGGCCATATTTTTTCCTTTTTCCATTGTGTTGGACATTGTTGTTCCAATCACAATGCGGGATTTTTTTTTTGACTTTCGTCATTCTTTTTCTTTGCGTTCGGAAGTTCGGTGGTGATGTGCCGATCGCATTGTGAAACTTTGGCTTTCGCCTTTTCGTTATTGAGATTTCTCATTGGAGATCTCAATGATTTTTTGTGTTTGTCTGTGTTTGGGAGATTGGTAGTGTTGAGCCAGTCACAGCAACATTCTTTTACAGCTATTGTGCTCGGGAATTCGGTGGTGATGAGCCGATCACAGTACGCTTTCCTTTGTTTCGTTGCAGGTTGTGCCTGTAACAATATTTTAAATCAGGTCTTTCAGCTTTATTTAAAAACTTTTGTTTGGAGTTTCAAATTTTTTTGGATTGTTGGATACGGAGTTAGTCAGTGGCAATAGAGCCTAACTGCACTCATAGAGATGGTAGAGTTGGAAGCAGTTGACATAGTAGTCAGTGGCGATAGTGCCTAACTGCACTCAAAGTTGTACTGTTCCAAGTGGTTTGAAATTTTTAGTCGGTGGCGATGGTGCCTAACTGCACTAAAAATTGTAGTTTGTATTGGTAATTTGTTCGAATTCGTTTGAAATTTGTAGTCAGTGGCTATAGTGCCTAACTGCACTGTTTTGGAGTTTAGAAGCGCTAAGAGATTTCTCTCTTCGTTTCATTTAACGAGTTTTTATAACTTATAATTTTTTTCTGTTTTTCACATATTTCATTTTTGACTTTTTGTCATTTGCATGTTTTTACTTTTATTAAATTCTTGAGACCTTGTCGTTTGACATTTTCAGAATTCATTTACACTTTGAATCTTTTATGATTCTTTTCTTTTTTTGGGAATTAGAAAGTTGTTAAGACTGGTCTATTGTGTTGAAGATTTCTTTCTAATAAAAGAAAGTTCCTTTCTTTTATTTTCGGGGAGGGATGTAATGTAACGAGTCTTTTAAGCCTGTTACATACTATTGAATTCTTTGCTTTGATTTGTAGGCTCTGGTTGGTGTTGCCTTATGAAAATTCATTTTTTGTTGACTTGGATTCGTGAAGTGGTCACACTGATTTTTATTTTCGATGCTGTCAAATTGACTTTGACATTTCTTGCTTTTCGACCTACAGCCTGGAATCAATGGAGTGATTTTTGAGCGCTCCAATAAAATCTCAAAATATAACTTGAGATGGGCGGCATCTAGTCCCTAATTATGTGGTAGCCGATTGCCCTGGTCATGATCCTAATTGGATAGCCTTTATTTTTTAAGGTAAGCGAATTCTTTGTGATTTCGGTCCGTTCCGCGTTGTCATGGCTATTTTGATAGCAGACGCTAATAGTTTCCGATATTTAATTGTTTCAGGATCTTTTATCTTCATTTGATAATTATTTGCTTGGATTAATTCATCTACTGATGACCACATTTTGATTTTTGGAAGAAACGGTGAGTTTAATTGTATTTGTTCGTAACGACTCCTGCGTCGAATCGCCATTTTTTATCCGCTAACGATTATTCATGTTTGTTTTCAGCCACAAGGCGTTTTTTTTCCATATTACTTAAATTTTTGAACGCACGCCCCTACCAAAATGCATATATCTTGGACCGCCGTTGGCAATCTCGGCGAATATCACCAAGATGCTCTTGGATAATCCATCAGGTTCCTAATTTAGTCGACGGAGTTTGGTATGGTTTATGATACATAACTTCAATTTATTTTAAAAAAGTGCAATAATGACAGGTCTTAGAATAACAGCGATGTCATCTTAATTTTACACATTAGAGCTGTTAGCTTTAGAATTAGAAAGGAATTTTCAAACCAGCAGCCTTCGGGTAATAAAGTCGTTCTTACTTTTCATGATTGATTTTTATTGATGCCTTCCCGCTTGAAGATTAAAGGTCTCAAGCTCCCGCAGGTAAGTCTATCCTTGGCATAGTTTTGTGTGTACTCCAGGCGCCCGAATTTTCACTTTTACTTATTTTTATTTGGAGCACACCACACAGTTTAATTTCATTCATCTCACTCTCTTCTCATCTAACACACACACTTTTTTTTTATTATTACAGTAGGTATATAAATTGAATTTTGGAAAAAGTTTACTAGAACTTGTAGTCTCGTATAAAGTGCTTGTGAAAATGTTACTCTTGAAATCTGGAATTGGTCACAAATTATATTTACAGGATCATTTATTTTAATTTTAAATAAAACTATAATGATATAGAGTTCACTTATTTTTGTGACACTTTGAGTTGCAATGTGTTTAATCAACCAATAATATTGTTTTGGTAAACCTAAGTATGCCTTTGGGTCTTTGGCAATAAATTTCAACATCTGGTTTCGGGAACTGTGATCTTTATTTAATGATGTAGTGGTTTCTGTATCAGATGTAAAGCCATAAAGTGAGGGCACTGGTGTAATTTCACAAGATACCGAGGATGCCGAAGATGCCAGTGAAGGCAAATCCATTGTTTTTTGCATTAACCTTCTAGTTGAGGTACTCCGGTCTATCATTTCAATGTGACATTGAGTAGAAGCATCAATCTAAAATTAAAAAACATTATAATTATTATAATACATCTATACTAATATTATAAAGCTGAATCTAAAATAAACAACATATTTTATCAAAAAAAAGTTCTGGACTAATAATAGTATAAATAAATAAATCTTACTTTTATTGAATGTGTTTAGACATAAATGATGTAGCAGAAGGCTGAGCAGGCATCTTAGTAAAATAGTTCTCGGTATGCATCTGTGAGGTCGTAATAGGTTTCAGTAGGAGAGATTTTAAGCTAGATGTTTCCCCCGGAACAGTTTTTGTTTCCTGAAACAGTAATTAAATGTTGATGTCCGAATTAACATAACTCATAATATTGTACTTACTTAACCTTTTCATGTGGGATACTTACATATTTACTACATGATGGCAAATCATGGGTCAGTGGGTCGTCTTAGGGGCGGATTTTACCTCCTCGCACCACTTCTTTTTTAGCGTTTGTTTCACATTTACAAACAATTTGTGTCGGCTATTTGTTGTAGTGTTTGTACATGACGGTACGAAGCATTTAGCACCAGTTGTCAATGACAGATTCATTGCACGGATCCGCAGCACGTTTAATGGACAGAAATTAAAATTGCTAACAATCGTAGGAAAAGTAACTCAATCAAACAAAAAGTTCACAGCATTCACATTTCACAACAAAATAAAAAATCTCATCTGTCAAGTGTCAACTGTTGACAATGTCAAGTTTGAAGTTATCTATTAGTGTTTTTTGTATGTACTGAAAACGTGGCAAAGACTTAAAGCTATTCAGACTACTACTAATTTTTTGGAGGAGCTCGTGGCTTAATAAGAACTGCCACTCGGGCCGATCTTTAGATAAAGCTGTGCTTGCCTAGGTTGGTCTGTGGATGGATGACCGCCCAACATACTGAGTTTCCTCCGTGCCTCGGAAAGCACGTTATGCTGTTGGTCCCGGCTGCTTGGCAGTCGTTACAGGTAGTCAGTGACCTGAAATTCTGACATACAGTCGTACCAAAGAGTATCAAATTACCTAGTAGGTATTAACTGGGTTGTGGAGGTCAGATAGGCAGTCGCTCCATGTAAAATACTGGTATTCAGCTGCATCCGGTTAGACTGGAAGCCGACCCCAACATAGTTGGGAAAAGGCTAGGCAGATGATGATTACTACTAATTTTTTATGTGGTGCACATTCACAGCAGACTATACAATTATTATTCGTTCCACTCATATTACTCTATAGGAGTCACTTTCCTGCTAGGGTAACGTACGCGAGATAATAACATGCATTAAACTCTAGGAAATACTGTGGCTCTGTTTCGTCTAGGTACGTCGCGTAGAAAATAACCAGGACCGACAGTAACGTGTCCTTCGAATCCGAAGCACGGAATCATCTTTTTTTTTTTTTATGGTGGTTGGAAAATCATCAAATGACCCCTCCCGCTCTTGGGCAGAGTCAGACTTCTACTTACTAAAACCACCCATGTTCCTTCTTAGCCCTTCATGTCGAGGCCGCGGTATCTCTTGCGAACAACCCGCAGCCCCGACGGGCGTCGGCCCTTGCGGGTCCCTTCCATGTTGCTGACATCTCTTTAAGGGGCGCGTGGAACACGAACGCGCCGTTGACACGGCCTGTTGTCGTCATAAGACGGACGGACGGCGAGCTAGCCCGTGTCTCACCGTCCACAGGCCCGCGTCTACGGTGGCCGGAAGCCATCACGTGGCCCCCGACGCCCGGAGCGCCTCCCACGGCGGCTGGGACGAGAGGTTCTCTCCCTCTCACGTTCCGCCACCTCCTTCGCTAGTATCATTGCTTCGCAGAAGGAGGCGACGGCGTCCCATTCCTCCTCGCTCCGGACCATGGCCGGACGCGAGAGGTCGCCGCTACGAGAACACGGCGGGGCTCCGCCCAAGCCGGACACACCTCCACGGTGTGCTCCGGCCGATCCTCACAATGGTGACATCCGGGCGTTCCCTCCCGCCTGATTCGGTGCAGGTACCTCCCGAAACAACCGTGTCCGGTGAGTACCTGCGTCAGACGGAAGGTGAGGGCGCCGTGGCGCCTCTCCTCAAAGCAGGTGATTTTAACCTGCAATGCCCTAACTGAACTTGGAACAGTCCCGTAGAGATATTTTTGTGAGACAATGTCCCCACCGGGAATCGAACCCAGAACCTCGGATCGCGAGCCAAACACTGGGATCACTAGACAATGGAGGCTGTTAATTTGTTGATGATCTAATAAAAATAGCTAATGGTTCATCTCCACTGCTTGACATAGGCCTCCGCCAAGGTGCACCACAAGGTCTAGTGGTTAAATTGGTCTTTCTTACTTATTTAATAAGTATAGACTATTATATTTAGGAAGCCCATGTTCAATAGTGGACTTCCTATGGCTGAGATGATGATATTGAAACTGCATCCGCTCCACAACAGGAAAAGTGAAAAATAAAACAATGAAATTAATTATATAATTAATTTAATTAAATGTTAAATGTATATTAAAACAATGATCATCATATAAATTACCTATTTCTTAATTTTAATTACTAATAACATATGTAACAAACAATTAGTAGTTGGTACCTACTATTTTGAAGGCTATATAGCTGTCATGGATCAAAAATAAAAGTATTACCTAGTTGGTTTTTTAGATTATTTTAGATAGAGAGATAAGCTATAGCATTTCTTAAGCAGTAACTATAATGCTATCCGGATAATAATTTACATTGCCACTTTCATACTAACTGTCTCCCCACTTAGTCTTCTTACCTCTGGTTGCGCCCTTAATTTAGTTTATCCAATTACTATTTTGGTCCTGGTTGCTGATCTTATTCTTGAATTTATTTCATAGTACCTAGGTATTTCTTTAGCATAAGCAGTTATGTAGGTATGTAATTCAGGGCAGCTTTGACTAGGTATAACCAATTAACTTTTTACTAAAGTGTTCTTTTCTTCTGCGATGAAACCATTTATATAATGTAATGGAATTCTATGTCAGGCTTGCGGTCCTCTTGAGCAGCAAGCAGCAACACAATAATAGTGGTATGGACTATGTTCAGGGCAAATATTTCATTGCTTTTATAATTATCTCCATCAAGTGTGAGTCGCGCACATCTTACGATCGCAGTGAAAATCTAAAATAAATAAGATTAATTAGAAAGTTATTATGATGGCAGCTAAAGGTACTTACCTTCTACAAAATTCCAAGTTTTAATGAAATAAACACAGATGAAATTTTTTCATAGCTAGTCTTTGCTAGCACGTAGGTATAGATATAGTGTGTACCTTGTAACGAGTCTTTTAAGCCTGTTACATACTATTGAATTCTTTGCTTTGATTTGTAGGCTCTGGTTGGTGTTGCCTTATGAAAATTCATTTTTTGTTGACTTGGATTCGTGAAGTGGTCACACTGATTTTTATTTTCGATGCTGTCAAATTGACTTTGACATTTCTTGCTTTTCGACCTACAGCCTGGAATCAATGGAGTGATTTTTGAGCGCTCCAATAAAATCTCAAAATATAACTTGAGATGGGCGGCATCTAGTCCCTAATTATGTGGTAGCCGATTGCCCTTGTCATGATCCTAATTGGATAGCCTTTATTTTTTAAGGTAAGCGAATTCTTTGTGATTTCGGTCCGTTCCGCGTTGTCATGGCTATTTTGATAGCAGACGCTAATAGTTTCCGATATTTAATTGTTTCAGGATCTCTTATCTTCATTTGATAATTATTTGCTTGGATTAATTCATCTACTGATGACCACATTTTGATTTTTGGAAGAAACGGTGAGTTTAATTGTATATTGCTCGTAACGATTTCGGCATCGATTTCTAAATCGATCGCCATTTTTTATCCGCTAACGATTATTCATGTTTGTTTTCAGCCACAAGGCGTTTTTTTTCCATATTACTTAAATTTTTGAACGCACGCCCCTACCAAAATGCATATATCTTGGACCGCCGTTGGCAATCTCGGCGAATATCACCAAGATGCTCTTGGATAATCCATCAGGTTCCTAATTTAGTCGACGGAGTTTGGTATGGTTTATGATACATAACTTCAATTTATTTTAAAAAAGTGCAATAATGACAGGTCTTAGAATAACAGCGATGTCATCTTAATTTTACACATTAGAGCTGTTAGCTTTAGAATTAGAAAGGAATTTTCAAACCAGCAGCCTTCGGGTAATAAAGTCGTTCTTACTTTTCATGATCGATTTTTATTGATACCTTCCCGCTTGAAGATTAAAAGTCTCAAGCTCCCGCAGGTAAGTCTATCCTTGGCATAGTTTTGTGTGTACTCCAGGCGCCCGAATTTTCACTTTTACTTATTTTTATTTGGAGCACACCACACAGTTTAATTTCATTCATCTCACTCTCTTCTCATCACACACTCTTTTTTTTTATTATTACAATTGTCGCTCAGCGAACAGGGACTTGAAGTAGGTTTGTCTGGTACCTATATACTGTCATTATTGCACAATTATTAAATAACTTATGAGTCTATTGTTTGCATTAGTTTGTTCTACATTGTTACTTCAATAACTTTGTGTTTATTTTAATTCTTGACTCATAAGTAGTACTTAACTTAATTTGGTGAATCTTTGTAAACAATATTTGGTGTTTACTTATTGATAATTTTGTTTATTGACCTGTTTGTTTTAATAACATGTTTTTTTCTTAGCAAAACCAACAGAAATGTATAGCATTAACCGTGTTTTGTTGTTCTCAACAGTAACTGTTATTTTAAAAACTAAGTTTAACTTTTAAAGAAAATAATTTAATCTAATTGTAAGTACAATATTGTACATTTAATTTATCTAGATTTAAGCTGCTTGTAAGTGATTATTGCACTTTTAAAACGATAAAATTAACTTAGTAATTTTTCATGGGAATACCACATTGACTTCAATACTTAACCTCAAACTTGAGAATTTATTTTCAAACTTTTAACTTTTTGAAATTTAGTTTTTGCTTTTCGTTTGCTATTCGCCTTGCTGTTTGTTAGTCATGGACAAGGGAGTTCAGTCTCCGCCGCTTCAGGATTCGGGTGATGTCGATACCTGTACTGCTGTTGATGCTTATGCTCTCAGTTAATATCATAGGAATTCTACCTAAAACTTATTCTGGTCATAGATACATACTTTCGGTTGTAGACGTTTTTACTAAATATTGCTGGTTCTTTCCAATGATCAATGCTACCACTAGAGTAATTTGTAAACATTTTGAAAAGGAAATATTTCTCAAATTTGGTTGTCCAAAAATAGTAGTTTGTGACAATGGAACTCAATTTACTTCAAAACATTTTGTAGATTTTTTGAAAGGTTTTAATATAACCAAAATATTTTATAATACTTTGTATACACCTCAAAATAACCCTGTTGAGAGATATAATAAAACGGTCGAAACCTGCATATCGTGTTTTGTTAAAGATGATCATAGAACTTGGTCAAGTTTTTTGCCCAATGTTCAATTAGCTTTAAATAATAGTGTAAACCTTGCTACTGAGTTTACTCCTAACTTTCTGATGTTTGGTAGGGAGCTTATTCTTGATGCGTCATTACATCACTTTAGTAGTTCTGTTGATAACTTATCTCAACTAGAAATTTCAAATAGGAATGCTTATGCAGTTTCTCTTAATTCACTTAGTGATATTTTTGTTAAAGTTCAAGCTTACTTGTTAAAGGGGTATAAGCGAAATGCCGCTTATTATAATAAAGGTCGGAAAGTCATTTCTTTTGGTGTGGGTGATATGGTGTGGAGAAGAAGTTTTGTTCAATCTCATGCTCCTGCATATTTTTCAGCTAAGCTTGCACCTAAGTTTGTAAAGTGTAAAATAACTGAAAAGGTTTCGGATAACGTTTATGTTTTGAAAGATTTAAATAAAGGTTCAGTGGGACGTTATCATGTTAAAGATATTATTAAATTTTAATTTGGTTTCCAAGTGTTAGTCTTGATTTTGATAAATTCTGTTTGAAGGCCACTTTTGACAGTGTGATGTACGTGGAGATGGATGATAGGTTATCGGTGGTTTGAAAGATGTATGTTAGGTAACTTCTTATAAATTTATTGAATTTGAATTCTTAACATTCTAAAAATAAAACTTAGGCCATTTTTGTTAATTAAATACTATTTTTTTCCACACTAAATGTTTTTCACACCAGAGGATCTTATTTTATGTTTTGTTCGTTTTTGTTGGATTGTATAAGATCTTATTTTTTTAAGGGTAACCTTTTACATGTTTACATTTTATTAGGATCTTATATAACCCTACACTTCAGGTTATTTTTACCTTGAGATCAAAAACTTGAACTCAATTTCAAGTTTTTGTATTCTTCTTTTTTCATAGTTTGAAATCATTCTATTTTCTCTTCGTCATAAATAGTAATCGATTTTTAAATCTAGTTTGTGCTGTTCATTGACAGAATTGTTTCTCATTTTTACTAGAGTTTCATTCTCTTTAATGATCGGATTTGACTTTGTTAGTAACGCGTTCATCCTGGACTTTACTTTTTAGGGTCATTCTGTAACCTTTGTTACAAAATGCCTTATTATTTTTTGAATCTTGGTGTAACTTTTGACCTTGATTTCGACTCTTTTTTTCATTGTGCTCGGAAAGTCGGTGGTGTTGTGCCGATCACGATGTGGGATTTCGGCTCCGGCCATATTTTTTCCTTTTTCCATTGTGTTGGACATTGTTGTTCCAATCACAATGCGGGATTTTTTTTTTGACTTTCGTCATTCTTTTTTCTTTGCGTTCGGAAGTTCGGTGGTGATGTGCCGATCGCATTGTGAAACTTTGGCTTTCGCCTTTTCGTTATTGAGATTTCTCATTGGAGATCTCAATGATTTTTTGTGTTTGTCTGTGTTTGGGAGATTGGTAGTGTTGAGCCAGTCACAGCAACATTCTTTTACAGCTATTGTGCTCGGGAATTCGGTGGTGATAAGCCGATCACAGTACGCTTTCCTTTGTTTCGTTGCAGGTTGTGCCTGTAACAATATTTTAAATAAGGTCTTTCAGCTTTATTTAAAAACTTTTGTTTGGAGTTTCAATTTTTTTTTGGATTGTTGGATACGGAGTTAGTCAGTGGCAATAGAGCCTAACTGCACTCATAGAGATGGTAGAGTTGGAAGCAGTTGACATAGTAGTCAGTGGCGATAGTGCCTAACTGCACTCGAAAGTTGTACTGTTCCAAGTGGTTTGAAATTTTTAGTCGGTGGCGATGGTGCCTAACTGCACTAAAAATTGTAGTTAGTATTGGTAAATTGTTCGAATTCGTTTGAAATTTGTAGTCAGTGGCGATGGTGCCTAACTGCACTGTTTTGGAGTTTAGAAGCGCTAAGAGATTTCTCTCTTCGTTTCATTTAACTAGTTTTTATAACTTATATTTTTTTCTGTTTTTCACAGATTTCATTTTTGACTTTTTGTCATTTGCATGTTTTTACTTTTATTAAATTCTTGAGACCTTGTCGTTTGACATGTTCAGAATTCATTTACACTTCGAATCTTTTATGATTCTTTTCTTTTTTTGGGAATTAGAAAGTTGTTAAGACTGGTCTATTGTGTTGAAGATTTCTTTCTAATAAAAGAAAGTTCCTTTCTTTTATTTTCGGGGAGGGATGTAATGTAACGAGTCTTTTAAGCCTGTTACATACTATTGAATTCTTTGCTTTGATTTGTAGGCTCTGGTTGGTGTTGCCTTATGAAAATTCATTTTTTGTTGACTTGGATTCGTGAAGTGGTCACACTGATTTTTATTTTCGATGCTGTCAAATTGACTTTGACATTTCTTGCTTTTCGACCTACAGCCTGGAATCAATGGAGTGATTTTTGAGCGCTCCAATAAAATCTCAAAATATAACTTGAGATGGGCGGCATCTAGTCCCTAATTATGTGGTAGCCGATTGCCCTTGTCATGATCCTAATTGGATAGCCTTTATTTTTTAAGGTAAGCGAATTCTTTGTGATTTCGGTCCGTTCCGCGTTGTCATGGCTATTTTGATAGCAGACGCTAATAGTTTCCGATATTTAATTGTTTCAGGATCTCTTATCTTCATTTGATAATTATTTGCTTGGATTAATTCATCTACTGATGACCACATTTTGATTTTTGGAAGAAACGGTGAGTTTAATTGTATATTGCTCGTAACGATTTCGGCATCGATTTCTAAATCGATCGCCATTTTTTATCCGCTAACGATTATTCATGTTTGTTTTCAGCCACAAGGCGTTTTTTTTCCATATTACTTAAATTTTTGAACGCACGCCCCTACCAAAATGCATATATCTTGGACCGCCGTTGGCAATCTCGGCGAATATCACCAAGATGCTCTTGGATAATCCATCAGGTTCCTAATTTAGTCGACGGAGTTTGGTATGGTTTATGATACATAACTTCAATTTATTTTAAAAAAGTGCAATAATGACAGGTCTTAGAATAACAGCGATGTCATCTTAATTTTACACATTAGAGCTGTTAGCTTTAGAATTAGAAAGGAATTTTCAAACCAGCAGCCTTCGGGTAATAAAGTCGTTCTTACTTTTCATGATCGATTTTTATTGATACCTTCCCGCTTGAAGATTAAAAGTCTCAAGCTCCCGCAGGTAAGTCTATCCTTGGCATAGTTTTGTGTGTACTCCAGGCGCCCGAATTTTCACTTTTACTTATTTTTATTTGGAGCACACCACACAGTTTAATTTCATTCATCTCACTCTCTTCTCATCTCACACACTTTTTTTTATTATTACAACCTACTTATTTATTGCTATTTTTAATTCTGTACTATAGCTATGTGTTATGTTGTAGATCTTGTCACTGTCTCCACAGCTGCCAGCTGGTGTTTGTAGGTAATATGTAGGAATGTTTTGTGGATAGGTATTTATTTAACAGATAGTAAGGACCTACATACATAAATATAGTACCTAAAAAGATTAACTAATTACATCACAAAAAAGCCAAAGGGACCAAAACTGACAGCCACCAGATACACACAGAGCTATAATAATTTACACACTGATAATCTTATGGTATCATAATTGAGACGATTTTTAAGTTACGGAAAGAATCTTAGAGAATAATGTTAGTGAGGTGGGTTAGTAAGGAGTTTTTAATAAGAGCCCTTTGCTTTGCGTTGCTCATGGAGCAATTGTTGTTATGCTGATTCAAACTTCCTTAGTAGGTACACCAATGATGTTGTAATTTGTAATAGCTTAAGTAGGTACTTACTTGCCAAACATGTTGCAACATCACAAAGATCACCAATGAAATATCATTTCTTGTTGAAAACGCTTGCACGTTGCTGATGTTATTATTAGGTATTTCATTATCTTTTGTTTTCTCCCATCTCATATCAGGACCATTTTCTCTTCCTAATTTACCTGTAGGAGGGTGCCTTACAACCAGAACTCAACAAGAAAACCCAAACTGCGTTTTTAAAGTTCCAAACAAACCAAACATAACTACACGAATAATTCACAGATTACTACAATAATAATTGATTGAACGTCAACCATACGTCAAATGAAACAAAATCAAATAATCAATCCTTAGTCAATCAAAATCTGTGTATCGCCCGTCCCTATTGTCACATGGCTTTTTACTTTTTTTAGTGTGACGTCACTGTTTGTTTTGATTCCAATTGTCATGTCGTACATTCCTGGGGTGGACAATCTAGGTCCGGGCCGAGAATGCACGACATGACAATGTACGACATTGGAATTCAAAACACTTTGATTCCAATGTCGCGCGTTCTCGTGTCGTGCATTGATGTGTTGTACATTGTTGGTTCCCGTTTGATCGGTTTGGGCGGGAAGGGTCATTGACCTTTTGAGTTAGTGCTTGGATTTGCCTCGTAAGCTCTGAAATTTGTTGTTTCATACTGTCCAATTCGCTCACCTGTGTTGATGTAGCCGCGACTTGATGACTTCCCGGCACGACATCATGTATCCTGTCGGCGAGATCAGCTAGGACATCGAGACGCGTGGATTCCTGAGACGCGATGATTGGCTGGATGCTGCTAGGCAGGCGGCTTGACCATATTGTTCTTAAAAACTCGTCAGGTACCTTCGGACCAGCCAGGTGCTGCAGGTGACGGAGGAACTGCGACGGCTTCCTGTCGCCAAGCTCTTCGTGTGTCAGCAGTTGGTGCACCTTCTTCTCACGGGATTCTGAGAGCCGCTTGATTAGCTCTGCCTTCAATGTCTCGTATTTGCTAGTCGCCGGTGGATTCACGATAATATCTTCGACTTCTGTAGCGTACCGCGGGTCGAGATGGCTGACGACGTAATAAAACTTTGTTGTGTCCGCCGTAATGCCAGATATTGCGAACTGGCCTTCGATCTGAGCGAACCAAATTGCGGGTTTTTCCGGCCAAAATGGCGGGAAACGCACTCCTACCCGAAACACATCTTGTGACTCTTGTGCCATCACGTCGGGGTCACCACTGTAGAGTGTAAGTGTGATTTAGGAGCTCTCCAATAACACACAGCTCTAACATATAAAATAAAGTTTATTTAGAACAGTAATAACACAAAAAGATCACTAGAGCGGAGCGCGTAACAAATCTCAACCGACCGATGCATGCGTTGGCGCGGACTGGCGAGGGCGTTCGAGGGGCGCGTCTCCCGCGCGGGGAGGAGGCGGCGGTGTGTCGAGCCGCGAGCCGCGCAGCTCGGGAAACCTCGGTAATCTTCGGTGCGGACGAAGTCTTTGCAGTGTAGGTAGCTTTATGCTACAAATGCATGGGCTGCGGGTTGTTCGAAAGAGATACCGCGGCCTCGGACACAGGGCTAAGAAGGAATATGGGTATTTTTAGTCAGAACAATTTTGACACTCCCTACCGCTCCGCCCAGAGCGGGAGGAGTCATTTGATGATTTCACAAAATTCAGAAAAAGAAGGGAATTATGCATTCTTCTTTCATAATTATGTATTACTTGGCATCTCATCAGACACCTGCTTTCTTGCCATATCACTCTTTATGCAGTCCATTCATAATTTCTTTGGTCGTCCTCTACTCATAAATACCCATCCAAATTCATCTCAAAACTTTCCTCACGACGTTTTCCTCATTCCTCCGCATTACATGCCCGTACCACGACAACCGATTGAAAAATATAACAGCGAATTAATCATTCACAACTCTATTTTAACCCAATTAAGTTTAAAATACACTGAATCACAACAGCAGCGGCAGTACAAACCAGGTTTTAACCCCATGTTTACTTTCGATCTGTTCCGATTGAATTCGTGATGGTTCGGCTCTGGGCAGTTCTGGTGACTGTCAATAATCGGCTCGGCGGGTATAAAGGTAATCAGAGAAATATAAATGACTAGCTTATGCCCGCGGTTTCGTCCGCGTGTATGTCGGTTATTGGATATTTTTAGTCAGTTGAAGTCTAACACTCCCCCAGAGTGGGAAGAATCATTTGATGATTTCCCACCACATCATCTGCCTAGCCTTTTCTCAACTATGTTAGGGTCAGCTTCCAGTCTAACCGGATTCAGCTGAATACCAGTATTTTACATGAAGCGACTGACCTCCACAACCCAATTAATACTAGGTAATACAATACTCTTTGGTAAGACTGGATATCAGAATTTAAGGTCACTGACTACCTGTAACGACTGCCAAAGATCTATTATATATATGGCAGCCGGGACCAACAGCTTATCGTGCTTTCCGAGGCACGGAGGAAACTCGGTATGTCGGGCGGTCACTCATCCACAGACCGACCTAGGCAAGCACAGCTTTACCTAAAAATCGATCCGAGTGGCAGTTCTTATTAAGCCACGAGCTTTTCCACCATCAAAAAAAAAAGGGTAACGCCTAGGTAACATTGTATCAATACGGTGCATTATCAATATGCCTCTATTTGTTCACTATTCGTTTATAAAACTAAAAGAATAAAACCTCCGAAAACATTCCTATATCTCCGAATTCTTCATAACGTAGGAACCAAGTCAGCATTCCGTCGGCCGTCTCGTTTGCACACCGGTTCCATCCAATCGATATTTATTCAATAACTATCGGCTCCTCCATGTTATGTCAGCTTGGTAGTGCGACAATCTGTTAGTTGGATTATTGGTATGACTTAACGTGACTGGGCCTGAGGGTTTTAAGGAAACCGCACATGAAGGGTTCCGTACCAAAACGGCAAAATATCACGTTGGTTTTTGGGAGTCCCATCCTAAAAAAATATTTTATTTTGTTTATATAATGTGTGGAAATTTCAACCGTCTAGCTATAGCGGTTCTTGAGATACAGCCTGGTGACAGACAGCCGGGCGGACAGACAGCGAAGTCTTAGTAATAGGGTCCCGTTTTTACCCTTTGGGTACGGAACCCTAAAAAGTATATGAACCACATAGACACATCAAAATCACAAAAAGAAGTACATTAAAATAAAAAAATTAGTCCCATAAGATGTCAAAAGGAACTTAACATAACATTCACGCATGTAATCACCATAATTGCCTAACAAATTGCCAGAACTATGAACTATAACCAAAAGTCCCACTTTACCATTAAATACGTACAGCTGTATGTCTACATATTATTTTAATATAATTCAGTACAACACAGTTTATTCGTGATGACGCTGATCATGGTGCTTGCAACAGCGCCGAAATATCGGAATAATGTTAGTGACCATGTCTGTTTAAAAACTTATAATAATTGAACGTCTTGTAGCATTAACCCAAAAAGACAAAGAAGTCTCTATTCCGGGCCATTAAATATCCTAAAGATAGTGAAAGCGATAATCTCGTCGCCAAATTCTAGCCAGACTCAATTTAGATTGCCATCGGCACTCTAAGAAAATTCTCTACCCACATGATTAATTGCATGAACAGCATTTGTATGAATTGATCTGCCAAAGATAGTAAGCTAGTTTCGATAGAGACGGAGGTGAGCGGGAGGAGGCATGCATGCATAACATCAAGCTTGTAATTCCATAAGGCAAAGAGCTACTGACTAGTACACCCGCCAGTTATGTTTATTTCCCATGTAATAGGGCCATTGCCATCAACCGGGCACATATCTAGACTCCATGGCTGGTATTGAGAAATTCCTAATGGAAAAACCAAATAGCACTTTGCCTGACCAGCAAGGCTATTGCATATCTTTTTAAATGTCAGTGGCTTTCATAGTGTCCATCAATGAACTGTCAATTGGTCATGGTTTGGTACAAAATAATCTCACTGGACATTGGCAGAATAGTCGACATCGGCTTTAATTGCCATTAAACAAAAATAGAATAGAATAGGAACGATTTGACAGTTAATCGATGGACACTATGATAGCCACTGACGTTTAAAAAGATACGCAATAGCTCTGCAAGGAATTTAACTCTAATGCATATCAGTCGACTAGACCAAGGAGGTATGAATTTTTGTAGGTATTTTTCCAAATAAACTCAATTTTCTTTCTTTCTCTCTTTATGCAGGAATCGAATTGGTTGTAATATTGTAATAAACATCTCGCCTCGCCTCTGATTGGGTATCTTGAAAACGCACCGTCGAAATAACGCAAGAACAGAAATATGAGCATCTATGTGCATGATTCCAATTTGTTATCTTTGATTTGCTATAACAGATGATAAATTGGAGCCGTGTCGTTTATCGGAAATGATGTTTACGAGAGGAAGGCAATTGCGTTTTCCTATACGGTTTTCCTGTTTGCTATGATTTTCGATTTATTTAGTTGAACATTTAGATATAAGTTACATATAGCGCACTTCTAATAAATTCGGTTATTAATGCTTGTGCTTCTTCCTTTGGGTATTTTTAACATAATTTCCTTTGGCAATGTTAGGAAGAGGTGGATAAATAGTAACAGACGCACGGGTTGGTAGCTGAGGTTAAGCAGCGCTTGCCAAAGTTGTTCTGTGAATGTGGGTGACCATCCATTAGGTACTGAGTTATCTCCGTGTCTCAGAAAGCATGTTATGCTGATGGTCACGGTTGTTAATTTATGCATCTTTGACAGTCGTTACAGGTTGTCAGTGCCTGAAAGTGTGACAACTCGTTGAACTAAGGGCTATTATCGCGGTGTCAGGGCTAAGAAGGAACATGGGTGGTTTTTAGACAGTAGAAGTCTGACACTCCCTAGTGGGAGGAGTCATTTGATGATTTCCAACCTTACAAAAAAAAAGGAGCCAGTACCTGAGTTGCGAAGGCCTGATGGGCAGTCGCTTCATGTAAAATTCTGGTATTCAGAGCAATGTCGTGCGATAACTGCTCAAGGCTTGCAAAATTGCAATAGCTTATAAAACATCATTCTTTAAACCAAAAATTGTCGACGAATATGTAAAAATGCTAGATCCTCCATTCAACCGCGTAGTTCAATATTCGTGTTCGAAATGAGCATCCGACTTGAACCAATCTGGAGCATGCGGCAAGGATGTATAACTTGCCAGCAATAACAGACCCGACCTTCCTAAGTGCTATCCTCTTAGGTGAGGCGTTGGGGTATGGAGCTGGCTTAGAGCGCTGTAGTTGTTACGTAATGTAATACTGAAGGGATGTTATGCTGCTGTTAGGTTTTGCACCGTGAAAAGCCAAAACGGCCGGCTCAGGCAACTGCGATGGTGGATTCCTCGGTGGTTAAGCTTATCTTGTCGATTTCTCTACTCGTACTAAACTATGCCCTCACGAGATAATAAAACCGGCCAAGTGTGAGTTTGACTCGCGCACCGAGGTTGTAGGTATGTTGTTATTAAACTACATATTTTCAGTTTTCAGATATTTTCCTTAACATATTGTGCTGTAGGACAAATTATAGCTTCTCACGGAATTGCATGATTCTAGATCATCGGGATATACATAGTACCCAGCTATATAATAATATATGCTCTGCTACCATGTTGATATTTAGGTGGAAATAAATAAACGATTATAAGAAAATGCAAGACACGCATAATGTTTGTATGTTTGTGCGTTTTTTTGTTTGTTTGTGTTGTTTTTGTTGTTGTGTTTGTTTGTTTGTTGTTGTTGTGTTTGTGTTTGTAAGTATCAGAGAGAAGAAAACAGAAGAAGGACACACATTTTGAAAAACAAACAATGTTGCCAACTTATAATAAACTAGCTGACCCACGCGACTTCGTCTGCGTCACATAATAAGCTTTTAGCCTTTCTCGATAAATCGACTATTCAATTGAGTTAAATCGTACTCGTATCAAACAAAAAATCTTACCTTTCCTCTTTATAATACCTATTAGTTTAGATTGGCTTCGATTATATTATTAAAGTGACAATTACTATAGGTATATCTTACTGTTAAATATACAGTAACACCTTGTACTTGTAAACATTATGGTGCAGTAAATATTTTGAATTTGAATTTCTCCGGAGCCCCCGGAGGCCAGAATCCCCACTTACCTACCGCACCGGACCGAATGACTGCCGCGCGCGTAATTATTTTGTGGCGCGGATAATTTTATATTGCGATATCTTCTAAGATATTTGTTTAAACTGGATAGAGTCAAGGGCACAAATATTCTATATTAAATTTCCGTGCTAACAATCATATTTTTTTTAGATATAGATTAATACCATATGGATTAAATAAGCATCGCAAAATATCATTCTTTTTAATCTAACATTTTAATAGTAAAAAATGGTTACAGTGAGTCAATCTTAAAAGATAGATATATGCTGTCGCGGACTTTTTTTTAGAACATTTAAAGAGGAACAATTCTTTCATACATAATATTTGCGTAACTTAAACTGTTTTCGCAGCGCACGCAACGGAAGCACTCAAAAAGGAATTTCTTTTCCCGTTTTTGCAACATTTTTCATTTATGCTCCGTTCCTATTGGTAGCGTAGCGTGATGTTATATATCCTAAAGCCTTCCTCGATAAATGGACTATCCAACACAAAAAGATTTTTTCTATTCCAACCAGTAGTCCCTGAGTTTACCGCGTTCAAACAAACAAACAAACAAACAAACAAACAAACTCTTCAGCTTTATAATATTAGTATAGATATGGTCGCGTTCTTATATGCCAACACATTTTGATTATCTCGAGAGTGTCGCAATAGACTTCTTTTTCTCTTTTTTCTTGCTTTCGTCAACTTAGAAGTTTGATATTCTCACTGCTTCAAGGAACTGTAAACCTGAAAATATGTTTAATTTCATCACGATGCCTCCACGCGTTCTTGAGATTCTGGAGGTTCTTAAAGACAAACAGACAGAGGAACAACAAAGTGATTCTATAAGCTTACTAAAAATAGCTAGAGAATTCACTGAATAACATACTTTCGGCAGTACTTTGTATCTTAAGCAACACCTTATCCCATTCATACTCTACCACTACAAACTCGAATCAGTCAGTTCGGGGCGCACCTCAAGCGGCGTAGTTTGACAAATCAATATTTATTCAGAGGATGCAGCCCGCAGCCAGCCTGCATAGACTGCCGACTGCGAGGAGTAAATTATTGAGTACCTCTGTTTTACGAGTTTAGGACTTATGTGAGAGAATGAGTGGAGTTTCAATGCTGGATTGTTTGAACTTGGTAGTGATTTAGTGTAGGCTTTTAGTGTCAAGTCTGAGGAGCTTGTAGCTACATAATGATGGATGGCTCACTCATTCTATACTAGGTTTGCTTTGTGCCTTAAAAAGGACGTTAAACCGAAGGTCTCAGCTGTCATTTGTAAATCTTTGACAGTCGGTAGTGGCCCGAAAGTGTGATAAGTCTTACCAAGGACTACCGTTTCATCCAGCCCTAACTGGGTTCTGGAGGTCAGATGGCACTCGCTCCATGTAAAATACGGGTATCCAACTTCAATATTAACAAGACGCAACACACCAAATAATCCGAGTCAAGCCTTTCAAAGCCAGTGAAGCCGTTAACATTCAAAATACTTAGTGAAATACATTATATTTCAAACTAATATAATGTGCATCAGACTTAGTGTCAAATTATTGCAAAAGTTTACCCGAAGTACAGTTAGGCGCATCAAAATATGTTTGAGACATTATGATTCATATTTCATAACCTTTTCCAAGTATGTATAGGTCACCTTCCAATTGCTTGCCACGGTATGGGTATTGATGCAGAGGAATGAGGAAAAATACAATATTGTTAGAAAATTTAGATTTTTCTTTTGCATAATATGCTTGCTTATCTATACGAAAATGGTACCTACACTAGTCTATAACTCTTTTGGATGTGTATTCCATTGTTAGTGAACCAAATGAATACATTATGGATTGCAAAGAAAATAATGAATCTACTATATTTGCATCACTTTACCATTTCAATCACTGCTTCGGGAGAAAATGGTAATTGAATTTTACTAACTGTACCATTGACTTATATATTACTGCGTAAGGACTGGGCGGACCGCATGTTAAAATGACGCCTCGAACTTGGTCCTAAAACGGTCTTTCCTAAGCCGAAGTGAACTAGTCCACGATCGGCTTTCTTCGGGTGCGGTCGTAAATTTGATTAAAAGCTTTATTTATGTTCTTTATACCTCGAAAATACCACGCCGCTTATACAAGGTTACGTTAACGAGCAGACTACACCGATTATCTGTATGGCGAACGCGTCGAGCAAATGTTCGGACGACCGTATCTTTAGTTTTTATATCAATGAACTGTACAGATATCTATACAGTACAGATTTATGCTCCTGATTGTACCTAAGCCAAGGTCAGCCAATGCCAGACGGTGAGAATCGATACAGGTTTCGTATTTGGATCACATGTTGCGTATTAGGACCTGAATTTATTTGTGTTACATTGTATGCTTGGCTTACAAATGGCGAGGGAACCGTTTCAGACAAGACTGGTGATTGAAGAGGTAGACACCTGCTTCGAATGGTGTCTGTTTTAGTGAATTTTGTTGAGATAATATCAGCAAAATGATGATTTCACTAACCACTGGAACGTTTCGCGTGCGGCTCGCAAAACGGTAAAACGTTTCACCCCCCCCCAAGAACGCACAAAAAACGCGCGCCGTACGGCCGGGCTCATAAATTATTTTTTTGTTGACGTTTTATAAACAAAGGACGCTTCGAGTAATGTTTTTGTTCAAGCCTATGAATGACTCTTTCAAGTGGTGTCAAGTGTTTGTTAGTATTTCGTTTCAAATTTATTATACTTAGCGATAAACATTGACTGTAGTTGAAAAAAACAATATGTGGTGAATAAAAATAATATTTATATAAAAAAGTAAATCGGTAACACATATATTTTATGGCTTCTAAAGTTGGAACGGTTCTATTTACGTACGATAAAATAAAAATAAACATACTTAACAGTATAAAAATATTTATTTACATTTTTTCAAGTAACTAAGCCAACCGCCATTTTTGTTTGTTTACTTTAAAATTTTTTCAAGGTTATCTTGAACAAAACATGTAATCTTGAATTATATTTACTATTTTTGCATATGTTTTGACTGAAAACTATTGTCGAGTAAATATTCAATGCAATAACTATTACTTTGGTTACAGAACTGGTCTTACAATTTTATTACGAAAGCATTCTGACAAAATTCTAAAACCGTTACAAGCACACGTAAAAATCACTCAGAATTTGAAACATACTTACCTTCAGGTTAAAATCCGGTTGCACACACATAATCACATATATAATTAACCATTTAATCAGTAGTTTATTCAAAAATACTCACTTAAAACCAATAAATTAATCGAAAATAGTCTGGAGCTATTTCTATCGCGCGCGAGTTTCAACGACTGACTTTTGACATTTTTTTTTTTAAATTGAAATGAATTTATATGAACTTTTGTCGTATTTTTAGCATGAAAAATTTAATAAAGTATCGAGTAGAAAAGAGCCAAAGGATTGAAACTTCATGGGATAGAAAGAAATAGATATATTCCGTCGCCATGCTGACGAAAACGTAAAAGGGGACAATAGTCACCCAGAAACGTTTTGGCGTCTAAACGTCAGGGGACAATAGTCACCCAAAAACGTTTCATCATTTTGTTGATCTTATCTCAATTTATTTGGGGTCGGCGCAGCATGTCTTCTTCTTCCACACTTCTCTATTACTCGCCATCTCAGCAGACACCTGCTTTCTAACCACATCATTCTTCACACAGTCTATGATTAGTTTTTGTGATCTTCTTCTACTCTTATTCTTAAATTCAAAATTTCTCGACAAAACACAAATATGGCGTTAATTGATTTGGACGTCCAGGTGGATGCAAAAATTGGAAAATGTATCTGCATCCAGTTAAACTGAAAGCCGACCCTACTGTAGTTGGGAACTGGCCAGGGTGATGATGATATGAGTCACGACCATAGATGAACCTAAGAGAAGTTTCCCTCCACATCTTGTGACGTCCAGGGAAGAGTCAAACTCAAACCATTTATTTCAATTATACATATTATATTTGAGAACGTCATTTATGATTACACTACATAACAGACACGTACTGTTTTCCGAATCTATCCTCTCTCTAATCAACATTAAAAGTGCAACACAACGCTCCAACATAATAATACCTTGACTGAACATAACCGTGCAATGCAACGTGCAATAAAGCGCGAACCTAACGCGTAACACCACAAAATTTATAGCGTCGAATAATTCACCCCGGAAAATTATTATTACGAGCATTCATAGCGTGCAAACCGAAGTGTTATAGTTATTAACTATTATTAGTCATTATTAACTGAATGGGCAACTAATCAATCATGTGTTCTAATTAATAAATTAGAGTTTTCTGGGCAATTATGTGCGCCATTTAATTTTGCAGGTCGATTGGCAATAAATAGACAATTATTATATTGTTAAATATTTCTGGTCGATATGGGTTTGCAATTGCTCAGACATGTAGCTTCGCTCATCAAATTTTTCGAACGAAAGAAACTGGGTACCAAGCAAGCTGCGAAAGTCTGCAGGATTAGGCTTAGGCGACTTATTTTCTTCACATTATTGCCAAACCACTGCAACTCCTGAAAGCCAGAACCAACTGTGGTGACCCGTGACCACCAGAAAAGCGCCGAGTGAAGCTTGACAACGTTCCAGACTGCTTATTTATTTATTATGCAATCCGTAAAGGATTAAAAATCCTCGCTAAAAAGTCACTTTCTAAACTCAAAGGAGATCTAAGACCCCTACCGTTGGGGGTCGTACAAAAATATGATTTAATTAAATAGGTCACAGAGGTCACACACGTTGCGTGCACACCATCTCTTAGGCCATCTCGATACTAAACTTGGATGTATTGCATGGCTGGCAGACCTTCAATCATGACCTCTTCTCTTGTATCGACGTGAGGTGTACGAGAATAGCTCAAAATAGGCATGTCAATAAGGTTCTTTTTTATTTTGATGGATTGTATTTACATAGACATCACGACTGTTATCCCCGAAATGTTAGGCAGAAGTGTTCAGGTTTACCCAATGGAAAGGCTCCGCCCAGAGCTTTGATAATTTCCTATCTTCCAAAAATAAGTAAAATAGTTGTACCCATTAGTACACCCACATTTCACAATAGGCTATTTGACCAAAAAAACTAATTAGTTCGTCAGATAGATTTCCAAAAAAGAATGGATACGTATTTTTTCTTTTTTTACGTAAACCAAAGATGAAGACGATACAGTGCTTCGAAAAGTTGTGTCAAGTCGTATGACGTCACAAAGTTAGTATATTTTTACCCAGAAAGTGACGTCACAAGCCCCCACTCTTGATCTTTGACACGTTTTATTTTCGTCAAGTTTTATTAATTTGATAAAACAAAAAACACCGTAAGTATCCAATATTTTTCGATAATCAAACAGACGGACTAATTAGATTTTTTTTTGTGAAATACCCTTTTGCGGCCCCTAGACCAACAGGGCAGTCAATTTGTGTTCTATCACTTCAAACTTCCCTGGATAACCGTAAGCCCCACTCATGAAGTCTCAAAACTAACAGAAACTGTTACTAATCTTCGTAATGCAACCTTACCTCTTTCTCACTACAAATAACAGTTCCTCCACAGACAACCACATGACACCACAACATACTAAGATCTAAAATAATAACTTCAGCTACAAAACCGCGATGTAGATGGTTCACATACTTGCATAGCAAGCGGTTGCTTTGCGTGTACTACAATACTACACTCGTATGTGCATGGTACATACCGCGTTACATAGAAGTGAGGATTTGGCCGCGGTTTTGTTCCACGTGAAGTTTTTTGTATTAGAGTTAATTATGTTGTGGAATTAGAGGCGTGGGATATTGGTTTTTGGAAAAAATTAGAAGTGACTATAGCTATTGCCCGCGGGTTTGTTTCAGTTACAGTTGGAAATTTCCAACGGAAACGCTTTAAACATAGCAAAATTATAGATAACTAGCTGTTCCCGGCATGCGTTGCAATGCCCTTTTTCCTACCTACTACCTGCCTGTATACCAACTACCTACCTACCTACTACCTCCTACCCTACCTACCTACTACCCTACCTACCTACTACCCTACCTACCTACTACCCTACCTACCTACTACCCTACCTACCTACTACCCTACCTACCTACTACCCTACCTACCTACTACCCTACCTACCTACTACCCTACCTACCTACTACCCTACCTACCTACTACCCTACCTACCTACTACCCTACATTCATACTACCAGTCATTCGCCTGTGAGATACGAACTGATGATCGTTATAAAGTTAATTTGATTGATTATTTAAAATTTTGTCACACGTAGAAAGAAATAATTAGAGTCGTCTCCACTTTTTATGGAGCGTCATCTAATTATTTCTTTCTACGTGTGAGAAAACTCCAGCGAATAACGCCTGTTTTGAGTCCTGAGCCCACTTTTTGTGGAGCGTAATCTAAAGATTTGCTTTTCTACGTGTGAGAAAACTCCAGCGAATAGCGCCTATCTTGGGTCCTGATCCTACTTTTAACTTTACATATAGTGATACCAACGGCGCATAAAATTTATAATTTAACCTAGACTTAATATTAACTAAAATTATTAGACGAAATCCTTTGAAGCTTTCAGATCTTTTATCATGATAAATTTCATGCGCCGTTGGTATCACTATATGTAAAGTTAAAAGTAGGATCAGGACCCAAGATAGGCGCTATTCGCTGGAGTTTTCTCACACGTAGAAAAGCAAATCTTTAGATTACGCTCCACAAAAAGTGGGCTCAGGACTCAAAACAGGCGTTATTCGCTGGAGTTTTCTCACACGTAGAAAGAAATATTTAGATGACGCTCCATAAAAAGTGGAGACGACTCTTCAAGATCAAAAAAAGGTGAAAATCTCAGCAAACCTTGATGAAGTATATACTAAGTCGGGTAGGACTTCGGGGTAACGGAAGAGGGCCAAATAGCCCTCTGTGACTGTTTAGTACCAGAGAAGATAAAAATAGGAAATTTTCCAAAACAGGATCACAGGTAGAAAAATATAACACTGATAGATAAATCAGGACAAAATAGATTTCACTCGGACAAAATTTTAAATAATCAATCAAATTAACTTTATAACGATCATCAGTTCGTATCTCACAGGCGAATGACAAAACAAATTGGCAAGGGATGTCACAAATTTTTACTTTTATTCTTATTTTAAAAAATCATGACGCCAAGTAGAAAAATAAATAAAAGGAAGGTCCAATCTATATATATAAAAATGAAACCCGTTTTTCGTTGTCATGACTTGGCATGAAAACGGCTTGACCGATTTGGCTGATTTTTTTTTTTAAATGTTTGTTGAAGTTCAAGGATGGTTTTTACGGCGAGAAAAATTCGAATAATGGCCGGAAAAGCCCTAAAAACAGCCCTTTTCTTTTTCCCATACAAACGTTTTCTAACTAAAACGTCAAATCAATTTGAGCTTTAATACCGCACTATAAAGTTCAAGTGTTAGTGGAGAGGTTCCGGGAAGGCAAAACAATTGAGTGACGTTCAGTTGTTCAGTCAACGAATGACAACTTCAAACAGACCATACGACATTATCACAATAATCACAAATAATTACTGTTTCTTTCCCAATAGAAAAATGATTTTTCAAATGGTGTTTGCGTATAATATAAAAATTAATTGCTGTTAGTTAGTCGCGCTAGAACTAGAGAACGGCTAGACCGATTTGTCTAATTTTGGTTTTGAAACATTTGTAGCAGTCCAGAGAAGGTGAGAAATTAGTAGTATGTAGGTAGTTGGTACGTAGGCAGGTAAAAGGGCATTGCAACGCACGCGGGGTTCAGCTATATTATATAAAAATGAATAGCTGTTCGTTAGTCTCGCTAAAACTCGAGAACGGCTGGACCGATTTGGCTAATTATAGTGTTGAATTATTCGTGGAAGTCCAGGGAAGGTTTAAAAGGTGAGAAAGTGGTAGGTAGGTAGGCAGGGTAGTAGGTAGAGTAGTAGGTAGGGTAGTAAGTAGGATAGTAGAGTAGGTAGGGTAGTCGGTAGAGTAGTACGAGTAGGTAGGGTAGTAAGTAGGTAGGGTAGTAGGTAGGTCGGGTAGTAGGTAGGTAGGGTAGTAGGTAGGTAGGGTAGTAGGTAGGTAGGGTAGTAGGTAGGTAGGGTAGTAGGTAGGTAGGTAGGGTAGTAGGTAGGTAGGTAGGGTAGTAGGTCGGTAGGTAGGGTAGTAGGTAGGTAGGGTAGTAGGTAGGTAGGGTAGTAGGTAGGTAGGGTAGTAGGTAGATAGGGTAGTAGGTAGGTAGGGTAGTAGGTAGGTAGGGTAGGATGTAGTAGGTAGGTAGGTAGTTGGTACACAGGCAGGTAGTAGGTAGGAAAAAGGGCATTGCAACGCATGCCGGGAACAGCTAGTCTATATATATAAAAATGAAACCCGTTTTTCGTTGTCACGACTTGGCATGAAAACGGCTCAACCGATTTGGCTGATTTTTTTTTTAAAATGTTCGTTGAAGTTCAAGGATGGTTTTTACGGCGAGAAAAATTCGAATAATGGCCGGAAAAGCCCTTTTCTTTTTCCCATACAAACGTTTTCTAACTAAAACGTCAAATCAATTTGAGCTTTAATACCGTACTTTAAAGTTCAAGTGTTAGTGGAGAGGTTCCGGGAAGGCAAAACAATTGAGTGACGTTCAGTTGTTCAGTCAACGAATGACAACTTCAAACAGACCATACGACATTATCACAATAATCACAAATAATTACTGTTTCTTTCCCAATAGAAAAATGATTTTTCAAATGGTGTTTGCGTATAATATAAAAATTAATTGCTGTTAGTTAGTCGCGCTAAAACTAGAGAACGGCTAGACCGATTTGTCTAATTTTGGTTTTGAAACATTTGTGGCAGTCCAGAGAAGGTGAGAAATTAGTAGTATGTAGGTAGGTAGGTAATAGGTAGGTGGTAGGTAGTTGGTACGTAGGCAGGTAAAAGGGCATTGCAACGCACGCGGGGTACAGCTATATTATATAAAAATGAATAGCTGTTCGTTAGTCTTGCTAAAACTCGAGAACGGCTGGACCGATTTGGCTAATTATAGTGTTGAATTATTCGTGGAAGTCCAGGGAAGGTTTAAAAGGTGAGAAAGTGGTAGGTAGGTAGGCAGGGTAGTAGGTAGAGTAGTAGGTAGGGTAGTCGGTAGAGTAGTAGGTAGGGTAGTAAGTAGGTAGGGTAGTAAGTAGGTAGGGTAGTAGGTAGGTAGGTAGGGTAGTAGGTAGGTAGGGTAGTAGGTAGGTAGGTAGGGTAGTAGGTAGGTAGGTAGGGTAGTAGGTAGGTAGGGTAGTAGGTAGGTAGGTAGGGTAGTAGGTAGGTAGGTAGGGTAGTAGGTAGGTAGGGTAGTAGGTAGGTAGGTAGGGTAGTAGGTAGGTAGGTAGGGTAGTAGGTAGGTAGGGTAGTAGGTAGGTAGGGTAGTAGGTAGGTAGGGTAGTAGGTAGGTAGGGTAGTAGGTAGGTAGGGTAGTAGGTAGGTAGGGTAGGAGGTAGTAGGTAGGTAGGTAGTTGGTACACAGGCAGGTAGTAGGTAGGAAAAAGGGCATTGCAACGCATGCCGGGAACAGCTAGTTACTAATATTTTTTTAAAACAAAAAAGGAGGATTCATGTAACGGAACGCTACACTACCTACTACCCTACCTACCTATTACCTACCTACCTACATACTACTAATTTCTCACCTTCTCTGGACTGCCACAAATGTTTCAAAACCAAAATTAGACAAATCGGTCTAGCCGTTCTCTAGTTTTAGCGCGACTAACTAACAGCAATTAATTTTTATATTATACGCAAACACCATTTGAAAAATCGTTTTTCTATTGGGAAAGAAACAGTAATTATTTGTGATTATTGTGATAATCTCGTATGGTCTGTTTGAAGTTGTCATTCGTTGACTGAACAACTGAACGTCACTCAATTGTTTTGCCTTCCCGGAACCTCTCCACTAACACTTGAACTTTATGGGTACGGTATTAAAGCTCAAATTGATTTTACGTTTTAGTTAGAAAACGTTTGTATGGGAAAAAGAAAAGGGCTGTTTTTAGGGCTTTTCCGGCCATTATTCGAATTTTTCTCGCCGTAAGAACCATCCTTGAACTTCAACGAACATTTAAAAAAAAAATCAGCCAAATCGGTCAAGCCGTTTTCATGCCAAGTCGTGACAACGGAAAACGGGTTTCATTTTTATATATATAGAAGATAGAAGATAGAAGATAGAAGAAGATAGATATTCGGGGATAATGTAAAAATGGTGTGACAATCTTATCATGCTTCCGAGCAAGCGTGACTGGAAATTGCAAAAACGAAGTCGTTTGGAGAGAGAAAGAGAATTGCCCAGCTATAGGACAAAAGATAGGCTATGAAAAAAAATTATAGAGTAATAAATTAGGTAAGTGGTTTTTTGTTCTAATGCTATTAAAAGGAACCAATGCTATACTACTGTCTGCCGTAATTCAATTTAAAAGCATCTTTTACAGCAGCATCATGAATCGCCAAAAATTGTGACAGTATGGTGGCAATTTTTAACTATCAAATCCTCTGTATACGTTGTTTTTATTTTGCTGTGTAACGCTATCGTAAAGTATTTCTCGTCTGTCGTTCCCGATTTCTGCTGAATCTATACTGTTACATCCAAATACGCTCAGATTAGAACAGAAACAAAATTGGCCTTCCAAAATTGTCGAATAAGGAAACTTCACTGTTTTGCTCAATTTTCCAGCGACTCAGAATATAGAATGACTTTAAAGGTAATTCTGTTTGTTCTGGGTTGAAAACTAAACATTGCAAACAAATCTTCTGCCAAAGTTATTAGAATCATAATGATGAACTTTGAATATGCATTTTATAGGCCTTAATGGCGGGATTTAGCAGTTTTAACTACCTCAACATCTAATGAACCTATGATCCACTACAAATTATTTAAATCTTTTACATGGAACAAGAAAGGTTTTGCGAAATCAAGGTTTTTTTACTACCAGACCGAGCAGATACCGGCGCAGGAGACCTCAGACTTCAATCGATAACATTAGGCATGAAGGACTAGGCACAAATCTAGGCTTCGTGGCTGAGAAATTCCTGATGGAAAAACCGTTCCGCACGTGTAGTCTTTTTTTTTTCGGAGGGTGGGTGTGGTGTCAGACTTCAACTGACTAAAAACCACCCATGTTCCTGCTTAGCCTTTTGGCCCGACCTCTAAACCGAACCCAAGACGTCATCCACAGCAGTCGCGCTTGCAACCACTAGACGAACAAGGCACTTAAACGATAGTTTACCGATACACTTCATCATCACATACAAGCGACCTAAGCAGTTAATGCAATTGTTCTATTGCAATTCAGTCACACCACAAAATTATTAAAATCTCATCGCCTCCTCTCACATCTCGGCCCACAGTCGAGCTAACAAACTCAATCTGCGCTGTAACAGAGATTCAGCACGAATTACCGCAACTAATGCAAGTATAATGCACCCTGCTATTATATTATACGTTAGAAAATCCAGTGTGTACGGAAAATTCTCTGCAGGTGAAAGAAAATGTGGGGAAAATTCGCTGTATTTGTGAGTGAGAATAGGTAACGTTGTTTTCATAACTGAAGAATGAGGTTCGTGGAATTCGTTTTAAAATATGTTTTTGCTTTAGTGTACAATGTTTCGTTCACACACGACTGCTTGAAGTAAGACACGTTTTCTTCTTCCATTCTCTGCATGGTTAACCACCACACTATCATTCACTCTCTTTTAAATTAAAACTTCCGTCACTATTTTTGTGAATGGGCTCTGTGTTGTCAACCTAGGAGGTTGTCGTCTGCTTAACCGGACTATCCTGTGAGTCCTTGAGTGTAAATACAACGACTACCTACACGCTAAGGGCATCTCCTATGAGGTTCGAGCTTCGGCTTAGGAGGCGGCTGGGATATGACAGCAAGGAGGTTTGGATCTGACCGATGTCATTATTTAGACTTGTCTTCCTCTCCATCCATCAACATTTATTAACCGATTTCCAAAAAAGAGGTTCTCAATTCGTCTGTATGTTGTTAGTTTATGTGTTTTTCACTTATTTGTGTTTTTGAAGTCGGTTTTTTTTTGCAGTAAAGGTTTTTTTGATTATCACTCTTTTACACACACGCATTTTATACTTCCTCATCATTATGTTCATACCAAACCAAATGATTTAGTTTATTTTTTCTGCTAAAGGTTAAACAAGCTTTATATCCAACTTCCTTCTTCCTTTAGTTTAACTCAAAAATGTTTTGTTTTCTATTTTAATGATAGCTTCATTGTTTCTGAGAATGTTGTGTATACCTGCAATTGGAATCAATATATTTTTATTGTTCAGTGTGAAATGTAGGTACCTATGTACGTGTAAGTGTACCTGTTTTTAATAAATAATAATTACTTTCTAAACAGACGTTTTCCACTTAAAAATATATATCTAGGTACCTAGTCCCTCTCCAATTATCATTACATCCTAAACGCCGTCAAAGAAATTAGTGGAACAAATTCTATCTCACTATAATATTCCAGCAGTCGACTGCTTACAAATTGTTACGTGCTATTAGCATTCGCGAATCAATTTAAATGGAAGCTGAATTTCAGCCGCCGTTAGGAAAATACAGCTCTTTGGAGAATCGACTAATTTACATCGCTAGGGATGGGACATGTTTGGTTTGTTATTACTAATTAGTCGATTTGCGCGTACATTGGCAATTTGCTTATATGGAGGCGATTAGTCACCTCTACACATGTGTGTCTATGAAATTGGCAAACGCTTTTAATTTCGACATACATATCTTCACGCCTACAATACTCGAGAGGTTAGGCAGAGATGTACCCATTAGTACACCCACATTTCACCAGTTGTGTTTATTATAGGGGTATTACCATAGACCGGGCACAAATTCAGACTGAAATTCCTGATTCCAAGGCCTTTGTTCTGCAGTTTACTATTATGCTCGTACAGAGAAGGATCAAACATTGCCCCCCTTTTTTGGACCATCATCATCATCATCATCATCCACAGCCCGAACTCACCCACTGCTGGGTATAGGCCTCTCTTTTCTTGTGCCAATCTCCACGGTCCTGTGCAAGCCTCATCCAGGTTTTGCCCCCGATGGCAACTATGTCTTTGGATTTTTTGAACCATTTTGTGTTAATTTCAAGGCTGTTCTTAGTCAAATACTAGTATGACAGACATACTTTGTGTTTTAGGGTACCAGACATTCATAAGTAACAGTAGTAAATACCTTTTGTTTTTTTGAAGGGTGGGAAATCATCAAATGAATCCTCTCGCTTTGGGCAGAGCAGTAGCGAGTGTCAGACTTTTACTGACTAACAACCACCCATGTTCCTTCTTAGCCCTTTGTGTCGAGGCCGCGGTATCTTCCCAACGGGAGTACTAAATGCCTTTTTTTTTTTTTTTGGGGGGTGGGAAATCATCAAATAACCCCTTCCGCTCTTGGGCAGAGCGAAAGGGAGTGTCAGACTTCTACTGACCAAAAACCACCCATGTTCCTTCTTCGCCCTTCATGTCGAGGCCGCGGTATCCCTTGCGAACAACCCGCAGCCTCGACAGGAGTACTAAATGCCTTGCTTTCCGATTCTATACTGTCTTCATAAAATACATACTCATACTTTAGTCGATTATTAAAACCTGTCCCATCACTATGACAATATAATGTAACTATGTTTTTATTAAGACTATGAGCTGTGTGAATTGAAACATGGCGGGTTCTCCGAATTAGCATAATAAACATATTACCCGGGTTAGTGCTCTTCGCTAGGCATAGTTAGAGGGAAATGAGCTTTGTGACCGGTTCCTATATTTTGACGACTCGCTATTCTATGTAATTATGTATAACTAGCTGATGCCCGCGGCTCCGTCCGCGAGGACGTCGGTTATCGCGACCAAAAGTAATCCCTTCAACCACCGTTTTTTTTTTGGGGGGCGGCAAATCATCAAAGAACCCCTCCCGCTCTTGGGCAGAGCGAAAGGGAGTGTCAGACTTCTACTGACTAAAAACCACCCATGTTCCTTCTTAGCCCTTCATGCCGAGGCCGCGGTATCTCTTGCGGACAACCCGCAGCCTCGACAGGACCCGCAGCTTCGACAGGCCCTTCAACCCCCTTACAACCCTTTTTCGCGTTAATAAGTAGCCTATTTCCTTGGTCAGGCTCTAGACTATCTGTGAACCAAATTTCATTTAAATCGGTTCTGTAGTTTCGAAGTGAATAGGCGACAGACAGAAAGACAGAGTTACTTTCGCTTTTATAATATTAAAGTGAGGATTAAATAAACGAGCAATATTTGTATAAACATATTCGTAATCACGTTCTCGGAAACAGCTTTAACGATTTCGATGAAAATAGTATACTTTATCTAGCTTCGTCTAAAATCTGGGAAAATTATTTTCCTCTATTTCACCCGAGTGGAGCTTAGGCCTAGGAATGAGGAAAATATCGTGAGAAAAGTTTTGAGCATGAATGTGGATGGGTATAAAGAGTGAAGTAAGACCAAATGAACGTTGGATGGACTGTGTAGAGGATGAAATGACGAGAAAGGAGGTGTCTTATCTGTCGAGGCTGCGGGTTGTTCGCAAGGGATACCGCGGCCTCGACATGAAGGGCGAAGAAGGAACATGGGTGGTTTTTAGTCAGTAGAAGTCTGACACTCCCTTTCGCTCTGCCCAAGAGCGGGAGGGGTTATTTGATGATTTCCCACCGTCAAAAAAAAAAAAAAAAAAAGAGTTGTCTTATGAGATGAAGAGTGATATAGAAGTACGGAAGAAGAAGACATGCGGCGCCTACCAGAAATGTATTGGATACGGGTAAGAGAATGGCGATAACACTTGAATAAATCATGAGGAATTTTCGGAAGACAAGATGAATAGTAAGTTCTAACTCATGTGTTCTTCTAGGCACTTCATTTCGTGCTAATCATTTTATCACTATTGCGCTCAAAGTACTGAACGAAAGTCACATACGGGATCCGGTATACCTTTTTTTTCTTTTTTTGGGGGTGGGAAATCATCAAATAACCCCTCCCGCTCTTGGGCAGAGCGAAAGGGGCTGTCAGACTTCTACTGACTAAAAACCACCTATGTTCCTTCTTAGCCCTTCATGTCGAGGCCGCGGTATCTCTTGCGAACAACCCGCAGACCCGATGGGGTCCGGTATACCCTGGAACCAAAAATGTTCGCTCTATGGGAGAAAATTTTATTGTGATCTTGCTGGGTGATTTTTATTAGCAAATAATGTCGAACAATACCTTGCCTGTATTATCTGCTATTTCTGTCAACCATGGTTGATTGGACTGGGACAGAGCAGGCTAGTAAAAAGAAATGGTTTATTGGTGTCCCAACCTGATCGGTAGGTTCCCACAGTTAATTTGACTCAAAAATTTAAGATTCTCAATTTTTCTAAACTAAAAACTAGCACTCGAAGCTCAAAACTCGTGTACCTTACCCTGCCATAATTGGCAAGGTAACCATTTCCTTAAAACCACAGAAACGTTAAAGTCAATTATAACAGAGTACATAAAAGCCTAACATACCCAAACTGCGGTCACCGTCGTTATAAGTTCATAATATATCGGGGCCTACAGACCTTTGATTTCAATGTTTACTTGGGCATCAAAACTTTTCCTCTTCGATAAATTTTAACTCAGAAATCATACGTGTGGTTTTGGTTAGATACTGAGAATTTATAATGAAGGGATATCCACGTGGTGGTACATGGTTAGTATTTTAAAATCAACGCATTTATTTCAAACTAGCGGACGTCACGCGGTTTCACCCGCGTAGTTCCCGTTCCCGTAAGAATACAGGGATAAAAAGTAGCCTATGTCACTCGGGGATAGTGTAGCTTTCCAACGGTGAAAGAATTTTTGAAATCGGTCCAGTAGTTTCGGAGCCTATTCGTTACAAACAAACAAATCTTTCCTCTTTATAATAATAGTGTAGATGTAGTTAATAGGTCAGTTACAGGCACCTTGTGGATCCCAATCCACAGAGAGGATGTTGCTGTGTAGAGCATTTTTTTGCTGATGGCCTGGAACTGTCCTACTATAGGACAAACAACGCTCCGTTTATTCTCTCTGTGTTAACAAGAAATCCCCATACAAGGCGTCCCATCTTCTTTTCATATGTTTTGTGATAAGTGGCCCAATCCGGTAGACATGGCTTCTCCACTCCCGTTTCAGCGTGGCAGCTTTATGAGCTACATCAGTAATTTGAGTTCTGGAGCGCAGTATGGTGTTCCTTGTACGATTGTTAATCAAAATTTATAAGCCAACCATCCTTTAAGTTCATCTCATGGTGGTCTAATAATGCTGTTCCAAACCACAGACTAAAAAGTATCTACACAGTTCCCCAACATTAATATTCATTCACAAAATAAAGCCGCAGTTTAACAAATAACAGCAGTTCTTCTTTATGATTGGCTGTTTACGACTGCCACGTCAGACCAACGCTGCCCCCGTTAGCCAAAGAGCAGTAACTCAAAAAGAACAATTTTGAGATTTTTAAGGTGTCAGGGGAATATGATTGTGAAAATAGATTTCTCTTATTCAGTGCACAATGTGATAAAGCATGTTTCTTTTGGCTTGTAGCCATAATCGAAATTAACGTCGCCGCGTCGACATCTTGTTTCTTTCAATACAATTTCTACAGACATTTCAAGAAAGTTTTACCAACTCTCCTGATGACAATGTCCGCCAAAAAAATTGTAGTTTTGCTTAAATGTAAATGCAAATATAAATGCAATGTAAATGTAAATGTTTTGCTTTAATGTAATGTAATGTTTGTGTAATGTGTGTGTGTTTTGTTTTTAAATGTTTTTTTTTTATATTTGGTTAAGTTTATTGTTCCATCTAAGGTGACATGTTTCAGGCTATCATGTACAAAAAACGTTAATCTTTATTACACAAGAAAGTGGTTAAAAAATTGTGTGAAGTCACTGGCTCCTGTGCTAGGTTGATGGAACTATGTTACAGAAGCCAGTGCCCTCTCCCAAGAGGAGATTATTACAGAATATAAAACACTATAAAATAAAGCGTTTAAAACTGCCTGTATTGAGTTTGGGTATGTGTGTGTGTTTGTGACGTGTCTGCGTGTGTGTGGTTTGAATGATTAGGAATTGTTTGAAATAAAACAGAATTTTTGTTATTTTTGAGATATTGCTCTTGGCAAGTAGGCAAGGAGCTCGGTTCATTTGTTTTTATTGCCTTTCGCAGAATTATGCAGCTCGGACAGATGAATGATGATTATGACGTGAATAAAATGAAGGTGTTGCTTAATTCTTATATCTGGGGGTGGTTTAGGGATTTTTCTTGTTGAGAAAGGCCATGGCTCGAGGCTATTATTCTTGTTATTTAGGGTAATGAAAAGGAAATTGTTTATTTACTTAGAAGTGTTGTTAATTTAGTAAGGATCCAAGAAAGGAAGGACGAGTGTGTGATGGAGTATTGTTCTCAACTCTCTAAATGATAAAATTTTCACTCTAGATGACATACAAAGCTAATTCATAATTTGAAATTAGTTTGTCGTGAAAGAGGGACATTTGGCGGTAATCGGTTTGTAAGTGTTTGTACAGGTCCATTACATTGTAAAGGTACGGATGAATTGTGGACAGACTGTGGACACTGGACAAGTTTTTCCTAAATTTTCCAACGTTAATTCGTTTCATCAACAAAATCAGCCATTTAAGTCGATATTTTCTTCAATATGAATATAACTATCTGTATTATCATTACACTTAATATTGTGTCCTGCATGTCTCGTTATTTGTTCACTACAGGAACTGATGGAAGCTAATAAAGGTGCCAAACTAGTGCCTCAATTTTGAGTCGACACAATTTATATCACCATCAAAATCAAAATATTTTATTCCACATAGGCCTACATGGGCACTTAAAAAACATCGAGAAAAAGTGCCTGGTTCGGGTTGTTCGTTTCTATCTATCTCCATTTGGTCTTTTCGGATTTTCTTCATGACCTTTGGTCTCCGGAACGCTGGTCAAACATTTCAGTAGTTTATCGACGAGATCATACGGGGTCTCGAATTTTGTTTTTCGTACGTAGATGATTGCCTGTTGTGCCAAATTGAACCATATCCTCGAACTCGAAAGAGAAGAACCGGCAAGAAACTCCATGGTCGCATGGCTCCATTGACACGCTAAGAAGAAAATGATCTGTACCTATAATCTAAGAAAGTACTTACCGCACAGAGCAGCACGAGTAGTAAGCACCGTATCAGCATGGTGTCTTCCTCTCCTCACATCACGTTACACCAAACTAAGTCATTTGCACCTGGAACAAGGAGAATATTTCGTTATTTCACAAGTGACCAATAACTACTAATACATTACACTGGAAGAATAGTTGACATCGGCTTAAGAAAAAGGTAAATAATTATTAGACAAAATGAAAAGACCTACTTTCGAAAATAAAGTAATTTCCAGTTTTCAGTGTTTTTTTAAGGATTGATTGACACGGGGAGAATGAAAGAAGAAAACGTGTTGCGCCGACCCCAAGAAGAATAAGATAAGGGCAGGAAGATGTTGAAACTCTATAAACTCTATATAATAATATTACATATTATAATCAGTCTTTAAAGTTTCTTCAGCTGGTTCTCTGGCCTAATTTGGAATCAGAGTCGTGAGGTCGTGACCTCTTAACAAGTTTTTTTTTTTTTTTTTGGTTCTGGAACGGGCCGATGCCGGTTTCATCAAGAGGTTTTCTTTCGTCAGTTTCGAGAACAGTGATATTTTCAAAGGGCCCCGCCCGGCCTTATTTATCTTGTCTTTTAATAGCGTATTATTTCTCAAAAAACTTTTGTATCGACTTATAGAAGTTAACGTAACATCACAAAAGGGGTTCCTTCAACCCAATATTCGAAACACCTTAACCCACCCCCTCGGCAATCCGTCGAAAGTTTTCTTCCAAAACTATTCCATAATTTTGGCACGGAGCCTCACGGAAACGAACGAGTAAGTACAGTCCTTTTACAGATATTTAACCTTTTCCCTTGCATCGCTGACAAAATCACAGTGGCCTTTGCAATACGATTGCTTTAACTGATGATTCTATTAAAATTCATCATCATCTTCCTGCCCTTGTCCCATTCTACTTGTATTCGATGCAAAACGTTTTTTTATTCCATTCTTTCCTGACAGATGTCACGACATTATTTACCTACTCCTTTCTCTTTCTTATCATTACTCACACAATTTAATCATCTTTTATTTTACTTTCCTCTCTCTCTCCGTCCATCAACAACATTACATGTTTCTCATTACTTATGCAAAATTAAAGTCTTTATAGTAGTGTCAATAAGGTTGCTGTTGAACTGTACCTGTCCCAGGTAAAATTACTGTAAAAGGACTATAGGTACATGTCGAGGTAGTGACGACTGACGCCATTGTTATATCGAACTGGCTGGCACACGAGAACATTCCTAATTTGAAAACAAACAAACTTCGATTCACTGATTTCATTGGATTTTATTGTTTTTGAAAATAGAAGGAAAAGTATGTTGAATGAATAAATTATGACCGTAGCTACTAAATTGTACGGGCGCCCGGCCGTATGCCGCTACAAGGATATCGTTTGAAATGACATTGACAGGACCTCTGTGCAATTGTCTGTGGTTATGTAAAAAAAAACGATGAAGTGCGAGTTGGACTCTAACACCGAGGGATCCGTATTAACTTGTGCTGTTATTAAACCACATTTAACGGTTTTCCGATTTTATTTGGGGGGTTTAAAAGAATGCTGTGCTAAATACGGGTTATACACCCTTCCACCCTGTTAAATAATTCAGAAAAAGTCTAATTGAACAATCAGTCCGAATAAAAGTGTCTCTAGATATAGGGATCCAAAATTCTTGAAAAGAAGACGGCTCAACGATTTGAAATTCGGATAAAACAAATACCAAAAGTATTCCAATACCTTTTTCTCTGAAATAAAAGACGGGAAAACTCAAAAAATCCAGACTTTATTTTCCAAACATCCTAAGTCTAAGTAAGCTTAGCCTAGTAATCTAGATCCAGCTGACGTATCTAAGTATATCATTCTACCGATTCTACCTTTCTTTGGAACATAAACTGTAGCTACAGAAAACTGTACAAGACTTAGAGAATTTGGAAGCGACATGAAAGAGTTAAAACTTCTTTTGTTTTATCTGTCTACTTGTGTCTTCTAGTTTTAAATATGGGTCAGTGACTCACTAAAGTTTGTATGTTCACTTCAACCAACTTATCTATGCAGGCGGGTAAACGCAGTACTAAAACAAAATATGTGCTAAGTTTGACGTATCGATGCGTTTTTTTTTACAAGCAGCGCCACCGCGAACAGCAAACTTAAAGTGGCCATTATGTAATCCGGCAAATTTACGAGTTATGTCAGTATGTTATGTAATCACGCCTGTAATCCCGAAACGGTCAAGCAGGTGTACTTATGGTATATCCACATTTTGCCAACTATGTGTAAGTCCCGCAAATGGCTCCCCAGCTCCAGGGCTAACAGAAATTCACCCTGGTACTAAGCATAAGCGCTTGCGAACACTTGTGTTCTTGATGAACGAGGCAGTATGTTTTTAATTTTGAGCTCTTATCAGACTAATGGCTTTTTAGGAAACTCACGGATTGCAATCATGAATTACTTTCAGTGCTGTGGCTGTGATACACGTAACTATAGTCCTCCTGACCGCTTTCGTTTACGGCGGCCAATTTTAGCGGTGATTAGTCATCGGCGCGGGAGATATTAAAGTGCACTAGTGTGTACGCAAGCACAGGCGCACTCTCTGTTCCTTTACTCTCATAGTTCGATGGAGAGACGAAGACGGAAAGAGATCAGGCGCACTAGATTTGGCAAGTGTGATCCACTTACTACGGTACAGAATACTAATCTTCAGATCATCGATGAAATGGTCAAGCACGTGCCTCAAGAATGAAACAACGAGTGCTGGTCAAAATTTCGAACAAACGTAGTCAATCATCTCATACCCTTTCAAGATCGTACCCCCCAAACCGCTACCACATCCATCGACCCTACCTCCTGGCCGTCGCGTGCCGCACAACGGTAGGTAACCGGCGCTCCGGCGGCGCCGTTCCGATCCGCTCTTATTGATGACAGCCATTACTTCGCCCTTCAGCAGCTCCACAAATGCGGCGTATTGTGGAACCTTCGATATGTGCTTATGTCACGTGGACGTGGAATAATGTGTTGTATTCATCTGTAGCTAAGGCCTCTTTTTGCAAAGAGAATAAAACGGTTGCTCATTGCGTGGATTAGAATAACCTTCACGAGTGGTGATCAAAATCAATAGTATTTTATTTATTGCCTTCAAAAAAAGAGGAGATTCTCATTTCGTCGGAATCTCGTATCGTCTCGTGTCTCGTATGTTCCCCTATTACTCGAAGACGCCTGGACCGATTTGGAAAATTCTTCAATCACCAAATAGGACGACTTGTTCGCCAAATTAAATCCAGATTTCGATTTTTGCTATTGAGAAAGAATAGGTTTGTCTATAATTTATTAGGTTTAACAGAAAATCACAGCATAGAAAAATACATGAATTACTGTAAGCACAAATACAAGTAGAATAAATACAATCATTTATCAACAAACAACAATTGTCTTACACTGGTAACAATTATTGAAGCACTCAAAAGAACCTGAACGTTCGGTAAAGCCTAAGTTTTCAAAAAAAAACTATTAATCCCCGAACACTGAACTGAAAAGTGTGCGCTGAAAGGGTGAGCCCCGCGGAATCCCAACTAGTGATGGCAGGTGTCAATGTGGAGTACCTAAGTGTGTCGATTGAAAGTAAACAACTAAGCCAAATACACACGTCATTCCCAAATGTGTTATATGTCAAACTCAGAACATTTATTTCAATTACTATTTACTTTTGCATGTCAGAAAAAAACAGGGAAGCTACAGTCACACACCGTCTAAAGGCATAATAACTTGGACTGTAGTTGGCCATTCCATGCAAAGCGTAGATCTCTGGGAAATAATGAGCAAGAAACACCATGCACACCCATTTGGAGGAGGATGCAACTAGTTGTTCACGACGGGCAGGAGAGAAGGTATGAAATATCCAATGTTGGTGATCACTGAGATTGGTCGATTATACCACATCTATACAAAATGGAACGACAGCGGCCAACTTAAAACCACAGCCGGTTCAACTAAAACCTATTTTAACCCCCGACGCAAAAACGACGGGGTGTTATTTAAGAAGCACTAAGCTATGCATAATGTGTCAATCAATAAGTCAGCAAATATAGGTTCCTACTTACTACTTATCAATCAGAAAGTAAAACAAACATTTCCTTACACAAACTGACATACAAAGCCTTTGTCCCGACCTGCCCCTCAATCAAGCCAAACCTCTATAAACACAAAATAAACATTTACCGACCTTTGAAGTTATCGACATTTCGCATCACTAGAGGTCCCGTCGAACAATCCGTGAGCTGTTCGCTAAGTTTCGATAAAGTTTCGTGCAAACTTTTCGAATAAAGGATTCGACGAATCGGCACGGATACCCGACAATCGGCGAAGAAAACATGGAAATATAAACATTATTTATCTGTTAGTTGTTACAGTTTTTTTCTATTGTTTCGCGAGATAGTTGTAAACACTATCCTTTGTATTTCATTTTGGGTTTCTTTTTATTGTTTTAGAGCTAGTATTTATTTGCTCTTAGAATTGCCATTTGTTTTTTGAACTTGCTACGGTCCTAATTTTGTCTCGTCCACATTCATAAGAGTACATCTAGTCATACAAGCGAGTACTTACTACGTACCTTAATAATAATAAAACTACCACCACCGAAATGCACCTAAATATGTTTTCTTTCTTTCTTTCACCTGTCCTTTCTAAAGAACCTTACCAATAAGGTTGCGAATATTACAGGTTGTTACGAGAAATTAAGTGAGGTACGACCTCTAGTAACAACCTGTATGTATGTATCATAAAAAAATACCTACCCCACATACCACACAAGAAATCAGAACAATGTCAGAAAAACAACGCTTAAGTAATACACCTAAATGGGCCAAAGCTAATTTCCAGTTACATAATTCGCTCGTATATTTTCATTCTGTGACAGATGGCGTGTTATGAATGCATATAAGCCACGTAAGTATTACTACCATGTAGCTAAGTAACTTAAAAACAAGGCTTTTAGTATTTCCCGTTTACATTAAAAGTAAATTTCGCTCCTAGTATATTAGTCAGATAATATTGTTGAGGTGATGCAACACTGTGCTATGAGAATTTTATCAGGCGTTGTAATATTATTTTAGTTCTTTCTTCTTGGTTGGTTTAATAAACGCTGTTCTAATTATTTAAATTAAACAAGCCCTTTTTGCTTAATAATTCTTCAAAATACAAGGTTCGTTTACTATGTAGGCACCATGGTTGCGCCAAGACAAGAATAAATTAAGTAGCACCGTAAATTAATGTTGGTTCTTGTTCGTTAAAAATGCGGGGTTGTAATGTTCGCAGACTATGCTGTTGTCTGCTGTCATGTTTAATTCAAGAGTTACTCATAATGCAGCAGGCGCCTCATTAGTCTGAAGTTAGCAACCAGCAGACACATGGGCGTGTTACAAGATCGGCTTAGACTTAAAATCACTGTTGGTTACCTACTGTTACTGTTTTTCTAGTTGATCTAATCCAGGGCTAATATTGGTACGAATGACCAAAGCTTCAGGATTGAATGTTCACCGGCAGTTAAACAAAATAATAGGCAGTGGTGTACCTAATAGCACACCCACATGGGGTGGACCTATTGCCGTCAATCGGGCACAAATCCAGACCCCATGGCTGCAACTGAGAAATTCTTGATGGAAAAACCCAACAGCAGTTTGCCACACCTGGGAATCGTACCCAAGACGACATGCATAGCAGTCGCGCTTGCGACCACTAAACCAACAAGGCAATCGTATTCATTATTATACCTTCAAAACAAACCAGGATCTGCTGGTTTTGACTATAATACATTATTCTACTAATCCTACTTATATTAGAAATGCGAAAGTTTGTGAGGATGTAATATATGTATGGATGGATGGTTGTTTGTTACTCTTTCACACAAAAACTACTGAACGGATGTGGATGAAATTTATAACACAGATAGTTTATAACCTGGATTAACACATAGGATACTTCTTATCCCGGTAGTAAGATCCCGTTAGACAATTATCGAACTCCACGCGGGCGAAGCCGCTGGCACAAGCTAGTTATTTAGATCAATACTAATTTTGGACCTTTCAACAAATATCTCCTATCTACTCAATTGCCTTCAAAAAGAGGTAATTTCCTTTTGAATAATACTGATAGGTTTTATTATCTTCGAATCAAATACAAAACTAACTCAACCAATACCCCATTTGAAACGAAAATATTAATATACGAGTAAGTAGAGATAATTTTTCAAATTGCCTTAACGTGTATTCCCGTAGTGATCCACTTTACATAACGATAAGGTCTTGTCTATCAAACGGTATCATTATAGATACCACCACAGTTAACTTTGAAAGCAGTCCATCCATCCATTTGTTTGTATTTCACTCGTAATCATATGTAAGGGGAAATTGCGATTCGATGTTTCCTCTATATCTAAGTATTTATTGCAAAAAACTTGCGAGTTTTTTTGTAATGGTAAATATTGAATGATTGTAAAATAAGTATGGTTTATTTTTATTTTATAGATAAAACGCTGTTTGCAGTTTGTGACCGATAAGTGGTAATCGGTCGCATTATATAGGTCAGTGCTATTTACAGGAAGGTTAATTTGTTTTTAAATGTAAATAGGTGCTTAATGGGTCTAGAATGCTGGCTGAAATTAGAAGAACCGTTTGTATTTTTTTATTTTTTTTACTTTTATTGTTTTGGTTAGTTGGACCGTGCATTAGTGACCATATTGTGACCAATGCATTACAAATACCGAGTTTCCTCCGTGCATCGGAAGGCATCTTAAACTGTATTAGTCTTCGACACAATACTTACTGTGTTATGGAGGTCTGACAGGCCGTCGCTCCATGTAAAATACTGGTATTCAGCTAAATCCGGTAAGCTATGTTTTACCTATAATTTTCGTGCTGGCTGCAGACGTTTGGATGCTTTGCTTGAATCTTCTTAGCGTGTCGATGGCAAATTTCTGTGCCATTGATACGCTAAGAAGATTCAAGCAATATGAGTAACATTACATACTATCACATCTGCATACTTTGAGGCACACCACGCACATTAATGTACAGTACACCATTTTTTTTTTTTTTTGTAAGGTCGGAAATAGTCAAACGACTCCTCCCGCTGGAGCAGAGGGGAGTATCAGACTTCTACTGACTAAATGTTCCTTCTTAGCTCTTTGTGTCCGGGGCCGCGGTATCTCTTTCGAATAGCCCGAAGCCCCGGCAGGACGTATAGCCGAAACCAAAACGATTTACCAACAGTCGATTGGTCCACCCTCGTTCCGCCAGTAATGTCTATGTTAAATCATATTTCCGCCACTCGTAAACCAATTTTCTCTATAAATATACCTATTAATATCGTAAAAAGTCAGTGTACTGTTCTGCCAGCCTCCTCAAAGGTGTGGCGTTATTGTAATCATCATGAAGATTACCCAAAAGGCGACGATGGGCGATGAAACCGTTACTTTTATGGCCTATTATGGGTATAAACCCAGTGGGTTACGGTTGCACCTGGCTATAAGAAATTATTATTTTAGGTGATATTGGTTATAGAACTGCTTAGCCTTTGGAGGAAATGAACGTGCAGAATTATAATTAGATATCTTAGTCATTATCATTCAGTGACCGTTATAAGTCAGTAAGTTATTTGCTTCATCATCACCGCTCTGGAAAAGTTGAAAAAACCATGGTGAGGAAACCAACCATTTGAAGATTAAGCGATGTGTGTTTAACCAAAATTAATTAAATGTTTTTTTTTAATAAAAAGTTTTAAATTTAAAAAAAAAATTAAGACGTCATGTGAAATCTATCAACTCCCACTGAGTCATCATCATCATCATCATCTGCTTACCCTTTACCAAACTATGTTGGGCTCGTCTTCCAGTCTAACCGTGCAGCTGAATACCAGTATTTTACGTAGAGCGACTGCCTATCTGCCCTCCGCAACCCTTTTAGTATACTGGATAATACGATACCCCTTGGTAAGATTGGTTGTCAGACTCGCTAGACAGACATACCTTATTGATTCTTCTGAAAGGACAGGTGCGTGGTACTCGCAACCATCGTGCATGTATGACCAGATGTATGAACGTGGACGAGACAAAAGGAGTATGTAAGGAGAGTTCCTACTCTCCTTACATACTCCTTTTGCCTCGTCCACCTTCCACAGAAACCACAGAACGCAACCTAGGCTTCTGCCTAGGTTGCGTTCTGTGGTTTCTGCCAACCGCCATGGAAAAAAAGCGTGAGTCTAAGTATGTATATAATAATCTTCTTGACTCCTTATTCTGATTACCTACTTTAAATTCCACAATAAAACGGCTGTTACTCGCATATTATACCTTCAGGCAATCCTAATATTAAATCAAGTTGGGTTCATACCGCTCATATCTACTAAATCATGTATCGTCAGTTCTAGGAATCGCTGGCACGCCGTTATGCTGAAATTTCTTATGTGAGTACATTCGTCAATATTGAAACTTAGTCTTTTAGCTTAGCTTTGAATAAATAGTCGAATGATGTGTAAGTATGTAAAAGAAACAATAAAAACCTTTCATCTTTTAGATAATGTACGTTTCATAAAGCTTGTATTTGTATTTAACTGCCTCGTTGGTACAGAAATCGCAAGCGCGACTCATCATCTGCCTAGCCTTTTCCCAACTATGTTAGGGTCGGCTTCCAGTCTAACCAGATGCAGCGGAATACCAGTATTTTACATGGAGCGGCTGCTTATCTGACCTCCACAACCCAGTTAATACTAGGTAATACGATACTCTTTGGTAAGACTGGATGTCAGAATTTCAAGTCACTGACAACCTGTAACGACTGCCAAAGATCTATATAGGGTGTAAAAGTACCCTTAACGCAAACGAAGGGCACTAGTTCTCCCCACCACTGCGATCATTTTTTTATTCTAGACCATACCTGGGAACCTCCTAGTTACGGAGGTATTGGGGGTCAAAGTTCCAAATTTTTCACAGTTGTTTTTGTAAATACCAGCTTTTCAGGTTATTACTTTACTTAAATTACTTCCATGACCCGTTTACTATTCAAAGCATCCACTAGCACAATGTTTTATTTAACAGTGCTACATTGAGTTTTACCGTAAAATGTGATTTTTGACCAAAAACAAAAAGTCGTTTCCCAGCAAAAATATAGATGTACAGAATGCTTGGTTGACGGCTATGTATAATGGGTTGATTTACACCTTGTATATGGCAGCCGGCACCAACAGCTTAACGTGCTTTCCGAGGCACGAAGGAAACTCGGTATGTCGGCCAGTCATCCATCCACAGACCGACCTAGGCAAGCACAGCTTTACCTAAAGATCGACCCGAGTGGCAGCCACGAGCTCTTTCCCCCTATATTATCTACCAGTGCTATTTAAAAAATCATTTATTACTTATGTATATTCTTTTGTCTTCAGTTCTACCATTATAAAATGACTAAGCCTTACCCAAGACTACATTAAACTGCTATCATGTCTTCCTAGGTCAATAAACTATCGACTATAAACGATTTGTCAAAACCTGGGGTATGAATCCGACAAGCTGTATACTGCAGCGTGAATCTTTTACCGGTAAACATAAGAAAACCATAAGTTGATATTTCTAACTTTCTAACTTTTAGCTATAGGAGGGAAATAAATAGGTAATGTTTATCTGTGGAAAGTTTTGAATATTAATGTGGAGGGGATAAGCGTTAAGGAAGACTAAAAAAACGATGAATGGACTATATAAAGGATGATTATAATGGCAAGAAAGGCGGTGTCTAATCGGATGACGAGTAACAACGAAGTATATAACAGAACACAATGCTGCGCAGACCACAAATTAATTGGGATAAGGGTAGTATAATGATGATGATCTGTTTTCACAAATACACCTGACAGGAATACAGTCTTATTAATAACATAAACTTAAATTTCATTTGAGCATTATAGGTACCTGATAAGTCCTGAATAGTTTCCAAAAGCCAAATACCAGGAGTTTTGCTACGAAAAACAAAGTTTGTGACAAACATTCTCTTGGTGTAAAAACCACATTTAACGACCACAAAACCGCTCAACACATTGTCTCATCCATACCCCAACCGAATAAGATCGATACTACACAAAGAGTTGCCGTGAGTCAAACATTGATTTTTCTACCATTAAATATTCAGACTACCACTGGCAGGGTCTCATGCCAATACACATACCTCCTTTCTTTTACCAGCAGTCGGGTAAGATAATCTGAGGTATAATAAATCGGTTTTTATTGGTTTTGTTTGTTAACAAGTTATACTCATACACGGTTTTAGTGTTGCGACAGATAGCGGTAGAAAGGATTGATGGCTGATGTCATGATGTTTCGATGAGTGTGTGGAAATATATATAGGTATGTGAAAGTTTACACATAACATCACGCCTGTAATCCCCGAAGGGTTAGGCAGAGGTGTACCTACTAGTACACCCACATTTCGCCAGTTATGTTTAAGTCCCATGTAATAGGGGGCGAGCCTATTGCCATCAACCGGGCACAAATCCAGACTCCGTGGCTGTTACTCATAAAAAAGTAAGGAAAGTTTACACATTTTTATATCATTCTACCACTCGAAGATATTTCATAAGTTTAATTGGTGTTAAAGTAAAGACAATGTTAATTAAATATATTTGTACGCCTCTGGGCAAAACATAGAATATCCACTTATCTGTAACATCATTATTGTAATTTGACCTATGTTTAAAAATATAGCAATCTGATTCTGATATGGAAGTTGTGTCCGTAGAGCTTTTTGCTTATTTTCTTCATAGATATTTCTACGTTTTGAAGACCTATAACATTTTGATTATGATCAAATGTTTAACGATGCCAAAATAAACTTAATTACCATAAATTTTATGAAACAACCCCATTTCTTTTAAAATCAGGTGGCTGATTTATCATTCCATCTCCATTAGACAGTCTACGCTACGCTTTGGAATGAGCAACTACAGTACTTTCAAAGTTTCATTACCTTGTGACTGGGACTGTAGCTTCATTTTATGGATGTATTCGTTTCAACAATTCAAAAGTGCCTGTAACTGGCCTACTTGTAATATCATCATCATAACTCTCTTGCTCTTATCCCAATTCTTTTGAGGTTGTCGCAGCATCTCTTCTTCTTCCAGACTTCTCTATTACTCATCATCTCATAAGACACCCCCTTTTTCCAATTTCATTATTTACACAGTGCATCCACTGCAGATAGTTGTTTCGGGTCTGGGTATTTGTGTATGTGAGTTTAAATGTTTGTGAACGCACCCACGATACAGGAGAAATTCCTAGTGTGGGGCAACGTTTAAAAAAAAAATATATATTGTTTCTTGAAAACTGGCCTACTTGAAATAAATGCTATGATTTTGATTTTATCCAGAATAAGAACATTGAATACTGATACGAAAACAATATGCGGTACAATTCTCTTAATACATTTCGCGTATCCAATGCTGAAGGCATTACGCTAGCTACGCTCGTCGTTAACATCGATATGTGCGTAGCATAATTAAGGAACGTGCTGTCTAAACCCACCTTAATAGAAAAATAGGGCTGGTATTCCTAGATTCCGACTAGAAAATGCGACATGCTAATATGCACTTTAGTGCCGTAATCACAGGGTTGTACATTTAAACTGTGCTGTGTACTTCTGAAGCGCTTTCTTTAAGTTATTGTTATTACTTAATTAGCGAGTAACTGTGACTTGACACTTTAATTAGTACGTAGCAAGAGTAAGTTTAATCGTTCAGTTAAAATATGGAGATAATCCGGTCATAGTGTTTTAAGATGGTAACTTTTCGGACATATTTTTTATTGAAAACGCTGTTAGATGTACTTAATGATATTAAATCCTGTTTTATTAACTCAGCCTTCCTAATGTACGCCGATGATATGAAAATTTATAAATCTTGTTTGAATATTCATGATTGCCTACTACTTCAAGAGGATCTCCATAGACTCTCTCAATATTGCTCAGATAACAAGTTACAACTCAGCTTACCTAAATGTAATTCTATATCATTTACCAAAAATACAAATATAATTCATTTAACGTACACGCTGCATGGCATTGCTTTGAAAAAAGTTGAGTCCACACGAGACCTTGGAATATTGCTGGATTCCAAATTACACTTGGATGTTCATATTGATAATGTTGTTGGCAAGGCCTTTCGGATGTATGGTTTCGTCATGAGATCGTCCAAGGACTTTAAAAAAAAATCTACTTTCTTATTTTTATACAAGACCCTGATTCGCTCCCAGTTAGAATATGCTGTTCCTACGTAACGTGCAGTATAAATTTTATCATTTGAGAATTTCTTATTTAGAACTACTCAAACAGCACACTCTCTTGAGTTTAGAGTCCAGACGTACGCTCCTCGTGGCCATGATGCTGCATGGCATTTGTAATAATAAGTTTGATTGTAATGAACATACCAATAAATTATGTTACGTAGTACCTAGAACTGTTATACGGCGGGAGGTGCGCGTTCCTCGTCTGTTTCACACTGTGAAGTGCAAAACAAACGCCGGTGAGCGGGCACCTCTCCGCCGCCTTGTAGTAACTTATAACACACACTTTACCGATTCAGATATTTTTGCATTTTCTCTGACTAAATTTAAATAAATGGCTACAGCTTTGCTTACCGACAACCTTTCATAACTTGCTTTTCTTTTTTCTTTTAATTCACTAATTAATAGGTGACCGTCCGTCCTTTCCTCTTTTAGATATTTTTTATTTGAATCCGCGGACAATAGTGTGGGTTATACGTTTATTAAATTATTCTAATAAGCTCCGATATACAAATTGTAACGTGTAACTGTTTTTGTCCCTAAATAAATAAATAAATAAATAAATAAATAAATAAATAAATAAATAAATAAATAAATAAATAAATAAATAAATAAATAAATAAATAAATAAATAAATAAATAAATAAATAAATAAATAAATTAATTAATTAATTAATTAATAATTTATTTAAATGCAAAATATCATTGAAATACTCAAGTAACTTAATTTTTTTTTAATGACGTCCAGCTTTCATCTGGATATTTTGAGTTTTTTTGGGAAAATCCACCGAATTGGGAAAAGTAATTTTAAATACTGAATGTAACTTTTCATTTCCCCAACATTGTAAACTCAATTTCTAGGTAAAATGGCCTCTTAAAACCCTGGAATTTTATGGGTCCCAAATTTAACAGTTAATATCAGTATTTTTCATGGAGCGACTGCCTATCTGACCTCTACAACGCAGTAACTATACTGAGTAGTATTATGGTAAGACTCACCACGACACGAAAACGGACGGACAGAAACTCGGTATGTGATGAGTGGTCACCCATCCACAGACTACCTAGCAAGCACGGCTTAACCTGAAGATTGATCCGACCGACTGTTTTTGTCTTGCTACGAGTTCCTCTATGTTAGATCTACTTCAATGCCACAGAAAGGTTACGAAACAAAATATGATCACTTTCAAACAAACAAATAAATATTATATAACCAACTTTACAAATTGAACAATGATTAAATTGATAAAGTTTTGAATAAATACAGAGTAAGATATAATAATTAAAATAACTGTCTGACCGGTCAATATTGGAAACCAACCAATCCTGCAGAGGAAAACCAATTTACTTCTTTGAGTAATTAAGTTTAAAGTTCGGTGAAAATATCTTGAGATATTTGTGGAGTAAGTTCGGAAGTCTATTTAAGTAAGTACGTACTATTTATTGGTGTTGAAAGACGGTTACAATCTAGTATTTTACTCGTGAAAATGTTGTGATAGTTATATAAGTACTTTAAACTTATTTTTAGCGCGTGAACGGTAAATTTTCATTAAATATATTTTGCCCAAAATTCATTTATGCGAACCTCGCTCGTCGATGTATTCATCAGATTATCCAGTGCGCAAGTATCAGGGCATGCAGCGCAAGATGGAAGGTTGGCCATTTTCTGTGTGTACAAACGGCATACACACCTGAGATCTGAGCCGCCGGTGGAATGCATTCAGACCGCTCGAGGAAGCCGTCAGGGGGCTTTAGCAGCTCCCACCAGAGATCTCATCTCGCTGTGGAGGCATTGGTATTAACTGGACTAGCTGGGCCAACAGTCAACTGGGTATCGTATTAATTAGTGTTAACTGGGTTGTGGAGTTCAGGTTGGCAGTCACTGCATGTAAAATACTGATGTTCAGCTCCATTCAGGTAGACTGGAAGCCGACCCAAACATAGCCTACTGGCTGGGCAGATAATACTTTTTGCCAGTATCGAAATTGAGCTTAAACTATTCTCTAATAAGAAGCATAACAGAACAAAGCTAGATAGACATTCCAGAGTGCAAACTAAAAAACCTAACTTAAAACAACGCAAACACAGATTTTAATGAATAGCAAAGAGGATTCTGTACAATATAACGCACTCCTATTGACCGACTTAATGAAGTCTATCCGAGAAGCACCTTCCAGATTGTTCCACCCCACCTGCGGGGCGAGGTCGCACTGCAAACCACCTCGCTCCGCTCCGCTCAGCTTTATCAGATCACTTATAATGCAGTGTGCTGTGTCCCTGATTTTTGCCGGGATAAACGGTTTTGGGATGTTAGCCAAATGCTGGTTAAAACTTGTTTTGTGGGCCTTGATAAAGTCGCTTTTAGATATTCGTTATCTAGTTGCAGTTAATTAAAATTGTTTAAGTCAAGGAAAGTAATACTGCATGATAGTACAACGGTCCAATTTTACTGGTGTTTGAACTGGAAAGTCTTTAAAAGACTTTAAAATCACACAGATCTAGAGTTTTAGTTGAAAATCTTTTTGAAACGAAATGTTTGTCTGATGTAGTTTTTATTAGGACTTTGATGTTAGTAGTAGGTATGTATACGGTTAAAAATGAGTATGAACATAAACCTAAGATTAGCCAGCTAAACTTAGGTTTATGTTTGAGAAGAGGTTTATGTTAGTTTCTTCCATCTTTAGCCGCTCAACTTAAGTGTATGCAAAAAGGCTTAGTCGACGTAGCTCTGCTGCGCGGTGTTTCTGTGTGCTGGGTTTAAAGTAACCTCGTCGGGGAGCCCCAGGTCCCGAGCAAAAGTGCCAAAGAAAGAAAAACTATTTAATATTTATTCTCATACCTCATTTCTCGCTCATCTTCCTTCAATACCTCACCTGAATAGAAACTTTTTTCTTACAATTAATTGTTTCTTTTATTTTTATATTTGAAAAGAGAATCGTCCGATTTAATTGAGTGAGCTCCGAGTTTCTTTGTCATCATTATTGTTTGCTGGAAACTCTGGCTGAATATAATTTAAATCAAAAGTTTGTTCTTAAAAATAAAGCTAGATTTAAATAGATGGAGCTTGTTGAATGAATAAACTGAGATTTTAGAAGTAAATTTACTGAATGTATAGTTCTATCAAAGTTGTGAGATTTCATTTTATTTTCTAAAGGTTAGTGCTATTTACATTTACAAGCGATTTTCTATTTGTTTCGTATTCAAGATATTTTCAGATTTGAACCTTTTAAGCGGTTCAAATAAATCATTCGTTTAAGATTGAAAACTTACTAAGGTAAATGTTTTCAAATCCTGAATCTTTTTCACTGATTGCCTCATTGATAAGAGTCCTAGGTTCGTTTTGCAAAGTATACAAACATTACTATCTATTAATTTATCAGAAACAATATTAAATTCTATGAATGTAAGCTTTAAATCTATCAAAACAAATCCGTACTAAAATTGAAAGAACAAAAAAATTCGCTACTCGCACAAAAATTAAGCCAACCAATTAAATCAAAACTTTTCAGAAGGCGAAGCTTTAAAAAGAAAGAAAGTAAACAACAAAGAAAGAAGGAAGGAAGGAAAGAAAGAAATAATATTGTTAGTCGCCAGTCAGTAATAACGAGAATCCGATTACTGCGTTCCTCGGGAAATTGAAACAAAAAATGTTTGCAGCGAGGAAATACTACAAAGCTGACATAGCCTCTAAGGGGAATGGACGGTATCTGGAAAATCACGGTTCTGAAAGGTTTCTAGGATATCGTATCAAAAGAGTCAGCAGTGGACGTCTTTTATGCATGCAACTGGCAGGAAAAATTTCAGGAAATCAGATGGTTCGAGTCGGTTTCTTGAAATAAATATCGCAGTAGAAAAATTTACTTACTTTTTGTGTAGATGTAAAATGGTATTTTTTTTCTTTTTTGAATGGTTCTCACAGTTCACGCTAGAGGGGATAGCTACTGCTTAACCGGACTTTTTGTAAAAAAACATAACCCTTTTCTTGCAGTCGGGTAAAAAAGTCCAAACATGTTTACTCTTATACTTTAACTCCTGAAAGCCAGAATCAAAAGTGGCGACACCAGAAAAGCGCCGTGACAATGATGATTGACAAAGTGCCAGTGAAACAATTTAACTGTCTTCAAAAAGTGTAGCGGAGGAGTAGGAAACTCCCCATTACTTTTAGGCTCTCTCCGTTACATTATTTCATTAAAACGATGGCCAAAGGAAATCAACTAAAATTCCAACAAATACATCCAATTATGGCTTTTACAACCTCCATGCAAAATTTCTAATAAACTCTATGGTACAGTGTCAGCCATTTTACACCACGAGAGCCCAGTGTCGATCTAAAACCCTCATCTAAAATCGAAACTAGGTCATCGCCATAATATCTGTTCGCGAAATATAGGCCTAATAAATAGAGTAGGACCTTTCTCAGGCCGGACGATGGCCCAATAGTCGAAATTTGGCTGTCTGCCAAGCAACCAATGTGTAATGGAATGATGGCCATGATTGACACCGTTTGGCGCTGCGGACCCTGTAGTGTGGCTTTATAATGGGGTAGGGTCTATTATGGTGTATTATGGTGGTGGATTTATGGTGGTGACGTTACGTTTATGATCTAAGAGTGAGTTGCAATTTTGAAGGGTTTTTGTTTCGAAAATAAACTGGGTATAAAGCTGCGTCTACGGTAGGCGAGCCCATCACGAGCCGAGCACGAACTGAGCTCGAGCCGAACACAGTTCGTCTAGTGTGGACCGACTTACAAGCCTCGAACGAGCGCGCTGCGAGCATTTCGTTCGTACTCGGCTGTGTTCCGCCAATTGTCGGTATTTTGGCGAACACAAAAGAATTTGACTACGTTCGAGGACAGTGATCGTTATAAGTTCGTTGTGCGTCCACACTTACGCCGCGAACGACAAAGCCGAGAACGGCTCCGCTCGTGCTCGGCCCATGCTCGGCTCGCCTAGCGTAGACGCAGCTGATGATTATGTTTTACGTTTATACAGTAGTTATTCACTGTTCTCAGATAACCTGTCTGGAGCTTGATGCAACTGATGACTGAACTAGTGCTAATCAGCCTCGAATCAAACTTTCACTGTAAAGCATTATCAGCATTAAGAGTGAACAGGTATCTTCAGGGCTCGCTCGTTTCATCATGTGCATCATAGACCTTAAGGCATCGCTTTTCATCAGGGCATACATAACAAAAATGTATCGGTCATAGATTGTGTGCTTGCTACCTTATATAACTTCTACAAGATACTTTAGATACAAGACATTGCATGCAAATTACCCTAATTAGCGACGAAGTTTATACACATAATTGAAATATTTCCCACAATTTTAAAGACAACACCAATTTCTACTCTGACAATAGCTTACAACGTGGTGTCGTATTACAATAGCCGCATCCTCACGACTTGACCTCAGGGCACTAGGCAGTTAGGTACCAGTTGGTACAGGACATTACCCGTGACCATGTATGGGATAACTAAAATATTGGTTTAATTTGTAAAGTGCAAGGATCGTGGAATTTATGGCATGTTAACAGTTGGCTCTTTATTGGTTTGTGTAAAACATGCAGCTGTTTTAAGTATTGGCTAGGAGGATGGATGTTCCGGAATTTATTTATTTATTTAACACTTCAAGCGCAAAGTACAGAGGCGAACTTCTACGACTTCCATTAGTTAACATTTGAATGTGTTTATTTATTTTTAACTTACCAAAGGAGATATGAAATTAGTTATAGCGCTTATCGTGACAAATTATAGAAAGTTTAACATTTTAGTATATTTATAGTTTAACATTTAAGGTTATTTACAAATCAAAACACACACTTCCCACACACACCCTCACTTTCACTTTCAAACCCACCCTCAGATTTTCTTCATCAGCCTCATTTCAGCCAAAAGACTGCACTGCCACTGCTAGACATAGGCCTCTCACATTGACCCGTCTCGTGCGTCTTGATTTCAGATTTTCTTACATTCATACAAATAACTTGCATTCATTTTTTTTTAAACTTTTCCCCACACTAGGAATTTCTCCTGTATCGTGGGTGCGTTCACAAACATATAAACTCACATACACAAATACCCAGACCGGAAACAACTATCTGTAGGCCATACAAATATATGTTCCGTGCAGGGATCGAACCCACGACACGAAGCGCTGCAGTCAATTGCTCGAGCCACTGCGCCAACCGTGCATTAGACGGTAAATTAGACGGTAACACTCATCAAACCAGCTACAAGCCTGATAGGTCCACCTAGCTGGGTGATAGCTTGGAGACAGCACACACCTATTACAATCAATACATCATACAATGGCATTCATCGCACCGTGTACAAATCTGGCGGGACTACGCCGTCTAAATGCTGGCTTGAGATCGACTTACACACTTAGCTATAAGGTAGTGAATACATCAGACAGTTGCAACCATCTCATACGCTCCAAATCAGATGGGTCCACGTAGGTAAGCGAAGGCTTTGGTCCAGCTTACACACCTCAGTGTAAGCCAGCTGTCTGTGTTATCAGCATTAATGGATCTGCGAGAGTGCACACAGAGGGGTTACCATTGATTACTTTGTGTTAAGAGTTAGATGGGTACAGCTATGTATAGGACCTACTTATATCGTGTGGATGTGTGCTGAAGTAACAGAATAAGTTAGACTAACTACTTGTATGTATAGAGTAGTTCTACTTTGTAGTAGCTTATGCTGGCCATCCGTGGCTGTACCTATGTCATTTATAGATCAACGTGGTTTCCAAGGAGTCTAGAAATTTCAATTAATAAAGATGCATTAGTCAGGCAATGCAAGGGCAGACTGAGTTAAATAGTAGTGTGGATCTGACTTCATCATCCTCATTTCAGCCATAAGACGTCCACTGCTGGACATAGGCCTCCCCCAGAAGGGAAGATTTGCCATAATCGCCACGCTTGGCAGGCGGGTTGGCGTTCGCAGTATGGTTGTTAGGAAGGCATAGAGAACGCTGCAGCCCATTCTCTGGTAAGTCCATTAGTCGCCTCTTACGACACCCACGGGAAGATATGGATGGTGCTATTCTTGACGTCCGACACCATACGAGTTCTGACTTACCTGATTTGATTAATCCTTCCGTTTGTTATATTTCAGCGTTCCGTTTGTAATGGTGAATGAATAGATTGTTACGTAACCGCGGCTTCTCTCTCTCTTTCTCTTCTTAAACCTTAGGCCACCCAATGCTGAGTGGAAGTCTCTACCAAATCACTAATGTTTTGGTGGTTTTGTGTCTTAACTAGAATATTTTCTAGAAATAATAAATTCTCAGACATTTGACATCTAATAAATCAAGTCGCACAGGGTCCGCGTGGTGAATTCCGACATTTACGACTGAATCAGTCTCCCAGAGAAGTAGCCTGTGGGCTGTGTCCCAGCATTGGGAATGTTACAAGGTGATTGCGTGTTGTGCATCCAATAATTCGCTAATGTTCCATCTCAAACATCAAACTCACGCTAAATCATTACCTTATCCTACGCTAGATCAATACAAGCGCTCCATTAGCTCAGACTTGTCCAAACAAGTTGTATAATAAAGATAGATTACAGTACAACATGTTGTGAACACGAGACAAGGTGCAACATGAAACCTTTATTTGTGTCACTGAACAGGTGGGGACAGAAGGTTCAAGAAAATTTAATCAGTAAAGTTCCTTAAGAAAAAAGCTATAGATACTTACTTATTACAAGATAACTCTAACTGCGGTGCTCAGAGATATTTAATGATTACTTGAGCCGTCTCTTAGTAAAGATTTGACATATTTTTGTATGACAAAACTGTCAAAACCTTTACTAAGTGATGGCCTAAGTAATCATTAAAGCTCTCTCAGCGCTGCAGTAAAACATGTTTATTATTAAAATCAACAAGTTGCTTAAAATCCCTCAGGCAATGGTCGCTGGAAAAGGGGTTAAAAGCAACTAAAATAAAAAAGTGACTTTGCTTAAAACTAAGAAAAAAACCAACCAAGTTTTGTGTAAGACAACACTTTTTTTTTTGCGGTTGAAAAATCATCGAACAACCCCTCACGCTCTTGGGCAGAGCGAAAGGGAGTGTCAGACTTCTACTGACTAAAAACCACCCATGTTCCTTCTTAGCCCTTTATATCGAGGCCGTGGTATCTCTTGCGAACAACCCGCAGCCCCGACGGGGAGACAACACTTCAAAGGATCATATTTCTGAGATATGAGCTATCAAAGTAAAAGTTCAATCACCAATTAGCCACGCATAAAACCTGTATCAATCAATACCTGATATCAATATAAACAAGTATTGTATGAACCCCTTAGGAAACAGTGAGTCCACTAATTTTGAAAATGAAAGACTAAGTTCATTCAAATCTGTAAAATTTAATTTCTATAAATCCCCAAACAGCACAACAAACTTAAAACAATAACCACAATCACCCACTAACTCAACAATTTGTCTAACTCCAACTTAAACGTAACTTAAACCGAGCCAAGCAAAGTTGAACTACTGCTAATTGTTTCATCGGCAAACGGAAGCTGGTAGCAGCGAGCGACGTCGACTTCCGGTTGCCTACGTCACAGGCCCGCATTGTGCTTTGAGGGTAAAACCGTTTGGGTCTTAGCCGACTGTGATGTAAAGAGGGGTATTGTGTTCAAGTAGGTAATATGTTACGCGGTAGGGATATCAATTGTGATGGCTTTGGTCTGAGGTGGCATTTGAGCATGTTTTGTGTGATTCTGAGAAGAGTATGTAAGGAATTCTGTTACGGTTGGTTCGAGTGTTCAATATTGATATTTCATTCAAATACCGACCGAGGACCGATTACCATTCCGCACTGGGCCCGCGTGGTGGATTATAGGCCATCCCTCTCCTAGAGAGGAGGCCTGAGTCCCTGCAGTGGGAATTAAAGGCTGATGATGATGATGACCGACCGAGGAGCTTGTGGCTGAACAATAACAGCTTCACGGATCAATTTTTAGGTCAAGCTGGGCTTGCCTAGGTTGGTCTAAGGGTGGGTGACCACTCATTATATGCCGAGTTTTCTCTGTGCCTCGGAAAACACGAAAAGCCGTTGGTCCCGGCTACCATTTCTAAATTTTTGACAGTCGTTACAGGTAATCAGTGGTCCGAAAGTCTAACACCGCATACCTATAAACAAGGGGTCTCATTTTACCCAAAACTAACTAGTATAGCGACTCCCTAGTCGCTCCATGTTAAATACTCGTATTCAGCTGCACCCAGTTAGACTTGGGACAGTGGCCCGCAAGCCTAACTGAAATACTGGTTGTATTACCAAAGAGTATCGTATTATCGCAGTATTAACTGGGCTGTGGAGGTCAGACAGGTCCATGTTAAATTAACTGAAATCTTGCTTTTCTCCAATTACATTCAACAAATAAACATTAAAATTAATTAACTCCCACCGAAATTCATTACGCTCCACAGTACAGTATAAATCTAAAGGATTTATCGCTGAACAATACAATATATACGCGCTATATAATATAAGATATATACAATTATAGACTGGGAGCGACAATCGATATCTGTCGAAGCATCTACCAATTAAATTGAGAGGGGTAACTAGGTGTATAGAGCAATGGATCGGTAGACGTGGCAGCGGGGAATTGGAACGGAATTCTAGAAAGATTTTATTTCTTGAAAGTGGGTTAACCTGTTGTGGAATGGGATTTTTGCTGAGTTGCAAATCGAGTGTTTTTGTTGTTAGTACACATACATACAAAAACTCACGCCCTTTTCCCATGGAGGTATGCAAAAAACCACAGAACACAACCTGCTACGATACTATAACCTTACATATTACTCCGCCTCGTCCACATTCATACATCTGGTCATACACGCACGCCGCCGGTTGCGGTTAGTAATTAATGGTCAATCACCTCCTTTAAGAGTACTACATTAACTTATGAAACGCATAGCTAAAACGTACAGTCACGCATTCCATTCATCGTTTCCTTGATCTTCCGAAAAAGGAATACCAAAAAAACTATGTATCTCCGTCCATCAACATTATTTTAAATTCATCACAAATTAGTTACAATCGATTCGTCTTTCCTCATCACATGCTCATACCATGAAAGTCGAATAATTTTTATTTTTCCTAGAACTGGCGCCACTTTTAAACTTCCGCTATGATATTATAATGTTGCCTTTCTTTATTCATTCTTGTCACAGCACACATCCACTTCTACATTTTCATCTCTGATACATGCAATCTTTTTTCATCCATTTTCTTCACAACCCAGTAGCCTATTTCAAGTAAACTTTGGCTCTTATTATTAAAAAAATATAAATTTTTATTAATCGTTATTAGTTATGATTAGTTTTTAAAAATAATTTTGATTGTGATTTGCCATTGATTGATTTTGTTTTTAATTTTGTTTTTGAGTCCGATTTTAATTTTAATACTGATTATGATTTTGAGTCTAATAATTTTGTTGTTCCATTGTGTTTGTGTGCTATGAATTTTATTAAGTATGGATCTTGATATCTGAAATAAAGAAATATTATTATTATTTCATCATTCATTCTTCATTCATTCATTCGCCAGTTCTATCGCTTCATTACTCTTCATCCACATTCATCAAATGCAGTAACAATTCGAGAGCTAATTAAAATAGATGACCCCTTTACATACTCATTGAGATTTACTGCCCTTATTGTATCGACGTCGATGGTAAGAAGAATAAGTGGAATATTGTACTGTCAGACATAATGCATAGATAGATTGCGTGGTTGAACTCGTGGGGATTGAAAAAAGGAACATGTTTTTTGAGGTATTTTTCAACTAAAATTCTAAAGTATTCTATTTTGGTAAAAACGTTTTTTTGGTAAAGAAATTGATAAATAAAATGATAGATAGATTTAATAAAACTTAGAGTTACAGTGAGATAATATATGTATATCGTTTCTGGTCCTTGGAGACGCAATGTTGATTGAAGATATTTTGAGGTTACTGAAAAACTATTTATGGAATGGTTATCAGTATCACTAAAGGCTCAGTTACTGTGTTACGCTCCGGACATCAGACTCTCATAGATAAAATGTACTGAAATTTTGTTTGTATCAGTCCTAATCTCCGCACAATGGCCCAATCAAGAGGCTAAGTACGGATAAAAGCCCAGTTAAACTAAACTTCACCAAATGTTATATAGCCTTTACTACGACTACTAACCATGGTTTGCCTTTTAATCTAGTACTCTTTATGATAAGGGTTTAACAGTCTGCTTACCTTATAGGGTTGCCGTATTGTTGGCCCCTAGACACGCCTCCGAGGAGAGAGTGAATTACTTCAAATTAGCCTTTTTTTTTTTTGGGGGGGTGGGAAATCATCAAATAACCCCTCCCGCTCTTAGGCAGAGCGAAAGGGAGTGTCAGACTTCTACTGACCAAAAACCACCCATGTTCCTTCTTAGCCCTTCATGTCGAGGCCGCGGTATCTGCGAACAACCCGCAGCCCCGACGGGCTTCAAATTAGCCTTGCAAAGGAATTTAAGACTGCTAAACGACGTGCTACAGTTTGCATCCAACAATTCAAAGATTTTTTCGAAAAATGTTTGTTTCAATTATGTTAGTAAATTCTTTCCAAGCCTTTGTGTTCAAAGTGTACCTGATTATGAACATAGCTCAAACAGTTTATCAGTTAAAAATAAGCTCGTAAACCCGCTCACACACTGACAGACGTAGGCGTCGCCGGGTGAACATACACTTGTATAAAATTACCTTAAATCATTCCTGACAGGTCCAATTTTCATTATTTTATGTTGTTTGTCTATGTCAATATCAATTAGGGCGGTAGATAATTTATGCTGTTGGTGATATTGGTTTTAAAATAATTTTATCTCGGATCACTATTATCATATTTTTTAAGTAACAACAGATCTTGTTCTGCTAGTCCTTTAAGAAATTTGTTAAACCTAGACCGCCTTATTACAAAAGGTAATTGGTACCTGGTAACTACTAAAACTTAACTTAGACTTGGTTTATCTTGCATGCTATCACTTTCTTTTGAATACTATTGAAGTGAGACGTCATGCGAGATAAACCAAGTCTAAGTTAAACCAGGTACCAATTACCTTTTGTAATAAGGCGGTGTTAGTTCAAGTTCAGTTCTAAATGAAACTGTAAGTTTAGTCCTCAGATATTCATGAAATTCGATGGTCCATGGTGGTTAATGGATGGGCTATCCACCCATTACGTACCGGGTTTCTTCGTACCTCGGAAAGCACAAGGTGTTGGACCCGACTGTCATTAGTAGGTCTATGACCGTCGTAACAAGTAGTCAGTGGCCAGTGTTACAACCAGACTAACCAAGCAATATCATCTTACTATTGATAGTCAGTACTGACTAACTGGTTTATGAAGGTCAGAGAGGCAGTCGCTCCATGTAAAATATTGGTATTCGACTGCATCCGCTGAGACTGGAAGCGGACCACGAAATAGTTGGGAAAAAGCTAGGCAGATGATGAGTGAAGCTAGTAAATGTCGTGCATCTACGATTATCACACAAATCTCTGTCTTGTTTCACCATTCACCACCATTTCAGCCATAAGACGTCCACTGCTGGACATAAGCCTCCCCCAGAACGGGGGAATTTGCCATAATCGGCACGCTTGGCAGGTGGGTTGTCGATCGCAGTATGGTTGTTACGAAGGCACAAAGAATGCTGCTGCCCATTCTCTGGTAAGTCCCTTAGTCACCTCTTACGACACCCACGGGAAGACATGGGATGGTGCTATTCTTTACGTCCGACATCATACGGAACCACGGAACGGAACTGTCTTGTTTGCTTACCCGTTAACATCAGGATACCCGCATACAACCTAACCGCTCTATTATTTTACAAAGAAAACAGTCTTCCCCCTATCATAAATCATTTAATTCATCATCGATGACAAATCAACTGACAATTAATTAATAAAATTAAACATATCGTCGTGACAAGCGACGCCGCGGCAACTGGTGGGTATAATTGGGCGCTTGTTCACGAGTGATTGGTTTAGTAGATAAATAGTAACGAATGAAGGATTGAGGACGGATATCATTGAGATACAGTTCACTTGTTGCAGTGTGTACTTGGTAGTTGGAAGTTGTATTAAATAAAAAAAGTATTAATTTATACATACAAAGATAAACTCACGCCCTTTTCCCATGGGGGTAGGCAGAAACCACAGAACGCCACCTGCAACAATCCTTACATTCTCCTTTTGCCTCGTCCACATTCATACATCTGGTTAGAAACGCACGCCGGTTACAAGTACTACGCACCTGTCCTTTCTGAAGAACGGCACCAATAAGATCAGTGTATGTCTTTCTAGGGCGTCCCCTCACGGCGTTGTCACTCACATCTGCCTTGTAAATACCTTTTGTTAATCCACTTTCACTCATGCTCTCCACATGACCGAACCACCATAATCATAATCATTTATTTGCCATAATGTAGGTATACAAATAAGATGGAGTTTTAAGGAGCGTCCCGATACATTTTGCCTTACGGCATGCAAAATTATTTAACATAATACATTTACAAAAGCATTCAGTTTTCCTTAGCATACTCTTTTCATTTTTTGTCACTACCATCTTCTTTTAAATCATTTGTTATCTCGGAGGAGCTCGTGGCTTAATAAGAACTGCCACTCGGGTCGATCTTTAGGTAAAGCTGTGCTAGCCTAGGTCGGCCTGTGGATGGGTGACCGCCCGACATACCGAGTTTCCTCCGTGCATCGGAAAGCACGTTAAGCTGTTGGTACCGCCTGCCATATATAGATCTTTGGCAGTCGTTACAGGTAGTCAGTGACCTGAAATTCTGAAATCTAGTCTTACCAAAGAGTATCGTATTACCTAGTATTAACTGGGTTGAGAAGGTCAGATAGGCAGTCGCTCCATGTAAAATACTGGTATTCGGCTGCATCCGGTTAGACTGGAAGCCGACCCCAACATAGTTGGGAAAGGCTAGGCAGATGATGTTATCCAAATTCTGTTATTCAGGTCGGGTCGGAACTATCTGATTGGTTATCATTTTAGACTACAGTCCTGCAATTCATGTAGTAATCAATGACATCTTGCCTTTACATAAATACTATGCACAAGCAGAAAAAGTCAAAATAAGTCAGCTGAAGTGGCAGTGGGCCGGCCACATTAACCGCAGAACCGATGACCGTTGGAGTAGACGTGTTCTTGAGTGGAGACCGCGAAACGGCAAGCGTAAGGTGGGACGCCCTCAGGCTCGGTGGAGCGATGATCTTCGCAGAGTGGCTGGTAACAACTGGATGAGAGCTGCCGAAAATCGAGTTGAGTGGCGCAAGATTAAAGAGGCCTATATCCAGCAGTGGATTGCAATAGGCTGATGATGATGATGATGATGCACAAGCAGAAGAAAATCTATAGATATACATATTATAATAAGTACGCCACACTCACTTAAACATATCTAGCAAAATATGTATCACAAGTTAAGTTTAGAAGCAATGTTTACTTTACCATAATAATTATGATAATATTCACAGACGAAAGGAAGGATGAAAAAAATATTTTTGTTGCCACGGACAGTAGCCAACATAAATCTCAAAACACAAGCACGTATAGATCAAGAGAATCTCTCTATTATAAACTAATCTCACATAACCTTTATGATACACCCATTGACTTATATATCGTAATAAGTCAATGGGCGGACGGCATGTTACTATGACGCCTCGAACTTGGTCCTAAAACGGTCTTTCCTAAGCCGAAGTGAACTAGTCCACGATCGGCTCTTTTCGGGAGGGGTCGTACATTTTATTAAAAGCTTCATTTATGTTCTTTATACCTCGAAAATACCACGCCGCCGCTTATACAAGGTTACGTTAACGAGCAGACTACACCGATTCTCTGTATGGCCAACGCGTCGAGCAAATGTTCGGACGACCGTATCTTTTGTTTTTATATCAATGGATACACCAGTAGTTATAATTAATTATAAATCAGTCACCAATGAAATATACAGTTAAGAACACAGAAAAGAAATGTTCTGTGGTTAAGAACTCATCTACCAGAGACAATACCAAACAAGCTTAAAAACTCGTAAAAGTAAACCTCATTATGAAGCTGTCAGAATCACGTTGAAGTTAAAATAAAATTTATTTATATTTAAATTATTCATCTTTTTGGGTTATTGCCTCTCTGGAGTGATATACTACGGATTTGTTAATGGATGAAAGGTGATGGAAATATGCGAGGCTTGGCTTCAGTGAGAGCGATTGGCGATTCTAAAGGGTGCAAATTGACTCTAAAACGAAGTCAAAAGGTATTTGTTCTCCCCATTACTGTTTTTTTTTCTTTAACCTTGACCATACTTGGGAACCATCGACATACAAAAAAAAATTATATATATTCGGAGATATTGGAGGTCAAAGTTCCAACTTATTCACGTGTTTATTTTTAACTTGTTTTTATGATTATAAATTATTTTTAATACTTGATCTGTTGAATTTTCGAAACAACGATAGCAATGCAATGAAGCTACAGTCCCAAAAACAAGACATAATAACAAAACTGTGTAATTAGTACTGTGTTTGCCCATTCCAAAGCGTAAATCTTTGTAGAGAAGAACGGACAAGAAACTCCATGGACACTCGTATGAATTAGAATATTTCAATCTACATGGATTTAGGTGTGCAGTATCCTTTCAGTCTCATAATCATAATTATAATTTATATTTGCTTTAACAATCATAAATGATATTATTTTGTACGTCAAATTGCTTCACGCTCACAGTATTACCTTGCCAAGAATTTGTTTCACACACAAGCTAAATTGCACCTTTTCTCTACTGAAGCATAATCGAAAGTAATTTGTTCCTCCAAGGCGTATCCTACTTACAGTAATGAGTTGTTTTAATTTGACTCGCGTTATTTAGCACCTGTTAAAAATTAAGTTAAAAGCTGTCGCTAAACATAATATGTTGTCTTTTAATTGCGAGCTTTGTTAGGTGTAATTGAGTTAACCGTCGTGTACGAGCCACAGGCTTAAGCGACAAGCAGTTGCGATATAAGACTGCTGAGAAAAGAAAATCTTCTTTTATAAACTTCACATAAAACTATGTAATAGAATCTTAGAAGTTATATTTGATCCACTTCTCAGTTTCCGATTGAGTTGAAATTTTGCACATAATGTTGAGTTTGGATGACAATACAATCATGTTAAACTAAATGACGTCTTTCTAAATTCAATGACTCCCAAATGGCGGACTAGTTATATTTTATGAAATGCATTCTCATGATAAGGGTATTAAATGAAAGGGTTTGCTGAGAAAAATACGAAAAATGAAATGTCACTCTAAAGCGTGTTTTTTCTTTGCATGACGACGGACTTAAACTTTATCCGACCAGTATTTTACCACCTGCACAGGTCTATAATTAATAGATTTTTTTAAATTCCTGAAAGGTGCAGGTAGTTCTACAAAATGGGCAGGTAAGGAGCTAGCTCAAAAATGAGTAGTCCTGGTGAAAGGATCATTCAGCTAGACTCTGCGTTACCGAATACTAGATGTACAGGTTTCAATTTGATTGATATTTTTGACGCTGCACAAAAAACAAAACAAAATACACATTTATTTGTTTTCTCTCACTCGGGACAAAACAAATGAATTAAGATAAGAACGACTTGAAAAGCGGCATGAGTAGAAAGAAAACAATTGCCACGCGTGTGTCGCTTGAAGCAAGTTGGGTCGTATTTCGTATTGCTCCAGGTCATGAAAAGGATGGAAGGTTTGTATGATATTTGAGCCACTGACTACCTGTAACGACTGTCTAAGATGTACAAATGGACGGAGAAAAATCGGTATGTAATAGTAAAATGGTAAAACCCATCCTCGAACCAACCCAGGCAAGCGTGGCGTGGCCTAAAGATAAACCCGAGCTGCTGTTCTTATTTAACCACGAGCTCATCTGACACCGACTTGGAGTAAAGCATTCAAATATAATCACTAAATCGTATTCCAGACATTAAAATTTTCAACAATTACCTGAAAGAAGGTCTGATACCCACCCACAAATCCTTTATCCACCCCAAAATCGTCCAGCTAACCCTAACAAAAAGGAGCAAGAACCTCTCATATTTACATTCAAACCCTAAATAAAAGCAAATACAGTATTAGCCAGTAGAATGAACAACGATAAATCGTGAGAATAACCCCACGAATAAATCATGATAAATCCTAACTAGCATTTAGATTTAGATTCACCCTTGGGTACTGATGGCAGAATAAATATTGTAATTAGTTTTGAATAAATATACAGTTACGAAATTGTTGTTTATTGTTTTGAGTATCAGAAAGAAAGAAAACATATTTATTTGGCACATAGGTACCACAAGTACACACAACAAAAAAAAAACAAAAACTAAACAGAGAACAAAAAGAGATAATATTATTATGTGTCTCACGGCAGCGCCAAATAAGTCTATCAGTTGAAAATGTGACTGTGTATCTGAAGACCTAGGTTCGATTCCACAGTTGACTAATATGTTTTAGGGGAGTAGGCTATTGCCATCAAGCGCATACAAATTCAGACGCTACCGAGAAATTCTTGAAGGAAAAAGCCAATAGCACTATGTCCGACTCGAGAATCGAACCCAGAGTCAAGCTTGCGATCACTGAACCAACGAGCCAGTCAGTTTAGTAGATAATAATGATGATTTTAAGTCAGTTGAGTATAGTATAGTAGAGTAGATAATTTGACTTGAGAAGACCATAGATAATTATTAATCAATTTATTTATCTATCATAATGTAACTAGTAGTTGAACCCGCGTGGAAAACAAGAATTGTCCCACGAGAAACTACCAGCTGTCCTTTATCCTAGCACTGGTGATAATTAACCCGTGTACTAATATTCATTGAAATCTGTCAAACTGTTAACTTTGTAACAGATAGACAGAGTTATTTTCGAATTCATAATAATATAACAGATAATGAATGATTCTAAGGTAAATAACATAAATAATATTCCACCAACCTGTGAACGCATTATCAAGCAATACGACCACCCGATTATTTCGCGTGATACTGCAAAGATGACAAACTTGATAAATGACCTCGTATCCCATTAGCACTGATGCTTTACCTTTCTCCTTTATTTTTGTATCGTTACGCGTGTTTTTCTAACAGGGGACGACAGAGGTTAATGATCCCGTCGGGGCTGCGGGTTGTTCGCAAGAGATACCGCGGCCTCTACATGAAAGGCTAAGAAGGAACATGGGTGTTTTTTAGTCAGTAGAAGTCTGACACTCCCTTTCGCTCTGCCCAAGAGCGGGAGGGGTTATTTGATGATTTTCGACCCACCATAAAAAAAAGCGGTTAATGATAGTAAAGTCATGTGTGCATAAATGCGGTGTACAGTTAATAGCAATCATTAAAAAAAAAACATACAGACGAATTTAGAACCTCCTCCTTTTTGGAAGTCGGTTGAAAATAAGATCTAGTGAAGTTTATAGGAGGCATATCATCATCATTGTAACAATATTCTGATTTAAAAGAGTGTCCATGGAGTTTCTTGCCCGTTCTTCTCCATAGAGATCTACGCTAGGGAATGGGCAACTACAGTACTTTCACAAGTTATTATGCCTTGTGACTGTGACTGTAGCTTAGGAGTGCAATACGTCGTCCCGGGGGTTGCTGCGTCGGGTTGCGCGTCGCCGGATGTCTGCGGCGGCGAGTGCTGTGGGTGCGGGGGCGCGCGGCGGCGCGTGCCGTGGCGGTGGGTGCGCGGGGCTCCGGGTCGCGGAGCGGTGGTTGCGCGTTGCGGCGTGCATTCGTTGTTCCGTGATTTGGAGTCTTGTACATTCGTTGTTGCGGTGTGCGTCGCTGCGTGCTTTCGTGCTCGCAGTGTTCGTTGTTGCGGGCATTCGGCGGCGTGTGATTCGGCGTGGTGGCTTTCGGGATGACGTATTGCACTCGTAGTTTAGTTTAGTTTTATGAATTGTTCTTCTGACATTCAAAAGTACCAGTAATGGTTTAATTGAAATAAATGCTTTGACTTTGACTTTGACTTTGACTCTGCCTAGCCTTTCCCCAACTATGTTAGGGTCGGCTTCCAGTCTAACCGGATGCAGCTGAGTACCGGTATTTTACATGGAGCGACTACCTATCTGACCTCCACAACCCAGTTAAGGCTGGGTGGACCCGAATTTAAGTTTTTTAAAACAATCTGAGACAAAAAATACAGTGTTTTAAATTTAATAAAAAATATATGTATTAGTTAAGGATCTTATCTAGTCAAAATCGCATTCAGTTGCAAGACCTGATGAATTTCACTCGATAGAAAAAAATCGCAAAGTTACCCCTTTTTAGATCGTTTTTTCAATATTATGACTATATTACTGATTTTTTACGTTTAATTTTTGTACTATAATTAAGAAACTAATTAGTTAAAGACAAATTCGCAGAGTTTGAATTGATAAAATGATTTTCTCAATTACTATGTTTAAATAAGAATTAAAAGCGATCGCGGCGGCTCGGACAGGTCCGTTCAGTCGCGTGTTGGCGCTTATGGACGACGGACCTGTGTCAGTTTGACAACTACGCGCACCATACTATCTCTTTTTGAGAATTTGTTGCTTGTTAGTTATAAATTATAATGGGCAATAAACAACGCAGGCGAAAAAAGTCGTGTAAAGCAATAAAAGACACAAATAGAAAGAATGCACTCCAAAGATATGTGAAGAAGTAAGTACCTACGTAAATGTTTTATTTGTATTGTAATGTAATTTGGTCTCAAAATTAAATTTTATTTTACTTCAGTCTCTGATTGGTAAATGTCTAAAACTTACGATCATCGTACTATAGTTTATGAATATTAGTACCGAGGATCGCTACGATTTTTGATAATTCATATTTTGTCTTTTCGATTCCTGCCTGGCGAGTGGCGAGCCACAATATAAAAATATCAGTACTACTAGAGAACGCTAAGATTTTTGATAAAATTAAATCATATTTTGTCTATTTCGATATCTCAACCTGGCGTTTGCTAACGAACAGTAAATTACTATATATATCAATCAATTTCATCTGTGAAATAGGTACTCCATTTACTTTTTGTTATAGGTTAGTTGGGCAGCCTGAAGAAACTAACATGAACACTGCCGCAGCAACAAATCTGATACCTGAGGATTCAAACGAAAATAGGTATGTAATTATCTTTTTTTTTATCGTGTGGTAAAATCATCAAATGAGTCCTGCCGCTCTGAGTGGAGCGGAAGGGACTGTCAGACTTGTACTAACTAAAATCCACCCTGTTCCTTCGGTTGCCCTTTGCGTTCCAGGGCCACGGTATCCTGGTAAGACATATTCGTGGCCCCGGCAGGCATCCCTATTTGGGCCCCGTCAGTTTGCTGACAGCTCTTTGAGGCGCGCGTGGAACACGACGCGCCGCGGACCCGGGCTTGGTCCTTGATCGGACGGCGAGTTACCCTTACTCACAGTCCGCTAGCCCGCGTCATGTAATTACCATAGATCAAGATTAGGGTTACGTACCTCAAAAGGAAAAAGGAGTCTGTCATTCGGTTGAACGACGTTCGGATAATCGATGCTCTACTGTATTAAAGTCCTGGATACTCATAATGTACATTAACTAACATAATGTGGGTGGGTTTTCAGGTACTACATGGATAATGCATCATGTAGCAACACGGCTGATGTATCCAAAACCTCTTTTATTGGATTGGATCCTGTTGATACACAAAAAACTGTAACATTAACGTAAGTACCACATTTTATGTTTTTACAGCATTTTACATACAATGCTTTTACTCGGATGTGTAAGACAAACTTGTAAGACTTACCATATTTCTCTTTTTTAGAGAAACTGAAGACACAGAAGACTCCTTCATCGTAGAAAAAGTACTCAAAGATGAATTCAGCAGAAGCGCATACCTGGTCATCACCCTCAGCCTCATCAGGGACCTTGGCACAGCACACTGCACTTCGGCCGGTCAGCAAGCAGAGACGCACTACTCTCCTGGTCGACGCAGCAGCCAGCCACTACGCAGCACAGCATCACTCCGACTCACTGGAGCATAATGCAGCATCACCCCGACTCACTGGGGCATCACCGCAGACAGTTCCGACTCACCGAGAACTACGCGGCATCCGGTTCCGACTCACTGGAACCTTCCACTGGCCTGGCAAGCATCAAGACTCAGTCTGCTATCGACCTCCGGTCTCGGAGGGGAGTGATGTGGCGACAGCGACATCTATCGCAACACATGCGAACTAAATTGACAATTCCTTCATCGCGCTATCAACATTATCCGCGACATTAGCCTATATAGAAAATCCCGACTTACATATTATGTCGGACACAACACCCGTCTGGTCGGAGGATCCTCCCTTTTCTATGGGGGATGAGGAACTTTACACCCTGTTCCTCATACCCCCCCGAATACATGAATAATAATTTTGACACATTTGGTGATTATCATATGCGTGAGATACAGAGTTGATAATATTATCGTTGTTGTATTAAAAAATATACGATTTTCCATTCAAATATCGAGTTCTTTTTTAATATTTTTTTTTTAATTTTTCGTATTTGTTCTTTTAGAGGCAACAGAGATACACATTCTGTGAAAAATTCAATCGTCTACTTATTATAGATCATGAGATACAGACCGCTGACAGACGGACGGACGGACGGACGGACAACGAAGGCTTATTAATAGGGTACCCCCCCGGTTCCCGTTGGTTACCCTTCGGGTACGGAACCCTAAACAAGGTCGACTAAAAAGCTACAATGATCACCCTAATCTGTTCCGTAAATGATAATAATGACGCGATCTTTGCGGCATTGTCGTCCTTGCGTTACCTATTGCATTTGGAACAACCTACCTAGAAACTAAAACATCAATTAATGTAATAAGTATAGTTCAGAGTTTATTCCATTTAAAATATCTACTCAAATTAATTTATTACAAAAAAACGAAAGACTTCGCTATTACTACAAATTATAATAAAACGAGTTTTTAATGAATCAAATCTCTTATTTTAATTTAAAAATAAATCAATAAGACAAGTTGACCTACTGCCTGCTTATCTGTAATGTGACACAGGTGACACTCCTCGCGACGTAAGCGCACGGCTCGCTTTGCGGCAATCGCGGGCAACTCTTGGTAGCGTTAAATGCCTATTTCGCTTGGTCTACCTGGCCTTAATACTAGGTAATACGATACTCTTTGGTAAGACTGGATGTCAGAATTTCAGGTCACTGACTACCTGTAACGATTGCCAAAGCTCTATTTCTGGCAGTCGGGACCAACAGCTTAACGTGTTTTCCGAGGCACGGAGGAAACTCGGTATGTCGGGCGGTCACCCATCCACAGACCGACCTAGGCAAGCACAGCTTTACCTAAAGAACGACCCGAGTGGCAGTTCTTATTAAGCCACGAGCATATAAAGGGTGTAAATATACCCCTATCGAAGCCGAAAGCCACTGATAATCCTTTCCAATGCAATATTTTTTTTTGTAAGACCAAACCTGGGAACGTTCTAGGTACAGTTTATTACACGACTGCCCCAAAAAAAAAGAGTGTTATGTTTTTAGCGTTCATGTATGTATGTATGTATGTATGTATGTATGTATGTATGTATGTATGTGTCGGATTTGGCCCAGACATCAGAAGTAAAACTCAGATATGGCAATACACAAATTTATTTCAATCACTTATATCACACAATCACTTAGAACATATCAGTAGTTATCACTAACACTTATAACTTATTTAAACATAGAAATAATATAAAATAAAACTTATAATGGCAGTAAGACTGTACTGACTGTCGAGAGACAGTGGTCCGTGCACCAAGACGTATCCGTTGGAAATGCGTGCCGACTCTACAGCGTAGCCGCTTAAAAAGGCGATATCCGGGGGTACCAACCTTACAATATTTTACTGGATTTGAATTTGTCTTTTAAGCAAAATTATTTCTCTATGATGCGTCCGGTGCACGTTCCACTAGCGCCATCTATATCGCCGTCTCTCGCAGCTAAACAATATGGCTGCCGTCACGGCCATTCTGATAAATCACTCGTCCTCGAGTGTATTCACTTATCTAAAACAAAGGACTTCTATTAATTCACATTGTCATCATTGTTACATAGCAAATATCACTGGTCTAGGTATTTCTTTACAATAGAAAACCCCTACAGTTCAAACATGCTGGTCTAAATCGTCACCCACTAAAGCAGGTGAGATTCCTGCAGCGCGACACATAATCTCTTACATGCTGGTCTAAATCGTCACCCACTAAAGCAGGTGAGATTCCTGCAGCGCATCGAGGATCATCTCCCACAACAGTAGAAGAGATCATACTAATTTATCATTCCAAAGATTATATTATAGCTTCGGAGTTATCTACACTTAATGTTCGAGAGCTAACAGATAAAGTATCTTCAGAGTTGTTTGCGCTTAAAGTGCGAGAGCTTACAGAAAGTGTTTCCTCTGAATCATCTGCAGTCAATGTCTCGTACATTGACTGCAGATGATTCAGAGGAAACACTTTCTTAGCTTACAGTAAGAGTTTCCTCTGAATCTGAGCTCATATTATTTACAGGAACAACAGACATACTCAACTCATCACCTGCCGTCACGGTCCGTTCATCATTGTCATCACTTTCATCACTGTAATTTTCGTAAATTTCTAAATAACCTTCTTGACCTTTAGGTACTTCCCTTAAATTTTCATGAGCAAATTTATAAATTCTGTTAGAACCGTTAATATGTTTAAGTTCATAACGGTCATTATCTAATACAGTGACTATTTTATAAGGTCCCTTAAATTTCTTATCTAACTTAGTTTGATGTCTTGCTTCGCATTTTACGAAAACAAATTCACCTACTGAAAAAGGTTTAATCCGGGCTTTCCCTTTATTAAACCGTATAGTGTCAGCGTTAGCCACTCTTTGAATATTTTCTGATGCAGATGAACGAGCCGTTTCAATATTAATTACAGTGGGTTCAGAAGAATTAGGAGTTATTTTGGCCAGATTAAGTGAAGAACCTTGAATGCCAAACATCAGTTCCATAGGCGTAAAACCTGTGGTCCTGGAACGTGTACTATTAAGAGCAAGTTGAATCTCTCCTAGTTCATCCCTCCAGGCATTATTAGAATTACATTCTATAACAGTAAGGATATTCTTTAAGGTTCGCATGACCCTCTCAACCTGCCCGTTTGCTCTACTAGAACCAGTTGCTATTAAATGGAGCTCTATTTTATTATCATTACAAAAGTTTTTGAACTCACTGCAGTCGTAACAACGTCCTCTATCTGCGATAATGCGCTTCGGAGCACCAAATAAGTTAACAGCATTTTTAATTGCTCTAACCGCGTATGAAGAACTTAAGGCCGGAGTATATTCAAGCAGTACAAACTTAGTAAAGGCGTCTATTAAAACTGAGCAATATTCTTTTCTGTCACTTTTTCCTGAAAGTTTTCCAGTTAGATCTAAATGAATTGTGTGCCAAGGAACTGGATGTTTAGGAATCGAATGCAACTGCATTTGCTGTGCACCTGAAGGGCCTTTGGAAGTTTTACATACCACACAGCAATTAATAAACTTTTTTACAAATTTAGCCATATCAGGAAACCAATAAAATTCGTAAAGTTTGTCTAAAGTCTTCTCAAAACCTAAATGTTTTATTTCATTATGGACATGGCTAATGAGGGACCAAACCAAAGAACGGGGTACAATGGGTAGCCAACTAGAAACTCCTCTACGTTCTATCTTCCTATATAATATCCCTTGTCTTAAATCTTATGTACGCGATATCTCTTCAGGTATTTGATTATTACGGAATTTTGATATGATTTCAGATAGTTCCGAATCGCGTTCTTGTTCTACAATTAACCAACCTATATCTAATTCAAGAAAATTTACTTTACGGGGTTCAGAATAATTTGTGTTAGACAAATTGCGAGATAAGAAATCTGCATGGGCCATCTTTCGACCTTCTTTGTACACGATATCAAAATCGTAAGCCTGCAATATAGCCCACCAACGGTGAACCCTTGGAGTCAAATCACGTTTTGAGTGAGAAGCTTTAAGGGAATTACAATCGGTGAATACCGTGAATTTTCGCCCATGCAAATAATGACGAAAATGTTCGATTGCTTTTACTACCGCAAGGGTCTCTAACTCGTAAGAGTGGTAACGTGTTTCTGCATCTATGGTCTTCCTGCTATAGTATGCTACTACATGAGGGGTATCATTATATTTTTGGATAAGAATTGCACCATATCCCTCGCTACTTGCATCGGTATGGAGTTCAATGGGCAAAGAAGGGTCAAACACTTTTAAAACTGGTTCGGATGTTAAAATGTGAATAATTTTTTTGTGTATTTGGTCATGCTCTGGGGTCCACTTAATATTACCCTTTCCTTTTGTTAAGGGATACAAAGGCCGTATTATCTGAGAAAAATCAGGAATAAACTGTCTAAAATACGTAGCCAGTCCTATGAGCTGCCTAACTTGAGTGACAGTTTTTGGAGTTGGGACATTAATTAAGGCTTGAATTTTTTTCGGATTTGGTCTAATTTCTCCGGCTGAAACTATGTACCCAAGGTACTCAGTTTGGACTTTCAGAAATGAACACTTCTTTAAATTAAACGAGAACCCCGCTTCGGACAATATTTTAAGTAATTTATCTAAACGGTTAAGCCCCTCATTAATATCTTTTGAAATTGAAAGTACATCATCCATGAAAACTAAAATCTTTTCATCATTCATAGGCTTCAAAGCAGTATTAATAGCCTTTTGAAAAATGGAAGGGGCGTTGCGTAACCCAAAAGGCATAGCTAAATATTCAAACTGCCCTTTTGGGGTAACAAATGCAGTTTTTTCTATAGAACTTTCATGTACAGGTAGTTGGTGAAACCCAGAGGCCATATCAATACTACTAAAATAGTGAGCACCATTAAGTTTATCAATTTGTTCACTAATCAGAGGTAAAGGATAATGATTCGGTTGAGTATTGCTATTCAATTCCCGATAGTCAACACACATGCGCGTACTACCGTCCTTTTTCTCTACAAGAATGATAGGGCTTGCAAATGGAGATGAACTTTCTCTAATAATATTTGCCGTCATTAATTGCTGAATTTTCTCATCAACTATCTTAGATTCCTGAGGGGATAACCTATAAGGTCTCCTATGTACTACTTTATGAGGATCAATTAAATCAATTTTCAACTGTCCCGTCTTAATTCTGGGTGTGCTGGAAAATTTTCAATAAAATTACCTGCATATTGCGTTAATATGTTAAAAAGTTTTACTCTATCAGGTCCTGTCAGGTCAGTATTAATTGAATCAATGTCAAAATTAGATTTGGTTTTGGTACACATATTCAATTCCCTACCCTGCTTGAATGTTAAACCGGTCTCAGAAATTTCAACAAGAATATCGCGCTCAAGTATATCTCTACCTAATAAAATAGCGTCGCGCAAGCAATCATCCGAAACTACGTGAAGAGTAACGTTAATTTCGATGCACTGAATTTTTATATCACAAATGATTTGCTCTGTGCTACTAATTACACTCTTCCCAATGCCAATCATGTTGATAAGGTCATGCGATCTTTGTCCTATAACAAGGTGTGAAGAACTTTTCCTAATTAAACTACACTCAGAACCGGAATCAAAAATAAAAGAAAATGTCATACCACTGCAGTCCATAATACCTCGAACAATCTTCGAGCACACGTTGACTTCTTTGCTTCCAGTAGTTACTTGTTCCTTCTTCGTATTGTCAACCCTCTTTGGGCAGGTGGAGACGACGTGGCCTGGCTCCCCGCAGACGTAGCACGTAACTTGTGACTTCTGGTTGACGCGTTTATCCGTTATTGTAGAACGATTGGGTTGCTTGTTTCTTTCACGGCAATCAGCCGCACGATGCCCAGTCTTGTCACATATGTTACAATTGCCACGAAAGCCAAACGTAGAACGAGGGCGCTTGATATCAGAATCGTTTGACTCGGGCAATTCCGACTTTCTTTTCAAAGATATGCCTCGTAGTACTCGAAATAGCTGGGATTTGTCATTTACCACAGTAGAGTTTAATTCACGACGTATTTGAACGTCACACTGAGATAATACGGAGATGGCAAACCCCGTCACAACCTTTTCGGATAAACTTGCGTCCGGAATATTTTCTATTAATTGCCAAAGACGTAAACATGCCTGAGCCGGGGTCTCATTGGAAACAATTTGAAATTTGAGGATACTGTCAAAATGATCCTGAATAAGCATAGGGCGAGAGAACTGAGCTTTTAAAGTCTCCTGTATATCCTCCCATTGATATTGATTTGGAGGTATTTTGGTCAGTAATGTGGCTGCACGGCCTCGAAGACAATGGGTCAGCGTCATGATTAAATCGAGACCTTTTAGATTTTTGCCCTTAATTATGGTGTCTGACAGCCGACACCAACCCTCTATGTCTGAATTAGGGTCGTCAGGATCAAATGGTACCAACGCTGTGAAAGGATGCGGTGGTGCATTGGACCGTGGTAGTAAAGCATCAGTTAATTTTGAAAGAAATGCTTCTAGAGTATTTGAGGGTAGCGGAACATTTTCCTGCATATTTTGCGCTGATGAAGCGCCAGAGGTGGGCGGACAATCCGATCCCACTTCTGATGTCGGATTTGGCCCAGACATCAGAAGTAAAACTCAGATATGGCAATACACAAATTTATTTCAATCACTTATATCACACAATCACTTAGAACATATCAGTAGTTATCACTAACACTTATAACTTATTTAAACATAGAAATAATATAAAATAAAATAAAACTTATAATGGCAGTAAGGGCGGTCACGTAAGACTGTACTGACTGTCGAGAGACAGTGGTCCGTGCACCAAGACGTATCCGTTGGAAATGCGTGCTGACTCTACAGCGTAGCCGCTTAAAAAGGCGATATCCGGGGGTACCAACCTTACAATATTTTACTGGATTTGAATTTGTCTTTTAAGCAAAATTATTTCTCTATGATGCGTCCGGTGCACGTTCCACTAGCGCCATCTATATCGCCGTCTCTCGCAGCTAAACAATATGGCTGCCGTCATATGTATGTATGTTTGTTTGTGAGTTTCTTTATTCCACCATAACTTATAAACGCCTTAACCGATTTTGATGTATGTGGTATCGTTAGATTCATTGCGTCACCCCGGGTAACATAGGCTAGATAAAATATCAACAAACATAATAGGGTGGCCATGGTTTAGAAATAAAAAGAACTTTTAATTTTTTTTATTGAAATTTCAATGAAAAATATAATCATCGTCTAGAACTTATTAAGTAGATTACAAAAATATACCACAGTAGTATTCAATATCTATTGTTTACTAGTAATACTACTCAACAAATGATATGGTGACATTTTAAACCCGGGATCCGATACGAATAAGTTACATATCAATAGATTCTCTGTAATGAAAGAAATAAAACTGGCTAGGTTACAACTCCCAAATCCATCTACGACGGCACCTAAATGGTTTTTAAGTTTGTATGAAAAGTCAGTATGCGTGAATCAATTTACTTGAAACATGGCAAAAATATTAATTTAAAGAAATAATAATATTTGCAATAATAGAATTTTCAAAATCACCCCTTAAAGGGTAGAAAAAGAAGATCAGGGTAGATTTTGGTATGGACAAATCTGACTGCGAGATTCAACTTGAAATTCATTACTAACACAAATGAATAAATCATGACGTGTGTTATAAAACAATAGTTAAAAAAAACCGTGCGAGTTGAACCCACGCACCAAGGGATCTGTAAAAGTTTTTTGGTACCTACTATACTTAAAACTGTTTGGCACTACACTTGAATTTCTTAGAATGTTAACAAAATATTCAAAGTTCTTATCATTGTATGTAAATTGCATGTATATATTAAATTCAGCGTAAATTGTTTACAAATAGATACCTACATGAAATGAAAAATGTTTGTAGGTATAAATTACGCAATTAGGTCATTCAGATCATTTCACACGTTCCTGAGGAACAGGGTCTTGATTGACGGATAGGCATACGGACAGACAGACGGAAAACAAAATGTACATATTATTAGGGTTCCGATTTTGCCGACCGGAATCCTGAGAAATGAATAAAAACACATTTTCCCCCTTCTGGGGGAGGCCTATGTCCAGCAGTGGACGTCTTATGGCTTAAATGATTGGTTATAGGTCAAAATACCGATATATCACTAAAAGATATGAAATAAAAAATAAATAATTAAAAAAATTAAAAAACACGCCTGCCATGACAAAAAGTACCTAAACTAAAAAATAAAAAAACAAGTCAAACGAATTCAGCGATGAATGGGAGCAAGGTCCTGTAAATGTATTCGAAAATGGAAAACTGAAAACTAAAACTTTTATTGCAGTCGGGGGACCTGTAAAGAATTGTTCCACCGAACTGTCCCCCGACTGCAATAAAAGTTTTAGTTTTCAGTTTTCCATTTTCGAATACATTTACAGGACCTTGCTCCCATTCATCGCTGAATTCGTTTGACTTGTTTTTTTATTTTTTAGTTTAGGTACTTTTTACAAATAAGTTTTTGCACAGACTCTACATGTATTTTTTGTAGAAGTAGGTGGCCACGATGTTTCGTACCTGACTACTCTTAGAAGGAACAACCGAAACAAAGTCAGACGTCATAGTCTCTTTTAAGATTCAGACATAATCTTGCTCAACTCACATGAAGACAGACAGATTAGTGTTTCAGATCGATTACTTGATAATATTAGTGATAGACATTATTTTTTTTTATGGTGAGTTAAAAATCATCAAATAACCCCTCCCGCTCTTGGGCAGAGCGAAAGGGAGTGTCAGACTTCTACTGACTAAAAACCACCCATGTTCCTTCTTAGCCCTTCATGTCGAGGCCGCGGTAACTCTTGCGAACAACCCGCAGCCCCGTGTGGACATCCTTACTTTATAATTTAGGATAAATTAGGTTTTCTCGCCCGCGTGTGGTAAATTACATACTAAAACCTTCTTCGAGAACCACTCAATTAATTTGTGAAAGCAGCATGAAAATCGGTCCAGGAATTTTTGAGTTTATCGTGAGCAGACAGACAGACGCAGCGGAGGACTTTGTTTTATAATAATCTGTAATATCACTGGAGATCCGTGGCTAAACTTTTCCGTACAGATCTACAACTTTCAAATGAATTATCCAGTCGATTGTTTGACAATTTTAAAAGTCCCTGTAAATGGTTTAATTGAAATAAATCTACCCCACGTCTTAACCTTATAAAATTCATTCACGTACGCAAAAATCTGCACCATATCAACACGCGTCAAAAGACCTTTCAAAAATACCAACACGATCCACCGAATGTGTAAAACACAGTGATTTGCTGTGCACGTCTTAAAGCGCCAGTGTTCGTGATACGCCTATCAAATGATACTCAGGCACGCGAACCAAACGTTTGCTGGAATACATTTATACGGACGTTTACTCGTATTTGTTCTTTTGTTTTCGCTGATACTTTGCTATCTGCAAGATCTCGGATGTATGTGTGGTGTGTTTTGGGCAAATGGGTTGTAATAATCAGAGCTGGTTGGCTGAAAAATGCGAAAGATGGTTGGTTTGAAGCCCATATTATTGCGTTTTGTTTGACAACGTCAAAGATACGACAGTGTTCAGTGCATCGTCTTGTATCTATTGTCTTTTAAAGGTGATCGAAACAGGTTGGTTTCGGAGTTTCCTCGATGCCTCTGAAAGCGCATTAAGCCGCTGGGTCCGGTTGTCTTTTGTAGATCTTTGACAATCGTAACAGGCAGTCAGTACCCTAAAACACTGCCCAAAGGGTATCGTTTTCCCGCTGGGGCTGCAGGTTGTTCGCAGACACCGCGGCCTCGACATGAAGGGCTAAGAAGGAACATAGGTGGTTTTTAGTCAGTAGAAGTCTGACACTCCCTTTCGCTCTGCCCAAGAGCGGGAGGGGTTATTTGAAGATTTCCCACACCCCAAAAAAAAAAAAAAAGGGTATCGTTTTACCAGTACATACTGGTCAGATAGCCCTCCTCTAAATGCGAAATTGCTATGGCGAGTCCAGATCTAGTCACCCTATATGCTAGGGTAAAAACTAGGCAGATGACGATAAGGAATATGTTGCTTTAGCATTCTCCATAGAGAATGGGTAGATTCTCTAACGAGACGGGTGTTGGGTGTTGGGTGTTGGAACACGACGGTTGGTGTCAGGGTAATTATTGTATATGCCTATCGCGATATATTAGGTTACATCATCTTAATTCGTAGGTAGGTAGGTCGGTAGGTATGCGTTAAAAATAGATATTTCCAATAGCTATTAGAGGAAAACAAAACAAAAACGATTAGTTAGAGAGTTTGTTGTTTACCCACAGCCATATCTGATAAGCAAATAGAAAAATACGATTAAAAAACTTTACTGTTATTGTCCGACCAGTAAACATTGATCCGTGTTGAAAACACTTCGTAGCTAAAAATCTGCTTAATTTTCGTTCTTTAACGTGTAGTTAGTGTCTCTGTCTTGGCTGTACATGCCGTCGAAAAATATTTCTCAGGCATGCTGATTTCCCGTCGGGGTTGTGGGTTGCTCGAAAGAGATACCTCGGCCTCGACACAAAGGGCTAAGAAGGAACATGGGTGGTTTTTAGTCAGCAGTAGTCTTACACCACTCCGCCCAGAGTGGGAGGAGTCATTTGATGATTTCCCAAACTCCAAAAAGAAAGGCGTACTGGTTTCCTCCCGATGTTTTCCTTCACAAAAGCAAGTGATAATAAATTCAATTGAATTCGAAAAATCAAGGGTGGGTTCGAACAGCTTTCGAAAAGACTGTTTAATAAAACACAGATAAAACTATTTACTTCTAATAGAACCCAAATAGGGGATCGGACTGAGTCAAAAAAATATGATTCTAATTAGTCCGTCAGTTAGATAAGATACGTGTTTTTTGTTTTATGAAATTAATCAAAATTGACGAAGATAAAACGCATCAAAGATCATGAGTGGGGGGGGGTTTTGACGTCATTTGTAGGTAAAAAATGTACTGACATGTGACGTTTTCGAGGAGTTCACGAGTTTTCGAAACACTGTATCGTATTCATTTTTTGTCTATGTGAAAAAGAAAAAATAATTATGTTGTGTTCAATATTTTTTAGAAATCTATCTGACGGACTATTTTTTTTTGTCCGATCTCCTATTCTAAACTAAAACCCCCAAAAGACATGTAACTTATTAATATAATAATATCGGTACTTCTATTCTATTCTAAAATTTGTGTTTTTTGTTAAGGGAAATTTTCAGAACGAATTACTTATCCAATTGTAAAAATTCGTAAAGAAAGTTTCATTGTTCGCGGGTGCTATAGGTTATAAATTATATTTGTCGGAGACGAGGCTTTCAGATACCGAGGACGTGAGTTTGTCAGAATGGTTGTGTCGGAGACCGCAGTCTCTGAAGGTGGATAGAATCAGAACCAATACTGGAATGTCAAGCAAATATTGTCGTTTAGTTCAACCTTTTAAGTATGCTTGAGTGTGTTTAGTTCTGGCGTGATTACCAATGACAAAATGTAGGGTGATAGACGAAAAAGAAGGCAGTTGTCAATTGGATGGAGCCCGGCACAGAATACTTTTACAGCGAGAGCCATGAGCGCTTCTTTAGAGACGTCTATGGGGCTTCGATGGCGGACGGTGCTACGATCGGACGGTCGTGATCACACTCACTACATTCCACGTGATTATTGATGAGCGTTCGTAATTATTTTGTAATCGAATGTGATTACCAATATAGGCCAGTGTACTGAACACCCACCGAGTGTTATTTTGAGATTTCCATCGTGCCTTATCATCATGCATATTATGATGACTACCCCACATATTTATATCATGCATATAGCCGCGCTATCACATTTTTTTCGGACGAAGTCGCGCGCTCAGTGCTTGTCTTACATGCGACCTGTACGAACCCCATTATTCGCTACAATAATAACTTCTCAACCAATCCGTACAACTTGGAATCGACTTCATATAGTATTGGAAAAAACTGCCAAAACGAAGTCACGACACGATAAAACGAAAAAGATTTATGAGCTTGAAGACAATGTGCAATATCTGAATGTTCTTGGCTATACGGTTCGCATATTACCGGGGGTAACAGCTGAACACACGCGATCGGTTGCGAAGTTGTGGGGTTTGAAAAATATTTGCGAATATCATTTATGAGGACCTATGTAAGTATGTATATAATCATCATCATAATTTCAGCCATATGACGTCCACTGCTGGACATAGGCCTCCCCCAGAAGGCGGCAGGCGGGTTGGCAATCGCAGTATGGTTGTTACGAAGGCACAGAGAACGCTGCTGCCCATTCTCTAGTAAGTCCCTTAGGGATAAGCCCAGTTTCCTAGCACCACGGATATTATTGTATATTACGGGGCCCTAAGTTGTGAGCTGTTATATTTGATTCCAATAATAGGTATGACAAAAATGCTTGAACGCACGGAAATTTGTTCTAGTTTCTCCAAGTCCGTATAGTAAATAACTCCGGATGTAACCCGTACACTATTTAACATAATATTACGTTCATTCTGCCAAAGACTACACTCCCATGAAATGTGATAAGCAGATTGTTCAAATTCGCAGTCAGATGTAGATCATTGACAAAAAGGCGAGTCAACAAGCTTGAAGGAAAATAATTAATTTAATTAATTAACATAAACATAGCTAGCGCAATGTGGGTGTACTAATTAGGTACCTACACCTCTACCTCAACTGGTGGAATGGTTTAAGCGTTTGCCTTGTACCCGGTGGTCGTGGGTTCGATTCCTACCGGAAGCATACTTTGTGAAGTTGTTTCCAGTTTGGCTAGGACATTGCAGGCTTGAATCACCTGTGTGTAATTGATACGATATGGAAGAGTGGGGTCTCCTAATACAGGCGTTAGACGCCTAAAAGGAAACTTCAATCACTAGTTTGTAAGAATACCCTGGCAAAAACAATAAATAAATATTATTATTATTGTCTGATAGAAAGATGATTCTGGCTTCGGAAGGCACGTATAAGCTGGTGGTCCCATGACAGAGGCCCTTGAGGCAGTTTAGAAACTCTGACACTAGGATGTGTGGGGTCGTTACACCTTACTACCCACACGATAAGAAAGAAAGACCTCTACCGAACCCTTTCGAGATTACGCGGGAACAAACCCAATACCTCATGATCAGCAGTCACATTTACGAATACTAGGCCAATAAAGCAGCTACTGTTTACATAATATAGAGTTCAAAATCGTGTAACCTGTATTAAAAGAAGTCAAATCACGCCAATTCCATTCCATTTCTTCCAAAACACGAATTATTGATCTAGACTTTACTGCAGGCTGCCGTGTTTTTATTACGTCACTAGCTGTGCCCGCGACTTCGTTCGCGTGCTTGTCGGAAACTAAAATGCGTCGCTTAGATAAAAGTACATTAAATCATTGCCCTGCGTTAACTTACTGCCGCTGTAGAAAATAAGAAGAGGGTAATGCAAAGTACTGACTATGTCTAATACTAAAGTTTAGATAGATGGGTGTTTGTTAATCAACCACGTCAGAACGGCCGAACGGATCTTGAAGAAATTTGAAACAGGTACATTATAGTCGACAGGTACTGTCGTTGGCGCGTTCGTGTTCCACGCGCGCCTCAAAGATATGTCAGCAACAATTAAGGGGTCCTTTGGGGCCCCTTAATTGTTGCTGCCGTCGTCTGCCGGGGCTGACGGTTGTCCGCAAGAGATACCACGGCCCCGAAACACTAAGAGCTAAGAAGAAACGGGTGGTTTTTAGTCAGTAGAAGTCTGACACTTTCTTCCGCTCCGCTCAGAGCGGGATGAGTCATTTGATAATTTACGAACCACAAAAAAGGGGGGATTAGAGGCTGTTTCGAGAGGTACCTGTACCGAATCTGGGACATCGAATCTGAAATGGAACGCCGTCACCTCCTTCTGCGAAGCAGTAATGCTAGCGAAAGAGGTGAACGTAAGAGGGACACAACCCCTCTTCCCAGCCGCCGCGGGAGACGCTCCGGGCATCGGGGGCCACGTGATGGCTTCCGGCCACCGTAGGCGCGGGCCTGTGAACGGTGAGTAACGGGCTAGTTAATCGTTCGTCCGTCCTATGACGATGGAGGCGCGTTCGTGTTCCACGCGCGTCTCAAAGGGATGTCATCAACATTGAAGGGGCCCCCAAGGACCAACGCCCGTCGGGGCTGCGGGTTGTTCGAAAAAAATACCGCGGCCTCGACACATAGGGCTAACAACACACCACATCTATATAAAGACATGTTTGGTGCAGTGGCTGGACGATTAATAGTAGCACTGCGTGTCGCAGGTTCGATTCCCACACGGTACAAAAAAAATATGTCGTGGGTTTTATCTAACTTTAATTTAGTTTAAAAAAAATAGTATTTTTATACTGTGTAATTGGTAAATCTTTATTTGTTGACTATTCACGAAACATATTATGTTTATTTAATAACACCGCGGTTCAGAAAATGACATCAAATGAATAATCTGTCGAAGACGAAGATAAACTGCTAAAAAGAGCGATCAAACACACTATAGGGTTTAGGCTATGTAGATTTTGAAAGCAGCGTCATTTAGACTAATATCTTGTGAAGGCGTTTATTAATAAGTACCTACCATATTCGTTCAATAGATGTCGTTGCTTGTCTCATTCTTGACCATAATGATAAGTTCTTCTTGAAAACTATAAATGCAAATATCTTTTGATAGAGAGCACCGATTACGATGAAACAAAGACTAAGTAATAGCCCAAGTTACGCACAATATTTATGTATAAAAGTTACCTACATTCGTTTCGTAAATTTGACGTGATGCTTAGTCATCGAAACAGACAAACAGACAAACAGATAAACAGACAAACAGACAAAAATTCCAAAAATGCTGGAAATGTGTTCTGTTGGTTATACTTTAATACCCTGACAATTTTTTTTTTCAATATTTTCGATGTACAAAAAAGATTTTTCTACAGATTTATTATATGTATAGAAGATAAGTCGTAACCAGCATACCTCGAGACTTGACGGTGGCGCCACTTTCTTTGGCAAACGTCAATGGCACGTCAAAATCTGTATAGTTGGTTTTAGTTTCATATTTCGCCGTGTGTCATGTTATGTTGGACGCTTTCTGGCTAATTGCTTGTTGTTTTCAGTGCTTTGAAGGCGAGGTGCGAAATTAAAGGCACGAAGTTTGTGTTGATGGGTAATTTGCACGATGTGTTGCTGCGTTTGATGTACATTGCTACTTTTGTTTGAAGATACGTGGGAGGCGATTCTGAATCGTTAATGATAAGAGTCGGTTTAAGAGACATGTTAAATAGGGGATCGGACAAAAGAAAACTAATTAGTCCGTTAGATAGCTTTCCTAAAAATATTGCACACATATTTTTTCTATTTTCACATAAACAAAAAATGAAGACGATACAGTGCTTCGAAAACTCTTGAACTCCTCGAAAACGTCACATGTTAGTACATTTTTTACCTATAAATGACGTCACCACCCCCCAGTCCTGATATTTGACGCGTTTTATTTAGTAATTTTTTTATTAATTTAATAAAACAAAAAACACATATCCAATATTTTTCGATAATCTTACTGACGGACTAATTATAATCATATTTTTTTTACTCTGTCCGATCTATTGTAACTGTGACAGATAAGTGTCGAGATCAAAGAAGTAAACTGCCACGTTTCTCCAGTGGCCACAAGCTTGAATGCTGTGCATGGGGTCGTGGGTTCGATTCCCAATCGAATAAAATGTTATTGGGTTCTTCTATCAGAAATTTCTCAGTAGTAGCCACGGAGTCTGAATTTGTACCCTATTGATGGCAATCGGGGCTGCGGCCTCGGCGCAAGGGCTAAGAAGGAAAATGGGTGGTTTTTAGTCAGTAGAAAGTCTGACACTCCCTTTCGCTCTGCCCAGAGCGGGAGGAGTAATTTGTTGATTTCCCACCCGCCAAAAAAAAAAAGGCCTGAGTCCCTGCAGTGGGAACATTATAGGTTGATGATGATAATGATGAACAAGGCATTTAACAACCAATTCATGCATTTATACATTCTGAAGGACCAAAAACAATTTCCATAAACAAAATCGTCCAATCACACCGCACTCATATTTTCGCCTCGCCCCACATTACTGGCCGGTACCAAAAGTTTTACGTTCTTTCCGATGCATATAGGAAACTCGCTTTGCTGGGCAAGCCCGGTTAAAAGTGAAGATCGATCTGAGCGGCTGTTTTACTTGGCCACGAGCTTTATTTTCAAACGAATAAAGAATAACAAATCTCTCGTATAAACAGACTTATGCTGCTAACTCTACGAGTGTGTACAGACAGCATGAAACATTGAACGTTAGATAACCGATGGTAATCGCGTACGTGAGCTTTTTGTAGCGTCAGCAAAAACGATTAGTGCGAACCAAATAAATTATTGTAATATCAGATGGTTGGCTTACAATTTATTAGAGGAACGTTATATAATATTAGTTAAGGGAATATTAATATTGTAACTGCCTCGTTGGTGTAGTGGTTGCAAGCGCGACTGCTGAGATGAGGTTCTAGGTTCGATTCCCGGGTCGGGCAAAGTGTTATTGGGTTTTTGTAACAGGAATTCCGCAGTAACAGCCGTGGAGTCTAGATCTGTGCCCGGTTGTTGGCAATAGGCTCGCCCCCTATAACATGGGACTTAATCGTAACTGATGAAATGTAGGAGTACTATTAGGTACGCCTCTGCCTAACCGGATTACAAGCGTGATGTTATGTTTATTATTGTATCTTATTCCCGTTTTTCCTAAGACACCGAATCACTGTACGAGTTGTTCAAAAACACATTTCCTTTTTGACAAAACTTTTGATTTTCACTCACGGGCCACCCGGATGTGCCCATCACGTCCAAACTACGGTCACCCATCCTCAAAGTAAACGACTTAACCTTACAAACACCATTGACGTGCCTCTCTTCAAGATTCTGACCATAATTAAACCCTCACGCCCACCATATAGGCATAAACACTAGTTAGTTAGGGGTCCTCCACACTAAAGCTGACGGCATTAACTCGGGTAATCGTGTAACCGACGGATTATGCTGCCAGAGCAAAGTGAAGCGGCCTGTGACAGCCTGGAGAGCCCTTTACACTCAGACGAGAACGTTTAAATGCATCATTATAGTATGTGAACTTAGCACTAAATGGTGCTAAGGATTATTGTACATTTTAAGTTGTGTAGTGGTGGAACATGATTTATAAGCCAGGTTTATGACCGCGGACGACGACATATGAATCGTGATAGCTTATTTACACGACTGCCCAAAAAAAAGAGTGTTATGTTTTTATTTAGTATTGCTTTGTAGTTTGGGTCTACTACTTTGAGAAGAAGGAGTCAATTTATGTATAATTATAAGAGTGTAAAAACACCCGTAACAAAGCCGGAATGGGATTTGAGAACTATCACAAAAGCGCATAAAATAAGTATTTATAGAAGGAGGAAGACTATGACAATAACTAAGCCGGGACCAACGGCGTAACATTTTGACGGCACGGTTGGCGCAGTGGCTCAAGCAGTTGACTACTACGCTACGTGTCGCGGGTTCGATTCGAAATATTTGTGTGGCCTACAGATAGTTGTTTCGGGTCTGGGTATTTGTGTATGTGAGTTAAAATGTTTGTGAACGCACCCACGATACAGGAGAAATTCCTAGTGTGGGGCAACGTTTTTTTTTAAAAAAAAAACGTACTTTCCGAGGAACCATAATCAGAATACACATAGGTAACCATGGTACTTACTTATAACTCGCGTTACCTATGGGTGCCATTGCGCCGACCCCAAGCAACATGGGACAAGGGTAGGAATATGATGATGGTACTTACCTGTAACAATTTGAAACATAAGTAAGTGACGATCGGACTACCATCAAAGATTTGTCGAAGAAACCACAGAAATACATTGATTTCGAAATTTCACGGCTTGGAATTGTTTTTGCTATTTTTCAACATAGTTAAAAATGTGATTTTATAGCTTTTGGGGCTGATTAATTATTTTTAACAGCAAATCGCAATAAAGTTGTTCTGTTAAAAAATCGGACTTTTACAGGACTGCATTTCACACCAAAGTATTTATTAGGAATTTTGAATAAGAAATATTTCATTAATGAAAATACAACAAAGAATCCTTATTTACAGCTCAACAGAAATTCACAGAGAAAACACATAATAGCAACATGCTCTAAATAATTAATTCAATACACCAACATTCCGAATTAAACTCAAAAGGAAAGCTTGCCCTTTCGGAACAATAACTGGCTGAAAACATACCTGCTCTGGCTTAACCAAACTGGTCCTTCGAGTCACTTCGAATTATACTAAAATTGAAATCGTAATTAACATTTACCCATTGGAATCTACACTGTGTTTTCTAAAGCTTAAAGCAGGATTTCCTTTAAAGGTGTGCTCAAACACTTATTAAGTGTAAAGAACATTATATCCCCAGTGGGACATCAAAACAATACGAATCGGTCAAGCGTGAGCCGCGTGTTGTAACGAGGGTTCAGTAGGTTATGGTAGTGTGAAGGAATTACACTAAGCTGTTATAAGGTTGTTAGGGGTCCGTTATGGCTGGTGTTTTGCTATCTTCTTTTGGCTGTTGGTGATAATTTTGTGGTTTTATTACTGTGGTGCTTTGTGTCACAGGATTATATGACATAATGCTTTTATTTATGTGGTATGGAAGGTAGCAAATTGGATAACTGGCAATGATTCTGTTAGATTTATATGTGTATGAGTTTGTTTAATGGTTTGAACGCGCTAATCTCTCGAACTACCAGTCGTATTTAAACAAATATGTTTGTATTTGATAGCACAATTCTTGAGCAAGGTTATAAGGTATTTTACATCTTGCTACATCTTTTAGAAGCCAAGCTGCCATGTTAAATAAGCGAAATATGTGGAAGTTTTTATTTGTTAGACCTTAATGTCTTTGGTCAACTGGAACTACTTGAACTGGACCCGAGGGAAACAGACGGCTTCCGACCACCGTAGACGCGGGCCTGTGGATGGTGAGTAACGGGCTAGCTCTCCGTCCGTCTTATGACGACGTCAGGCCGTGTCGACTGCGCGTTGTGTTCCACGCGCGCCACAAAGAGATGTCAGCAACATGGAAGCGGCCCGCAAGGGCCGACGCCCGTCGGGGCTGCGGGTTGTTCGAAAGAGATACCGCGGCCTCGGCGCAAGGGCTAAGAAGGAACATGGGTGGTTTTAGTCAGTAGAAGTCTGACACTTCCTTCCGCTCTGCTCAAGAGCGGGAAGGGTTATTTGATGATTTCCCACCCCCCAAGAAACAAAAAAAAGGGATCTTTCAACAAAATCACATTTTAACTTGGTCGACGGGCAGCGGGTCTAGTAGCAAGCGGGTCCATTTGACCAAAGACTGGTAGGTACCATAAATAAAGAGAATGTACCAATTTCACTGTAGGCTAAACAATTTCTAATTTTCAACTATGTAACTAGAACTTTATTAATGGACATTATCCAAACTACTCCGTACAAACAAATGCTGGCCATTACAATAACTAGAACAATTAATCAATATAATTAGAACTAGATGGTTTGGATAGCTGACATTAATTAATCAAATTGCCACATTATTTGTTCAATCAAAATCGATTTCTAATTTCTATCTACCTCGATAGGAATTTAGTAGTATTTTGTAGCATAAAACATGCACTAGTGGCCTAGTGCGACTGCTGAGCATCAGGTTCTGGGTTCGATTCCTGGGTCGGGCAAAGTATATTTGGGTTCCAATTAGGATTTTTTCTGTAGCAGCAGTTGGCAAAGAAGTCAATAAAACAATCAAAGACTTCTGAAAGTAATATTACTTCACTTTTTAGTGTTTTCTTCTATTTTACGCTATTTAGTTGCATAATGTACCACACAAAATGTTATTATTAATGAATTTTACATTGTAACTAAAAGTTATTTCGGTCCGTAAAGTATCATATTGTCCCAAGAAGAAGAATTGAGTAGCTCCTTCTGATTTTGTAGTCGGTTAAAAATCTGTTCACGAACATCTCCAAAAACTAAGGAGCAGCTGATTTTTGACCCAAACTAAAACTTATTCATGACGATATTATAACTACAATCGCCCTGAAAGAGCTTTAGAGTAAATAAAAACTAAGTTTGTAAACATTATAAGGACCCCTAAACAACCAAAGAAATCCTTTTCGTACACCGCATGGGGTCCCACCGGGGTGCCTCACCCTGTTGATGGCAGTGTGGAAAAAAATAAATTAAACCTCCTTAGAGGATGGCGCGAAGAAATGAGAGGTGTGTAATTGTGTATAATTCACACTGATTGGTCGGCCTTTGTTTTTTTGAAGTTCGAATCGAAATTTAAATATGTGTAAAGGGTATTCGTTTAGTCTTGGTTCATTACGGTGAGAAGGTTTTAAGTTGGAGTTCGGATTTATAAGTGCGCGACGTGCGGTGTGATTGGACGATTTTGTTTATGGAAATTGTTTTTGGTCCTTCAGACTGTATAAATGCATGAATTTATTGTTAAATGCCTTGTTCATCATTATCATCATCAGCCTATAATTTTCCCGCTGCAGGGACTCAGGCCTCCGCTCTAGGTGAGAGATGGGCTACAATCCACCACGCGGGCCCAGTGCGGGTTGGTAGATGTCATCCGTCTTCGAATTTTTTAGTTCTAAGACGTGCCGGTTTCTTCCCGATGTTTTTCTTCACCGTTTTAAGAGCAGCGGCGATGAAATAAATTACACAAAGTAGGTAATGCTTCGTTGGTCTGACCGTAATTGTCGCAAGCGCTAGCGTTGAGAATCATGTTCTGAGTTCGATTCTAGATAAGACAAATTCGTCGTGAAAATGTGGGTGTACCATTAGGTACTCACTCTGCCTAACGCTTCACAGATTACAGGCGTGATATTATTTGCGAAAGTGATTATGAATGTAGTAATTTCGACATTGTTTTTGCAGTAGTTACGACAAGCCATTATAAAAAGCAAGTGTTTATGAATTACCTAATGTTTTGATTGTGACCGTAAACATCGATTGGTTCTTTCATTTGTTATTTAGGCACTCATCGGCTCATTTGTTTGTAACTGACGTAATGGTTGCATGCAATGAACAAAACAATGACGACAGACTTTATTGTAGTATATTTATAGTTATTTTACAAAATCTGACACGTTATTTTTGATCGGACCCAGAAATATTTGCGTGCTTTGATTTCTGATACCAGGCAAGAATCAAGCAATAAGCCTATTAAATAAAAAATAACTTTTTACAAAAAAAAACAATCGAATTCAAACCTTTTTTAAAAAAAAGTCACTTTTATCATACATTATTTTTTTCAGTAAAGTTGTTTTTTTTTTTTTTTGGAAGTCGGTTCATTATGCGAAAAGTTTTTCATTGCATCCTTTTAAATTGTAGTAGATATACCACAACAATTCTTTTCGTAAAAAAAAATTACATTATAACTAGGAGTTATTAACCACAAGCTCTTCCTAGATGATTCTTCATCGTGATAGCAGATTTCAATAAAAAGAAGGATAGTTTATTTTAAAGTACTATTTTCAATAGTGTTTATAAGAAGTTATTGTGACTGTTATAATATAATCAATGATATCATATACATAAGAAATACCTCATCTATTGCAAAAAGTGCTTACGTTAAGTACTGTGGCACGTTCGCTAAATTCTAAACTCGAGCGGTTCTCAAAGTTGCTGCTAATTGTGATTATTTAATATTTAAATTACGTTTGATTTGTACAAATAAGATTAATGTTTAATTAAACCTGAGCGGCTGGAATATCTGAAAAAGGATCAAAGACTTTATATATATATATTTTTTTTGTTCATTTTTCCAAGTAGTTAACCAGATAATACGATAAAACTGAAGAACATTACAATACAAAAACAAGTAAAGAACTACAGAACAAAGATAATTAGGCACATAAAAACGACAATACACGTATATCATATTAATGTTAAAATTGACATCAAAAGAACAAAAACCGCACAAAAATGGAATATTAAAACTCATATTGTGATACTATTAAATCTGTAATCCAATAAAAATATCCGGACGGACCGACAAGTTGTACAAAGCCTTCGCAACTCGGATATCAATGCCTTTGTCCAGCCCGCATTGTTGGAACTTTACCGGTCCTAGGAGAGCTCCTTGCGGCACCCCGCCGGGTTATTGATACTATTATTTGTCGCTGAATTACGGGCGGACAAGAGTGAAGTATGGAATTCAGGAAATTGGATGATTTAGTGATATTTTTGGGCCGTTTGCTTCGTTGTGGAAGGTTCTTTGAATGAAAAGGTGTGTTTAACAGTATGGAAAGACTAAGGTTAAACTTAATCAATGGTTGTATAGTAAGCTGAAGTAGTAGAGGGTTCTAGCGTGCCTAAAAAGTGCTTATTTCTATCTATTAGGATCTAACGACGAATGATCCAGTTTTTAACCGACTTCCAAAAAGGAGGAGGTTCTCTATTCGTGTTTATGTAATTTTTTTTTATGTATGTCCGCGCATCTCTCCGTCAATTATGAACTGATTTTCAAAATTATTTTTTGTGTTTAAAAGGGTATACTCCCGAGGTAGTCCTATTGTCACCAAGTCAGGATTTGATGATGGGATCCTCGAGAAATCGAGGGCAACCCTCAAATTTTATAGGGACACATTACGTTTTTCATATATTTACTGAAGGTGTTTGAGTATTTGCGTCTGATAATCATAATTTCACGTGGCTGCGCTGATGATGAAAGGTACAACTCCTCAACGGTTAGGAGTTGAATGAAAATTTCTTCGAAATAATACGTACTTTTGGACCGATAATTGTATTCTTTCAGGCTTTTAGGTTGAGCTGATGATAGAAGGTAAATCTCATTAACCGACTTAAAAAAAAAAGAGAGAACACTTTGGGAGCCATACACAATTATCGGATGTCGTCAAATCACAACAAAGTTTGCGACCGGCTCAGAACAGATAGTGATCGGCAGTTGCAGGCGCATCGAGTGCATACGAGGATGTTGCGCGTGGTTTTGGTGTTTGTTGTATTGTGCGTGTTCGGTGATGGCGGTCTGAGTGGACGAGGTTGGTTCTTATTACTGTTGTTATTGAGTTCAAAGTTTGATGTTTCTTTCTATGTTTGTGTCTTCTTGTGAGACAGTTCTACCTGTGAGAGTCCCAATGAATACTTTTCTCTGCTCTTTATCAAGACATTGTGGTGTTTCATTGCAAGGCAAATGCTTTCTAATTCTCTTACCATTTCGATCTATTTTAAATCTCTTCTTAGGGCAACAGTTTGGTTCTACCTAAGATTTTAATAATGTCCTTCAAATCTAGCTGGTTTTACCCAAATTCTTAACAAATACACTAGCATTAGTCGCTTGATCTATCTCTACTAACCTTAACTCCAAATGCTAGATTTAAGACTGGGGTTTTGCGTATGAGAATTTGACCGTTAATATTGATACTATAAAATCAACTTCTACTATTGTTTATTTAGCTAGAAAGATCATATCTATTAATAAAACTACACGCATGTATTTTCTTAAAGTGGTTTTGTTAAAGTCTTGAGTGTTTCTAAAGTCAGTAAATTATTAATTTTCTTGGAAATCGCACTGAAACTCGAGAAACTAAGTTATTTGCTTATGAAGCTAACGCTAACTGTGTGTTTTAATAACATTATTGTACGCGTAGGCATTGTGTTATAATTCCTATTATACGCACATTCCATCTTAATGTGTAACTCAGCGTCTTATCATGAATGTGTTTGTATATCAATGTTTCACTACGAGTCTATACCGTTGACCACTTTATTATGTATCACATTTAATAAACAAGCAGTGGTATGACTGTCCGACAGTCAAGTCAGAGGTCTCAAGTTCGAAACCAAGACACGGAACTCTGATTTTCGTATTCATGTGTGTATTGTAAATATGTGAAAAAACCAGCACGCCAGAAAGGTGTTTCTCGACGGTAAGTAAAGCCAAGTCAGTCAGAGGCCCATGGGCGGTATGAACACTGACACCAGGTTAGGCACTAACCACACGAAAGAAGAAGAAGAACATAGTAACAATCATGATTCTTTTCCCCCCAATGAAAAAAAAGACCTTGTGTCCCAATAATATTTAACTTAACGTTGGGGTCAATCATAGAGCAGAGCAGATCTGAGAGCAACGGTGGCCCAGTGATTACGAACTGTAAGTCGTGGGTTCGAACCAAGGTAGGCGCAAAACTTTGTGTAATTTATTTTATCATAACGCTCGCTTTTAGCTCTCAAAACGGCGAACGAAAACATCGTGATGAAACAGGCATGTCTTTGAAACAAAAAATTCGAAGACATGTAATATCTACCAACCCTCACTGGGCACGCGTGGTGGATTATAGTCCATCCTTCTCCTAGAGAGGAGGCCCGAGTCCCTGCAGTGGGAACATTATAGGCTGATGATGATGGGGTCAATCATAGGACCCTGCGCTTGCAACCACTAATCCAGAAGAAAAACCAAGAGAGACCAGTTGCATCAAGTCACATCTATAGACTGACACTTTGGTGTAGTGGTCGTAAGTGCGACTGCTGAGCAAGAGGCCCTAGGTTCTATTCCCGGGTCGGCCAACGTGTTATTGGGTTGTTTTCATCAGAAGAAGGGGCGAGCGTAGGCTCAGTAGGTAGCTACTGTCATCAACTAGGCACAGATCTAGATTCCTTGCCTGTTACTGAGAATTTTTTGACGGAAAAACCTAAAAACACTTTTGCCCGATAAGAGAATGGAATTCCGGACCTCATACTCAGTAGTCGCGCTTGCGACCGCTAGACGAACGAGGCAGTCAAAAATAATATCTTAAACAGTAGTAGCATCAAATATCGATAAGGTTTCTTCTCTATAAAATTAATTAAAGAAGATATACCTTAAACCCTTCCTCATGAAAGCCTTAGAGATTTTGTTATATATCCAAACGTATATAAACTCACGCCAATCTCCCATGGGGGTATGTAGGAACCTAAAAAAAAACCCTTTCTTCACTGTATTGGTAACAGATTTTGTTATAGGAACAATGAAAAAATCCTGGTCTGTTATATTTACCGAGAGATTTGCTGCGTTATAGGTTTTGGCAATAGGAAAATCAGAACTAGTTTGGTTTCATGTAATATTTGCACAAAATATTTTTTTTAGCTTTGGGGCTCGGAGTTCGTAGCTTAATAATAACTGCCACTCGGGTGGATCTTTAGGTAAAGCTGTGCTTGCCTAGGTCGGTCTGTGGATGGGTGACCGCCCGACATAGGTACCGAGTTTCCTCCGTGCCTCGGAAAGCACGTTAAGCTGTTGGTCCCGGCCGCCATATATATAGATCTTTGGCAGTCGTTACAGGTAGTCAGTGACCTGAAAGTCTGACAACCAGTCTTACCAAAGGGTATCGTATTACCTAGTATTAACTGGGTTGTGGAGGTCAGATAGGCAGTCGCTCCATGTAAAATACTGGTATTCAGCTGCATCCGGTTAGACTGGAAGCCGACCCCAACATAGTTGGGAAAAGGCTAGGCAGATGATGATTTCTTTTAGCTTTGAACCCGCGCTCTTCGGAAGCTCAATGTTGGGAAAACAAGCATGCCCGAGAGATATATTTCTCGAAGGCATGTGAGGCCAAGTCAGAGGACCATGAACGGTATAAAAACTCTGGGCATTAGGCACTAACGGGACTGACGGATGATAAACAAAAACAGGAACTTCTCAATACGTACATAAACTCACGCACTTTTGCCATGGGGGTAGGCAGAAACCACAGAACGCCACTTGCTACGATCCTAACATAATCCTTTTGCCTCGTCCACATTCATACATCTGGTAATACACGCACGCCGGTTACGTGCAACTGACCTTTCTGGACCTAAATTAACTGGAAAAACTAAGCATATTATACTTTACTTATCACGAACTCCTATTGGCGTCTCAGTTATTATGTAGATACAGATGTATTAAGGTATAAAAATACTTCCTTAAGACCATGAGTTCACGGATTTTTTTCTGGCACTAGGATCACAGACTTAGTCTTTGACAAAAATTCAAAAGTCCAAACTCAAGGTCTGCCAAATTGCAATGGAGCGCAGCATTCTAGGCGTCAAACTGACGTGTACGAAACACAACACTGCGCTCCAAAACACAAATTACTGACGTTGCTCATAAAGCCGCTAAGCGTGGGTGGGACTGGACTGGGCACGTCTGCCGCATGCCCAATAGAAGCACGTTTCAGCACGTTTCTGGAGCCCAGATACAGCCAGAAGGCGTTGGTGCAGGCCTCGTAGAAGATGGCGGGACGATCTGGACAAGGCCAACGACCAGTGGTCCACATTGGCTTTAGATCGAAACAACTGGAAGTAGGGAGAGGCCTTTGTCCAGCAGTGGGGTGCTGCAGGCTAACATAACACAGTATCAGTTTCAGTTAGGTAAAATCTAGACATTTTCTCTGCGAAAACATTATGTACTCGTTGCTGATCTACTTTTCCCACAGGCAGTCGAATACAGAACTCATAACATTACTTCAGCAATCAGAAGCGTCTGCTCATGATGTATTGAATCAACTCATTCTTCGAGTGTCTGTCATTACTGAAATAGCGCCATTTTGTGCGTGAAAATCTGTTTAAGAATGTGTTAACATTTGCTTTGTGCCTAGTAGGTTTACAGTAACCCAAATCGGAATTATGGAAGTCTGAAAATCTGGTTGTTTTGCAATCATTTGTTTAATTATTACTGCCCATCAGGTTGATCTTTAAGTTAAGCACTCATTCATGGCCAAGCAGCCATTCAGCAACCCAGGCAAGCGCTGCCTGGGTTGGTCCATAAATGAGAGAGAAAAAACGTTGCCCCGCTCTAGGAATTTCTCCTGTATCGTGGGTGCGTTTACAAACATTTAAACTCACATACACAAACTAAACACCCTTACCCAGAACAACTATCTATAGGCTATAAAATATTTGTTTCGTACGGGGATTGAATCCGCGACTCGTAGCACAGCAGTTCAATCGCTCAGCCACTGCGCCAACTTTGCCGTCAAACCATAACATGCTGAGATTCCTCCGTACCTCAGAAAGCACGTAAAAGCCGTAGGTGGCTGTTGATTGTAGATATTTGACAGTCGTTGTAAGTCTGACAATCAGTCTTACCAAAGCACTTTAATTTTTTAATTGCTCTTGACCTCGATCACATCTGATGGAAAGCAATGGATAAGCTCTATGATAGAAACGTGCCCAGAAGATGTCTGTTCACTATATGTTTTGAATTTTTAAGGACTTAAACATAACTAAAGAAATACCTCTGCCTGGCGGCGGCGACCTCTCGCGTTCGGCCCTGATTCAATTCCTGATTCAATGGGCGAGATCAGGAGGAAATGGGCCCATACGCCGTCGCCTCCTTCTGCGAAGCTGTGATGCTAGCGAAGGAGGTGGCGGAATGTGAGAGGGAGAGAACGTCTCGTCCCAACCGCTGCGGGAGACGCTCCGGGCGTCGGGTCACCATAGGCGCGGGCCTGTGGCCGCTTAGTAATGGGCTAGCTTACCGTCCGTCCGTCTTATAACGAAGACAGGCCGTATCGACGGCGCGTTCGTGTTCCACGCGTGCGTCAAAGAGATGTCAGCAACATTGCACGGGCCCGCACGGGCCGCCGCCCGTCGGGGCTGTGGGTTGTTCGAAAGAGATATCGCGGCCTCGACACAAAGGGCTAAGAAGGAACATGGGTGGTTTTAGGTAGTAGAAGTCTGACACTCCCTGCTGCTCTGCCCAGAGCGAGAGAAGTAATTTGATGATTTCCGAGACTCCATAAAAAACAACACCTCTAACTACACCTCTGCCTTATCTTTCAGGAAACCAGGCGTGATGTTATGATGTGATGTCTAAAATCATAATGTGTTATTATGACACATTTTGTTTCTAACCAAACGAGACTGTCAACTGAAAATATTTGTATTTGAATGTATTGATGAGATAATAATATTGCTATTGTGTGTTGTTGTTTTGTTTAAGGCCCTAGCACACGGTTTGTTTTAACGCGCCTTGTGCTAGGGTCTTAAGGTCTAAGTTGTGTGTTCTACTAACGAAATGGACTTATAGTCTGTGCAAAATAATGTTTATTTATTTGATGATGTTTATGATTTAATTTTGTAATGTAATATTTTCAATTTCCATTTAAATTTTGTAATTTATATTTTATGATTGTTTTTAAAACTTAAACTTGTAAAAGTTACCATGACTTCACACCTGTGAATGTTAAACTATCGTGTTAACGCTCCTTACATTAAAATTCAAAGCATTTATTTCAATTAGTCCAGTACAACCATTTGAATCTCAGAAAAACAAAAAAAGCGAAGCTGCAGTCACAATCGTAAAGCATAATAACTGTGAAAGTACTGTAATAGCCGTGTACAAAAGACGTGTATATTAAAACTAAAACCAGCGAGAGTCATTCCCTAACGTGTCTTAAGACCAACGAATCTGATCCTACTCTCTAATACCAGTCCGAGATATTCTCATCACATACTCGTAGTTCCCGACAAAGTTCCATACGGGTCCTAAGTTGACAATTGTCTCCTTGATTGTATAGGATAATGAACCTACCACACGCTCAAGCTTCACCACACTTTTGCCTGCGCGATTACACGGTGCACACAGTACATCGCGCGTGTGGTTGGTAATGGTAATACAGTTTTACCAACCACACGCGCGATGTACCGTGTGCACCGTGTAATCGCGCAGGCAAGACTGTGGGGAAGCCTGTGCGTGTGGTAGGCCCGTAAGTCTCAGCCTCGTATGGAGCCTTAACAGCGCATCACTCTAAGTTCTACCTATGCCTATATCCAGGTAGGTGGATGGCATAATCGCATTAGTGAGTTAGTTTAAATTGTGAAGGAGAGAGATAGAAAGATATTGAGCTTGTCACTCTCCTGTGTATTTAGAGCCTTGAGCATTTAAATATAAAGTCGTATTTTCTGAAAACATATTCGATAGTCATGTGTTTTGATTGTTCATTTTTTTTTTAAACTGTTACCGATTTGTATATTAATCGATCCAAATTTACGTACATATCCGTTCGTTGGCAATTTGTTTAATATAAGCATTTAAAAGAAATATAAAATGCAAAGTACCTACATAGGTTGTAAGGGACAGCCCTCCACAGACTGATATCGGTAAAATATGGTCCAAAATAAGGACCTCAGTGCACCCTGTTAGAGTGCAGAAGGCTCTGCCATATACATAATATGTAAGAATAGTAGTTTATGGCGCATAAAAACTCTATATTTTTTTCCATAAATAAACTAATGCCGAAATATGATATACTAGATCTTTCACACATAAATGTTGAGAACTCGATAACAATGCAATAATGTAGCACCTCTGCCTAACGTTAAACATTCAAACAATAAGTGATGATGCATTAGATCATCACCGCTTGTTATGTGGATTGACAAAACAACAACAATGTTTGGAATGAAGTCACCAAAGCAAAAGTCAAAGCAATTATTTCAAATACAATTACAGGCAGTTTTCATCATCATCAGCCTATGTTCCCACTACAGGGACTCAGGCGTCCTCTCTAGGAGAGGGATGGGCTATAATAATCCACCACGCGGGCCTAATGCGGGTTGGTAGATGTCAAACGTCTTCGAATTTTTTGGTTCTAAGACATGTCGGTTTCCTCACGATCTTTTCCTTCACCGTTTTGCAGTGGTGATAAAATAAATTACACAAAGTAATGCACCTGCTTTAGTTCGAATCCACGACTTACTGTTCGTAAGTCGGAGCAGTAACCACTGAGCCACCACTACTCAGCAGTTTTAGTAATAGTCAAAAACAAAAAGTCTGCTGCACTCAAGTCACAAGGTATTTTATTACTTCTGGGCTTATCCCATCTTTGTTTGGGCTCTCCTATAATATCTTTACTTCAAAAATTTCTTTTCACATCAAGCTATGCATTTACAGCATAACATGGCTTCGCTTTGTATAGATTTCCCTTACAATGAGAGATCCGCTTATACTGGTGTATAAACCTTGATTGGTCGTCTGGCGTACTAAATCTTTGACTACTAGACTTTTGGCTGGTATTAATAACTGATAAAGGACTATAGTTGCCCATTGATTAAAATATGCTAGCATTAGATAAGACCACGTGGTCAAAATCGTGGCGTGGGAATAGGCTCGCTGGCTATTACATGGGGCTCAAACATAACTGCCCAAATGTGGGTGTAAAGGCACATCCCTGCCTACGCCTTCGGGCAAAACAGGCATGATATTATGTACCATAATATAGGTATACTTACTAGTATCTACCTACAGTATCCTCAATATCTTTGGAAGTCACCAAAGCATCAAAGCAATGCACATAATCTTACTAAGCTTTAGTTAACGAAAGCATGTTCGATTCATCGGGTTTCCAATCTATTGTTAGGATCCCTTTTGTATGAAGGCACTGGCCTAGTACCTATTGACTGCAGCCACTATCAATCACAGTAGTAAACCTCAGTTTAATCCAATTGGAGCACTGTGTAACTCAAATCGAAGATTGAAAATGGTAATGGAACTAATTCATCACAATACATTCAGTCTGTACCTTTCCCATAGGTAACTGTGTTCTCAGTGTATTGTATTACGTAGTACTAACTGGGTTGTGGAGGTCAGGCAGCCGCTCCTTGTGAAATACTGGTATTCTACTGCATCTGGTAAGACTGGAAGCCGACCCCAACATAGTTGAGAAAGGCTAGGCAGATGATGATAACCATTCCCAGCGCTGGAATATGCCAGTTTCCTCACGACGTCTTATCTCAGACAACCAAGGGCGATACCACTGGGGCACTACTGCTCCCTCAGCTAATTGCACAATATTCATTAATGATTAATTAACATGCTTTAATTTTCAATTCCAGGATTATTCTGCCGAGATCCAGAAACCGGGCAACTGCATCCTGTGAACAGCACTTGGCCAGCGAGCTCATTCTGCGGCACATACCACTGCAAAATTAGAAGAAAAAATATAACAAGCACTGAGTATGCACCCATGCGACAAATCAATATCACGGAAATACAACGACTGGGGCAGAACGCTACAATAGTGGACATACACAAAGGAGAAGGCTTTGTTAAAAAAGAAAACGTCTTGAAAAATACCGCCACTACTCATAACAAAACTATACCTTATGCAATAGATAGTGATACTTTGAAAGAAATCCAAGGATTGAAGCTCATCGATGACATTAATGAGACAAATGCACCTGATAAGGATAGGTATTTATCAGAAAAAGAGATAAGAAGTTTAACAGAGATACTGCATACGGTAAGGAAAAGCGATCTAGATGCTATAGTCGAAATATATAATTTAGCCCAAGATATGTATAAAGAACTTGACCAAACAAGCACGGACTTAATATTGCAAGAAACATTGAGTACCGTAAAAACTTTGAACCAACAAACAGGTAAATCAAGGTTATTCAAAAATCTAACAAAACACAACATTGCTTCGTATTGGTATGAGCCTCTATCGAATACTAAAACAAGGGTAGACTTAGGGCCACCCGAAACCTTAAGAAACGATATAAGTCCTGAAATACCAGCGATGGTTATGAGTATCAAAGCACTTGCTGCTAATGTTGCCAATGTGACTTCAAATGCAACGACGAACATCTTACTATCACGATTACCACCTGTGTTGCCAACTGCAAAACCAGCAAATTCAAAGACGCAGGAAGAGCGTGAAAAGTTCTTTAATACTCCTCTTTCCCGGAACGATTTTGGAAAGCTACCGTATTACTATCCGATGTCATACTTTCAAAGAATGTCGTCTTATAAACATGAACAAAAAAAACGTTTATTTGATGATATAAGTATCCAAGTACACCCGCTGGCACCCGAACGGACAACAACGCCTGCACCGAGACCCTCATGGAAACCGAAACATGTACCAGCTATGTTGAGTTTGCCAGAATTTATGCCAGCACATACACAACCATGGGCACCGGAATACATATCAGCACGGATGCCAGAATCTATGCCAGAACATAAACAGGCACATATTTTGGCAAGGATACCAGCACGGATACTGGAACCCATACCAGAAAATACACAGGCACGAATACTGGCAAAGATACCAGCACCCATTCAAGAATATAAACAGACACGTATTCCAGCACGGATACCACCATGGATACTGGAATATATACCAGTAAGGTTACTGGAACCTCTACCAGAAAATACACAGGCACGTTTACCGTCAAAGAAACCAGCACGCAAGCCGACTCCCATACCAGAACATAAACAGGCACGTATTCCGGCAAGGATACCAGCACGAATACTGGAATACATACCATCAAGCATAATGAAATCTATGCCAGCACAGATACAGGGAGGGAATCCAGCGCGGATACCAGACCCTTTACCAGAACATAAACAGGCACGGATACCGGCAAGGATACCAGCACGAGTACTGGAATACATACCATCAAGAATAATTAAATCTATGCCAGCACAGACACAGGGAGGGAATCCAGCGCGAATACCGGACCATATAGCAGAACATACACAGGCTCATCTTCTGGCAAAGGTACCGGAACCTATACCACAAAATACACATGCACGTATACCAGGAAAGATACCAGAACTGATACCGGGACCCATACCAGTACGGATTTCGTCACGAGTAGCATCAATACCAATTCAGGTACCACTAGAGGCCACAACATCATTGCCAGCATCTATTTCTGCCCCAAAAAAAGCACACATATCTCTCAAAAATAAGCCCGTAAACACCGGCTCAAAATACCCAAAGGAATTCAGACCTTCAATTTTCTTACCGAATCCATTCATCGGTCTCCAACAACGCAAAAACTGGGTCTTAACGCAGACTTTATACGGTGGAAATAACTTCGGCCACTCGTTCCCGAACAAAAGAACGATCACAACAGATGACAATGACAATGGTGACAAGGGTAATGACATTCCGCCAATAAAGAGGCTCAAAGGGAAACAAGCCAACGCTGTGCTTATAAACCTAGATTTGGAGAATTCCAAAGATCTACAAATAGCAGCGTCTATGAAGACGGAAGACGTAGTAACAACGAAACACAAACAAAATGAAGAACACAGACCATTTGAGAGACGTAAACCGGCCTGGCAGACTGACCCGATACCCAAACACGTTTTAGATGAAGTTAGAGCTAACATACAACAAGAAAACCACAAAGCATACATCCGAACCGTTCCTTTCCGAAAAAGAGTAAAATTAGAAAGAGTAGGGAAGCTATTAAATATCGATGAGCTCATTAGGAGTAAAAGAGAAACTAATGTTACAAACACAACGACTGAAGAGGTGCTAGAACCTGAAATATTCGAAGTTTTTATTGAGAAAACAACGTAAGTAGACCTATCTGTTAAAGATAAATGTTATTCTGTAGTTGTTTTTGTTAATAAACTTAAAACAACACAGGCTTTTATTTTAATAGCTTAGTATTAGTAAAACCTAACACAAACAAAAATCTAACATAAATGATGTGCTTTTTTTGTCGTATTTAGTAAGTGATGACAAATCATTGTAGGTTAAAGTAATTTAACTTTTGTATACTACACGTGTCTGTGGAAAAGCAATTTCAAATACCACTTAGATATAGATCTGATCATTTTATCAACTTCTTGCCATTATTTAATTTAATTGCGGGTCGACACTGGATGTCTTCTTCTTCGATACTTTTTCATTAATGTTTTTGATTGATTCCGTGCTGCTAGATGAGGTGATAGTAGTCATCTCATGAGTCACACTCTTTCTAGCCATTTATCTCTTTTCACGCAGTCCACCAATCGTGTCTCTGGTCCCCCCCTACTTATGAAACCTTCTTAGATCTTGACTCAGCCCAAAATGATACATTTTCGGTATCGTTTATCAGTTTCTGTGATCTGCAAATAATAGGATATGTAGAACACGTTATCAAGTTAGTGCCATCGGTTGCCGAGCAATACCACATTCACACTGAGATTTTGAGGCATCTATGAATGTCCACCTGAACAGGTTGTCCTTGCTTCGGCCAACCTGTGTCAGGTGCAGTCTATTTAAAAGTTTCCAGGTTAGACACAGCAACTCGTGTCCAGATAGGAGATTTTCGACCAGTGGCACAAAGGAAAGCACTTTCTCTTAAGTCTTTCCTTAGAGCGTTCATATATGAAACTTTCCTAATGACAATCTATTCAAATTCACATTTTGATCCCACAAAGACTTATCTGATTAATTCTAAAACCACCAAAAATACCGTTCCCTCATTATTTACTTGTAGCCTTGTTCAAACCTTGCTTCAAAAAACTTGACAAATTAGGCAAAAACAGGGACAGGAATTCGTCCCTTGTTAAAACAACCCTTTCATGGTGGTGCATTTTATCAATGATCGGTTAAAACAAGGTTTTTTATTTTTTGTTTGTTTGTCACTCAGGACTAATGTGACTCCTCATAGATTTAAAATGAAGCGATAGCAAAAGAAATATCCCATGGATACTAGTGATTTACGAACATTTATTAGATTTCTCGAGCAAGGGTAAAAACCCCAGTAGCCGTTTAGTTGAAAATAAAAAAATAATAGATACTTAATTATTTGTAAAAACATTAGAATTAAAAAAAAAAAACTTTATTGAGTTTGAAAAACATGCCTATCACACACTCTGATATTCTGTGCCCACATTATTATTATCTACTAATCGCGTTTCAAGACACTCGTGTCTCGTTCGAATAATAGATTTTGTGACGACTAGGTTTTACGTTCACAATAGGGGATCGGACAGAAAAAAACTAATTAGTCCGTCAGATAGATTTCCAAAAAATATTGAACACATATATATTTTTTTTTACATAAACAAAAAATTAAGACGATACAGTGCTTCGAAAACTCGTGAACCCCTCGTAAACGTCACATGTCAGTACATTTTTTACCTACAAATGACGTCACAACACTCATGAATTCATGATCTTTGACGCGATTTATCTTCGTCAATCTGTATTAATTTGATAAAACAAAAAACACGTATCCAATATTTTTCGATAATCTAACTGACGGACTAATTAGAATCATTTTTTTTTACTCAGTCCAATCCCCTATTACAATACATAACTTTATACGTACCTACCTAATTTTCAGTTCAGTTTTGTAGCTATTAGAAGACAGTGTTCAATATAGGAAGTACTCCAAGTTTGTGCAATTTCGCACCAGTAAGGAAAAGGGTAACACAATACAGCTTCATTGTGTTTATAAAAAAATAATCCTACAATTAACTAAAACACAAAAGTTAGCTTTAATCAGCAGCGTTAACTAGACCGTTCAAAATGCATACAAATTTAGATTTAATATCAAAAATTCGCTTAATGTTTGGCAGAGCACACTGAAAACTGTTATGAGTCCGTTTTTCAAATTACATGAAACTCATTAAATTAAGTTTAAATTGAATTCTCTGCAATGTAGTAACTTTTTATTGTCACTTGCGGGAGAATTGGTGGTGTGCCAAATATTGGGTGGTTTGCCCTGTCTGTTGTGTCAGAATGGAACAGCTTTTATTGTAGTGTTTGGATTACTATAGCGTACAAAAAACATATAAAAAGTTCAAATAAAGTCGGGTTTTGGTAACTGTATATATCGGTAAGGTCTAAACGTCCTCTCAGATTTTAATGTGGGTGTCGCCATTATTTCGAAAATTGGTTCCAAAAGGTTTGCTGTACAATACTATAATTTATTGCTAACACAAACCGTGTCATTATTAGCCTGTCAGCAAGGAACCGGCGAAGCTGACTGCTCACTCAGCTAGTGCTGGACTTACATAAATTATCTGCACTTCCAGAAAAATGTATAGATACACCTATAAACTGGTCTATACTGGTTATAGTATTTTTATACACTAGCAAATTCTGTAACGATATCCGCTAAATGTTTCTTTCTTACATGATTTAAGACAAATTTCGAAAATGAACTGCGATCAGCCCTAAATTTTCTTTCTTAGCCCTTTGTGTCGAGGCTATGGTTTCTTTCGAACAACCCGCAGCCTGTGAATGTTACCTTGTCTAACGCTTCGGAGTCAGGAGTTGTTATATTTCGTGTCCTAATCTTACCTTGTCAATTATTTTCAGATGTGACAATGACTACTCGAAGCCCGGGTTCTTTCGTTTCGGGAACGTCACGGAACCATATCCAAAGTGCTGCCCGCAGAGAATACCAGTTCGATGAATGTGATTTTGTTAATTAAACCAATGTCATCAGTCTCTTGCGCTTATCCCAATATATTTGGGGTTGGCGTTTCATCTCTTCTTCTTCTATACTTCAGGATCAGTCGTCATGTATGATGGCCTACGATGGCTTCTTAAAGCAGTTTTAAACTTATTCTAGAGTGTGAAAGAGACGGCGATAGATGTCCTCTACAGCTCCGCCTCTTTCACACACTAGGGTGACTACTTTTTTAGTCATATTATCTTTCACTTAGTCCAACCATAGTGTCCTCAGTCTTTGCCTAGTTTTCTAAACGAAATCTTGTTTAAAAGGTGCGGTACTCAGAGATATTTAATCATTACTTAAGCCGTCACTTAAAAAAACTGTCAAAACCTTTACTAAGTGATGGCCTAAGTAATCATTAAAGCTCTCTGAGTGCGGCAGTAAGTTCTTAAAATAACTAAAGAAGTTGGTATGTTCTACAATCGTTATCAAGATGTTTAATATAGAAAGAAAAGCTCTAACTTAATATTAAATACTATTAAAAGTGTTATTAACTGCGACATTTAATAACAACACATTAATTTTAATAATACACGTAATAAGAGCGAATTATTTTGTAAATACTCATTTGCATAATTTAAAATAAATAATTTATTTAATTTTACCTGCTTTTCATTTGTTTTTTAACCTACATGTTTCGGATCCTCTAGTCTTCTTAAACTCTCTTTCTTTAACTCTTGAGTCCTCCTCTTAAACACTTATATCGAACTACGTTTAGTGTCGTAGGCTCTTGAACTTTTATCGATACTAGGTCAAATATACAAAGTTATCAAATTGTGTAAGAAAATCGGAAACTGTAGTTTTTCCTCATCATTCTCCTGTATCCATCTGTAGATTCTCCTGTCTAATTTAATACCTATGTCTATGGAAAAAACAATCCTAATTTTTTTAAAGAATCATGAGAAAGTGCACACCTTTATCAAAACACTAGCTTTTACCCGTGGTTTCGCTTGCGTAATGGCCGAAAATTATCATACAGGAACACTTTAAACATCGCCTATGATACTCAGGGATAATGTAACTTCTAGTTAGTGAAAGAATTTTCGGAATCGGTTCAGTACTTTCAGAGATTATCCTCTACATACAAACTAATTTTAATCAGTGGGAACTTCCACGTGTTTAAATTTTTATTTCCTGAATATTTTTTTTTTTTTTTTTTTAAAAAAAAAACGTTGCCCCACACTAGGAATTTCTCCTGTATCGTGGGTGCGTTTACAAACATTTAAACTCACATTCACAAATACCCAGACCCGAAACAACTATCTGTAGGTCATACAAATATTTGTTCCGTTCGGGAATCGAACCCGCGACACGCAGCGCAGCAGTCCAATCGCTCAGCCACTGCGCCAACCGTGTCGTCAAAAAAATAAACGGTCGACGACCTATCACGAAGTTTTTACTCTGTATTTAAAAGTGATAAGCTAATATAATATTGACACATAACTTTAAAAGCATGACTGACATTATTTTACTTTTAAAACAATCCAGTTATGCAATTATCTCTATCTTTAAATTGTAAATAGAAAACTTGAAAGACGTTTAAACTCGAGGCTTACATGGTAACTTTGAGAGCAAGGTTGGCGCTGAGTGTTACAGCCCCAACTTTCAAATAACCAGTCGTAGGTTCTAACACAAGCAGGCGCATTATTGATTTTCCAATATAGAAATCTTTAAATAGACTACGCGCCCAAGTTGGCCGCTGCCGATCCAATCTGGCTAGATGGGGTATAATCGACTCATCTCTGATTGAATGTGAGTGTGAAGCCCCAACACAGGACATGCCACACCTGAGATTGCCCATCCTGCCCAACGTTCACGGACTACGAAGCAAACGAAAGAGCTATCCAGGTTGCTACGTAGTGGTCAGACAAAATTTAAGTTGGCGACTCGAAAAAAGAAGAAGATTGATTTTCCTAGCCTGCTTTATCCTACTCCTCGGCAAATGACTACCTTGACTCCTTCCATTTCTTGGAAGCCCGCGCATGCTCCTTCCAGTTCTGATTGAATCTGTCTAGTTCACGTCAGTCTTAGGGCAGTCAGGCAGTCTTGTGTTATTTATTTCATCATCACTACAGACAGGCTATAAAACAGTTTGGGATCCACCTCCTCAGAAGTGAGAGAACGTGAAGAAACCTAGAAAAACTTCGAAGACATGAGACATCTACCAACGCGCACTGGCCTCACGTGGTCCACCATATCAGAAGGAGTACGGTGTTACCCCCACAGTGCAACACTAGACCAACGAGGCAGACAAAAAAGCCTCATTATTAACCATCAACCTGTGACCACCATTGCCAATTTTGTTCACAAGCGACCCATTTGCCATAATAAACCAAGTCACTTAACCTCCCCACTCATTCACAACACAATAATGATTAAACACACGACAAAGTACAACTTTTTGAACATAAATTATAAACTTTTTCGTTCAAAACGGTGTACAAAAAAAAAAGTTTTTTATTATCAACCAACCGACATGTGGGGGCGACCTGATTTATTTCGACGGTTTTTTGTCGATTAATTCAAAATAAGGAGTTATCTGGTATTCGTTAGCCGGTAATTGGAACATGGATTGACTAATGTATTTTTAACAAACCTTGTCTTTTGTTGTTTGACGTTTGTTTTTTTTTTCAAGTTTTGTTGGAATGTCCCTGGTTTTAGGTGTAGCTTGCTTTTGTTTTTGTTGGTTTGAATTTTCACAATTCAAGTTTTCTCTTTACAGAAATCAGCTACAACACGGATTTATGGTCGTGTGGTGGCAATCGCGACTGCTGAACAAGAGGCCCTGGATTCGATTCCAAAGTGTTATTGGGTTTTTCAACATACTTAGTTGTGCAAAAGCTAGGCAGATGATGACTTGTTCAGAAGTAATGCTTGTGAAATTTTACAGTGTCTTTATGCTGTCTAAGAAGCTGCTAAATACGATGGTGTAGGTTATTAGACGGTAGACCATGATCATCCTTCGAGCCTTCTAGAGTCGGCTTTCAATCTGACCGGATTTAGCTGAATACCAGTATCTTACATGGAAAGACTGCCTGTCTGACCTCCACAACCAGTTGCTGCGTGAACCTCTTGCTGAAGCTGTCTGTTTGATTGTTGGGCTTTAAGTCAGGTCTTTAGGTAAACCTAGCAAAATTAATCATTAAGGATAAAATACTACAATTTTATTAACTAAGTATGAAAACTGTACTCATTATGTAAACAGGTTAAGGTGTTATATATATATGTATACGTATAATTTGATGCAATGTTATGAATTTACAAAGAAAACAAGACTCTACCCAGTGACAGACCATAAAACGAAATCATATTATAGAAGTATTATACAGGGTGTAAATCAACCCATCACACAGCCGTCAACCAAGCATTCTGTACAACAAACTAAGTACCCCTACGCAAACATTTTTGCTGGGGAAACAATTTTTTTTTTGGGTCAAAAATCACATTTTACGGTAAAACTCAATGTAGCACTGTTAAAACATTGGGCTAGTGGTTGTTTTGAATAGTACACGGGTCATGGAGGTAATTTAAGTAAAGTTATAACCTGAAAAACTAGTATTTACAAAAACAGCTGTGAAAAATTTGAAACTTTGACCCCCAATATCTCCGTAACTAGGAGGTTCCCAGGTATGGTCTAGAACAAAAAAATTATCGCAGTGGTGGGGAGAACAAGTGCCCTTCGTTTGCGTTAAGGGTACTTTTACACCCTATATAGCAGAACATCCTCCATTACATACCAATTACATTGTTTCTAACCCTTTCAGCGGAAAACAACATAATATCTCAGGTACAGTCATAACCACCAATATGCATCACTTAACAAACAATAAGTAACCGCCACTCGGGACATATTCATCATCATCATCATCATTTCAGCCAAAAGACGTCCACTGCTGGACATAGACCTCCCCTAGGTGTCGCCATAATGACCAGTCCCGTGCGTCTCGCGTCCGGCGGGTCCCCGCAATTTTCACCAGGTCATCGGTCCACCTAGTGGTAGGCCTTAAAACGCAACGTCTTCCAGTTCGCGGTCGCCACTCCAGAACTTTTGGGCTCCATCGGCCATCCGTTCAACGAGCAATATGCCCTGCCCACTGCCACTTACTTAGGTAACCAAACACTAAATGGGTTGTGGAAGTCGTATCATCATCGGTAGTCATTCTATGTTCAAACTCGTGCTCAACTGCTTTCGGTAAGACTGGAAGCCGACCCTAACATAGTTGGGAAAAGGCTAGGCAGATGATCAGTTGACAAAATTCAGAATGTTCTTTCCAGTTCTCGCTGCATATCCGTTGTAACTTTAAGAACTGACGCAATTAAAATCTTCTTAATCATCAGCCTGATAATGATTCAACTCGATTCTCCAAAAACTCAATAACACTTTACCCGACCCGGTAGTTGAACCCAAGACCCCATGTTCAACAGACCACTCGACCAATGAAACAGTAACTGGCTACGAGTACGTATACGTATGGCGACTGTACAAGGAAACATTCCATACAAAGTAGTTTCAGTATTACGGAAGCGACTTTGTAACTCGAAGACAAATTATACGAGTATGACATAGTATTGCAAGTTAGTGACGTAGACAATATGTCACTGACTATGTAGTTAGTTATTTAAACTTTCAAGCAGAATAATTTGAAAGCTATCAGATTTGTCCCGTCGGGGCTGCGGGTCCCGTCGGGGCTGCGGGTTGTTTTCGTCGCGGCTGTGTGTTGTTCGCAATATCGAGATACCGCGGCCTCGATATAAAGGGCTAAGAAGGAACATGGGTGGTTTTTAGTCAGTAGAAGTCTGACACTCCCTCTCGCTCTTGGGCAGAGCGAAATTAGCAGCTTAACGTGCATTCCGAGGCACGGAGGAAATTCGCTATGTAACGGGTGGTCACCCATACACAGACCAACCTAGGCAAGCCCGATAAGCTAAAGATCAACCTGGCCACTAATAGCCCGCTTGCACTTTAACATCGATTTAGCCATCCTACACCATTAAAACTCGGTTTCCTTATCACGAGTTCTTTCCTGTTAGTAAAAGTTCCTAAGAGACTATCTAGCAAAATTACTGGATTGATAGTTTCCAAACTAAGATTTATACAAATTAACTAGTTTCTTCTCAGCCTTAGAACTACTGACTTAGTTTACTTGCAATGCACAGTGAACAGGTAGGATTTATTATTTTAACCTCCAGAAAAAAATACGCTTTCCACTCCATAGATATAATAATATTTTTTTTTTTAGAAACGGTGCCCCACACTAGGAATTTCTCCTGTATCGTGGGTGCGTTTACAAACATTTAAACTCACACACACAGACACCCCGACCCGAAACAACTATCTATAGGCCATACAAAATATTTGTTCCGTGCGGGGATCGAACCCGCGACACGCTACGCAGCAGTCCAATCGCTTGGCCACTGCGCCAACCGTGTCATCAAAATATGAAAATATTTCATTGCAATAATCGTTTACTTACAAATATAGCACTCTAACTAATGAAATACTAATTTGGCGCCTAAAAAAGAACCTTATAAAACCGTGAGAATCAGAAAAACTCAAAAAAAAAGTAAGAAAAAAAAAACAATAACACCACAGACAAACGTAGAGCAGTTAAAACTAACATAAAACGTTACTATTAACATAAAGTAATCATTGGGGTAACGGAGCATCGCCGTAATAACCCTGCCTTACATTTTGTTACAAAAAATCTCTCTTTAACTTTGTAGGGGTTCACTTAAAAAGGCATTTACACAGCGACGGTTTCGTGACTTATCGCCGACCGAGGAAAAGAGATAGAAGTATACAGAAAAGTTAGAGAGTGAACGAGAGAGCTATATGCGTCAGAAATATTTAAATTAAGTCTTCCCCTTAATGTCGGACATTATTTTTTTATCGGCGTGTCCAAATAAAGATATGTAGTCAACTAGATTTCTTTTTTTCCCTTTAGAAAATGTTAAGGAAAATGGGTGAAATGCGAGATGCCCCCATTTTCCTGATGGCGTCCTGAATTATAGTTGTTTTGTAGTAACTTGTGTATATAAGTGAATTGTTTTTTTCCTTAAATTGGGACGTTTGGGGGACGACAAGATATTTCGGTGCTTACCATCAAGGAAAATGGAATGAAATGCAAAATTTTCAAAATAAAACCGTAATTGCTGATGAATTTGGATAAAAACCGGTGAATTTAAAGTTGAGGTTTACGATATTGCGTTCTGTATAGACGAATTTAAAAGGATGAACGGTAAGACGTTTTGAGAGGGTCTTTAGAAATCATAGATGAATGAATGTGCAATTTTAATTGCCTCTTAAAAGTTTGAGTATTTTCATTTTCAAACATAATGTCCTCGGTAGGTGATTGAATTGAACTAATACATGCTAAGGACGTTGGAGCATACATTTCAATAAGGCACATCGATATGATAATAGTTTTAAATAACTAGCTTCCATCCCGTGAGGAATTTTGAACTTTTACAAACATCGGCGATACAAATATATGGTACTCGCCAATAGGTACCTACCCATATTTATGCTGTGCCAATACTGTCTGCCTTTTTTTGTAGGCTGGGAAATCATCAAATGGCTCCTCCCACTCGAGGCAGAGCCGTAGGAAGTGTCAGACTTCTACTGACTAAAAACCACCCATGTTCCTTCTTAGCCCTTAGTGTCAAGGTTTCTTTGGAACAAACCGCAGCCCCGACGGGAACCCGCAGCCCCGACGGGAATACTGTCTGGCTGGACTTTAAAAGAAACAGTGACCTCTAAGTTTGATTCATCTGTTTCCTCTTTGAGTAGTCAGGTACGAAACACCAACCCATCAAAATACCAGTATTTCACATGGAGCTACTGCCTATCTGACCTCCATTGACAAATTCCTTCTTGACAAAATGTAATAAACTAAGCTGACAATTATGTATTTATCCTTGACAATTCAAAACTTGACTAACTAATTGTAATCTGTTTTTTTTGTAATCTAAATACTATTTTTAAAATTATCGGCTGTACACCAACATTGAAACGATGGTTAACTTGTGTTTAAATTTATTATTTTGTTTTATTGTAATGCCCTACTGGGTAGGTTTTTGAGATACATAACATTACTGTAAGACCACACAAAAAAACATACAAATAAATACTTTGACTTTGACTAACTACCTTGTAACGACTGTCAAAAGTCTACAAGTAACAGCCGGGTAAAACAGCATCATGATCACCCATCAACACCTAGGCAAGCGCAGCTTAACCTGAAAACTGATCTGAGCGGCTGTATTTATCTAGCCACAAGCTTCTCAACACTAAAACCAACATGTTAGCCTAATTTCATTTTGCCACGGAACCTTAAATGCTTAGTTAAGGAATCGTTCGTTATCTTCAAACGGACTGGGGTGGGTTATAAAACGGAATTAAGTTATACTCTCAGTTTACAGTTTATCTTTATGTGGTTGCTGTTAAAGTAATGCATTATGCAAACGATAGAAGTCTTTGTTGTACCGCGCCGTGATAGAAAAGAGATTTGATGTAAGGATATTTTTTATTATGATCAATTTAAAAGGGATTCCAATTAGGTTCTTGTTGGAGATTTTATTTTAAATTTAAATAAGATATGAGTGCATAAGAGCAAGTCTGAAAGTGGCGGCAGTGACTGAAAAGTTTTGCAGTAATCGGTGGTCGTGGTATGGGCACGTGATACAAAGGAATGATGATGATGTGTGTGTGTGTGTGTGGAAGGGATGTGTGTGTGTGTCGTGAGGAAAGTTTTTAGTATAAATGTGGATCAGTATGAGAGATGAGGAAGACTAAAGAAACAATAGATGGACTGTGTAAATATTAAGGATGATATGGCAAGAAAAGTAATCTCATCAGACACCTCCTGGTGTCTGATGAGATTACGAAGAAGAGAATGATAATGATATAGATTTTATTTTAAAGTTTCCTTCAGATGTTATACAAAGTCTTTTCAGGATTGTGTAAATGGTTAATAGCTAAGACTGTATACAGGATGTAAATCAACCCATCACACAGCCGTCAAACAAGCATTCTGTACATCAAACTAAGTACCCCTACGCAAAAAATTTAGCTGGGAAACGACTTTTTTTTGGGTCAAAAATCACTTTTTACGATAAAACTCAACGTAGCACTGTTAAAACATTGTGCTAGTGTATGCTTTGAATAGTAAACAAGTCATGGAGGTATTCGTAATTTAAGTAAAGTTATAACCTGAAAAACTAGTATTTACAAAAACAGCTGTGAATAATTTGGATCTTTGACCCCCCTATCACCGTACCATATCTCCGTAACTAGGAGATTCCCAGGTACAGTCTAGAACAAAAAAATGATCGCAGTCGTAGGGAGAACAAGTGCTCTTTATTTGCGTTAAGGGTACTTTTACACCCTATAAAATATAGTGAATTATATACATATTGATCCATTTCTGTCGACGTAGCAATATGAATATTAGCACCGATTAGGTCGGCACACGATCGGAAGACGGATAAGGCTTTAAAAAAATGGGACCTCATATCAATAACAGTGTGTTCCAAACGCGACCACTGAGCATTATGTCCTGGTTTCGTTTCCGGGAACTGGCAAATAGTTATTGGTTGTTTTTATCAAATCTCCCAGTAGCAGCCACGGAGTCTGGTTTTGAGCCCGATTAATGGAAATAGGCTCGCCCCCCTATTACATGGGACCTCAACATAAGTGGCGAAATATCGACCCAACTATTCGAGTATTACAGACGTTATGTTATATTGTTGTTCATCATCATCTTCCTGCCCTTGTCACTTTTTTATTTGGGGTCGGTGCAGCACGTTTTCTTTTTCAATTCTCCTTTGTCAGTCGTCATGGGATCACATCCTTTCTCTTTCATATCATTCCTCACACAATACATCCATCTTTTCTTCGGCCTTTCTCTCTATCCATAAAACAAAATACTTTTAATTGGAACAAGCCCGCCACACTATTCCCAAACCACTGTAACTCTTGTAAACCAGAATCAACAGTGGCGACCACAAGAAAAGCGCAGGGACAATGAAGCCCGACAAAGTCCCAGAGAAACGATTTAACTGTCTTGGATCCCGCAACGAAATGAATCAGAAAAGAATAACGGAGGAGTAGGAGAAACATAATTTCCACTTCCCTCCATATCAACAGGAGGCAGAACAGAATAAGGCCAATAGGCACACAGGGACGTATACAACTGGGATAAGCCCAGTTGCCTAGCACCACGGATATTATTGTCATTAATATGGCTGGGTCCTAAGTTGTGAGCTGTTATACTTGATTTATAAAAACAATTAAAACTATCACTGCACACGCATTCTCATGAATGTATACATGTATTGACATGTTCTAGTTTGATTTAAAACAGAACCCTGTTTTACTCGCCTACCCAACCCGTTACAGAGTAGCTAATCTATATAACTATCGCTAACAAAAAACAGCGTCCCCTCGCGGACCCTCTAAGGAATCCATGGGATTAGGAGGCATAACATGGGGTTTAGGCGCGTATTTGTTTAAGTACACGATAAGACGTTCTACCTGAGAGGATTAGAGCCGGTTCTTTGTTTTTAGAGGGAACGAGATGTTGGGGTGACTTTCGTATGAACAGTTTGGTGTTTTGAAGATTTGTTTTTTTTGCAATTTATTTGTCACTAAGATTGTGGAGTTTTAAACAGTTTTTTTTCTGTTAGATTTACTCGTCGCGTAGAAATAATTGAAGTGATATTGAATAACAAAAATTTAAATTAAGTTAAGTGTTATATAAACTGGCTGAAAGTTAAGCTAGTTAGGTATACTTTCGTATCTTTTATACCTATACCTTCGTTTTATCGGCAAGAAAAAGAAACCAATATTTGAACTTTTATATACCTCCACTGCCTCAAAATACCCCACCCCAGCCAAGCTGTAGTTTCCAAGCCGCAGCCGATGTTCGAAAGTCAGCTGCAGCTTGAATTCGAAGCAACAGTTGAGCTCAGTTCGAGCTGTTAGGCCATAAACGACACTACGTTTACAAGCTGAGAGCAAACACTTTGCTGTGGTCTTGTTGGGGAAGGCAACAGGTGATGTCAATAGGAATCTACTTCTGGAGTTTTGAACCTTCCTAATTACTTAAAAGAATATTATCTGTAGAATAGCCATGGTACCATTATCACTACATATAATAAAACAGAGTACTCCACCGCGTCTGTCTGTCTGTATGTCTGGTCACGATAAACTCAAAAATTACTGCACCGATTTTTTATTTTTTAATAAAAGTACCTTAGATAAAATAATTATTTGTATAAATTCTTTTGTGCTTGAATTAATTGATTTGGGTGAGACATGCGACTACAGAGATACCATCATTATTTTAAGTATTTGAAAGAAACTATATTTCAGAATAGGCAATGTTTTAAACTTACTAATTTAAATAACTAATTTAACTATGACTTCTGACTTTGCGTGACCTCAATCGACCTTTTTGCCCGTCTGATATACAACTGACCTGAATTTTAGACAACAGTACTACGTTCCACTAGTTTCTACTTCGGCCCATATTTTTCCAGTATTACACAGGCGAGTTGTAATCAAAAACTCGTTGGTCATCAGTGTTGAGCACAGTCCGGTTTCATTTCGCACATCAACATGAAAAAGTAAACGAACGGGCTTTAAATAGTCCTTATTTTTCACTGTATGCGAAAATATGGAGGCTGAAGAGAATTACTATGTGGAAATTACGAGTTTAATACCGGTATTGTTAGTCGTGGAATGAACTTAAATCTGACTTGACACGCTTACATTCCGCCCCATTAGATATATTGATAGCTACAGTCTGTTTATAAATTGACATAAACGCCCTTAGCACTTTTCAATAAAGAATGACATAGTACATAATTATCTTTAACATTGATAACAGTGACATATTTTAATAAGACATATTTATTTAGCAATGATTAATGCAGAATACAACTATCATATAATGGGTTTAACAAGAATGTAGGAAGCAATGTAGATATTTATACGGAGGACCCTTTTCTATGATCCGCCGACAGGGATGTTTACTGACTAAAGAAAATATGATTCTAATTAGTCCGTCTGTTAGATTATCGAAAAATATTGGATACGTATTTTTTGTTTTATCAAATTATTAAAAATTGACGAAGATAAAACGCATCAAAGATTTGCGTGGGGGGTTGTGACGTCACTCACCGGTAAAAAATGTCATCTAAATGTCTTAGAATATGACGTCACACGAGTTTTCAAAGTATCGTCTCCATTGTTTGTTTACGTGAAAAAAGAAAAAATACGTGTCCAATATTTTTTGGTAATGTAGAGCTGACGGACTAATTAGGTTTTTTTGTTAACTACCCTATTGTGGCAATGTGATGTCTCTCTGTTGTCATGACAACGACAGTCAACAAAAATTCTTAAACGGACTTGAGCCCGCACTATAAATATGTGTGTATTCTTTATTTTCAGAGGTAGAACAATAATATAATAGCTACAGGTTACAGCATCGCAGAAACTGATTGGTATTAACTTTGCAACGAAAATGAGCTTTTGCAGAACGAACATTAATCACTGTGCTACGCCTGCAAGACGTGCGAACTGCGAGGGCAATATTACAAACGGTTAGGTCTGAGTTTTTGCTTTGCCGTGACTTAGTAATACCTAAGGTTATACACATTAGAAAACTAGCTGTTGCCAGCGCTACAACTCGAAAATTATCCTACGGGAAGATAAAATCGGGATAAAAACTATCCTATGTGTTAATCCAGGTTATAAACTATCTGTGTTCCAAATTTTATCCAAATGCGTTGAGTAGTTTTTGCATGAAAGAGTAACAAACATACATCATAATATTAGTGGGATACATGGGGCAACGGACATTCTCTGCGGCCCTGTTCAAAATCTTTGTCGAAATAGATTTTAAAAGCAATCGCATTTGAAATGCTTCTAAACAAGACCCTCTTCATCATCATCTGCCTAGCTTTGTCCTAACACGTCTAGGTCGGTTTCCAGTCTAACCGGGTGCAGCTGAATACCAGTAGAGGAAAGATTTGTTTGTTTGTAACGAATAGGCTCCGAAACTACTGGACCGATTTCAAAAATTCTTTCATCGTTGGGAAGCTAAACTATCCCCGGGTGACATAGGCAATCTTTTATCCCTGTATTCCCACGGGAACTACGCGTGTGAAACCGCGTGACGTCGGCTAGTATTTTATATGGAGCGACTGCCTATCTGACCTCCACAACCCAGTTAGTACTAGGTAATGCTACCTTTCATACCACTGACTGACTGTAACAACTGTCAAAGATCTACATGTGACAGACGGGACCAACGGTTTAAACTGCATTCTGAGGCACTGCGGGTGGTTTGCAAGAGGTACCGCAGCCTCGACATAAAGGGCTAAGAAGGAACATGGGTGGTTTTTGGTCAGTAGAAACCTGACACTCCTTTTCGCTCTGCCCAAAAGCGGGAGGGGTTATTTAATGAAAAAAGGCACGGAGGACACTTGGCGAGTAATGGGTGGTCAACCATCCACGGACCAACTGCTGATGGCAGTTACTATTAAGCCACGAGCTCCTCTAAATTCATCAATAAACTACCAGTCAACAAAAATAGAACAGTTAAATCCAAAGCCCACCACATTTATTTCCATGCTGTGTTAATACTAAACCGTAGGGACCAAACTTTGACATCTTGTGGTCTCCCAACATGAAGAGTACACTGTGAAGGGTTCAAACTAATCTAGGGCAAGCCACAAACATGGTCAGTACAGCCAGAGTTGATGTCAGTTTGTATTCTAACCCAATAGACCAAAAGGAACACACCCTTTCAACTAATTATACGCAATATCTTTGATTGGTTCAATATCAACCTCTGGAGTCATGTGTAGACTTTGAAACCGTGTGGTAAGACAGGGCAGAAGTTTAATATTCTTAACAACATTGTGACCTAATTTTGTTCCAATTTACTTTGTCATCGTCATCACGTCCATTGTCAATTAGCTATTTGACTACCTACTGTTAAAAAAATCACGAAAATGTTATGTTATTTCAAAGAACTAACAGTAATAACACGATGTGTGAAAAAAGTAATAAAATCGATAAAAAATTGCTTTGTTTTAACTGATTTTAAATTAAGTGTTAGACAAAGACAGCGCTATAGAAACGTGACGTCATATTTCATACCGCCATAGTTACGTAGTACAAATGGCCGTTTCGCGCGACAAGGATAGAAGGTGCCCCCACCAAAAACTTCTAAAGCGTGTAGCTACTCCATTTTTTAATCGATTTTATTACTTTTTTTACACATTTACTTTTGTTAGTTCTTTGAAAGAATATAACATTTTCGTGATTTTTAGCAGTTATAGTCAAAATTAAATAGCCAATTATCATCACATTGGCCAGTCCCATACGTCTCTCAAGTCTCATTCAGTGGATTCCCGCAATCTTCCATCAATTGACCTTCGATGATAATGACGATTTATAATATGACTGTTGTTACAGTAAGATAGTTATAGCCGCGTACCTAGGATATCTCTAGGGACACGGCTATTTCACGATTGTAACCAATTTACGGTGACATAATTACTGATTTCACGATGTAAGCGCAGTACACATAAGCATAATCAGCCTATAATGTTCCCACAGCTGGGATACAAGCCTTCTCTTTATGACAGAGACTGGGTAAATGAGAAACTTCACCACGAAAGCGCAGTCTGTTAAGCGCAGAATAATTACTATAAATTGTGTGGAATTTCACCACATCTTCGTGCGCAATTTCACCACATCTTCGTGCGCCTAGCCTTCTGCGTATAGTATCTGCTATGTGAAACGAAGGTCTAAAGGTCATTCAAGTGTTCATTTTGTACATACAATTACAGTATTGCTATTAGAAGCCTTTCAACTACAATTCGTTAATTAATGAGAGTAGAGTACTCATGAATTGTCATAGTTGATAGTTTAAACTTCATTGAAATTGATGAAGTAACTTTGTGGCAGACATGTGACCTTATTGTCTAGAGAAGGTGACATTCTGTCAGTGATCGAAAATGTTTGAGATTAACATAGACTACTAAAGTATTCGGGGCCTTGTCCACGGCCGGCAAAGAGAGGTCTTCTTTGCCGACCGGGGTCAGGCGGGTTTGGAAGTCAATAGCATTCTTCTGCGAGGACGTCATCTAGCAGAAAGTGACGTGGGCAAGGCCCCGTGACGCGTCGAGGTTGGGGGCGAGCCTTTTTTTTTTTGGGGGGGTGGGATGTCATCAAATAACCTCTCCCACTCTTGGGCAGAGCGAAAGGGAGTGTCAGACTTCTACTGAATAAAAACCACCCATGTTCCTTCTTGCACCCTTGCACTGAGGCCGCGGTATCTCTTTCGAACAACCCGCAGCCCCGACGGGGTTGGGGGTGAGCCTAACATACACATTAAGACTCCGTGGCTGCAACTAAAAAAATATCTGGGAGACGAACCCAGGGCCCACCACCAAACACACGATCCATTAACGTAGATCAAAACTAAACGTCACACATGACATGACAATAAAAGATGAAACGAATGTCAATGTCAAAAATGAATATACGAGATCTTTCATACTCTCTCACACACTTTTTCACCATCGTTACAAGATGCAGTCAGTTGCTTTCTATTTAATAAAACCATTTATATAAAAACTAAAGATACGGTCGTCCGAACATTTGCTCGACGCGTTCGCCATACAGAGAATCGGTGTAGTCTGCGCGGCGTGGTATTTTCGAGGTATAAAGAACATAAAGCTTTTAATAAAATTTACGACCGCACCCGAAGAGGGCCGATCGTGGACTAGTTCACTTCGGCTTAGGAAAGACCGTTTTGGGACCACGTTCGAGGCGTCATTTTAACATGCCGTCCGCCCAGTCCTTACGCAGTAATATATAAGTCAATGAATAAAACCCTTCAAAATCTCTCACAACATAATCATCTATAAAAACACTCCCACATACTCAAAACACAATGAAAAACTGTTTTAATATCCGAGCACTCGTACGGACATATTACCAAACCACTAGTGTTGTACCTCGGGGTACTAATCATAGAGTTACTATCGATCTATGTGTTAAACAACACTGTGGTTTCAACAATAGTTTAATTTCCGGACGTAAATCATCTTGGTATTGCCTTGATTGTGTGCCGGGAGATGGATCTCAAGTTATTAAATGTATTCTGTTAACTAAAGCTGGTTTTAGCATTGTTCTATTTACGACAACAAAGTTTGCATAGCATGTTTTATTATCATATTATTATGCCCAGTCTTTGACCAATAAAATAGTCATCCGATGCAGGAGCTTTATTGTGCACAAAAATCAAAATCAAAAGTCATTTATTCAAACTAGGCTGATAATCAGCACTTTTCGAACGTCAAAATTTACTTTACAAGAGACAGTTCTCCAAAACGCCCACCCTTCGATACTTCCTAGTGTTTTAGCTGGAAAGTAAAAGTGGTGGAACAAACTCCCCTGCAACACATCTATCAGTTAGTAGGGTTAAAAGAACCAGACTCGATACAATAGTAAGGTGTACTTTACTCTCATAGACCGATGGGACGGCTATCCGTCACCGGAGACCGGACCGGCGAGAAATCAGGCGAAGAACCATACTTAGCGTACTTTCCAGGGCACGGAGGAAACTCTGTATGTATAGGGTAATCAGCTAGCCTTAGACCAATCTAAGCAGGCACGGCTTAACATAAAGCACACCTCGGGCACGCACACCATACAACGCTCGCAAAATAATTGCCTATTACTACTACGTAATCAAATAACGTGTGTGCACACTGTGCACGTGCAAATGTGTGCGTAAACTCTAGTAGGGTTGTCGTAGCGTACAAAATGGCGCGGAAAGTGCAACGGTTTGCGTCGCGAAAACCGAATGAGTTCTTACGATTGCGAGCGCCCTTGCTAAAGAGTCGGCGACGAATACCTCGAAGTGCGGGGTGAGGTGCGGTATTTAATATGAGTGCGGGGAAGGGAGTGTCCCTTCTGTACGTAGTACTATTATGTATTCTGTGCCTAAAGGTTGACCCGGGCGACTGTAATTTAGCCCTGAGGTCAGAAAGGTTACCAAGGTTAAATTAATAGTGCAATAAAACATACCACTACTCAGTAATTCAGCATAATTTGTAACAACATGACTATGTTTCTTGTTAAAGTCGCCACTATTCTAAATTACACACTATTAACTACCACAGAAGTCAATTAAGGGTTACCTAATAGTAGGCACTTGTCTCGGCCTAGACGTTTATTACTCCCGAAGACGTACCCGAGATGTTTAACTCTTGGATAAGATGAAGTAGGGATCTTTGGCTATAAAAACGGCTAATAAACTTCTTTTGACATTGAATTTTTATGTCTGAGTCATCGAAGTGAAGGAAAGGGTCTCTTAAATTTGGCAATTCATTCATTCGTGGCATTGTTCCACCCTGGTCTGCACGAGTCTCAACCATGCCTTACTAGTATTCCAACAAACGCAAGCCACCTAAGTAATTAATTTACAAAATGCTTAGGGTGGTCACCCATGGATCACCAATTCACCATGGGTGAATCATCAAATAACCCCTCCCGCGCTTGGGTAGAGCGAAAGGGAATATCAGACTTCTACTGACTAAAAACCACCCATGTTTCTTCTTAGCCCTTCATGTCGAGGCCGCGGTATCTCTTGCGAACAACCCGCAGTTGGGGTTTACACCTTGTATATTATAGTGGAGGCTGTTCCCAGGTCGAGGATTTGTGGTAGAATTGAAACCTCATTAACTTTCACAATCAATTAACATTTATTGCAAAGTAGCACACAGAACACGTCGTTACAGTTGTGTCAATTTTCCTCCGAGCCTTTGAAAGCACGTTAAGCTGTTAGACCCGGCTGTAACTTGTATATTTTTGACAGTAGTTACAGGTAGTCAGAGACACGATAGTCTGCTATCAGTCATAGGCAGTGGTCCGATCGCCGACGATGAACGAGAAACGAGTAGAACTAGAAACTATAAACGAGTTAGCGATCAGCGGGAAGCAAGTGTGTAGTTTCGATAGTTTTGTCACCGGGCTATAAGCGAGTGTGCAAACGAGACGAGCAATTACTCGCGCCACTCGTCTGAACTCACTGTACTGCTTTCTAGAAAATCGTCTTTTTTCCCTCTCATTATCTTCCGTTTTTTCAGAGTTGCCACTGCCACTACACAAAAACTATCGTTAAATACATTGTATCATCGTCGTCGTCTGAGCTAGACAACAATGAGAGTAGCAATGATTTGTTGGTATCCATACGTCTACTTTCAATGCCGCACTGTAAAGAAATGATCAAGCGAGCGAGCATCGCTGAACGAGTATCGCTGAGCGAGTTTAACAAGTTTAAGTGAGCGACAAAACTAGTAAAGCGAGTCGTCGCCGGCAGTGTGAACAGTCAGAGGGCAACTTTTAATATATGCATCTCTTTCGTTTACACGGAATGTACATCTATTGTGTGTTTCTTAAGAGAGAAAATCGCCGATAGTTAGTCGTTTTCTCGCCGGCGGCGGTCGGACCACTGCCTTACCAAGGGGTAACGTAGTACCCAGTACTAACTGAGTTGTGGAGGTCAGATGGAGATGGAGGCAGCTCCAACCAACATAATTTAATACAATATTTTTTCATTTGATCTAGAAAATTGCAAGTAATATTTTACTCTTAATCTATTAATTTTACCTTGATAAATATTATAAAACCAAAGCAAAACCGATCCAATTTCGGCTACCATAAATTATTTAAAAAAAATATACTGCAACACATTTTTATTTATGCGTTCCCAACTCCCGTCCTATTGAACAAGAATTAAAGGGAAAGTTAATGAAATTCCGAGTTAGGAGTAGCCATAATCGACGCCATTAGGGTTTGTTACCAATCTATTGTGTATGGACAATAAGTGAGCTGTTTAATTTATGGCAACCTTTTGTTATGGCGGGTGAAAAATAAGTTAGCGTATAGGTAGATGTTTTGGTATTGACGGGTAATTATTTTTGGAGGTAACAATTCTTTTGTTAGACGATTCATAACTTTTTTAGTGGTATTGCGTTGTAATTTTAAAATGCAATACCACTATTGCTGGTATAAAAAAATCACTGTTCTGTTCTACCTATTTTTGCATACTTACTATTAGCTATTGTACGAGTATATTAGTTAGAATGGCAAATAAGTCAGATGGGCAGTCGCTCTATGTAAAATACTGGTTTTTCTCTGCATTCAGTTATACTGGAAGCCGACCCCAACATGGTTGAGATAACGCGAGTCAGATGATGATAAGTCAAAGGATTAAAACTTATTTTGTAATTTTCTTGTGGTGATTTAAAATATAAGAATAAGCTTGCGTCCTACATACTTGATTCAAATGCGTGAAACTCAAGGTTATATTTGTTTTCTTCTGTCTTGGTTTCGCTTTCAATACAGTATTTTTTTTAGGCCCAATACTTCACCAGATACACGGCGACGTGGGTGGCAGTACAGAGGTCACTTTGACATTCTCAAAGGACAATTAGAGACGGTCGTGACACGTAAAGTCCATTTCACGAAAGAAGTCCCGCGGACAATTGTGGAACTAAATTTAACAGATCGGCCATGTTGTCGTTTGTCGATGTTATCAAGGTGCGTTTGTAGTGGTAGATATTTTGTGATTTTATTATTGGACTAGCTGTGCCCGCGACTTCGTTCGCGTGCTTGTCGGAAACTAAAATGCGTCGCTTAGATAAAAGTACATTTAATCATTGCCCTGCGTTAACTTACTGACGCTGTAGAAAATAAGAAGAGAGTAATGCAAAGTACTGACTATGTCTCATACTAAAGTTTAGATGAATGGGTGTTTGTTAATCAACCACGACAGAACGGCCGAACGGATCTTGAAGAAATTTGAAACAGGTACATTATAGTCGACAGGCAGACAGATTGTCGTTGGCGTTCGTGTACCACGCGCGCCTCAAAGATATGTCAGCAACAATTAAGGGGCCCCAAAGGGACGTCTGCCGGGGCTGAGGGTTGTCCGCAAGAGATACCATGGCCCCGAAACACAAAGGGCTAAGAAGGAACGTGGGTGGTTTTTAGTCAGTAGAAGTCTGACACTTTCTTCCGCTCCGCCCAGAGCGGGATGAGTCATTTGATAATTTACGAACCACAAAAAAAAGGGGGGATTAGAGGGTGTTTCGAGAGGGTACCTGTACCGAATCTGGGGCATCGAATCTGAAATGGCCGCCACCTCCTTCTGCGAAGCAGTAATGCTAGCGAAAGAGGTGGCGGAACGTGAGAGGGAGACAACCTCTCGTCCCAGCCGCCGCGGGAGACGCTCCGGGCATCGGGGGCCACGTGATGGCTTTCGGCCACCGTAGGCGCGGGCCTGTGAACGGTGAGTAACGGGCTAGTTAATTGTTCGTCCGTCCTATGACGATGGAGGCGCGTTCGTGTTCCACGCGCGTCTCAAAGAGATGTCAGCAACATTGAAGGGGCCCCCAAGGACCGACGCCCGTTGGGGCTGCGGGCTGTTCGAAAGAGATACCGCGGCCTCGACACATAGGGCTAACAACACACCACATCTATATGACGACATGGTTGGCGCAATGGCTGGACGATTAACAGTAGCACTGCGTGTCGCAGGTTCGATTCCCACACGGTACAAAAAAAAATGTCTTGGGTTTTATCTAATTTTAATTCAGTTTAAAAAAAAACAGTATTTTAATACTGTGTAATTTTTAAATTTTTATTTGTTGACTATTCACGAAACATAATGTGTGTTTACTATCACCGCGGTTCAGAAAATGACATCAAATGAATAACGCCATCTGTCGAAGACGAAGATAAACTGCTAAAAAAGAGCGATCAAACACTATAAGGTTTAGGCTATGTAGATTTTGAAAGCAGCGTCATTTAGACTTATATCTACGTACCTTTTGCTATCATAACTTTTTTAAAGTTATCTTGTGAAGGCATTTAGTAATAAGTACCATATTCGTTCAATAGATGTCGTTGCTTGTCTCATTCTTGACCATAACGATAAGTTCTTCTTGAAAACTATAAATTCATATATCTTTTGATAGAGAGCACCGAATACGATGAAACAAAGACTAAGTAATAGCCCAAGTTACGCACAATATTTATGTATAAAAGTTACCTACATTTGTTTCGTAAATTTGACGTGATGCTTAGTCATCGAAACAGACAAACAGACAAACAGACAAAAATTCCAAAAATGCTGGAAATGTGTTCTGTTGGTTATACTTTAATACCCTGACAATTTTTTTTTTAAATATTTTCGATGTACAAAAACGATTTCTCTACAGATTTATTATATGTATAGAAGATATAGATAGAAGATATAGATTAGTACGTTATAAGGTTTATTTACGATGCGCGACATACAGCGCTGCGTCTGCGGGACTTCTTTCGTGAAATGGACTTTACCGGTTTTTCACACGACCCAATATATTTTCAATTACCTATGTACTAGCTTCTTTATCGTATGGTTAGTCCTTTACCTGATGTCTAGTTTTTCATGTCGCCCATGGGCTTTTTTTATCTGACTTCTCTTTGAGGTACGCGTGGAACACGAACGCGCCGTCGACATGACCTGTCGTCGTCATAAGACGGACGGGCGGCGAGCTAGCCCATTACTCACCGTCCACAGGCCCGCGTCTACGGTGGCCGGAAGCCGTCACATGGCCCCCGACGCCCGGAGCGTCTCCCGCAGCGGCTGGGACAAGAGGTTTTCTCCCTCTCACGTTCAGCCACCTCCTTCGCTAGCATCAGTGCTTCGCAGAAGGAGGCGACTGCGTCCCATTCCATCTCGCCCCGGACCGTGGCTTGCACCAGGCCCGGACGCGAGAGGTCGCTGCCGATCGCCACTACGAGGCCGCCCATGGGCCTACCTTAGTTTACCATCAACAAGAAATATCTCTCAGACATGGTGGTTGCCTCACGATGATTTCCTTTGCCGAAGCAACTGATAATAATTATACGTTACGGGCATGAATCCGAAACTTTACAGTCCAATGGTCACACACACCTTTAGGCGTTCACTGATGTTGGCAGTGATAGCTTTGTGGTGACAAAGAGAGGTTCAAACGGAACCCTTTAATCCAAAATTGGCAACCATGCCCAAGCAATAAGGCTGCTTAAATGTACCAAGAAAGAGTTCAACATTCTCTGAAGAACGTGTAATGAATACATTCATGCTTATACATAACAGGACCTCACATCAATGCCCACCGGTCCCTTTCCAGAATATTTTTTAATCAAATACATAAGCATCATAAAAATAAATAAAGTATTTACCCAAGGAGAGGACGGCCCGGAATCTAGTTATATTTATGGAAGGTCACATAGGGTATGTAATAAAGAAGGGTTATCGAAAATCGATGGCATTTCATTTTATATATTGTTAATATTGAGTTTATTTATATTATGAGAAAAATACTGTATTTATGGAGCAATTTTTTATGAGTTATGTATGAAATAGGCTTTATTGATTGTGTTGGGATGTACCGGGTTGGAGATCTTGCCACACATTTTTAAGGTCGGTTAAAGTCAAATCATTTAATTAAGCAAAGACTGGCTACTGACTCACCTAGCTTAGTAACTATGCGTATACGTCCCTGTGTGCCTATTGGCCTTGTTTGTTCTACCTCCTGCTGATATAGAGGGAAGTTCAAATTATGCTTCCGCCTCTATTCTTTTCTGATTAATTTCGTTGTGGGATCCAAGACAGTAAACAATAACTGTTTTTCTGGCGCTTCATCGAGCTTCATTGTCTCTGTGCCTTTCTGGTGGTCGCCACGTTTAGTCTCTTCTACTCCCTACTAGTGTCACGGGTTTACTGGTTCCCTATTTAGAATCGTCATTTTTGTTAGCTATTTTGATTGAAGACTGATTTCTAAAATACTAAGGCCCCTTGCATACAGCGACGTTTTTGTAGCGATATGCTGTCGTGTGTTTACATCGATACAGTCGCGATTCGGTCGTTAGCTGTTTGCCCTCGCCCACAAAACTAACGCGCGTAATTAGCGATGCTGTCGCTCGTTTACGAGACGCGCTACAAAAACATTTTAGTTTAGATCCATCATCATCATCATCATTTCAGCCAAAAGACGACCACTACTGGACATAGGCCTCCCCCAGGTGTCGCCACATTGACCAGTCCCGTGTGTCTCGTATCCAGCGGATCCTCGCAACCTTCACCAGGTCATCGGTCCACCTAGTGGAAGGCCTTCCAACGCAACGTCTTCCGGTTCGCGGTCGCCACTCCAGAACTTTCCGGCCCCATCGGCCATCCGTTCCGTGTGCCCTGCCCACTGCCACTTAACTTTGGCAATTCTTCGGGCTATGTCGGTTAGATTCATACCTTCCTCTTAAATCACCACTGATCTCAACCACACAAACAAGCCACTCTTAAGAAAGTTCAACCACAGATCTCCCAAACGCACTTAAAAACATTAAATTCTAACTCGTAGACAGGAAATGTATCCCATCGTTTCTGGCAGGCAGGTGACACAATGCGTAGAACAAACGGTGAGAGCAAACACAGCCTTGTTTGCACAAGGATTGTGACACGATGCTGTAGTCGGGGTGATATGGTTAAGACGGGCTAAGAGGCTCAGGAATTTGTTGAAAAGGAATGGAGGAGATTTGAAGTTTCGATTTGGGTTTGCTGTATCTAAGGACCGATCATTCTGAACGTTTTGCATATACGTGGTCAGGTGTACAGAACAGGGAAAAATTAATAAAAAAAGGACTATTCTCAGGGAAAACAATAATAATGTTCTTAATTATGATAATAGATGTGAGCACGTCTCTTTCGAGTTATGATGGAATTATTTATTATTATAGAAACTTTAGCAGAATTTTTATAATAATTTCAAGTGGACAAAGGTCACGGGGCTCAGCTAGTAGACAATCACTACATAGTATAAAACAAAGTCGCCGTCGCTGTCTGTCAGTCCCTATGTATGCTTAAATCTTTAAAACTACGCAACGGATTTAGAAGCAGTTTTTTTTAATAGATAGAGTGATTGAAGAGGAAGGTTTTCGTATACAATTTGACCGACATCCACCCGAGTGAAACCGCGGGCATCAGCTAGTAAGCAATAAGAGATTCTGTAAAATGTATGTATGAGAGTGACAAAACACGGGTACCTACCTAGTAAATTAAATAATGAAACACTGGAAATTGTTGACGAAATCCGAATCAAACAGAAAAGTTATATTTATACCATACCTACTCTAAAAAGCTTATTTTATTCACGCAAAACAGTGAATAAAAAGGCCTTTTATTCACTGTTTTGTTTTTATTCACTATTTTGGTGTTTGAATTTGGAACACAAAAATATGTCCGGTCTCTATTTCAATGCTTACACAAACTCCTTGTGCTAAGATTCGAAATTCAAAACTCTTTGGTGCAAATAAATTCTCGAGATTTGATTGGTCGATATTTGCGACAAGGAGTTTGGCATTAGATTAATAAATATTGTTTCACAAGTTGACCACCCTAATGATAATAATAAGAAAATTACGCTTAATTTCAGTCATTGCTCTAATTTTAATGTCCATTTCAATTAATGTAACAATTCTTATTTCTTGATTAAATTTCAATTTTCGCTTAAATTATGTCTTTTCTCGTAGTCATGATATAAAGTATAGTATGCAACTCCTGAATAAAGTACGAATTTATATCGAGGGCCATGAATCACTCGCGTCGTTCAGGATTCTAACAGTTGAATCACTCGCTGCGTTCGTGATTCAATCATTAGAATCCTTCACTTGCTCGTGACTCATCTACGGCCCTCGCTTTAAATCCGTCCTTTATTCACTCGTTGCATAATATACTATTTTCTAACAATTTCACGAGGATAAAAGTCGCAGGCAACAGTTAGTTTTTTTTAACATATTTAGCAAAACAAATTCACAAAATGTTCCTCAACCCTGTCAAAACCACGCTCTAAAAAAACCAGGCATCTACAGCAATGTGTATTGACGTTCCAATTTCAAAACCGTCAACTGTTCTAAGCTCGTGATTGAAACTCCATCGAAAACATTTCATCACCCCACAAATAAATAAAAAACAAAGCATTTATTTGAATTACACCACTAGAGGCACTTTTGAATGTCAGAAACACTAACAAAGCGAAGCTAAAGTCACAATCACAAGGCATAATAACTTGTGAAAGTACTGTAGTTGCCCATTCCAAAGCGGAGATCTCTATGAAGAAGAATGTGGAAGAAAATCCATGGACACTCTTTTAAATCAAAATACTGTTACAAAAAAAACACAAACCACACATCACCGAATAGCTTCGGATAACCTCGGCTACATTCGGTAACCTTCGACCAATCACACCATTAGCTACCTTCGCCGATATCCTATTAGAACTGTCGAACATAATTATATGATAATACCGGAGATAAGGCATAAAATGCACTACATAGATAATTCAGAGTGTTTGTATGGTCAGTAATGTGTTATTTTTATCTGTGTGCCTACCTCGGAGCGGGGTGTTGATACTTATTTATCTAGAGAGAAAATTCCTTATGTCATTGGTTCTGTGAGTCATTGAACATCAATCATCGAATTTTGTTTAGCTGTTTCGTCTCTACATTATGTGGGTGTACTATTAGGTACTTACACCTCTACTAAACTCTTCGGGGATTATAGGTGTAAAATAATGTGTTATTTTTCTTCGCTATGTTTGGGTTTAACTTGTAGTTTCATATTTGTACAATTTGGACAGCGCTGATGCAATTCGATCTGCGTTATACAATTCACAGTAATTTGCTGCGACTTTTGGGCCTCCACCTTACTTGTTTCCTTTGCTGCTTGATAGATGCCTAGCCACGACTCTGATATTCTCTAAAACAGACAAACCGAAATTTAAAGCTCCAAATAAACCAGTCCCATCAAAGTTCAAATAGCAGCATGGTCATTAATCTTGGTCAGATTAGAAGTCTATTTTCCAAACAAAGAGATTGTTAACGTCTCTCATCTGCCGAGCCTTCCCTCGACTATGTTGGGGTCGGCTTCCAGTCTAACTGGATGCTGCTGAATATCAGTATATTACACGGAGCGACTGGCCTACCTGACTTCCACAACCCAGTTAGTACTGGGAATACGAAACTTCTTACTACCTATAAATACTGTCGTTTGTGTGGTCTACTAACAACAGCGAGGACTACCGGCTTATGTGTGCATGCCAATGTGTTTTCCAAGGCATTAACTTATTTCAAGCACAACATGAAGTAATCAAAGTCCTTTGAATAACTTTTGATGAAGAAACACATCAACGTTTCCATTAAGAAGCGTAAAAGCACATAATTATAAACGAGTACCATTCCTTTATGTCTATCATAAACAGATACATTACTTACGGTCCATAACAACACATTAGAAAGCTGTCATATTAAGATATAGTACGCTTAAACATGGCACTTTGAGTATCAGTAAGATTTTGTTGAAAGCATAAGCGATCCCAACTTACATATTATAGGTAGTGTATTTTGTATTTTATTTGTATATGTTAGATCACTGCTTTTAAATAATCCACAGACAGTATGGTTTCATATGGTCTATTTATTACATGTTCAAAGATAACATACCTTTTAATATAATTCGATAATATGTTTACAATTTGACAAACAAGATCATCGCCATTATCGTGTGTGTCTGCTAGCCTTTCTTGTGTTTTAGCTAGGAAGAAGAACAGCAACACATTTCTCAGTTAGGTTAGAAGACCCACATTCTATAAAATGGCGTCAAAGTCAAGCAGACACTATTTGATGAGAGCCAGTTCTGGCCCACTGCTGGTCAAAAGTATACACCATATCACACCAAAATTTTCCTAGTCCATAGTCCTAGAACCAAAAATTCGAAGCCATGCGACACCTACCATTTGAAATACTGCCCACTCCCTATCATAGCTCTCATGCTGATTTTGCTATGCTTACGACAGATTAGAACTTTATCTTTTCTAATTCTTTATTAGCTTTTGCCCGCGGCTTACCTTAACTTTCACCCCCTATTTAACTCCCTTAGGAATTTCGAAATATACCTATACTAAAACCTTCCTCAAGAACCACTCTATCTCGAGTTTATCGCGAACAGACAGACAGACAGACAAACGCGGGCGGTGGACATTGTTTTATAATTTACTAGCTGATGCCCGCGGCTTCACCCGCGTGGATGTCGGTCAAATTATATACTAAAACCTTCCTCTTGAATCACTCTATCTATTAAAATAAACCGCTTTAAAATCCGTTGCGTAGTTTTAAAGATTTAAGCATACTTATGGATATAGGGACAGAGAAAGCGACTTTGTTTTATACTATTGTAGTGATGATGTATTGATAGAACACAAAAAAAGTATACTTACAAACGCACATCAAATCACACATCTACACATTACGTCATCATCACACACACACATCACATCACCTTCATCAACATTAATATTTCGTCATCTCTTTCACCCACTGTCAGTCTCTTTCTAAACCACCCCGAAGTGTCACGTTAACCGGCTGACTTACATGGCAATATTCCACCCGCTCCCTTAATCTTTTATATCCAACGTTTTAAAGATAAACTTGGACTTCATAGAGTAATATTTTAAGTCGTCCCGCTCGAATACTTTAAGATTTAAGGGGAATCTTAACATGGTTTTAGTTTTTCTACAGTAGTTCACTGAGCGATAAAGAATGTGGCCATTGAAACTGCGTCCATTGAGTTAGTTAGATTTGTAGGCGTAGAGAAAGATCAGTAAATTTTACGAGAAATGATGAATAAAGACACTTAATCAGGCACAAATTATTGGTGAACTTTATATAGATTTAAAAAAAAATCTATAAACGTTATACCTTACAATTATGAATAAAAAATTATTATAATTATTATTTTATTATTAATTGCATAGACTGACTGCCACCTAGTCTATTGACCGTAAGAATCCTTTTTCTTGTGGGTGGGTCATCATCAAATAACCCTGTCTGATCGGAGCGGGAGGTAATGTCAGACTTGTACTGACCAATACCAACCCATGTTCCTTCTTAACCCTAGGTGTTCCGGGGCCGCGGTATCTCTTCCAAAACAGTCCTGAAGCCATAGGCACACATCGGCCCTGCAGATTTCTTCTATTTTACGGTCACATCTTTTCCGTAGGTATCCTGGATTTGATGAATAAAATGTCAGGATTTCTGATATTAGTTTGGGTTACTTAAGATTTTCACATTCGAATACAAGGCTAAAACTGATGGCAAGAAGCTTACCCCCAATTTATATCATCACTTCAAGGACACCGATGTTTTCGTCTCCTGAGCATAACTCCATAAAGCCCAACTGTCACCCTCTTCTCGCTGACCTCCCGGCCCCACACTAACCATCTAATGACCGCACCTCAGCTTTGTGGCGCGAGTGCTCTGTGCCAGTTCTCGTATAACTAGCCGCATGAAGACAGCTTCACGTGGAACGAGGGTTGGAAGGAGGTCGCGAATTTTAGATGAAAGAAAAGCGGTTTACAGAGGTTGGGTTCATGTGAAAATCTCTTCTCCATCGTGTTGTTAGTGACTAGCCTGGTATCAGTGTTTCATGTCACTCATTGGGGTCTAAATTGACTTTACATGCCGTCAAGAAATGCATGCTGCATGTTGGGTTCCCCACGATGTGTATCAATTTCTGATTAACCAAACAAAACATTCATTGTAACTATATCCAAATGAGGTACAACAAACCAGTGACACCGACCATTGACAGATCTACCATCATCATCTGCCTAGCGTTGTTCCAACTTTAGTTAAAGTTAGACTGGAAGCCGACCCCAACATGGGGTCGGATGCAGCTAAATACCAGTATTTTAGATTATTATGGAACGGCTGCCTATCTGACCTGCAGATCGCAGTTACTGGGTAATATTGGTTAGATTGATTGTCAGACTTTCGGACTATCTAGACAAAGATGTACAAATAACAGCCGGTAAAAACGGCTGAACGTGCTTTTCGAGGCACGGAGGAAACTCGGTATGTAATGGCCGTTCACCCATCCGCGGACCAACCTAGGCGAGCGCTACTTAGCCTGAAGATCGACTTGGGCGGCTATTGTTATTTAACCACGAATTCCTCCATTGATAGATCTACCATTATGCGTGGTCAAAAGTGTGAGGGTTGTTTCCTAGCAGTTGGAATAAATTAGGTTAATTTTAATCGTCAATGCGTCGCAAAAACTCTTATTCCGAATCAAATACATAATAAATATAATCAAAATTAAATAAACAAAACAACAGTCAAACGGTGATTATTAAGGTAGTTGAACAACCACCTCCCCCACTAATCACCACTCACGGACCATTGACACGACAGAGACATTCATGACGTCACACTCATTAAACTTTCAGTGCCAGCTAATGAAACCTGAGACTGTTCATCTAATATTTACGAACCCTCCCCGGCTTATCATTTATACATCTGTCGCTATTTCAACCTTACTCTTGTATATTTTAAAAGGAGCTCTGATTAGTTGCGGGTGAGTAAGGGTCAAAGGACGAAATATTAAAATAATAGCACTTTTTTCGGACGTATTTCATAATACTACCTCGTTGGTCTGGCATGAGCGGGTAAAATTGGTTTGGTTGGTTGTTTGTGTAGTAAAATTTATTCAGAAACGTTGTTTGATACACACGGGCATTAATTACTGCATTTCTCGGCTCTATAACAAACTCATTTGTGGCTCAGTTGTGAATTCCACCTCGGGTGCAATAACAAAGATTCCCCACTTATATCAAAATTTACTATTGTAATACTACCTCCCAGCGAAGGTATACCGGTCCATACAAATATTTTTGTCCCTCGCGACTTCTAAAATTAATAGCTAGTCGCAAATGGCTAAGGACTATTTAGCCACTTCGGAAATCCGGTCCGTCCTTTGTTTTTTGAGCACATCTGCTCTTAGCAGTAATACTTACATTTAATCCCCACTTGAACGCCCGATTACCTGGAAAAGAAGGAACGTCGAGATTAAAAGTTAGTCTATTAAGTAAAGAGGAGGATGGGGAGGAATGAACCACTTGATCTTGGGAATGCAAATTAAAATGTACAAAGTGGAACTTTGGTTTATTTTTACACAGATTTTGATTCATTAAATTCTATTTATTTGACAGAGTTATAAATATAACATAACACACAAAAAATCACGCCTGTAATCCCCGAAGGGTTAGGCAGAGGAGTACCCATTAGTAAACCCACATTTATGTTTAAGTCCCATTTAATATGGGACGAGCCTATTGTCATCAACCCGGCACCAATCCAGACTCCGTGGCTGCTACTGAGAAATTCCTGATAGAAAAAACTAATAACACTTTGCCCAGCAAGGAACTCGAACCCAGGACTACTACAAATAATAGTTTAAAAGATCACTAGTCATCATAAGTGAAATATTCAAATATGGCTGAATAAAAAATTGAATTTCCGCCAGTGACAGCAAGGTAAGCCTATTCAAAAGTTACCTTTCAGTCTAGTGACCAAAGCCTTTTATTTGATCTGGCAACACCCGGTGTGTGCTTTAAATCCTCTATTTGCAATAGAATCACTTTTAAAATAAAACGCGTTCCCGCAGCAGGTTCTATTTCTATTCAATTTATTTGAATTTTTTTAGCACTCCGTGGTGACATGAATAATTAAATTTTGGTGTAAAATAAACGTTTGGCGATTGTGAGTCTAAATGTTTATCTAAAAAACATAGCCTTTTATTTAGTTGGTTTGAATATTTTTTATATAATAAGATCCCATTAAAATAGATAGACTTTGAACACAGCATTCAGTGCGTCTAAATATAGATATCCAAGCAAAAAAAATGTTTACCATATTTTTGTTGTTTTGACTTAAATGTTAAATAAGTGTTGTTTTATTTTTGGATTCCCGTTAACTTTTACCATTATCTTTTTTTTGTTGGTCTAAATAATTTCTTTTTTCCATGTATTATAATGGGACTTTTTATTTATTTTGACAATGGAAAGGTCTGCGGAATCTCTTCCCAAACCGTGGCCCACCGTGGCCCACCTCTCCAAAGACACAACCAACGCCATGGATGTGACTAAGTTCTGGTTGAAACAAATTTAATTCCATACAAAATAACTATGGGAATCATCAACACGAAGAAGAATAATGAAGAAGCATTAACGGGATCAATTAAATGATTCTGCCATTCTTTGTTAAATAATTTTGCTACAATTTTTCTGTTTTAGTATTGGTTAAATAATAGGGATGTTTACTGACTATAAAAAATATGATTCTAATTGTTGTTAGATTATCGAAAAATATTGGATACGTACGTTTTGTTTTATCAAATCAATAAAAATTGACGAAGATAAAACACGTAAAAGATTTGAATGGGGGTTGTGACGTCACTCACCGGTAAAAAATGTCATACTAATGTCTTAGAATATGACGTCACACGAGTTTTTAAAGCACTGTATCGTCCTAATTGTTTGTTTACATGAAAAAATAAAAAATACATGTCCAATATATTTTGGAAATCTATCTGACGAACTAATTAGATTTTTTTAGTTAACTACCCTATTATACTCTGAACAATAATTCTTATTTCCTTTAAAGACATTAAAACTGCATGTTTTTAAATTGACTCCAAAAATCCGACAGCCAATGCAGCTTCACAATAACAATTTATACACTTTCAGAATTAAAGTAAAATAATTCTGTTGTTTCGTTTTGAGTTCATCACTGTTCGCTTTATAATAAAGAAATAAAACATTCATCGGAGTAATACAGCTTCGGCTCGAAATAACTGAAGTTCGATGAGAGGCGAGCTTTTACTTAATTACTACAATCTCTTTGAGTACCCTCTTTTGTTCGGCATAAATACGATTGTTTAATATATTTGTGTACTACAACCTCCTACTTTTTGAAATCGGTTAAAAAGAAAAGCGACAACTTTTTTTTGTAGGGTGGGAAATCGTCAAATGACTCCTCCCGCTCTGGGCGGAACGGAAGGGAGTGTCAGACTTCTACTGACTAAAAACCACCCATGTTCCTTAGTCCTTTTTTTTTTGGCGGCAGGAAAGTCATCAAATAACCCCTCCCGCTCTTGGGCAGAGCGAAAGGGAGTGTCACACTTCTACTGACTAAAAACCACCTAAGTTCCTTCTTAGCCCTTTATGTCGAGGCCGCGGTATCTCTTGCGAACAACCCGCAGCCCCAACGGGACGTTCCTTAGTCCTTTGGATTTCTTTCGAACAACCAACAGCCCCGGGCGATAAAGGGGCTTCAATTCCTAGTTTAGAAATACAGTGGTTTGGAAAACCAGCCTTCTTCGTTAGTACTTCTTTGGAAGACTAGCCTAGTAGATCTAGTGGGTACAATCGCGACTGTTGAGCGTGAGATTGTGAGTTCTATTCCCGGGTCAGGTAAATTTTCATTAGGCTTTTCCATCAAGTATGTTAGAACGCCTTAGTAATAGAGGGCGAGCTTATTGCTATGCACAGCCACAAATGTTTCTTGATCAATAGGGTAGTTAACAAAAAAATCTAATTAGTCCGTCAGATAGATTTCCAAAAAACTTGAGAGGTGTCAAGGAACACCCGGATGGAACGAAGTTATTGTTATTATTTTTTATTATGTAAAAAAAAAAAAAAAACAAAAGTGTAGAAATGAAAATATCTGGCTTGCTTTCTATAAGAGAGAGAGAGACAGACAGAGAAACATGCGACGCCGCACAGCTTACAATAGCTTACTATAGCAAAAAGTGTCGTGACAACTTTTCGTAAGAATTTTTTCCGTCTAGCCCCCTTTCACAACGCGCGATATGGAACTTCGTTCCAAAAATATTGGGCACGTATTTTTTCTTTTTACACGTTTCTAAGACATTAGTATGACATTGTTCACCGGTGAGTGACGTCACGACCCGCTACTCAAATCTTTGACTCGTTTTATTTTCGTTAATTTTTATTGATTTGATAAAACAAAAAATACGTATCCAATATTTTTCGATAAGCTAACAGACGGACTAATTAGAATCATATTTTTGTTAATCCCTATTGGCATTTTTGCTCCGACGAATTTTATACATAAAAACTTTTATGACACAAATTAACAAATACATCATTTGCATTAATTCTCCTACCCTTATCCCAATTTATTTGTGGTAGGCTCAGCATGTCTTCATCTTCCATACTTCTCTATCTTGATTATTCGTTAACTCAAAAGTCACCTCCGTTCTAGCCATAATATCATCCTTCAAATATTCCATCCATCGTTACTTTGATCTTCCTCTACTCTTAATTATTAATCTGCAGTCATACATCGCATTCCGCGTCACATGTCTTTAGCACTATAAAAACATAAAAAACATTTTTTTATTTTTATTTATCTTCCACAAAGGTGCCTTAAAAATAATTATGTATATATTACGTCAGATAAAACCTTTGTGGAGACCGGTATCTGCACTAGGAAAACCCTGTCACACAGATTACAGGCAGACTATAACCGATAACCAATTTAATTAGCCCTATTGTATCAATTCCGTGCCTAGATTAGAATCCCCTTTGCGTATAAACCACAGTGGTCAGTGTTACCCGCAAACCGCGATAACCGCACTGGAACATTGTACGGTGGTTGTGTGCGAGTCGGAATATGAGGCATGACGGGCTGCGGGTTATTCGCAAGAGATACCGCGGCCTCGACATGAAGGGCTAAGAAGGAACATGGGTGGTTTTTAGTCAGTAGAAGTCTGACACTCCCTTTCGCTCTGCCCAAAAGCGGGAGGGGTTATTCGATGATTTAAAAAAAAACGCTTTGTATGCAAATGCAAGGTGGTATGTAACATTGTTTTTCACGAAGATATCTTACGAGTACTTAGAAATAAATATGCATTTAAGTGTATGTTTGTAATTTCAACATAACAGCATTTTACTTACTGCCTCGTTGGTCCACTGCTTGCTAAGCGAACTGCTATGCACGAGGTCCCTTTTTTTTGGGGGGTGTGAAAAGGGGTCCCGCTCTTGGGTAGAGCGGAAAGGAGTGTCAGACTTCTACTGACTAAAAACCACCCATGTTCCTTCTTAGCCCTTGTGCCGAGGCTGCGGTATCTCTTTCGAACAACCCGCAGCCCCGACGGGTGTATGAGATACTGGGTTCGATTTCCTGGTCGGGCAAAGTGCTGTCGGGTTTTTCCTTCCGAAATTTCTTAGTGGCAGCTACGGAGTCTAGATCTGTGCTCAGTTGATGGCACTAGGCTGGCCCCTTTTACATAGGACTTAAAAAATAACTGGCATAAGATGGGTGTACTATGGGATACAGTTCTGTCTAACCCTTCGGGGATAACGTGGTGTTATGCTATCTTTACTGAATGAATAAATCTACAGAATGCTGGATCGGTTTACGTCTTGTATAATATGGCAAAGCTGGTTATTTCAATAATCTAATCTTGCCCTCAGTCTGCCATTCTTGATGTCCAGACAACCGCCAAATTCAGTTCCAACATCAACATAAAAAAGCACTTAATTTTAAAATGACCCAAATAAATTCATAATAGATGTAGTAAAAAATTTAAACGACGGCGGTATATCCTAAATTATTATCGAGGGGTCCACGCGGCCCCCACAAACAAGGTCTAATTATTTGCCATCGCAAACGTGGGTCATTTCGGCCAGAAAGGGGCATTTGATGGTACGCGTAATAGCGGTCCACGGTCCGAATAGAGACCTCTTTGACCCCAAACGAAGTTCGAATTACAAATTAAAGTGACCTCTGTCACACCGTAGCGAAGTTCCAGCGAAGTTTTGTCACAGTTCGTTTATAATTGCTTGGTTTATTTGTATCTTGGCTAGTTCTGACCCTCGTTCACGGTGTAATTAAGTTTTGTTGGGCACTGGGAATAAGAACGTCCTTGAATATTTTACTACACTAAACTATGCATGGATAAATGAGTTTTGTTGTAGGAAAATGTGTCAAGTTCTATAATGCTTACGGAAATATCTTTTGGACGGCTAAAAGTGACTTTAGCTAGTGTAATCCAAATGAATTTTATGTGAGAAGTCTGGGAGATTTGAACGCGATTTACACATATTCCGTAATAATGATAAAATGACTCGAACGCAGTTAATATGTCGCCAAAATAAAACTACTCCGTATTTAGCAAGAAAACTCTCTTAATGTTCAAGAAAGAAAAAAAATTGGGTCTATTTGGCATTAGAATCAAAACAACAAATAAAAATTGTACAAAATAAATAAACACACATAACTAATAATAGCAAAAGGTCTTCACTCATCAGTAATAAATGCTTTAAAAACTGGTGCAAATAAAAACTCCCCATCATATTATATGCGACCCCATTCAATAATACAAACTAAAAATTAGAAAGAAAGTCACAGTAATAAATCAAAAACAACCAAACACGACCACTTGACTGAAACACGACCGTAGTGTTTGCATACGATTTAGTTTTCAATAGAAATGCTAACGACGAATGCAATCAAAATAAATATGAACGCGACTCCAGCAGGTTCCAATTAGGGCACTTTACGATGAAATCATTTATAAATTCCCAGAAATCGGGTTGTACTCAAAACATCCACTGACAGGGATAAGTGAATTAGCGAGTTGCGAGTTGCGAGTTTAGTGCCGACTCCTCCAATTCTTGGAAACAATATTTACTAGAAAATCTTGTTATATTATAATGGCGGAACTTCCTGCTAAGTAATGGGTTAATGCAGTTTTTCTTGTAATCGGTACGTTATAATGATTTACTCTTGTGGCAGCGAGCGCAAGTGCAAGGCAATAGTTCTGCGGTACGCTTCCCAAGTCGGTCAAAGTGTTATTAAACTTTTTGTTTTTTTTTGATTTAGGTATTTTTGCCAAATAAACACATTTTTCTTTTTTTCAACAACAAAACCATAAGACCGAAGATTGGATGAATAAAAATTTAAAAGCGTTTATTCATAATGACACCCTAAGTATTGCAAAATGTACTTCTGCCAAACTGTAAAAGAGTTTGTTGGCAGATGTAACTCCCATAATAATATACAATTTGTACCCGATTGATAGCAAAAGGCTCACCCCGACATGGGATTCAAATATACTTAAACGTGGGTGTTTAATACAGTACAGCTCTGACTAGCTCTTCGGGGATTCATCATCATCATTTCAGCCATAAGACGTCCACTGCTGGACATAGGCCTCCCTCAGAAGGGGGGCATTTGCCATAATCGCCACGCTTGGCAGGCGGGTTCGCGATCGCAGTATGGTTGTTACGAAGGCACAGAGAACGCTGCTGCATATTCTCTGGTAAGTCCCTTAGTCGCCTCTTACGACACCCACGGGAAGATATGGGATGGTGCTATTCTTTACGTCCGACACCATACGGAACTTTACGTCCGACACCATACGGAACTTTACGTCCGACACCATACGGAATTTCGGGGATTACAGACGTAATATTATAATTATAATAAATGTTAATGTGATATTTGTTGGTATTAAGAACTTTCAGAATCGATAACCACTTTGACTATATGATCCATCGCAGTGGGAAGTAATCGTGGTTTATTTTTAAACCATGAAGGGTGTAGCAAATAACTCTGTCAAAAGCACTTGTTCTCCTCGTCATTGCAATTTATTTTTTTCTAATTGGTTTAGTTGCGGGATCCAAGACACTTACTTCGTCGAGTTTCTTTGTCGCGTGTATCGGACCCTCTAATACTGGCGTGTATGTAATCTTCAAAGGGTCAACCTTTGAAGATTATAATATGACTAAATAAAATTCATAAAAATCAAACACGATCAAAACCACCAGTTTACTTCAACACGGATTTAACAAAACCGTTTGCCACTGTTCCGCAGTTAATCTCAAACAAGAGATCGCCCGAAGCTCTTCCCAAACTTTATACATCCCGAACTAAACTCCTCGAAAGAGTGAACCATAAAAAAGACAATTACGATTCAGTCCAACACGACCCCAAAAGACCCTCAGAGATAAATTGAACGACGACGATTAAAATTAATTTTGCGTGAATTCAATTTTTTCGCCCCCAAAAGAAAAGTCAATTAAACTACATGTTTAATTTAATTTAACAAACATTTAGGCCCCAATTAGTGGTTTGGGGTCAATTAGGCCCCTTTTGTTTAAATAATTTGAGGAATAATAGAGTGATTGTTCCATTATGTTTTGGACAGTGACCTTAATGGCCGTGTCAAGTTTTTTGATAAGGGACTGGTTTTACGTTTTGAGAATGATAATGTGGGATTGTGACACTTATGGTTTGAAGCGATATTTAATGTGCCATTTCGGTTTTGAGGATAAGTGCGGTGGCAGGGAGCGCCGCTCGTAAGGGTAAAGTGGAGTTGTTCTCTGCGAGAAATCTTCTAAATGCTGATTTATGGTATGGTGGCTGCCAGTTGATTTGGTGCTGATATTATTTCATTCCAACCCTAAAATCGTTTAACTACTTTTCTAATAAAAACCCGACATGTTTTAATTATATTATATTTAAACTACATAGTTTATACCCGTGGCTTCGACCGTGTGAAGTTTAGTTATTGTTCCACGGGATCCAGGTTATAGACTATCAGTGTACCAAATTTCATCCAAATTCAGTCATTAGTTTTTGCGTGAAAGAGTAATAAATATCCAGACATAAATACATCGACACAAACGATCGCATTAATTTTAGTTGGATGGTTCTCGCCTGCTTTCAAATGGGTTTAAGAACAAACGCAGCCTATGTAGTCTAATAAACACATTACCCTTGGTCGGGTAAAATTAAAGGAAGTTCTCTAAACAATTTTATTAATAATATAACATGCAACCTAAGAAAACTCCATTACTAATAACAGCAATCAAGCAGAAATTACTTCGTGTTCCATTTTTCCCCGTCGTCCTCTGAATCAATTCAACCCATTCTTCCCGTTACCCCCTCCCCTTGAGCCAGAAGCTCCTGATAATGGCGCTGGTTGGTCGGCACGTACACACGTACTGTTACACAGATCTAATAGACGCAAGATTGGTTAATGATAATTATTATTTCCAGGGTAGTTAGTTTCCCGTCGGGGCTGCGGGTTGTTCGCAAGAGATACCGCGGCCTTGACATAAAGGGCTAAGAAGGAACATGGGTGGTTTTTAGTCAGTAGAAGTCTGACACTCCCTTTCGCTCTGCCCAAGAGCGGGAGGGATTTTCCACCCGCCAAAAAAAATGGATTTTAAGAAGCTGGTAGGGAAGTCATGACAGCCGTATGTCGATCTTCAAGGATAAGCCGCGCTAGCTTGGGTTGATCTGTGGATGGGTTACCATCCATGACATACCTACCGAGTTTTCTCTGTACTGCAAAAAGCACGCTATGCTGTTCTGCTGTGGTTGTTTTATTTTCTAATATTTGTTTTGCGTTGTACCTGTATTGTTTGTTTTTTCCTGTATACTTGTTATGTTTCTGCGACAAATAAATATTTTTTCTTTCTTTCTTTCTGTTGGTCGCGGATGTCACTTGTAGATATTTGGCAGTCGTTACAGGTGCGATAATCTGACAACTAGTTTCAACAAAGGGGTGTCATATTACCCTGCACTAACTGGTTTGTTGAGGTCAGGTAAGCAGTTGGTCCATGAAAAATACTGGCATTCAATAGGGGATCGGACTGAGTCAAAAAAATATGATTCTAATTAGTCCGTCAGTTAGATTATCGAAAAATATTGGATACGTGTTTTTTGTTTTATCAAATTAATAAAAATTGACGAAGATAAATCGCGTCAAATTTGTTGGTAGAAAATGTACTGGCATGTGACGTTTTCGAGGAGTTCACGAGTTTTCGAAGCACTGTATCGTCTTCATTTTTGTTTATGTGAAAAAAGAAAAAAATATGTGTTCAATATTTTTTGGAAATCTATCTAACGGACTAATTCGTTTTTTTTTTGTGCGATCCCCTATTGCAAGTGGTTAGACTGGAAGTCAACCCCAACATTTTTTGATAAAGGCATGGCTGGTGAGGAAAGAGCAGACTTTTTTTTCTTTTTTTTTGAGTTTTGTCCGGTTGATGGCAATAGGCTCGACCCCCATATACAGGGTGGTGTCGACCATACGACAATAAATTAAACCACTGGTAGTTCTAGTTCATAGGAACATTTTTAAACTATCAAATTAATCCTAACACCGTCGTGGTGCCGACGATACGACAATAAACTACCTAAATGTCTTTGCCAAATTCGTTTGTTACATTGTATTTCCATACGTATATCGGTGCAAATTATTCCTAAGGTTAGTAAACCAATATTTGTTTGTAAGTTGTAATGTATTTCGTTTATAGTTTTATGTTACTTAGTTTTATTGTTTTTTTTTTATTTTTTTTATTTTGCCGTTAAGATTTGTTTGATAGTTTAAAAATGTTTCCATGAACTAGAACTACTAATGGTTTCATTTATTGTCGTATTGTCGGCACCAGCCTGTATAACAAACGACTGAAAAATCATTGGCGAAATGTGGATTTACTTTTACGTATTCCTCTGCCGAAACCGTTTAGGATTACAAGCATGATGTCATGTTGTATTATTTATATAAAGTAACATTCTACAGTTTTGATTCACCGAGAGTGCTTACTACATCAAATCCTATATTTCTCCACAGGTAGCAACGTATAGTAGTTAAGATAATAGACACACAGATTAGCACAGATACACACACAATTAATTAATTTGTTTGAAGACGCGGTGTGCGCTGATTTGTTGATTACCGTGCTATTGGAACTATTAATTGGATACTGCTTTGCTCATTTCTCGCAAGATTTCCTAGAGTATATTATGCCGTGAAAACAGATCAGCAAGATTACTGGAAGTCCTTTCATTGTAGTAAGCAGAAGATTTCTTATGAAATAAGCAGTACTGTCATGCTCTTCTAACTTAATATAATTTTCCTGTTAAGTATTTTAAGACGAGATGGGGGTTTGCAGCTATATAGGGTGTAAAAGTACCTTTAACGCAAACGAAGGGCATTTGTTCTCCCCACCACTGCGATCATTTTTTTGTTCTACACCATACCTGGGAACCTCCTAGTTGCGGAGATATTGAGGGTCAAAGTTCCAAATTTTTCACAGCTGTTTTTGTAAATACTAGTATTTCAGGTTTTAACTTTACTTAAATTACCTCCATGACCCGTTTATTATTCAAAGCATCCACTAGCACAATGTTTTAAGAGTGCTACTTTGAGTTTTACCGTAAAATGTGATTTATGACCCCAAACAAAAAAGTAATTTCCCAGCAAAAATTTTTGCGTAGGGGTACTTGGTTTGATGTACAGAATGCTTGGTTGTCGGATGCGTGAAGGATTCGTTTACAACCTGTATAATAACTGCCGCACGGGTCGATTTTCAAGGTTAAGCAGTGTTTGCTAAAGTTAGACCGAGGATGGGTGAGCATTTGTTACATGCACGTTTCCTCCATGCCTCGGAATGCACGTTAAGTCGTTGGTCCCGGTTGTCATTTGCAAATCTTTGACTGTCATTACGGGTAGTCAACGGCCAGAGAGTCTGACAACCAGTTTCAATATGTAGGGGTATTCATTACCCCGTCGGGGCTGCGGGTTGTTCGCAAGAGATACTGCGGTCTTGACATGTAGGGCTAAGAAGGAACATGGGTGGTTTTTAGTCAGTAGAAGTCTGACACTCCTTTTCACTCTGCCCAAGAGCGGGATGATTTTCCACCAGCCAAAAAAAAAAAAATGTGGTATTAATATAAAAAAAAAAGTGTTGTACATGATCGGTGTTTTGAAAATAAAATAAAATGACGGACGTTATTCAGACCAAGCTTCCTGCAAAAGTCTTTCAACCCCTCTTTTCATGTTTTTTTTTGTATGCATATGCCATGTTATCTAACTTAGTTCTTTCTATTATCCCATAACCAATTCACTTTCACTTCCCTCAACCCTTCTCATTAATAAATGAAACACCCCCAGTAATACCACAACACACTGACCATACCCCACTTCCATAATTAATCGGCAACCCATACAACTCACCCAACCAACCACATAACTAATGCGACCAATAAATCGACACAAATTTCAAGACAAATGAAATACAGCTACTCTATCGCACAAACACACAATGGGACTTGGCGTTCACAAAATTGGATTGTCCGCGGACGAATCGCTCGGACAATCAAAGGGGTATTACCGATCGCTGTCCGGGACTGATCTCGTTAATTGCTGCCGCTTGGTCGCCCTACTGGGAATAATTGTTCCCATTGAACAATGAGCAAAGGAACATGTATGGCTGTCACGGTAGAATAGGTTTTCATCACCTGTATGGTTTAATAGGTAGCTTTTGAGAGCTATTTCGATTGTCAGAGAATTTTATTGCTTCAGTTTCGAAATTACTGTTGCTAATTGACCTTTTGTTGGAATTAAATTGATTTTATATTGGACTAGATTTTGCCTTTTTTTTTTGGCGGGTGGAAATAACCTCTCCCGCTCTTGGGCAGAGTGAAAGGGAGTGTCAGACTTCTACTGACTAAAAACCACCCATGTTTCTTCTTAGCCCTTTATGTCGAGGCCGCGGTATCTCTTGCGAACAACCCGCAGCCCCACGGATTCACTTATTTGAAGGTAAAATATTACTTCCCTATCTTAATTAGAACTTCAACATTTTCAAGGGTTGGTTTTGTTTGCACGGAACTCTCATACTTTTTCAAAGACAAAAATAGCGTCAGTTTAGCTAAAAAGATCAGCTTCATGCCATTGAAAGTCCCGTCAAAATCTATCTAGTCATTTCGGAGATTAGCCGGAACAAACAGAGAGACATAAATTAAACTTTTTTTGTTAGAAATATTGTATAAACTTTCATAAGCATTCAGTAAAATCTGTTATTTTAACATCACAAACAGACATTAATTAAATTTTATTTATTTGTCTACACATACAGTAAAATACATAACAAGTAGGTTTTATTTGTGCATCATCTTTACAAATTGTTCAAAAAGTCCTCGACATGAGGACGTCTTTGACAATGTCTTTGAATGACGTCAAGTGGAGGAAGTGACGTAGAAAGGACTCATTCTTCCGAAGCACTCGTTCGTTGACCTAGTTTAAATTTACAGATCAGTATTATTTAGCACTTTATTTATCGTTACAAAATTATAAAAAGAAGTAGTAGGCAGAAGGATTAGGTCTTCCTTAGAATTGACAAGACTGTCTTGTGTGACGTCAGTGGTGAGAAGACTTATTGATTTTATATAAATGTTTATTGATTTTATATAAATGTTTATTGGTTTTGTATAAATGTTTATTGATTTCACAACTAGTTTTTAAACATCTACACTAGTAATCCTAATCATCGAGGACAATATAACAACAAGTATAATTTAATAGTCAAACGAACTTACCTGTAAGTGAAGTTCGACGGTAATTATATACTTGTTGTTGCATTGTCCGAAGATGATTAGTCCCACCCACCCGACCCAGAATCTCCATGCTATATAGTCATATGAGCATGGACCCTATGCTGTAAAACCAATAAATTACTATGATCTTAATGAAGATAGTTTCAGAAGCAGGTGACAGGAAGCTATGCTATTGGTTGCGTTCAGAAATAAACTTTTTTCTTTAAACTTATGTGTGGCGTCACAGACTTAGAGCCGAGACTAGGATAGGATGCCCAGCAGTGAGGCAGTTTTTATTTTGACTGCGGCTAGTACTCAGACTGGTTGTCACACTTTTAGGCCACTGAACCGGTAGCAACTGCCAAAGATCTGCAAATGAAACCAACGGCTTAACCGTGCTTTCCGATGCACAGAACAAACATTGCCAATGAGTGGTCACGAACGAACCTAAGCAAACGCGGCTTAACCTGAACATGGACTTGAGCGTTATTATTTAGCCACGAGCTCATTTCATTCAGAAGAAATTGCGACAAAAGAAAAACGCGACAGCTAATTAAACTCAGCAAACAATTTCGCAAAAAAAAATGCAACGGCCACGACCACTTGACTTCACAAACAAAAGCTGCAACTCCATCACAATGCCCTCTTCAAATCCTTTCTTATTATCCTTCAGCTACTATTTACGACAGCATACCATACCATACCATATATGAGCCATTGTTTAGCCTCTATTTGCCATACCATACCATACCTGCGTGTATTGGCAGTGGCCGGCAAGCAGACTGTAATGGGCTATAATTCATAGCCTGTAGTTTGGCACAATAGCCTGGGAACAATTAGTGTTGTGTACTAAGATTGTTAGGCAATATATCTGTTATGGCGTCGATCGATGGAGAATGTATGGAGTGTGGTTTGGTGAGGCTGGAATGGATTGGCATAAATATAAAGGCCTCTCTTTATATTTATGCCAATCCATTCCAGACTATATCCAGTAGTGAGTGAAGTCGGTCTGTGATATTGAATAATTGCTGTCAGTCAGTTTACGAAATGAATTTTAAATAATTTTGTGACGACAATGGATGAATAAATTGTTTATAAATCGATTCGATATCAGTGTTTTTGAGTGTTGTGTGAGAATGTCTCAGTGTATTAAACATGTTTTGGTGACAAACCATATATAATAATAATATCTAATAATAAAGCCTCGACGAACATCTAAGGAGGCTTTCGCTTGATAGCTGGATCAAGGGAATTCAGAAGGCAGTACTTTTGGACACGGCGCGCATTGTCAGGAGGTTCCTCTCTCAACAGCCCTGACCACCGGTAGCTCGGACCCTGTTCCCAATGCCGGTGGGCTACTACTTTTTTATATTTTTAAATGTTTTTTATATACATATTTTGTATAGGAATATTTAAAAATGTAAATAATTTGTAAATAGATGAGTAAAAGAATAATAATATATTTTATTTGACAACACTGGTCCTATGGTTAGTACATAAAACAAAACTTATCAACTAAGGGTGGGTTGCACCATATTACTATAACGATAACCAAACCGTAACAAGCCATAAAACCATAGAAAAAGCATAATTTGATGGCTTGTTACGGTTTGGTTATCGTTATAGTAATATGGTGCAACCCACCTTAAGTGTTAGTATTTATTAACTAAGTAGGTAAAATGTCTACCTAATCTTTCTATATAAGGTGTTAAAGTACCCTTAACGCAAACGAAAGGCACTTGTTTTCCCCACCACTGCGATATTTTTTTTGTTCTAGACCATACCTGGGAACCCTCTAGTTACGGAGATATTGGGGGTCAAAGTTCCAAATTTTTCTCAGCTGTTTTTGTAAATATTAGTTTTTACACCCTCAAATCACCCTGTATATTGTGGTAATTGTCTAACCCGGAGTCAGTACGTCCATGAGCCTCTGACTCGGCTTTACATGCCGACGAGAAATATCTTTCAGGCCTGCTGTTTTTCTCACAATTTTTTTTCACTGCCTAATAAAACTTGTTAATATAACGTATACTATTAATTGTGATCATTATTTCTATTCACGCTGGTAAAACTATTAGCTGTAAGTGCCGACTCATTTAGAAAACGTGGTCATTCATTAAAGTACATGAAGTAATTCTTTGTATTTCATTGAGATGTTTAATGAATTAAACTTTTTTTGCTTTAAAATTATTCTACATTTTTATATGTTACTCTTTTTCGTTGTGGTATTTACAGATCCCACTAAAAACAAAACTTGTAAAAAAAGCCAAGTCGCACAACTCAGTTCTTCTACCGTAAAAAGTAGTGAGATCCATGTAATACCAAATCAGTCAATTTATTCAGTCCTCAAATAAGGGACATTCTATCTTAAGTTATTACTTAATAAGCTAACCTAACTACATCTTATAGTGACCATATCAATATTAAAAATATTTGATGTTTTAAATAAATAGATTGACTAGGCCATCGCATCGCATTCGCCAAAATTAAATACCACATTCTAATGGCTAATCGCCATCGCATTGGCCAATGTGATGCGGTAGCCAAGTCAATCTATTTATTTAAAACATCAAATATGTTTAATATTGATATGGTCACTATAAGATGTGCCTTTGAAATAGTTAGTTTATTGTGTTCTCAACCAATTAGGTCTGCTACTAGGGATGCTACAGTGATGATGATGAAGTCCCCGTAGATTTTTAGGCGAACAGAAAACTACAATCGTACCTACTACAGTACAAAACAAACCATCGTTTATCAACATACTACAAACGTGTCTAAAACACCACTACCATGTATACCAATTTATACCAGTATACAGCACCAGTCCCAGTGGACGGCCGCTTTACGTTTTATCAAACTACCCGCATGCTACGACAAAGTCAACTCAGCGTTTTTAATTCCATTCCATCCAACTTTCAGCCAGAAAACACGGGCGTGCCGCGGAAAGCGGAAAAAACTATAAAAACTGGAAATCCGTAAAAAAAGTAATCGGCCTGAATAGGTTTTGTCTATGAGTTCTATGACAAGAGTTTCTGGCGTTTTCATAATCACTTGTGATAGTGATTTTACGGTTTTTTACTCTTACATATCCTCTTCTTCTGAGATGTTATGTTGTGGTTTAATGTGTTGCATTTTAACCCTTTTTTTTCTTTTTTTTTGGCGGGTGGAAAATCATCGAATAACCCCTCCCGCTCTTGGGCAGAGCGAAAGGGAGTGTCAGACTTCTACTGACTAAAAACCACCCATGTTCCTTTTTAGCCCTTTATGTCGAGGCCGCGGTATCTATTGAGAACAACCCGCAGCCCCGACGGGGGCATTTTAACCCTTCTTTGACATCCTGCAAGGCCTACGTCATGTTACCAGTAACCTTGTACTGTGATAAATGGCAATGGGTGTAAATTACCTGTTTGAATTTATATCTAAACTAATCCCACACAACCTACATAATATTATAAATGCAAAAGTTTGTGAGGATGGATTTTTGATCCACTTTCACGCCAAAACGTCTGAACGGATCTCAGATAGTTTATCACATCAACATTTATAGGATACATTTTATCCCGAAACGATCCCGTGGGCAAACGAACTCTAAGAAGCCCCAGGCCCCAGTATTATAATTTTATAATATATATTTTAATAAAGAGGAAATATTTGTAAGTTTGAAACGAATAAACTCAAAAACTACTAGACCGAATAAAAAAAACGTTCACCCTTATAATACCACATTATACCTGAGTAACTTAAGCTAAAAAGCTAGCTTAAGTAGTAGTTAGCTTAAGTTTAAAAAAATTAACAACCACCCGTGCGAAACCAGAACGAGCCGCTAGTATTATACATTTATAAATCACCCATCCCACGTGTAAAATTTAAAGTAACTTCTCAAAATACAAACTCAAGTAAAGCCTCCAAACCGTAAACTGATTTCCCGTGAGTAACATCCAAGTTTTCTGCTCAACTTATCCGTATCAATGCCCTGGGTATTAATCAAGTTATCAATGGTTGTAACTTGTGTAATCCTAAGTTGACAATCCAATTTCATGTGACAAGCCCCTATGGAGATGTGGGATGTAGGTAATGTCGGCTACAGGATAGTTACAGTATTGCGATCATTTTACGTTGATGTGGTTGATTTAAATATATTGGGAAAAATGTTACGAGATCGTCAATAGTTTATGTATATTATGATTTTCGAAAAAGAGGTCACGGTCTCTTTTAGAATCAAGTATTAGGTGGTATTTTGACCCCGTCGGGGCTGCGGGTTGTTCGCAAGAGATACCGCGGTCTCGACATGAAGGGCTAAGAAGGAACATGGGTGGTTTTTAGTCAGTAGAAGTCTGACACTTCCTTCCGCTCTGCCAAAGAGTGGGAGGGGTTATTCGATGATTTTCCACCCGCCAAAAAAAAAAGGTGGTATTTTGAGGAAGGAGAGAATTCAGAGAGAGACAGTGGACCCGAGACTCAGATTTTAAAATTAAAAATACTAGTTTAACTTATTTTCTTCATTGTAAGAATTAATTCAGTTATAAGATGATACTAATGGTGCTTGAGGAGCTCGTGGCTAAAAAATAACAGTCAGCTCGGGTCGATTTTAGGTTAAACCACGCTTGCCTAGGTTGGTTCGTGTATGGGTGACCACCCATTACATACCCAGTTTCTTCAGTGCCTCGGAAAGATCGTTAAACCGTTGATCCCCGCTTTCAATTGTAGAACTTTGGTGGTCGTTTAGTAGTCAGGGACCTGAAGTTCTGACAACCAGTCTAACCAAAGGGTATCAGACCCAGACCAAACCATCACCCACCACTAACTCCAGACCCAGACCCAGTACTAACTGGGTAGTGCAGATCAGATGGGCAGTCGGTCCATTTAAATACTGGTATTCAGTTGGATCCAGTTGGACTAGAAGCCGACCCCTAATATAATTGGGCAGATGGTGACTTTTGTAATTACCTACAGAGATCATCATCAACAGCCTATTAATGTTCCCACTGCTGGGACACAGGCCTCCACTTTTTGAGAGGGAATGGGCTATAATCTACCACGCGGGCCCAGTGCGGATTGGTAGATGTCACAAGTCTTCGAATTTTTGGTTCTAGGACGATGTTTTTCTTCACCGTTTTTGAGAGTAGTGGTGATGAAATAAATTACACAAAGTAATGCGACTGCCTGGGTTCGAACCCACGACTTACTGTTCGTAAGTCGGGGCCGCCATAACTGGGCCACCACTGCTCCCGAGAGACAGAGACAATAGAACTATTAAATATAATTATCCTACATGAACGTGCAGCATAACGAAAGACTAGATCAATAGTTACTTAATAAACTCCAAATTACAGACAAACCCTCGTTCACATAATAGTCTCAAAATCGATTGACGTAATTCCGACACGAATTACAGAATCGAACGAGCTTTGAAAACAATGTGAGCACACTCGATTCAACAGAAACTACTGCGAGATTCTATTAGCTTGAGTCGGGTATTAAGCCCCAGTTATTTCATTACATTTTTAGGGTTCCTCAAAAGGAAAATACGGAACCCATATGGGATGACTTTGTTGTCCGTCTATCTGTTTGTCAAAGCCCTTCATCGCGGGAATGCGTGGAGGTATCGAATTGAAATTAAAACCACAATCCCTGGATTCTGCAAACAAAAACTTTTGAGTTAACGAAAATAAAAAACCGGTTCATGAAGGGTGCCGTACCATTATCTATAAACATTACAATAAAATCATGTCTGTTGTATGGGAGACCCTTAAATATTTATTTTATTATTTATTATTAAAGTAAAAATACAACTGAGTATTTTGTGAATATTTCAAGTGCCTACCTGTAGCCATTATTGATATTGAGTACCACTAGAACCACTAGCTTCTGCCCTGCTGGGCAGGAGCTAGTGGTTCTAGTGGTTTCGATTCAAGTTCAATGTGGACCGTCGTTTTTCTTGTCCAGATCGTAACATCTTCTACGATGTCTGCCGCAACACGATTTGGCCCACAGCTCGTTGGACAAGCGTCAGATGTGGCCAGTTCAGTTCCACTTCATCTTAGCGGCTTCATAAGCAATGTCAGTATGTTTTGTTTTGGGGTGCAGTGTTGTGTTGTGTACCTACACTGCCGGTTTTTGTTTTTTATAAAAAAACGTTGCCCCACACTAGGAATTTCTCCTGTATCGTGGGTGCATTCACAAACATTTAAACTCACATACACAAATACCCAGACCCGGAACATCTATCTGTAGGTCATACAAATACTTGTTCCGTGCGGGGATCGAACCCGCGACACGCAGCGCAGCAGTCCACTGCTTGAGCCACTGCGCCAACCGTGTCGTCGTTCGGTTAGTTTGACGCCTAATATGCTGCACTCCATTGCACGTTGAAAGACTTTGAGTTTGAACAAAGACCAAGTCTGAGGATCCATAGGTCAAAATAAGAAGAATGTCCATGATATTCGCTTTAGTGACAAAGGAAGGTTTCCTTTCATAAGTTCTTTCATGGACCGGTAGCTTGCCTCAATTAATATCGTATTTCCTCGCAAAAAAACTTACTACAGTGTAAAAAGCCAGGCGATTTGCAAGGGTTTTTACAACCAACTTCCGTCCAAAATCAAAGCATAATAATTCTTTTCCACCACAAACCCAATGGTACCCAAAAAATCTCAACACATTACTTCCCGCACCACGAGAATGATCATTCGGGTAACGCAGAAAAAAGTATATAAATTACGGAAAACAACCGAAGCGTCACGATGTTGCCCGAATACCGCCGAGTGACAAATGCAAGGGTCAACCAGTTGACAGGTGGCGAACGGACGGCCGAAAAGAAAAATAGCTCACAAAATGGCCGCCATGGACGTTTACGTGTCCCGCATGATTATGTTTTTTTTAGGTTCATTGCAATGTTGTACAAGGATTTAATTTTATTTAAAAACAAAAACACAAAAGGTAATTGCTCCGAAAGAAAATGAAGAGATAAATTCTAAAATGTGTTACTAAAATTTAATTTAGTCCTCTGCTAATAAAATAATCTTATTTACAAAAAATATAAGTAGATCAACACACCTCTACGAATACTGAATTTGAATTCGAAATTATAATCCTAATTAAAACGTTTAATATTCATTCGTTAAAATTGAGCAAACATTAAAACTTGTTACTTCAAGCATGATGCGATCCGTCAGGGCACCTCGTAATTAAAACCAACACACACACATGTAAACAAACATGTGTGAGCGTAAACATGGAACGGTTCATACATCAAAGCACCAAGAAAATAAATAAGACTAAGCAGTTTGACGAAAATGTTATCTATTAGCGCCACATCAGGCCGTATTTCGTGGAAATTACAAATTAACACGGGACCGTATCCGGACAAATGACGTTACACGGATCCCGTCTCGATCCCGGTATCCAAGGATCCCGTATCCCGGGCGACATTAATAAAGGCCCAGATGTTGGGAACGGGGCTCGAATACTAATTATTGGAAGGAATAAATGAATTAATTTTTGTAATTAGGTCCGAGAGGGGGAGGGAGATGTAAAAATGTGGGGCTGAAGTGTTAAGGGACAGGATTCCGGTTCGCCCCATTAAGTTTTATGATATTTGATTTATGAGTGTTTTAATCAAAGCGGAGAGGAAAGTGCCAGCTATTTGCATGTTCGGCCGATTGTTTTGTTTGGTTAGCACTTTGTTAATTAACTTTGTTTTTAGGTATTTTTTAAGCTTGAGATTATGATCAGATCATCGTCATCAGCCCTTTCCGAACAGCTACCTGGAGTACCAGTATTTTGCAGCGGCTGCCTGTCTGACCTTCACAACCCAGTGAGAAGTGGGTGATATTACACCCCTAGGTAAGACTGGTTGTCAGTATTATGAGCGGTTATCTAAACGTAAGTACAGTATTCTACACTTATGTATAAAATACCTACTTTGATGATATCTTACTTGTTTTCACAAAAAAAAAACTTTTTTCGACATAAAAAAAACCGACTTCAAAAACACAAATAAGTAAAAAAATTGGTTGCCTGTAAAGTCGGTATACGGGCGAAAGTTTTACGTGACAACGAAAATAGAAGCGCAAGACATGAACCGGTGTGTATGCCTATCTCTCTCACTCTCTCTCTCTCGCTCTGGACGCGTGCCTCTCACTCGCTCTCATTGTGAGCGCATAACGTGAGCGGAGCGTAACGCAGTTTCTTGAAGTGTCACCCGGCAAACCAATTTATAAGACGTTGTCACGTCAAAAACACAAGAACTAAAAATACAAAAAATAAACTTCACAAGAAAAAGCAGCTTTTGAAGTCGGTGACATTTTGATTGTTTGATTTCGTTTATTTTGCCAAAAAAAAAACGTACAGACAAATTGAGAACCTCCTTCTTTTTGGAAGTCGGTTGAAAAGAGAAAGTAGGTATCTTTTGCTTTGTGCAGTCTTTGTTACCGTGTTGCCAAGAAGTAGGTTACACTAACATATCCCGCGGGTGTTGTTCCCGAATGAGCACACATATTATGTCTCTGTGTACCCTTATATGACGAAGGGTTGAAGATATGAGATGGAAGTTGCGTGTGGAAAATGAGGAAGAGAAGAAACCTAATTATAAGAATAAGAATAATTTATTGTTTAAAAAATTACAGTCGTTGTGTTGATTCCTGAAACTCACACTAGGATTCCCTGTGTCGTGAGTTCCAGGCTCCTTCGTTTGGTTTATATTATTGTGGCACAAATAGTACATACGTTACATTAAGTTAGGACTGACTTATCAATAAAATATAATCTAATTTAATAGATTATATTATCAGGGGATTTTTTATCAGGAATTTATCAGTAACAGCTACGGAGTCTGGATTTGTGCCCGGTTGATTTCAATAGGCTCGCCCCCTATGGCGAAATGTGGGTGTACTATTAGGTACACCTGTGCCTAATCCTTCGGGGATTACAGGCGTGATGTTATGATGTTATGATGATGTTATATTTTACTGATAATTCATAAAATACAAAATTAAAACATGATGTTTTTCAGTTGTTGGTTACTGGGGTCATTACAAAAATTTGTATTAATTATACGTAATATCAGATGTGCGTGTCTCGGGCTCGAACTCTAAACCTATGACTTGGCAGTCCGACGTTCACAATCACAACACACCATTGCTTTTGTATACTTATCAGTTGCTTCGGTGTCAGAAAATATCGTGAGGAAAACAGCATGCCTTTTTTTTGGCGGGTTGGAAATCACCAAATTTTAATGACTCCTTCCGCTCAGGATGGCGGTAGAGAGTATCAGACTTCTACTGTCTAAAAACCACCCATGTTCCTTCTTAGCCCTTTGTGTCGAGGCCGCGGTATCTCTTTCGAACAACCCGCAGCCCAGACGGGCGTCGGCCCTTGCGGGCCCCTTCCATGTTGCTGACATCTCTTTGAGACGCGTGTGGAACACGAATGCGCCGTCGACACGGTCTGTCGTCGTCATAAGACGAAAGGACGGTGAACTAGCCCATTACTCACCGTCCACAGGCCCGCACCAACGGTGGCTGGAAGCCATCTCGTGACCTCCGACGCCGTGGGACGAGAGGATCTCTCCCTCTCATGTTCCGCCACTTCCTTCGCTAGCATCACTGCTTCGCAGAAGGAGGCGACGGCGTCCCATTCCCTCTCGCCCCAGACCATGGCTTGCAACAGGGCCGGACGCGAGTCACCGCCGCCGATCGCCGCTACGAGAACACGGCGGGTTTCTGCCCAAGCGGGGCAAACCTCCAAGGTATGCTCTACCGTGTCCTACAGCCGATCCTTGCAGTGGTAGCATTTGAGCGTTTCTTCCCGCCTGATTTAGTGCAGGTACCTCTCGAAACAACCGTGTCCGGTGAGGACCTGCGTCAGACAGAAGGTGAGGGCGCCGTGGCGCCTCTCCAGTCAAAAACAGCATCCCTGAGAGGTATTTCTAGACATCTTGTTATTGGCAAGTCAGAGATCCTTGGGCGGTATAAAAATTTTGACACCATATTAAGGACATACCACACGATAAAGAAGATTTAAGGTTATGGCTTAATTTATAAATAACCAGCGACCCGCTCCGGCTTCGTACGAGTGCAATGTAAATATAAACCTTCCTCTTGAATCACTTTATCTATTGCTGAAAATTGCATTAAAATCCGTTGCGAAGTTTAAAAACAGCAATCTAAATTTACAAACAGCGGGAGTGACTTTGTTTTATCCTATATACTTCGTTATTATTTTTTGTATTTTACAACAGCATCCCAACAAGCCAATCTTTCACCACTTTCTCAATCATCCTAACGCGTCAACCTTACACAATATCTAAAGACGTCTGCATCAAATTCACCAAACAAAACGCCACACTATCCCAAATCCAATCCCAACGATTATCTCCGAACCAGTTTGTATCAAAATAATCCTAACTCGGTTATATTTACTTGGTCTAATAAGGCCAGAGAGAGCCCCGGGCTGCATACAAATTTATTGGCAAAACAAAGTTAAGCTGCCCCCGACACGCCCGACGAACGACGACGGAATCCTATGTACTCGTCTGACTCAGTCTTTACTCACTATATTAAATAATAAAACCTCGGGCCTTTTTAAGGTTATGATTTTAATAAAGTTGTTTTTTTTGTAGTCGTTGGCTAAGGTCGTAAATACGGAGGAGACTATGTCGCGCGGTTCGGGGGGATAGGCTGTTTTGATTAAAATGTCAATGTTGTGAAAGAAGATGTAGTGACAAAAAATTGAAAAGAGTATACTTAGATGGTTTGGTCATGTAGAATGGATGAGTGAAAGGCGACTAACAAATGGTGTGTACAAGGCAGATGTGAGCGGAACGCCGGGAGGGGACACCCTGGAAAAACATACACTGACCTTATTGGTGACGGACGTTCTTCAGGAAGGACAGGTGCGTAGTACTCGCAGATAGCGCGCGTACCTATATGACCAGATAATTATATGAACGTGGATGGGGAAAAAGGAGTATATAAAAAGAATTGTAGCAGAGGCAAAGTTACAATTTTAAAGACTCCTTGCATCGATCAGACTTTTTTAGTGTTTTTTTTAAAGTCAGTTTTTTTGCATTTTTTATTTCATTTATCACACACACAATTTTTTTGACTACAACATAGGCCAAGAAAAAAGAAAACCAAACCACTGAACCGACATTGATGAAGTTTCTATTGAACCAATCGGAGAGTGTATCTTCACATACAAAAACAAAACATGTATGACGGAGTTATGTGGCAACAAACATTTAAAAAAATAACTCAACTAGGTACCTCCTCCTTTTTTGCAGTCGGTTACGAACCAGAATTATTATTAACGACATAAAATCAATTTATCAATTTACTATTTTCTATTGAGACCTACCAATGTACTAAATACAAGAACCAAATTGCATTGATGAGAGAATTCCTATCGATTCCGTAATTTCGCCCTCGAATTCCAACTTGTTAATCAAAGCGTAATACCCTTTGATGAATTTAGACGTCGATAGGCATTGCAATTGCGTTAGATAAACGACTGTCCCGGAATAACGGGATCTGGACACTGGCTGTATGACTGCTCTATAAAGTCAATCGGAAAGCTAAAAGATCAGACTAAATATTTAGTTTGACAAATATTTTATTATTTTTCAATTTATTATTGTGAATGTGAGGTTTTTAGTCAGTAGAAGTCTGACACTCCCTTTCGCTCTGCCCAAGAGCGGAAAGGGTTATTTGATGATTTTCCACACGCCAAAAACAAAAAAAAAGGGCCATGTGGATCTTTCTTTAGCTTTAACAATTGTCTGACCGTTTGAGTACTATTAAGCGATCCAATCAAATGTCCTTTCTTTGATATTGTTCGTCATGACGTTGAGCTCCTTGAGTTATAAGTCAAGCTCCACGATAACAGACAAATGCTTGCACTGACTGGACGGGTCCACTCAAATCTGTGTGGTACCTACTTTCTTCAAAAGACCATCTCAGACACTAATCTAGTATAGTACCGGGCAATACGGAACCCCTGGGTAAGACTGGTTGTCAGACTTCTTTTTCGTTTTATAGCCTGATAGTGTTAATAAAAATGCTGCTAGTTACATATGAGTTAAAAACACAGAGTCGATCTTTGGATGAATTATGAACCAATGTAACATCGTAATATCGTGTAGGGACCCATATCGCCACTCCAGACTTACTCCGTCCATACCCGCTCGATCAAGGCTAAGCGTCCTTCTCCCCGCACCCCGCTACCGCGCGAGCCGCCGCCGCTCGCGCCGGTAGCTGGCCTAATCCCTTGATAGCGAGTGCGCACGCCCAACTGCGTGGCGCCAATACCTAAACTGTGTGCGCGAGCCCTATAATACCGCGTTGGGTAACTCTAAGATAGTTTGTAATACCGCATGTTATGTAAACTTGTGTGCCTGATATACTATACACTATAAAAAAAATAAAAACTTTTTATTTCGGACTTCAAAGAATCCATAGAAGAAAGAATCGATAAAGACTATTATTACCACCTCGTTGCTTCATTCCTCGTGCCCGCCAAAACAATCACCGTTAGACCAGTAATTTGCGATTTTCTTTTGTTTCAGTTTGTGATGAGATCTGCCGATTATTTCAAAAGATATTTTGATCGACGTAAACAAATTAAATATTGTTTTATCGCACGATAAATTAACGGGAAATAATAAAATTCGCACAAAAGGAAGTAACAAGAAAGTGTTGTTCGGATGAAACTTAGTAAAACAGAATTGTGATAGCGATTTTTAGCTCACGTAGGTAAATTTAAATTTTACAATGAATGATGATGCAGCAATTAAAAAATAAACCAAAAAGCTTTTGTCGATTCTGTTGAAATTCGTGGGTAAAATAAAATATAAAAAAAAAAACGAATAAATAATATTCTGTATTGGGTGGAAGACTTTTTGGAATCGTATCAGTAGTTCCGAAGAACCTACTACCTACAAATATTTTAAAACACAGATGAAGTTTCACAACAAAATTAACTATTAAAACATTTCTTTTCCCGAACCACAATTCATCAAGCACACTTAATCGCTCCCCCTAAGCACTGTATTCCGACCCTTATCCGCTACTTTCTATAACGTAATGAATTGCACGTCAGTACCAGCGGTCGCCGCCTTCCAAATTAATTTCTTCTCTTTGTGATCGCTTTTCATCCGTCAAAACCTCTGACGGTGGAAACAAAAACATGTTGTTCTCTGTTTGGGTTTTTTTTTATTATACAAAAGAGTTTGCGCGGATAGAGTTTGTCGATGTTATTTATTGTTTTTAGGGTTCTGTTGAGCAAAAATGTTAACGGATCCTTATTGCTAAGCCTGTGCCAGTCTGTCTGTCTGTTCAGGATGCTCACAACAGCGGTTGAAATTTTCGTAGAGTTCGTAGTATCCAATATCTGGGTGGTAGAGGTCAGATAGGCAGTCGCTCCATGTAAAATATTTTTGGAACGAAGTTCCTTATCGCGCGTTTTGAAAGGGGGCTAGACGGAAAAAATTCTTACGAAAAGTTGTCACGACACTTTTTGCTATAGTAAGCTATTGTAAGCTGTGCGGCGTCGCATGTTTCTCTGTCTGTCTCTCTCTCTCTTATAGAAAGCAAGCCAGATATTTTCATTTCTACATTTCTTATTTTTTTTTTTTTCTTTTTTTTTTTTTTTTTTTTTTTTACATAATAAAAAATAATAACAATAACTTCGTTCCATCCGGGTGTTCCTTGACACCTCTCAAGTTTTTTATTTCAGCTGTAAGGCTGAAAGCCGACCTCAGCGTAGGTGAGAAAAGGCAGGCATATGATGACTAAAAGGGTACCAACTGCATCCTAAATCTGCCTGTCTTACATTCAAATTCATGTATGTGTCCGAATATGGTACACACAAATCGATAGCGTAGTGAGGAATTCTCCCAGCTTGATGGCCTGATGAAATTAAACAGGTGGCTAAGGCGGACTGGACGCCGAAGCTTGTGGCTGACGCGGAAGCCTGTAGCTGAGGCAGACTGGACGCGAAAGGCAGTGGCTGAGGCAGACTGGACTCGAAAGACGGTGGCTGAGGCAGACTGGACGTGGAAGCCGGTGGCAGAGCGTTCTGGTGCGGCTCATCGTCCAGTCAAAACCAGGGTTGGGTCGACTGCGTGTTGGGTACTACGCGCGCTTCAAAGAGTCGTCAGCAAAGTAGACGGGGCATAGGGTCAGTGCTTGCCAGGGTTACAGGCACCGCGGCGTTGGAACGCAGAGGGCATAAAAAGGAATACGAATGGGTTTTAGTCAAAGGCAACTAAAGCAGTTCAGACTGGGAGAGGCATACATCAGCTGCTGTGGACTTCGATAGACTGATTGATAGGTGGTATTGATTTATTTAAACTGAAATATGCACAGAACCTTATAGCGTTACTCTGACTCGCACTTGACCACATTTTTTATACAAAAGAGTTTGCGATTTGACCAAAGAGTTTATTTGTCGTTTGTTTTTTTTTAAATAGAGTGACGGTATGGTTTTTTCAATGTAGTGATTTACTGGGAGCGGTTTCAATTTATCTGCAAAACCGTCGACAGATAGACAAAGGACCCTGTTTGCAAATATGTTACAGGTTGTCCCGTTGTGCCTCCATAGCTATTTTGTTTACCAATTTCTCGCGAATACTATTGTTATTCATCCAATTCCGTTTTTTTTTTAGTTTTTTGTTTTGTTTGTTTTCCGCTGATATGTAGAGAATGTATTTTGTTTTCGGAAAAGGATTATCCGGGTCAGTAATTAAATCCTTTGTGTATGTTGCTTTATCCGACTAGAGTTTTTTTGATGTTATGTCGGAATTTCCACGAATGAATATTTATGGAGAGTGCGACTTGCAGCGTGGGAACATTAAAATCTGATCATGCTTTCAGGAGAGAAGTTCTTGGCTAAGTACCGGGACCCCCACGACCTAGGGTTATTGTATTTTAGGTGGAATCCTGGTGGTCCCGAAAGCCTTTTTCTTTTTTTTTTTGGGGGGTGGGAAATCATCAAATAACACCTCCCGCTCTTGGGCAGAGCGAAAGGGAGTGTCAGACTTCTACTGACTAAAAACCACCCATGTTCCTTCTTAGCCCTTCATGTCGAGGCCGCGGTATCCCTTGCGAACAACCCGCAACTTCGACAGGGGTCCCGAAAGCCTCACGACCCAAATAACGAATGCCACTCGGGTCGATCTTTAGGTTAAGCCGACCTTGTGTAGGTTGGTACGGGGATGAGTGACCACACATTAGATACCAAGTTTTCTCCGTGGCTCGGAAAACTAGATAAGCCGTTGGTACCATTTGTAAATTTTTAACAGACTTTACAGCTAGTCAATAGCGTGAAAGTCAGACAACCAGTCTTACCAAGGGGTATCGTATTGCCCAGTACTAACCGGATTGTGGTCAGATAGGAAGTCGCTTACAAGTAAAAAATTGTTGTGTCAGCTGCAACCGGTTAGACTGGAAGCCGATCCCAAGTTAGTTGGCTAAAGGCTAGGCCGATGATGATGTTTTCAGGATATAGCAGCATACTTCTATTCATAAATCTCCGGACTGAAATCTAAGCTAGCTAGACCAATTTCATGACTTTCTTCTTACATCATCATCAGCCTATAATGTTCCCACCCTCCTCTCCTAGAGGAGAGGTATGGGCTATAATTTACCACGCGGGCCCCGTGCACGTTGGTAGATGTCTCTTGTCTTCGAATTTTTTGGTTCTAAGACATTCTTCTCGGGGGAAAAAAGGAGGCTATTTACACTTAACTAAAATAACACCATTTCAATCGATTCTAAACACAACAATCACTTAAGAGGATATCCGACGATTCCATTTTTTCTTATACGAGCAAGCAGATAGCGACCCCATCAATTAGGCCCCCCTATAAACAGCCCGTGGCTACCCCATAACAATTGTGATAAAAGTTAACAGCGCTATGCATAATTTTTCTATGTAAATCGTTTTGAATGAACCTTGACATTATACAGGGTGTTTGGTTGAATTATTGGACCTATTTGGGGTTTGTAATTAATTGGAATAGGGTTTGCAATAAAGAATAATTGGGGTTTGAGATTTTTGTGTGCAATGGGGCCTAAAAACTGTAAGAAATAAGATTTTAAACTGACATGGTCACTAGCACTATTATTTATACTGCTTACTTTTGCTTGCTTTTGATTTTTTTACTGCTTTATACTATTTTTTATATCCCGTTTTCAGTATAAACAATACTGTAAGAAATGATGATATATGACTAAAAAATCCACATTGGACACATGTGGTGGATTACGGCCCTCCTTCTAACACAAAATATTTCTCAACAGTGCAGTGGGAACAGTATAAGTCGATTGTCTTCTTCTGTAAAGTGTGGTTAGTACCTTACATGGTGGCAGAGTTTATATTCCACCCATGGCAATGGGCCCTTTATAGGTATGGCAATGGGCAGAGCACATTGCTCGTAGAACGGATGGCCGATGGGGCCGAAAAGTTCTGGAGTGGCGACCGCGAATCGAAGACGTTGCGTTGCGTGCACTAGGTGGACCGATGATCTGGTGAAGGTTGCGGGGATCCGTTGCATGCGAGACGGACGGGACCGGTCAATGTGGCGACACTTAGGGGTTGCCTAATGTCCAGGAGAGGACGTCTTTCAGCTGAAATGATGATGATTATGAAGACGAAGAGAAGTATCAGGTCAATGGATACTTTTTATGAGGATATGAACAACAGGAAATTAAGTTCTTCATGGCCACTGTATGCGGGGGTTGTGTCTGGCGACAGTCTGTTGTTGTCGGATTTTTCTATAGAAAAAAATATACGTTAGATCTTGTTGCTTTAATACTTTTTGTAGTACCGCAAAGTTTTGATGCAGGAATTAAGTAAACCTGTAAATCCATACGGGCCTAGCCGCGGTCACTAGTCTAACATGATGTGAACATTGAAAATTCAAGTTTCTTCCTAGAACAAAGTGATGGATATAAAAGGAATTGTTGTTCAATTCTAGTAATATTAATTTCGTGGAAATTCAGTATCACACTGTATATAAAACGTTTGCATAAGGCTTATTATTCGTTTCGGGGTAAACAGAGCCATAAGCCGTAACAACTTGGCGAGGTTTTCGCTATTAATTACATTTACATTATAGTACATAATTTATGTTGACTTCGAATGCTTACGGCGAGTATATCGGTTTAGTTAAACTAAAAAATATTTGACTTAAAAATATTTGCCGCTCTTTTTGTGTTGTGCATCATATTTTAGCGCAAACAATTAATGTTTTTCTTTCTTTCTAATTACTACTCATCATCTGCCTAGCCTTTTCCCAACTATGTTGGGGTCGGCTTCCAGTCTAACCGGATGCAGCTGAGTACCAGTATTTTACATGGAGCGACTGCCTATCTGACCTCCACAACCCAGTTAATACTAGGTAATTTTTATTTCTAATTACTACTACGGCACAACAAAGCTTATTGGTTTTCTGCTGCTGCTTTTTTGTACCAATGCACCAATCATTGTGTTTTCGTTCGTACCCAACTTAACCGAGAGAAAACTTCTTAAATTTTCACTCGGTGGAGTTAGATTTTTCTTATGGGACAAAGCTGCCATACTATTCCAAAACCACTGTAACTCCTGAAAACCCGAATCAACACGATCACCAAAAAAGTGACGAGACAATGAAGCTCGAAGAAGTCCCAGAGAAACAACATAACTGTCTTGGATTCCGCAATAGCGAAGGAGTAGGAAAAACATAATTTGAGGAAACTCGGTGTGTCGGGTGTTCATCCATTCGAAGACCAACCTATGCAAGCGCGGCTTAACCTAAAGATCAACCCGAGTGGCTAGAGACAAAATAAAATACGATTGATGTGAATAAAACAGTACAGCAGTAAGGTCCACCAATAAATAAGCTAGGAACGGTTTTGCAGTTTGTGCCAATACAAAATAGAACAATCTACAAGAAGCTTCTATTACACAATACTTATTGTAAAACGAAGATTATTAGAACAACTGTTTTTCTCTTGTTGCACTTTTATATAGAGCAAGTCTCACGGAGCTTATGACGTAGCGACTGCATAAAAATCTTCTAAATACAATCATAAATTCAGTGGCACATAACATCATCAGTCTAATTGGTGTATACGAAGCTGAAAGGCACATGTTTTACCCGATATTGTGTTTTTATTCTGGTCACCCTAGACGTACCTGGAAACCTACTATAGTTGCTGCCAGTTAAGTTGTCAATAGCGGTCATTGCCCTTTCCCTAATATCTCTTCGTACGAATCAAAACAAATGAACCATGTATCGTTTTTCATTGGCAAAAATGTTAAAGATCACGATAGATGACGATTTAAGACATAAACAGGCTCATTTTTGGATTTCAAAGTTTAGAACTTTAATAAATGTAGGTGGGTCAATGACCACTATTGACATGTTAACGGGCAGCAACTATAGTAACTGAGATTTTGGGGGTCAAAATCCAACTTCTTTCTAAAACTAAATTTTTTCAATAATTAAATAAAATATTTGTATTTTTTTATGTGGGGTGTAGGGTTTGTTTGTAAACTTTGGTAAACTTCGTAACTACTGATCCGATTCCGAAAATTCTTTTACCAACGGGAAGCTACTTTATCCCCAAATGTCACGCCCACATTAAAAATGGTTTAATTTCTGTACATAGCGGGAGCGAAACCATAAGTAAAAGCTAGTTGATGATATAAACTATGAGAAGTACAGACAGCAAAACCAGACAAACTTTATTTGTTCTCTAGAATATCTATAGAAGTAACAGGAAAATTACTTGATGTACGGTCAGCAGAGGTAGTAAAATCATCTCAGTATCGAATCTTTCTGCCCGCTGTAAGATTTCACGCGAAGAAATAAATTTTAATTTCGTAAAGAGGTCCTTCTTTACCAAATTAAATTTTATTTGTTTTTAAGTTAAAAAAAATTTACACAACCACTATTACTAGTACAGATTCTGACCAAAGGATAAAATATCGTATTACCCCGTGATAACAGGGTTATGGAGGTCAGATAGGCAGTCGCTCCATGCAAGATACTGTATTCAACAGCATTTGGTTAGAATGGAAGCCGACCCCAACATAGTTGGGAAACGCTAGGCAGATGAAGATGAGTGGAATATTATAGTAACCATGCGTGGCAATAATGCAAGCCTATTTATTTAAACCCTAGTGATTGAATTATGAATGCTGGCAATGATTTAAATCGATAGATATGTTCTCACCGCACTTAGATCGCGAAAAAGTGAACTTATAGGTACAGAGTGTGACAAACCCCGTCTTTGATACACAGCCAAATTAACAATTTTAATGACTACATTAACTATACAAAAAAATGTTCAAGTAAATACATAACTATATATAGCTAGTACAGACACGAGAAAGAAGCAATTTCCAATTATAACGTCCGCAGATAAGTCCACCCCAATCCCGTAACAATAAAGCTATCACAATAACCCCCAATTGTAAGTGACAAACGCCCCTTTAAATCTAAGATCAACAAACAAACATGAACACCCAATTCGTATTACACAAAAACCGATTTGTTACCATTTATGAAAATCCTTAGGGTAGTAACGTAAAAAAAATACAGTCATAAATTTGTATCCCCATTTCATTTGCTGCCAGTACCCTGAGGGCGAGGCAATCAGGGTTGGGATATAAAAGGATAGCAGAGCCATCGTAAAATGTCCTGTACCAAGATTGTATGGGATTTGTACGTACTTGCGGGTAAAATGTGGATTTTTTTCCGAGGGGGGTTAAGAATGTGATGGCCCTAGGTAGTTAGGTAAGGTTTGGGGGTGAAATGAAATGAATCGTGTGATGACATCTTAACTAATATTATAAATGCGAAATATGTTTGTTACCTTTTCACGCTTAGGGGAGCCTGCTCATGGGTGGTTATAAATAGACAATAGGATCAATCTTCAGGTTAAGCCGCACTTGCCTAGGTTGGTCTGTGAATGGGTGACAACCCATTACGCCATTAGAACGCCGTTAGTCCCAGCTGTCATTTGTAGATCTTTGACAGTCGTTAATGGTTCGAAAGTCTGACAACTAGTCTTACAAAGGGGTATCATATTACCCAGTACTAACTGGGTTGTGGAGGTCAGATAGGCAGTTGCTCCTTTAAAATACTGGTATTCAACTGTATCCGGTTAGGGTCGATGCTCGATCGAATCTTAGATTTCATAACAGGCGAATACTCGGGGCGAGCTAGTATCATACTAGGTAAACTTATGGTTCTATATCTACCACCACAACAGTACATTTTTAGGCTCTTCCAAAGTGCTAAAATGTGTGTGTTCCCCTCTAACTTTTAAACTAAGAAAGTGAAAAATCTAAAAAAAATAAATGCTGTAGATCACAATGTAAACTTTCAAGCAAAATTAGTTTGAACGATATATAGTCAATAGTTTTTGAGATATGGCACATTTAAAAAACCGCAAATGTATCTTTGTCAGTCATACAAACACTATGAAAAACCAACTTATCACAAAGTATGTTTTTCTGTGCCGTTTTAACAAGAAATAATATATTAAAGGGGGCTTCCCAACTACGATAGTACGAAACCCTTCATGTGCAAGTCCGACTTGCACTTGGCCAGTTTTAATATTAAGAAAACCAGGACTGAATGAAGAATGGCAGAGACCATTCACGAGTTTTAAATCTATTCGGCGGAGAGAAGATGCGTTTAAACGCGCTTTTGCTCTAGCAAATAAGACGTTTACACTCCTTCTTATGTCCTCATACTTGAGAACGCACCGTCAATATTTTAACTAGGACAAGTAAAATGACGGTTACATCTGAGAGGAAGATGGCAGCCAGCGACGAGTGAAATCGACGAGAGATCGCGCTTCAATAGTCAAAGTGATGTTCTTAGTTCAAGGAATAAGGCCGTCTGCATACCGAGCGAGGAATTGGTATTGAGGAATTATTGTTGCCCGGGATTTGAGCAACATTCAGTTTGATATCTTAATATTATAAACGCGAAAGTTTGTAAGCATGGATGGATGGATGTTTTTTACTCTTTCACGCAAAAACTACTGAACGGATTTGGATAAAATTTGGTACACAGATATTTTATAACCTGAATTAACACATAGGAGTTTTTATCCCGATTTTATCTTCCCGTGGGATAATTTTGGAGTTGTAGCGGGCGAAGCTGCTGGCACCAGCTAGTTGGACTATATTCCAGCTAAAATCTTATGAGTGAGGTAGTCTGTCAATCTAATAGTTATGTCATTCTTTCTTTATTGTGTGGTTACTGTTTAACCTGGTGTCTGGCTTTTGTATAGCCCATGGGCCTCTAACTTGCCTTTACCTACATGCCGTCGAGAAATGTCTCTCAAGCATGCTGGTTTCCTCACGATATTTTCCTTCATTCAAGCCCTTCTCTTGTATCGTGATTGCATCTAAAACATTTAAACTCATATAGAGAAACAGTCAGACTCGGAACAACTAAGTATACCTGTAGGCCTTACAAATATGGGTTCAGTGCGACACGGTAATCAAACCCACCACGAGCCAAATGCTCAGCCACTGCGACAACAGTACCGTTACCTAGTGCGAAGCAAGCTTTATATTTCATTTTTTTTTCTCAGAACTGTTTCGAGAAGGTTGTTCTTTATACTGTTAAGTCGGTAGCACAGAAACCTGTATGTTATTACTTCGGTACAACTTTGATCTTTTCTATAAAATTGTAGGACGATGTTTGGCAAATGTTTTTCAAGCAATGATTCCAAGTTATAACAACAAAGTTTTTGGTATCCCTTGTTGATATTCCAAGAAGTAAACTTGCGGTAATGTGTTTCTGTTTTGAGTCTTATTTAACTGTTTTTCTTACGTTATCTATAAACTTTTGTCGAGGGCATTTTCACTATCTATAAAACTTTTGAGTCGTGAAAAGGTCTTATAGAAAGAAAGAAAATACATTTATGTATCAGTATTTCAATGGTATTTCTATGTGTTTTGTCTCCGGTAACTTCTATCATTCGCTCACGTTACTCACTCTCAAAGAAAGTAGGCTTTTGTCCCAGGAATTGCTTCTTAACTCATCAAAATAGGGGACTCTCTTACAAAACTAACAGGAAATATTAAAACCATAGATTACACCAATCACATCTCTCAAAACTAAATAGTTTTTTAAGCACAGATTATTTACGAAGGAAATATAATTTTCTTTTTGAATATTTGTTCGTATAATTATAAGACGTAGTTTCGTATTTAAGTATAGTTATAGTGCCTATTATGGGTAAAAGATTGCTCTTATAAACAGTCGTTCGTAACAAAAGTCGGATTGAGAAATATAATGTTTATTTACTGTTTCGTTAAGCTGCTTTTTAAATGGCACAAATCATAAGCTATAGCGGGTATCCCCAAAGTATCTGCTTTCTATGAGCTGTATATGGCATCCTGTGATACGACTTGCTTCAAGCATGTTCGTCATTTATTTTCTTCCCGTGAGTACAGTCGCTGTCGCACAAAACATGAGTTGAATTGAGTGTGTAGTTCGTGGCCGTGGGTTATAGTAACTGTTGTGGCGCAAAACAAGCTTTATTCCAATGGGAAAAGGTTGATTATATGTGGCATAGAGGAGGCCGTCATGCCAACTTCTGTCATGGTATACGAGTCGGTTTTAGTGCTTAGGCGCGCATATAAATGTTTCACATCAAACACTTTTAATACAATTCCAAAATCTTTCACATAAACCTACTCATCATCTGCTTAGACTTTTCCCAACTACATATGTTGAAGTTAGCTTCTAGTGTAACTAGATGCAGCTAAATACCAGTATTTTACATAGAGCAACTGCCTATCTCACCGTCACAACCCAGTTAATGCTAGGTAATACTGTACCCTTTGGTAAGACTGGTTGTCAGACTTTCAGGTCACTGACTATCGGTAACGACTGCCAAAGATCTATATACGGCACCAACCAATAGCTTAACGTGTTTTCCGATCCACAGACCAGCCTAGGCAAGCGCGGCTTAACTTAAAGATCGACCCGAGTGGCTGTTATTATTAAGCCACGAGCTCCTCACATAAGACTAGGTACTATATTATAAGATATCATCACCAAAGTCCAACTCGCTATCTCCCGTCACTTGTTCCCTATAACTCCATAATTTACGATATGTTTAGAGTCAAAATTAAAATCGTATAGAATGGCCGGCTGTCATAAGTTACCGTGTTGTTAGTTGCTGTCATTGTAATCACTAGGCACGTTTATCATCTCTCTACAGGACTGTAAATCACGGGGTTTAGGGAGTCTGGGAAAGAGAAATACACATACGAAACTGTACATAAAGAAAGTTAGAATTAAAAAATAATACATTATTTATTAGTCTCACACAGTACAAAACAAAAACTTGAGAGGTGTCAAGGAACACCCGGATGGAACGAAGTTATTGTTATTATTTTTTATTATGTAAAAAAAAAAAAAAAATGTAGAAATGAAAATATCTGGCTTGCTTTCTATAAGAGAGAGAGAGACAGACAGAGAAACATGCGACGCCGCACGGCTTACAATAGCTTACTATAGCAAAAAGTGTCGTGACAACTTTTCGTAAGATTTTTTTCCGTCTAGCCCCCTTCACAACGCGCGATAAGGAACTTCGTTCCAAAAAGAAATGGTTAAATTAACTATAAAACAAAATTATAGACAAAAGTAAATAATTATAAGTAAAAAAAAACAACGAAATTGGTCTTGTAATATACATAAAGCCTGTATGTAACAGTAACTGCTACTTACTGTTACTGTTTTCCTGTGTCATCCCACTGCTGTCCCATGACCTCCATATATATTTTGATCCAGGGCAGATGTGGACTACTGGTCGTTAGTTCTGTTCAGCTGTTCCCGCCGTCTCCACCTAGATCCCCATTTAGCTAGTTCTGATACATTTCTACCTAATCTTTCGAGGATTAGGCGTGATACTATGTCATGAAGATATAACAAAAATACGTCTTCCACTCCTCATATTTTGATGTCAGATACCCTTATTCTGTTCAATACTTGCCCAACACATTAGTTCCCTAATAAGCACAGAGTTGTAAATGACACATTGTTTGCCGCTCCTGCCTTCAATTTACGTTACTGTTGACTTATAATTGGACGGAACACTTTGACGGTAATGAGCCGATGTTTTACATAGCAGGCATTCTTGTTGTGCCACGGGGAATGTTAGATTTGTATTGGAATGAAAACAGTATTTGTAACCGACGTCTAAAAAAGAGGAGGTTATGTATTTTGACTGTTTTTTTTGTAATTACTGGTACGACTTTAGTGATTTCTTTTTTATTTAGTGGAGGAACCTTTAGGAATCTAAAAAAAATTGTTACTTAGCTTAGATATTTAACTCCCGACGCCAAAACGACATGGTATTACAAGTTTGACGTGTCTGTCTGTGTGTCTATTTGCGCCATCGCAGCTCCCGAACGCATGATCCGATTTGGATTTTGTGTTTTCTGCTTGAAAGGTGAATTATTAGTCTATGTGGATAATGTTGTAGCATTTTCTAGATCCAAATAATAATTGATTAATATCGATTTAATAAAAAAGAAATAGGGAAAAACAAAACATGAGAAAGTTCTGCAAGAAAATCCTAGTAAATATTTCTCGTTGGAAATATGCTTGGTCATTAGAAACACCTACTAAAATAAATTGCTATTGCGACCATCGTCATCATCAGCCTATAATGTTCCCACTGCAGGGACTCAGGCCTCCTCTCTAGGAAGGGCGATAATACACCACGCGAACCTTTTGCGGGTTCTTCGTATTTTTTGGTTGAAGACATGCTGGTTTCCTCACGATGTTTTCTTTCAACGTTTTGAGAGCAGTGGTGATGAAATAAATCACACAAAGTAATGCGCCTGCCTGGATTCGACTTACTGTTCCTAAGTCTGGGCCGCCACCACTGGGCTGCTCTATTAAAAATATACTCACTATTAAAAATCGCAAAAACCTAAGTTTTTAAATTCACTCGTGGTCCGTATACCACACGGTCCAAAAAACCCTCCCTACCACACCCTGTATAAAACAGCAGAAAAACAAACATAATTACAACACCTTCGTCCGACCGCATTCCTAACCCCACATAATTCGGCACCTCCACCGTATTAGGGGCTACATCCGAGATTCGGCCGCGCCTAACGTTTTTGCTTGTCTTGCAACGATAATGTGTTTCGGTAGTGGAAGGGTTAAGCGGCACCTTTCGAAGTGCTTGTGTTATTGGAAGTAGGAGGGTTAAAATACGTTAATGGTTTAGAGATAATATCGATAATGATTTTCGTGCCGTTTCGGTTAAAGAAAAGGTAGTTTTGGGTTAAAGGCTGAATTGGATACCTGCCAAAAAAATCTAAATCATCCGTCAGATGGATTGAAAAAAATAAAGGACACAATTTTTTCTTTTTTCACGTAAACAAAACATGAAGACGATACAGTGCTTCAAAAACTCGTGTGTCGTCACATTGCAGTACATTTTTTACCGATAACCGTTAACACTCGTTAACCGTTTGGTGGATGTGACCTGTTATGTGGTTATCGCCAAATTATTATTGGTTAAGGGTGATGATAGTCCCATCGGGGCTGCGGGTTGTTCGCAAGAGATACCGCGGCCTCGACATGAAGGGCTAAGAAGGAACATGGGTGGTTTTTAGTCAGTAGAAGTCTGACACTCCCTTTCACTCTGCCCAAGAGCGGGAGGGGTTATTTGATGATTTCCCGCCCCCCAAAAAAAAAAAAAAAAGGGACGTCACAAACCTCCACTCGTGATCTTCGACACGTTTTATTTTCGTCAATCTTTATCAATTTGATATAACAAAAATCACTATCCAATATTTTTAGATAATCTTACTGTGCGGACTAAACAGAATCATATTTTTTAAGTCAGGAAAGTAGCCAATTATCAAACGGAAACCTATTTTAGGACTTGGTTGATGATTCCTCGTTCGACTGCATCGCTGGTGTAGTGGTTACAAGCGCGACTGCGCATTGGGTCCTAAATACGATTCCCTGGTCGGGCAAAGTTGGCGCACGGTTGGCGCAGTGGCTAAGCGATTGGACTGCTGCGCTGAGTGTTGCGGGTTCGATTCCCGCACGGAACAAATATTTGTATGGCCTACAAATAGTTGTTTCGGGTCTGGGTGTGTTTGTGTATGTGAGTTTAAATGTTACACACGATACAGGAGAAATTCCTAGTGTGGGGCAACGTTTTAAAAAAAAAAAAAAAAATAAAGTGTTATTGAGTTTTTCCATCAGGAATTTCTTAATAGTAGCCACGGAGTCTGGATTTGTGCCCAGTTGATGGCAATAGGCATTAACATAACTTTTTGTATGGGTGTACTTATGGGTAGCTACACCTCTGCTTAATCCTTTGGGGATTACAGGCGTGATGTTATGTTATATATATATATGATTATATTTGATTTAGCGAGAGTTATTATCTAAAAACCCACTTTACTAACAAGTGAGTTATTTCTAACTTTCTTTCTTTTTTTTTAATGTAGGTAACCTAAATTATTTACTGTTGTTTGCCCTTTATTTTTCTGCGAGTGCCTCGTTGGTCTAGTGGTCGCAAGCGCGACTGCTGAGCATGAGGTCCTGGGTTCGATTCCCGGATCGGGCAAATTGTTATTGGCTTTTTCCATCAGGAATTTATCAGTAACAGCTACGGAGTCTGGATTTGTGCCCGGTTGATGGCAATAGGCTCGCCCCCTATTACATGGGACTTAAACATAACTGGCGAAATGTGGGTGTACTATTAAGTACACCTCTGCCTAACCCTTCGGGGATTACAGGCGTGATGTTATGATGTTATGTGTTTTCTGCGAGTGCTGTGCACTTCTGTAAGTGACGAATTCACTATGCTTAAAACTGTTTGTGATGTAAGTTTATGTATATTCTTAGTGAGTAAGTTGTTGAAGTACCATAAATATGAATAAATAAACAAACGGCCAATTGCGAGTCGGATTTACACACGGAGGGTTCCGTACCACCGTGTAAATGTTAAACACTATCTGTAATAAGTACTTACATTTTTTTTTAAAACACCGGTATTAAACGTTCCTTATGTGAGGATTCCGTTGATGCTGCGGGTTGGTCAGAAGAGATACCGCGGCCCTGGACACAAAGGGCTAAGAAGGACCATGGGTGGTTTTTAGTCAGTGGAAGACGTACAAGTTCGAAAACACAAACACATACATTAAAATGCATATTTGAATAATAATCAATTTCACACTTTTTTGTACTCATAAGTAGGTACCGAATATTATAAAAAAAAAACGTGTCAAATCACTGTTAGTTATCCGCTCAATTTCCTCCAAACAACGTTAAGTAATCGAATAGTAATAAATTGATTTAAAAAACATGTTAAGCCGTATGTTACTACAAAACATATTGATTACTAAGTAAGGTATAAAAACGCTTCCATTTCAAATATTTCATTCGATTCACGACAGGTTTGTGTTCAAGTCGATTCAAAAAGTCACCATGTTGAAACTTGTGGTCAGTATCGCTGTGATCATGGCTTCGCAAGGGCTTGCCAGTCCGCAAAATTACCAGCATTTAAGGTCTAATCTAAATAACTTAAACCTGCGAGGAAATAACGCGAATAATAACCTAAATTATTTGCAAGAATATTACCAGAACAATAATTTGCAAGAAAACAATCTTCGGCAAAGTGGTTTGCGACAAAACAGCCTAAATTCGGTAAGCTACAACTCGAACAGCAATTTGCAAGAATACAATAATTTGCGAGCAAACAATAATTTGTATGAAAACAATTATTTGCGAGCAAACAATAATTTGTATGAAAACAATAATTTGAGAGCAAACAATAATTTGTATGAAAACAATAATTTGCGATCAAACAATAATTTGTATGAAAACAATAATTTGCGATCAAACAATAATTTGTATGAAAACAATAATTTGAGAGCAAACAATAATTTGTATGAAAACAATAATTTGAGAGCAAACAATAATTTGTATGAAAAAAATAATTTGCGAGCAAACAATAATTTGTATGAAAACAATAATTTGCGATCAAACAATAATTTGTATGAAAACAACAATTTGAGAGCAAACAATAATTTGTATGAAAACAATAATTTGCGATCAAACAATAATTTGTATGAAAACAACAATTTGAGAGCAAACAATAATTTGTATGAAAACAATAATTTGCGATCAAACAATAATTTGTATGAAAACAATAATTTGCGATCAAACAATAATTTGTATGAAAACAATAATTTGAGAGCAAACAATAATTTGTATGAAAACAATAATTTGAGAGCAAACAATCATTTGAATGCTAACAATTTAAACCTGAGACAACAGAACAACCATAATAATAATTTGATGCAACAAAATAATATGAGAAATAATCTGAACAATAACAATTTGAACGAGAACCAACAGAGTGGAAGGTCCCAGGAATTAAACCACCTTCTGGCGAACAGCCTGACTTCTAAATCAGGTCGTAGCAGGTCAGACTCAAGCTCCTCGCAGTAGGGAGAAGATTATAAGGACGGCGGAAGGAATCTTACGTTAAATGGAAATTCTGTGTTATTTTCTTGATTTTATTTTGATTACTTATGTTTGGCATATTTTTCACATTAAACTATTGTTATTGTGGAATTATTTGGATGTTTAATTTTTTTTATGGTTCGGTTGAAGTCTAGCTAGCAGTATAATTTTTTTTTATTTTTACAATATGATACTAATGTTTGCAGCTGCTCTTGTGACAACGTTTGATGAGTTATATTACGAGAATTAAGTTGAAGTCGTAGATAAAAAAGCAAAGCAGCCTATGTTATGTTGCTTCAAAAGGTGGTTCGCTCCAGTCTAACCAGATCCAGCTGATTATCAGTATTTTACATGGAGTACGGCTGCCTATCTGACCCCCACCACCCATTTAGTAAAGGGTAACATGATACTCCTAGGTAAGACTGACTGGCAGACTTTTGGGCCAACCGGCACCAACAGCTTAACGAACTTTCCGAGGTGCGAAAGAAACTCATTATGTAATGGGTGTTCACCCATCCGCAGGACAACCTAGGCAAGCACGGTTTTACCTAAAGATTGATCCGAGAAACTGTTCTTATTTAGCCTAGAGCTCTTCAATTAATCATCTACCTATTTTGGTTTTGGTATCACAATAAACAAGACAGCACAACCCCACTCCAAAAACACCCACATTACGTCGTGGGAAGAAAAAATGAAGTTTTATTTCTCATCTCCCACATAACTACCACACTAAACGAGCTATATAAACATCAATACGAATGTCCAGTACTTTCTTATCAGAAAACATCTTCGTTATCAGGAGAACATCTTAGAACATTTGTCGCCTACTCAAGATCGTGAAGATAATCTGATACATAATTAATTCTACGAGTATGTGACAGATAAGATTATACGCGATTACCGATTACATTTTGGTGTAAATGTTTATGTATAAGGTCTATTTTTGGATCAAACGAGCTATTTTAAGAACTTTTGAACAGTTAAGGGTCGGAAACGGGTCGTTTTGGTTAGTTAGTGTACCCGTAGGCCTTTGACTGTTTGAAAAGTTTTTAGAGGTTTTACATACATTTGTAACTAGTTCTAACGAATCGAATTGGTTAGGGAGATTATTTGGAAACAGACAAGTACTGAGACACGGCTACAAATATAGTCACTAATGAAAACTGACGGGTGCCAATCTGGCAATTCGTCAATTTTAGTTTAGTGTGGCGGGGTTGTCCCCCTCCCCCCCCTGCTTGTAAATCAGGTTATGGGCTAGCTCACCGCGTCCGTCCGTCTTATGACGATGACAAGCCGTATCGACGGCGCGTTCGTGTTCCACGCTCTTTGCCTCAAAGAGATGTCAGCAACATTGAAGGAAGGTTCGAAAGAGATACCGCAGCCTCGACACAAAAGGCTAAGAAGGAACATGGGTGGTTTTTAGTCAGTAGAAGTCTGACACTCCTTTCCGCTCCGCCCAGAGCGGGAGAAAAAAGACACTGGATGAATGTTTTTAATTTATCGGAGTCTTCCCTGATTGAGAGTCCTCCGAGTTCGATTATTAACAATTTGAGCTCTCTCTCTATTGTTCGGTTAGTACCTAACCTGGTTTCATTGTTTTTATTCCGCCCATACAACTCGAGACATATGATTTGAGCTTATTCATTATTTTAAACGAATCTCAAGCAGTGATGAGCTGGCGTAATAAGGTATACATAGAAGTTGAGGGCCAAAACCTTCAAAAGAGGCAGCGCTACAATTTACAGGGTGATACAATTTTGTATATGCAAATTCAGTCCTTCGGTCCAGTTTACGTAATTAAGCATGGACCCTTTCAGGGGACGCTGTAAGGCCCCGAAATGGTTCGTGTAAATATAGCACACTCTGCTTGGGTTTTGTGAAAATTTGAAGTAGCACACAGTCAAAAACTATACAAAATGATTACATCGACACAATATCTTCACGCCGGTTATTCCTGGACGGATAAGACAGAGGTGTATAGTCATTTGTACTAATTTGTATATATTTAGCAACGTTTAGAACCAATTTTCGCCTGCTGTATTGATTGCATTATCATGTTAGGAAATTATTATCTTGGCCCCCACATTAGTGTATAAAAATTGCTTGTGAACATGTATTACACTCACTTTTTGCAAGTTATAATAATGATTAAAGTCCTGTGTAATATGGACAAGTCTTTTGACATCAACCGGAGTCAAAACCGGGTTCCAAACTGCTATCAAGAAGTTCGTAATAGCAAATTTCATGAATCTTATAGCATCGCCCACTAGACGAACGAATCAATATTATTTACATCTATAGTAAAACCAGCCTTTAATATCCCACAACAGGGCAACGAAGGTTCGAGAACTAATTTAATAATCTTCAACTAATAAGATTCCGTTGACAATGGCCAAAACCGAACCCTTATAGATTCGTCCTGTCCGTCCGTATGTCACATCCACTTAACTCCGAAACAGTTGACACCACACAATTGACACAGTCACATGAATCGATTACTAATCTGATCTCCAAAGGCAACTGAGTAATACGATATTCCTTCGTAAGACTGTTATCAGAGAGTGTCCACACGTACCGACTGTCAAAGATTGCATTCCGTAGCACATCCTCAAGTTTGTGAGGATAGATGGATGGATTTTTGTTACTCTTTCACGCAAAAAGTACTGAACGAATTTAAATGAAATTTAGCACACAGATTGTTTATAACCTGGACTACTTTTTATCCCGGTAGTATGATCCCGCAGGACAACGAAGTCTACGTGGACGAAGCCGTAAGCTAGTAACATCAATGAAATCTGAAAATATCTGGTGACATAACAAAGTTCCAGTTACATAAGGATAGAGTAACATAACTATAATATTTTACGTTTTACGGCTCTTCTCGATGTCTAGTTTAGCTGTAACTTCTGAGTTTATAGGCCTTACCGGCAGATTTTATTGGGCATAACTATAGAATTGTTACTGAGGGATTTTGTTGAGGGATTGGTTGCAGCTACTAGCAGCATTTTTGGTGGATGGTTAAGGGATGTGGATTTTCAGTGCAGAGAGGAATAATTCCTTAACGTTATGCCTGGAATTCCCGTAGGACTAACCCTTCCGGAATAGGGTATTTCAAAAAAAAAATCTAATTAGTCCGTCAGATAAATTTTCAAAAAATAATGGACACATATTTTTTTCTTTTTTCAAAAAAAAGATGAAGACGATAAAGTAAAGTGGTGTGATGTCACAAGGTTAGTACTTTTTTACCCACAAAGTGACGTCACAAGCCCCCACTCATGATCTTTGACACGTTTTATTTTCGTCAATCATTTATTAATTTGATAAAATAAAAAACATGTATCTAATATTTTTCGATAATCTAACTAACGGACTAATTAGATTTTTTAGGTGAAATACCCTATTCCAGGCATGACTTTAAGGACTTATTCTTTGCTTAATCAGAGGTGTACCTTATAGTAAGAGTAAGTCAAAGGATGCGATCCTATCGCCATCAACCGGGCACAAATCCAGACACAGAAGCTGCTACCGAGAAATTCCTAATGGAAAATCCCAATATGACATAAATCCATTACCTAAGGTTATAGAGAATATTTAAAAGTTTATTTTTTGATATTAAATGGCTCTCTTGAGCTCAATTTTGCTGGACAGAAATAAGGTCGACGATGGAACGAGCAACTAACAGCTAACACAGTTAACTGTGTTGCTGCAAACAGGTAGGTATACCTAATGATCTCCTTTTTACTTTGTGATTTTAAATTCAATATAATTATTCTCCGCTTAGACGAACTCCTGCTATCGATTATATAAGTATAGACTAAAAACAACAACTTTTCCTAGCCTGAATATTTTACGACAACCCCTCATAATTATAACCCTAACATTTACTACAGCGCCCCATTTCTATAAATACAAACATTGACATTTCGCTTTTTTGCCCCTCAATTAATCACTTAACATCGATCCTTCTTCCATTGTCACACAACCCATTTTCCTTTGACACAATGTAGCACATAAGTTCTTATATTCTCTGTACAAAGGTTTTCACGTTTGATCGATCACATATGAATAACCTTTCGCTATAAAAAATATCTTCAAAGAAACTCGATGCAAAGGTTTATTATTTTTGCTCAAAGCATAAGGTTTGTACTTAGGCGACGAACGAACTACGTGAAATACAAGTATACAATCGGATTTTTCCTCGAATAGCGAGATTGGAAGGCTTCAAATAGTAATCACTTTGGGTACTGGTTTTTGATTAGAAATGAGGCGTGAGGTTTTTGTATGTAAACTAAACAGTTATACGTATATCACGTCTGTAAGCCAGAAAGGAGTCTGGTTTTGTACTTCCAATAACTCCAAGGGTGTGTTTAAGCCAAAATAATACAAAAAGTCCTAGAATATGAAGGCTCAAAAATGCATAGTTTCGAAGGTCATTTTCATACAAACTAATCATTAGGATACAGCTTAAAAAATACGACGTTATCATGTTTCACGTAAATGTTTGAAATTAAAAACCGTGACTTTGTCGAATTATTTTGCATGAAAACGTAAAACGATAATTATTTAACAATTATATTTATATTCCCGTTGATTCTTTGACAATCATAATTATGGTTTTACATTTTTTTTATTTTTTTTAAGAAACGTTGCCCCACACTAGGAATTTCTCCTGTATCGTGGGTGCGTTCACAAACATATCAAGTCACATACACAAATACCCAGACCCGAAACAACTATCTGCAGGCCATACAAATATTTGTTCCGTGCGGGGATCGAACCCGCGACACGCAGCGCAGCAGTCTAATCGCTTAGCCACTGCGCCAACCGTGCCGTCTATTTCGTATTTTACTTCATCATTTTGAGAGCCGTGTCTATCAATATTTTTTTTTCGATCTCTATAAATATATTTTATAAACCGGGTTTCTTTATCTATGAAACTTACTAACTCAAGTAATTAAACTCCCACACATTTCCTAAAATACTCCTCTTCCCTACCTACCCTTTATAATGTTAAAATCATAATATTACACTAAATAACATACCATTCTGCGAATTCCGAAGTTATTCGTGCAAACGCAACGCAGACTCAGCAATGTGCACTAGCTTTAAAAGCATTTAGACATTTAACACTGCAACTCAAATGTACTTGCTTTTAGCATTTCAATGGTGAACGAAAATACCTAAAATAGACATGGTACCTCTACTATGTTCTTAGAATGTAATGCTATTAGGAACCTCTATGTATTTTAGGGGCTTGTGGTTACATAATGACATTCACACACGCCGATTTTCTTGGTTCTTGGGATTTATGACATTTCATTTATAATGGAATATTCAAGATTTCAGTTCTATGCGAATTATTAACCACCTTTTGCATATTTTGACTGGGATATTATGTCACTTTCATAAACTAGTTATAACTACCTTTTCCAGTTTGCAGTAAACAGGTATCTTCTGGGCACGCTCGTTACTTCACAGACCTCCACCATCGCTTTACATAAGGCCAACTGATCAAGCAATAACGAATAAATAAATTGACGGCACGATTGGCGCAGTGGATGAGCGTTTGGACGGCTGCGCTGCGTGTCACGGGTTCGATCCCCGTTCGGACCAAATATTTGTATGGCCTACAGATACTTGGTTCGGGTCTCGGTGTTTGGTTTGTGTTTGTGAGTTTAAATGTTTGTCAATGCACCCACGATACAGGAGAAAAACAAAAAAAAATCCTCTGACTTCTGCAGCCAACAAGAAACCCACATCAAAATCCCCACACTAATCAAGCCAACTGTAATCGTCACATTATCTTGACAAGTTTAAGACAAATACTCCGCAAACTGAATAATTTGCCGCGATGTCGGCTTCCTCGTTATTTCTTTGTCTTCGCTCCTTTGTGAGACAAACAGACATGCACGCTGCCTACCTAAGCTAACTTACTATATAACGTGGACTTTGTATTTTGTGTCAAGTGTTTTGCGGTCTAAGTCGTCATTCTGTTTTGTCTTTCAAGACTTTGTCTGGACCGCCGCGGGAGGCGCTCCGGGCGTCGGGGGCCACGTGATGGCTTCCGGCCACCGTAGACGCGGGCCTGTGGACGGTGAGTGATGGGTAAGCTCACCGTCCGTCCGTCTTATGACGACGACAGGCCGTGTCGACGGCGCGTTCGTGTTCCACGCGCGCCTCAAAAAGATATGTCAGCAACATGGAAGGGGCTGACGCCTGTCGGGGCTGCGGGTTGTTCGTAGATACCGCGGCCTCGACATGAAGGGCTAAGAAGGAACACGGGTGGTTTTTAGTCAGTAGAAGTTTGACACTCCCTTTCGCTCTGCCCAAGAGCGGGAGGGGTTATTTGATGATTTCCCACACCCCCAAAAAAAATAAAAAAAGATTTTGTCTGAAGGTTTTAAACTAGTTGTATTGAGTCACCAACATCATCTGCCTAGCCTTTTCCCAACTATGTTGGGGTTGGCTTCCAGTCTAACCGGATGCAGCAAATACCAGTAGTTTACATAAAGCGACTGCCTACCTGACCTTATTAGTACTGTATTATGATACCCCCTGATATAACTGGTTGTCAGACTTTCAGGTCAGTGACTACCTGTCACGACTGTCTAACATCTATTTAGATCTAGCTTTTCCGAGTACGATACTTAAATGTGCATATGGACCACTATAAAGTCTGTTCATGTCCTGTTTACCAATTGATTAAAAGGAATATTGACTTTAGTAGGAAGAAAATTAAGCTGATTTCAGATTAATTGTAACACAGTCTGAACTTAATGGGTGACATTGAAGTAAAATTTTCCGAAAATATATATTTGTTTAAATGTTTGGTAACTAAACTTCAGAGATACCACCTTGGGGTGTACCCAGTATTTTTTTTCTCAGCAAATGTATTTTATTTAATTTTTTGCAATTTTCTAAAGTATTCCTCCACTATTTCTAGATTTAACATCTAAGCTGTCTATCCCTTCCTCAACAATTTTAGGTCGATCTGGAACTAATAATTAATCCAGAGTGATTGCCATTTGACCGCAATAACTCAGTTAGGTAATTAGCGGGCATGTTGGAAGTCTAATTATTAACAGATTTCACACAAAAGCTATGTTTAAAAGGCCTGGCTTACCAGCATTGACTGAAAATAGCTGAGTTGATTCCAATTATAGAACACAATAAGATTGAAGTTCGACCTTTTTGAAAATTATCAAAACAGCTTTTCAAATGGAGGTTATTATTGTTAACATAACATCACGTCTAAAGTAAACTCTGAAGGTAGAGATTTACCCACATTTGGACAGTTATATTTAAGTACCATGTAATAGAGGAACCTTTTGAGCTCGTGGCTTAATAAGAACTGCCACTCGAGTCGATCTTTACGTAAAGCTGTGCTTGCCTAGGTCGGTCTGTGGATGGGTGACCGCCCGACATACCGAGTTTCCTCTGTGCCTCGGAAAGCACGTTAAGCTGTTGGTCCCGGCTGCCATATATGTATAGACTTTTGGCAGTCGTTACAGGTAGTCAGTGACCTGAAATTCTGACATATAGTTTTACCAAAGAGTATCATATTACCTAGTATTAACTGAGTTGTGGAGGTCAGATAGGCAGTCGCTCCATGTAAAATACTGGTATTCAGCTGCATCCGGTTAGACTGGAAGCTGACCCCAACATAGTTGGGAAAAGGCAGTCAGATGATGTAATAGAGGAACCTTTTGCAGCTGAATACAAGTATTTTACATGGAGCGACTGCTTATCTGACCTCCATAACCCTAGTTATTACTGAGTAATACGCTAATTACTCGATACTAACTAGGGTTGTGGTTGTGCCCTTGGTAAGACTGATTGTCCGACTTTTAGGCCACTGTAACGACTGATAGATCTACAACTATTATTGACAGCTGGGACCAACAACGGCTTAACGTAGCCGAAACTCGGTATGTAATTGGTGGTCACTCTCTGTATACAATCTATAAACCAACCTAGGCAAGTTATTATTTAGCCACAAGCTCCTCGAATAATAAAACACTCTCGTTTTAAAATTTTCTGTAAAATAGAAGAGAAATTTTATTCAGTCCAACATAATATCATCCACACTAGCAGTGAATAACAACGTATCTGCACTAAGTAAATCTACGCGATGGCACCCGGTGACATATAAACACATAACTGCATTTCACACTCACACCTTTTACAAACACCGTCTTTACTATGAGAACAAACTTATTTATTTCACTTTTTCAAGCGATAGTAACACCTGTGTCTTGGATACACGGTCTTTTTTAACAGCTTTAATAGCTTGTATCATGATGCATATTTGGAATACTGAATAGAGACACAACTCAATCAAAATTAAACCTTGTGTTTTAAAATTTAGTGTATAAGTTAGTTTGGAAAATGCTTTCGATACAGCATGTTCAGAATACTAGAAGCGGAATTAATCCTTTGCACACAAAGTTTAGGGTTCGTTTCAGGTTGTGTGGAACTTTTTAAAATTATAAATAGCCTTAGGATCCAGTGGGGCACGAATGTAAAAGGCTTAATGTATTCAAAGCTTTGAAAATGTTTTAATTACAATGTACTATTTTGAAGTGAGTTTCCCTTTGTTGTCTCTTAAGGTAGTAACGTGTGTAAGCATTTTATTTAAATGGCTGAGCACTCTGTGTGAGACGAATAATTAATTAAAACTTTGAAAAAATACTACGTTTTTCTGAAAGCCGAGCTGTGTTACAGGCCTTTTAGAATTTTCTGTTTACTGCAGAGTTTGCTCGAAGGGAAGCAAATAAATCGGCTGGACTAGGTTATGATTGGGAAGCTTCGTCGAGTCTGCTCGTCTCGTATTTCACAGAGCCTTATGACAGGACAATCAGTGCTTCCATACATCGCGAATATGAAGCTTTTTTTTTAGCAAGTCTTCGAAGTTTCATACATCGCGATTATGAATACTCTCAAAAAATAAGTCGTTTTACATACCTATTAACTCGTGCAAATCGTTAATTTACATAAACATAACATAACACCTGTAATCCCCGTAGGGTTAGGCAGAGGTGTACGTAATAGTGCACTCACATTTCGCCAGTTATGTTTAAGTTCATGTTATATGGGGTGAGCCCATTGACTTATATATTACTGCGTAAGGACTGGGCGGACGGCATGTTAAAATGACGCCTCAATCGTGGTCCCAATATGGCCTTTCCTAAGCCGAAGTGAACTAGTCCACGATCGGCTCTCTTCGGGTATGCTCGTAAATTTTATTAAAAGCTTTATTTATGTTATTTATACCTCGAAAATACCACGCCGCTTATACAAGGTTACGTTAACGAGCAGACTACACCGATTCTCTGTATGGCGAACGCGTTGAGCAAATGTTCGGACGACCGTATCTTTAGTTTTTATATCAATGGGTGAGCCTGTTGCCATAAACCAGGCACAAAAACACTGTGTGGGTTTACTGTGGGCACAACACTGCCTAACCTTTCAGAGATAATAAGCGGTATATTACATAATTTCCTCTGTCCGGGACAAACGTGAAAACTCCCAGATGTCATTTGTTCAAGCGACCACAAGCACCCGAAACGCTCCACTATTATTACAATTAGCCTTCATTTAAGAACAGAGAAACCATTATAGACTGTCCGGAACAATGTTTTAACTAACGCCAAACAAAGTAGCTTAAATATTCTAGATAAATACCGTTACTGTGGCAGAGCAAACGGTTACTTTAGTTTTAATTAGAAACATAGTTTTTATCTGAAACAGACAATTTATAGAAGGACTAAAATAAGTGTTTCGTTGGTTTTTATAGGAACTATCCAAATGATATCAGACGAAAAATCAAGAATCAATTTGTTGAAAGTACGCTGAAACAAAACGTCAAAATGCATAAGAAACAGTGCCTCTTGTCTATTGTTAAGCTATGAAAAAAAAAACTGCTGGAACAAACTGCCAAGCAAAAACATCCACTGCTTGTATAGCATCCAACAGATTCACAAAAACTTTGTTTAGTTTCATTTATCAACACTACTCTCCAAACGGTGAAGAAAAACGTTGTGAGCAAATCGACATGTGCTCGAACCAAAACTTCGAATGCATGAGTTCTACCAACAGGCACCGTATCCGTGTAGTGGATTATTATAGCCTATTCCTTCACATAGAGAGGAGGCCTATGTCCCAGTAGTGGGAACATTATAGGCGGATTGCGCTTATGCACCAGTGGTTACGTTAAATACTGATTATGTTGCGCACAGTCAAGATTAACTTATGAAGTTGGGCAAAAAATCTAGTAGATACTTCGTAGAAAACGTATTTGCGAATCAATTACCATAAACTTTCTAATCTTATATCACAATAAAATTGCCAGATATGGAGTCGTCGATCTATCAACAAGCATTGACAAGTGCTACCACACCTTCAGACCAAAAAATTCCCATGCTTTAGAAATGCCAAATACAGTTGAACAAACAGATGGCGCGTGGGACGCTACTAGGTGCGCAGGAGTGCTTGAAAATAGTTCAAAACGCGTGTTAATATACTACGGGCTGGTGACGATCGGATTTTAAACTGTTTCTTTTGAAGTGTTGCCGGATTTGGTTAGGTGAGTGTATGGTAACTGTGGAAGAAACAGATTAGAACGTTTAGTATTTGACCTTCTTACGAAAATGTCAACATTTAACACTTTACGTAGATTTGTCGCCAAGTATGCAAGCGTGGCTTAGGGCAGGACGCACTCAAGCAAGATAAATCGACTACCTTTGTAAGTTGTTTGGTATTTGCTAGATGTAATTATTCAAGGAACTAGCGTATGAATCCTAGGCATTTAACTAACCTAATTACTGACATTGCTCAAAAAGCCGCTAAGCAGAAGTGGGACTGGGCTGGCTATGTCTGCTGTATGCCCGACGAGTTGCGAGCCATAATAATCACGTTGTGAAGCTCTGACACAGCCAGAAGGCGACGTAGTAGACCTCGCAGGAGATGCTGGGGCGAGCTGGACAAAATTGGCCCTGTATCAAAAGATTTGAAGGTTATGGGGCCTTTGCCCAGCAGTGGGATGCCACAAGTTAACAGTAATTAACAGCATATGACTGGAGACGACACCTATTTCTAGCACTGTTCTGTTATTGACTTATTATTTTTTGGAAATTTACAGCTAATACAAACAATGTACCTACTTAAATAAGCATTTGAAGGCCAATTAGTGTTAACTGACAATGTCTGTTTCTACCCGACCACGGCGAGCTCAAAAGAAAGATTAATGTTTTTGCCCTAGGACCATAGATGCCAATCTTTGCAGGGTGGTCTGATGATGATGACGAAATGTCAATATTGTTACTACCCTCATATCATGACAAAGAAAAGTATAATAATATAGTTATTCAACGAAATCTCAGTCAATCCCAATTTAAAAAATCCCCATAAAGTACATATAAAAGCACGAAACACCACCACTGAAATTATTCGCAAAATATTTCTTCAACGCTAATTGAGTATTATACAGCGTGTTTCCTAAATCACTGGCGAGCGTAGCAAGTTCACGGAAGCCTCAGTGAGGCAACTCGTCGTACAAATATTGTCTCGACTCCGGCGGGATTTGTTTAATTTGACGCTGACGGCTCTGTGACTCTTGCGGGGGCACAGATTATGGGATATGTGGGAGAGGAGGCGTTAAAATGAGAAGTTAATTTTGATTGTTGATATAGGATTGGGTTCGTTCGATTTTTTAAATGCGAGCTGCCTACCAAGGAACATAATTTTGGTTTCGTTAGATACTAATTAACTTAATTAGAATACACAGCTATGCATAGGCTCGCCCCCTATTACATGGGACTTAAACATAACTGGCGAAATGTGGGTGTACTATTAGGTACACCTCTGCCTAACCCTTCGGGGATTACAGGCGTGATGTTATGTTATGTGTTAATTAGAATACCTCATGTGTAGCTACAAACTTGTAATAAATAATCATCCTGCTTATTAAATCTAAAATCGTCATCTTGCTTATTTAAAACCGAAGGGTCGATTAAAGTATTCACTAAAATTATAAACTAACTTGACGGCACGGTTGGTGCAGTGGCTCAAGCAATGGACTGCTACACTGCGTGTCGCGGGTTCGATCCCCGCACGGAACAAATATTTGTATGACCTACAGATAATTGTTCCGGGTCTGGGTATTTGTGTATGTGAGTTTAAATGTTTCTGAACGCACCCACGATACAGGAGAAATTCCTAGTGTGGGTTGCCCCACACTAGGAATTCAAAATCTGTAATGTCAAAATACTAATGAAAACTCACACTAGCAGGATCAAGAAGATGTACATCAGGGAACTTACCTGAAAAAAAGATAAAGAATATTATTAATGTATGTCCAATAATGACGCCTCGTAGGTATAAAGGTCGCTGGCGCGACTGCTGGGCATGAGATCCTGGGTTCAAATCCTGGGATGGGCAGAGTGTTATTGGGTTTTTCCAACAGCAATTTCTCAGAAGCAGCCACACAATCTACAATTATTATTGTACCCGATTGATGGCAATAGGCTTGCCCCTATTACATAAAACTTAAACACAACTGGCGAAATGTGGGCGTACTATTAGGTACACCTCTGCCTAACCCTTCGGGGATTACAGGCATGCAAGATATTATGTCAAGTTAAATTGATTCTAGTTGTGCACAAAGACAATTTCGTATAGAAAATAGGAGAGAATAATCTAAACGAGCTAAGTCATACTAGTTATGAATGTAGTCTAAATACTCTTCCAAATAAAACATTTATTTGAATTCATCTTGCGTAAAATTAACCACTGCAGTCAACAGTTCCAGTTACGTCAAACAATCTATAATAAAAATCTTGGAAATTGTTCAACTTGCAAACTTGCAAGTTTGCCTTATTTCTCAACAATCCAGGTCACAATATATCTTCCCGAATCCGGTTCTCGTACATTGTTATCGAAGTAACCTATCTATGCTTTATCGTTTTAATCTTTGGCTCCACTGCAGCCATAGATAACCCGGCCGAATGTAGAGGTAATCTCATCTCCTCCCGTGTCAGTTTATTACGTGCTCTGAAACGACCTATTTAATTCGGCTGGGTTGCAATCTTGCAGTGCATCCATTGTTGGCGTAATTTCTATGAAAATTGTTCCCTGAGATTTTTTGTTGAATTTTATAGAAGTGGAAATTTTTAAACTGCAGTTTCGAAACGAGATAAGGTAAAAGGGTATATCTTTATGACAGTGTTACAGAGTATTAAAGAAATGAAGTTCTTAAACGCTTACATTTTATTCCATAGAGATATTTTCTCCTGTTTTTAAACGCGAAATGCACTTAGAGCGAAAACAGAGATGTCCGTGTTAGAGATTCCTTATGATTGGGGTGTGAAGAACAGGGTGTAAAAGTCTTCATCCCCGATAGAAAAGAAGCCTCCGAACATTCGGGTGTTATGTCTGGTGAACTGCCCGATAGCTGTTGTCAGGTTCGTTTGTTTCCCGCAAGGGTCGACGCGACGCCCGTCGGGGCTGCCGGGTTTCTCGCACTTGAGATACCGCGGCCTCGACATGAAGGGCTAAGAAGGAACATGGGTGGTTTTTAGCCAGTACAAGTCTGACACTCCCTTTCGCTCTGCCCAAAAGCGGGAGGGGTTATGTGATGATTTTCCACCCGCCAAAAAAAAAAAGTTTGTCTGTTTATAGTCTTAAGTCGCTATTCCTTTAACTGAGCGATACAGGATTTTAACGTTTGATTTTATTTACATCATAGTTGACGCTGTAGTTCTTTTTGTAGTGCCGCCACAATTTCTTCTTGGCAAGAGATACCTACTGCAATAAAACTTATTGATTTAACAAACTTAGACGTCAATCACAAACCAGTACTGCATGTTTCTAGTAGCACTTGCGTGACGTTGACAGGACTCTACGCCAGCATCTGAGTTCCCTCCATTGATATAAAAACTAAAGATACGGTCATCCGAACATTTGCTCGACGCGTTCGCCATACAGAGAATTGGTGTAGTCTGCTCGTTAACGTAACCTTGCATAAGCGGCGTGGTATTTTCAAGGTATAAAGAACATAAATAAAGCTTTTAATAAAATTTACGACCGCACCCGAAGAGAGCCGATCGTGGACTAGTTCACTTCGGCTTAGGAAAGACCATTGTGGGACCACGTTTGTGGCGTCATTTTAACATGCCGTCCGCCCAGTCCTTACGCAGTAATATATAAGTCAATGGTTCTGTCCCACATTTAACCCGTCTGCCTTCAAAGCAACCCATCAGCAGAGACCTCATTCATCGCTTTCCATCAGGCGTGATCGAGGTTTAAGAGCAGGCCTATTTTACAATAAAAGGACGCTAATGATGACATAAATTGTGAAATTGTCTCTACAAAAAAAAACAAAATGGCTGCGTTAGTTCCGATAAAGGCCACACGCGAAAAGATCCATGTTCAACTATACCTCCCTGAACATTAGCACTTCATTAATTTATTTTCTCTTTCGCTATTTTACAAAAGGGGTTTAAAGAATAGCGCCGAGAGCTCCGTAGAAAGAAGTTTACATTGTTTCTTTATTTATTTTGTTGCACGGAAAGAAAGAAAGAAAAACATTGCTAAGTTAATGAACTTCTTATCTTAACGGGCAACGAACGCGAAAGATTAATATTCTCTTAATCCATGAACTAATATAATAATGCAATGTTTTTAACTGTTTTACTGGGTAGGAGTGTTTTTCGTTGCCTCTGTTTATATTACTTTGAAGTGTTTATAAAGTAACAAAATATAACATCACGCCTATGGTCCCCGAAAGGTTAGGTAGAGGTGTACCTAATAGGCGAGGCGAGGTGAGCCTATTGCCATCAACCGTGCACAAATCCATATTCCGCGGCTGCTACATAGAAATTCCTGATAGAAAATCTCAATAATTATGAATATGAGTGACTATTAGGAACCAAGGACCTCATACTTACTAAGCCTATCACTACATAGTATGAAACAAAGTCTCTTTCTCTGTCCCTATAACCCTTTGTATGCTTAAATCTTTAAAACTACGCAACGGATTTTTAAGCGGTTTTTATTAATAGATAGAGTGATTCAAGAGGAAGGTTTTAGTATATAATTTGACCTACATCCACGCGGGTGAAGCCGCGGGCATCAGCTAGTTAGTGAATAAAACAAAAAACATCAACCTCTTCTTTTCGGAGACCACACCCGACATTTTTGTCAAGCTACGCATTTTATAGCCTCCGTTTTTCGAATCAAAGTAAATATTAGCAAACATTCTTCAATTGATTGTTTGAGTACAAATGTGAAACGCCAATCAAAATATGTTTAGTATTTCTTGGTACACCGGAAAAAACATACGACGGACCTTAATTTCTCTTTAATAGCTATGTGATTGCTAATAAGCACTTAATAGAAAAGTAGGAACATTATTGTTTAACTACTTGCAAAGAAACTAAACTTGTTTACTATGGAACTTGGTTTTCATCCTAGAAAAAACTCGTATTCCAGCAATCATTTTTGCGTAGGGTTACTTAGATTGATATTCAGAACGCTTGGTTTTGACGGTTTCGTGAGGGGCCCGTATACGCTTTGTCTATTGCGTTCTTGGAAATCTTGGAAGAATGACAGGATAGAGGTATTAAAAATAGTCACCCTAGTAATAATTAACAACGACAAAATTCAGTCTCCCTAGCAGATGCATAATCATTCAGCGTGTAATATACAGCTGGACAATGGACATTGGCCTCTTCTTCGCTGACATCTCAACTCGATTCTCGGCAACTCTCATCCAGTTGCAGCCACCATGCGAAGATCGTCGCTCCACAGAGCCTGAGAGCGTCCCACCTTACGCTTGCTGATTCGTGGTCTCCACTAAAGGACACGTCTGGCCGTAGTGGCCATCGACTTGCTATAATATATTTTTACTAAATTGTGCCGATACAAGACTAGGTTTCTCTCTATGTAACAGTAACTCATCATCAAATTGTCACCATTGTCTTTGTCAAAATCCTGCTACAGACAACAGTAGACATAACCAAAGTCTAATGACACACACAGTGCACACGTGCACTGTGTAGTTGTGTCGTATAACAAACAAGTTGTGTGTGTCCGTGAATCTATCGCCCGCCGGCCCGTGTTGTGTACACACGCGTTTCTTTATATCGACGGCAAACAGTTGACATTAGGACGCTACTTAATTTACAAGCCGGTTCGTGGGCAGACGGGCGGTTTTCTGACGGCGTTTATTTTTTAATTGATTTCAGATGGCTCTTTATTTAAGTAAGGTCCATCTTAAGATAAATCCATTACTAAGTCTCCGCTGTTCAATAGTTCGTCTGTAATAAGTAAATAGTTGAAATTTTGAAAAACTAAATGTGTTTTTCTGTTGCCGCTCCGATAAATTAATCTTATACAACGATACGAAACTTTTCATGCGTGAGTCCGACTCGCATTTTTACTGTTTTATTTTTTAGTTAATTTGTTTGTATTTCAATAATTTTCTTGTTATTATACGTTTACTCAAAAAATTGTAAACTGCGCCTGGAAGATGGATAACGTGTGTGTCATTATGTGCCAATTCTCAAACTGAATAAAATTCATCTATTCGATAACCGTCAGACCGCGTTTAATGAACGATAAATAAACTAGCCGAAGGCACGTTACATTGATTTTTGTGACAAATAAGGCAGTTAACTAACTATTCTCACGGAAACAAAGATTGAGTAACCTCAATCAAACACATAAGACAATAAGCCGCTTTATTTATGAATGCTATTAAAACGGCTATAATTGTTTGTTAAATACATCCCTATATTTAAATGACGCGATTTATATACGGCCGCGCGATTTAGTACAAAGTACAAACAAAACACAGAAGGTTGAAAAATAAAACCGACTTCAACAAAAATAAAACACAACAAAGTGAAAAATAAACTTTAGAAGAAAAATCAGTTTCTGAAGTCGGTGACTTTTTTTTGTTTGACTTAATTTTTTTGCCACTAACTTCAGAAACTGATTTTTCTTCTAAAGTTTATTTTTCACTTTTTTGTGTTTTATTTTTTGTTGAAGTCAATTTAATTTTTAGTTTAATTTTTTTTTATTTTTCACTACACTTACACCTTCACAGCGTACGTAATATTATGAACTGGTGTAAACAATAGACAGACATGAGATTTCAGCAATCCCAGTCTATTTGCTATCATTTATTGAGGAGTTCCGTTGCATCTCCTTAGTTAGATCTTCACCAAACTCAAATGGGATCACTCCGAGAAGGTACTCTTCCAAAAACTACTCAAATCACTTCAAGTGTGCAATTTGAAGAGTTCTCTCTATTTCTCCAGGATCCCCTCATCAGATCCTGACTTGTTGATCGTGGGACCACCTGGAAAGTATACCCTTCCAAATAAAATAAAAAAAACGAAATCGGTCCAGCCATCTTCGAGTAATCCGGGCACATACTTACAAAAAAAAAAAAAAGATCCGACGAATTGAAAACCTCCGTCTTTTTGAAGTCGATTAAAAATAACGTGCATTAAATAAATGCGTGCAATAAATTGGTACCAAGAAAATCTGTGAGTAAACTGGACCTTCTATTTATCTCCATTTGGTGGCGTTGACCTCATCCAACAGTACTTAAAGCAATAATAAATTGTCTTCATTAATAGAAGTGACAAATCAGAGCAAAATATAAATTAGTTTTCTTGTAAATTATATGGAATAAGCGTGTATTTACATTTTAAATGTCGTTTTTAGGGTACCCATGATATATAGAGTTCCATGTGTTAGATATTAATGGTTTTCAAGGCGCTTGCTCAATGACTTTGATAGATTCTTCTCATAATGATATGTTAATAAGTTGAAATTAATTTTAAACGGTTTCGGGTTTCTGTGGGCAATGTTAATGTGTTGCCTGATTGCTGATTAGCCACATGGTGTAAGATTTGATTAAGTGTTATTAGAGGCAAGAATTTACGTTTTTTAGTAATTTTTTTGGACGCAGATATTTCTCTTTCGATAGCAATATTACGATGTAAAATATGGTTGTACATTCCAATGTATTTAATTGCAATATTTAAATTTTTATTCAAGCACTAACAATTTCTTAATTTTATAGTTATGAGCAGAGAAAAAACGCCGCGTTTGACCCGCCCGTCTGACCAACCTAAGTTCGTTACCCCAAACTTTGTGCGTGTACTGTAAATTCCACGGTTGATCGCTTCTTCTTAGGGAGCTCACTTACTACGTGGCCACGACCACGACGTTTGGTCGCAGAAGCTTCGACTAGTGTTATTTGTGACAGCGACTTGCGACAAGTCGTACTCCTGAGATCCCTTACACTTGTCACATTTCCCTTTTTTTTTTTGTGGGTGGGAAATCATCAAATAACCCCTCCCGCTCAAGAGTCCCGAGTGTCAGACTTCTACTGACTAAAAACCACCTATGTTCCTTCTTAGCCCTTGTGCCAAGGCCACGGCCTTTCGAACAACCCGCAGTCCCGACGGGGTCACAGCCACAAACTACACGTTCAACCAATACTCGTGTTGCTATAACGACTGCCGAGAAAACAAAATGGAAGGTGGGAAATCATCAAATGACTCCTCTCACTCTGGGTGGAGCGGAAGAAAGAGTCAGATTTCTACTGACTAATAACAACCCATGTTCCTTCTTAGCCCTTTGTGTCCGGAGCCGCGGCATCTCTTTCAAACAACCCACAGCCATCCCATACACACTGTAGAGCGTTTTTGAATGAACAGAAGCATTTCCATCGTCCAAGGAAGTGTACAAGCTGCTTTGTCAAGCTATTGTTGGATGTTTCACAAGTACTTGTGAGTACTACTTGTGAAGTTGAAGTGTCACTCAAGTATTTTTGATCCTTTGTCACGGTCTGATGGTAAACGGATAAGAACGCTTTGGCTATAGAACTTATGGATTGTTGAGTATGCAGTAAGTATCTAGTGTACTTGGTGAAGGAAACGTGAATACTCAATACTTTATTGAATTCCATAATGTGTACATGTAACAGATGGAATGTTAAAACATAGAATCAATTATGGACCCTGTCGCGCACAGCAGAGCAAAGGTTATAGCTGCAATGTTAATGCATTTTCTTCGTACGTAATTTTAAGGTTTATGTCAATCGTGAAAAGTAGCTACTTATTTTTTTTTTTTTTGTGGGGTGGGAAGTCATCAAATAACCCCCCCTTCCGCTCTTGGGCAGAGCGAAAGGGAGTGTCAGACTTCTACTGACTAAAAACCACCCATGTTCCTTCTTAGCCATTCATGTCGAGGCCGCGGTATCCCTTGCGAACAACCCGCAGCCTCGGCAGGCGTTGCCCCTTCCATGTTGCTGACATCTCTTTGAGGCGCGCGTGGAACACGAACGCGCCGTCGACACGGCCTGTCGTCGTTATAAGATGGACGAACGGCAAAAGTAGCTACTTCACGTAAGTAATTGGGTAGTTGACAAAAAAAACTTCCGTCGGATAGATTTCCAAAAAATATTGGACACATTTTTTTTATTTTTTCACGTAAACAAACAATGAGGACGATACAGTGCTTTGAAAACTCGTGTGACGTAATTTTCTAAGACATTAGTATGACATTTTTTACCAGCGAGTGACGTCACAAGCCCACACTCAAATCTTTGACGCGTTTTATCTTCGTAAATTTTTATTAATTTGATAAAACAAAAAATACGTATCCAATATTTTTCGATAATCTAACAGACGGACTAATTAGAATCATATTTTTTTTAGTCAGGAGACATCCCTATTAGACCATTAGGCCTGCTTCATTGGTCGAGTGGTCGTAAGCACGACTGCTGAGCATGAGGTCCAATTGAGGGTTCGATTTCCAGGTCAGGCAAAGTTTAATGGATTGTTCCATCAAGAATTTATCTGTAGCAGCCAAGGAGTCTAGATTGTTCCCGGTGTATGGCAATAGTCTTGCTCCCTATAACATGGGACTTAAACGTAACATAAATGACTAGCGAAATGTGGGTATGTTACCTATAAGGTAGACCTCTACCTACACCTTTCGGGGATTACAGGCGTGATGGTATTATATAAGTTAGACCAAGCAGAACCTACCAATTTCCCAAACACTTCTTTACCATACAACATACATCTAAACGCGTAACTAAAACTATAAATAGGGCCAAACCCTATTACTTCTCCTCACAACATACCTTCAGGCCTTTTGACCTTATTTCTGGCCTGTAAATCGAGACAGGATACGTGAGAAAGGCTTCAAAGGTCACTGTTAGCACCTTTTATATATAGAACTCGTATAGGGTACTAAAGAGGTTTTAGTTCTATTTTAAAGTAGGTGCCGTAAAGGTATATAGCGGTCTAATGGCCTGTATTGTACCTTTTAAAGTATTATAGATCTTATTATAATATATTAATACGGGCATGTGGGAAACCAGTTTTAAATTAGAGTTTAAACTTTGGTCTGACTGCCTCGTTGGTCTAATGTGGTCACAATCGCGACTGTTGAGAATGAGGTCCTAAGTTCGATTCAAGTGGCAAGTGGTGTGATTCAAGTGAATTTTTTTATAAATTAAATTAAGAAATAAACCAGGAAAAAGGAAAGAGGGAAAAACCGAAAAACATTTATGTTTTTTGGTTTTCCCCTCTGGAATTTCTCAGTAGCAGTAACGGAGACTGCATTTGTTCCCGGTTGAAGGCAATAGGCCTATCACGTGGGACTCAAACATCATCATCATTTCAGCCCGGAATCACCCACTGTTGACCACCCCTCCCACCCCACCCCTGATCACCCCTCTCCTCTGACATTCTTTCTGTTCTGTGGGTCTCCCATCCATCCGTTTCCCGAGCTCCTGACGATATCATCCACCCAACGCGCTTTAGGACGGCTCTGGTTTCTCACGCCCAACCTTGGCCACGATTCGGTCAGAATTTTACTCCATCGGCCATCTCCGCGTCTAGCCAGATGTCATGCTCAACTCCACTTTAGGCGTAGTGCCCTGTCCCAGACGTCGAACACCTTCGTCCGACTCCGGATCTCGGTGTTGCGCACTCGGCCTAGTAGGGTTATACCGAGCATAGCTCGCTCCATGGCCCTCTGTGCAACTCGAATTCGGTGCGCAGTCTCTTTTGTGAGCGTCCATGTCTCGGCACCGTAGGTCATCGTTGGCAGGATACATTGGTTGAAAAGGCGGGGTTTTAGACACAGGGGTATCCTCTTACACCGGAGAACATGTTCCACCCTAGTTGTATCTTCCTGGAGAGTTCTTTGTTTGAATGCTCCTTGTCAAAAGACAGAAACATAATTGGCAAAATGTTGCCGTACCATTATGTAGGTGTAGGCACACCCCTTCTGTCAAAATTACCCCCACAAAAATCATTTTCTCCCAAAAAAAAAACTCAGTTCATTAAATTCCTTTCGTTTCAAAGTAACCTCTAAAGAAGCAACGTGCTGACCTCACCGAACTCGTTGATTCCCTGACGGTTTGTCCACTTAGCTCTCGAGGCACGTCGCTGCTATCAAAATTACTTACAGTCGTAATTCGGCAAACCGCTCGTCAGTTCAGAAAGATACCCACCGTTGGGATACTGAGGGTTACAGCAGAAGTTCGGAGTTAGGATTGGTCGTTAAAAGTGTTAGGGTTGTTATTTATAGCTGGTCATAGGACTTGATATCTTGTGAAAGGAAAAACATGATTTATAATTCTAAATGACAGCCACTCGGTGGAAATTATGTTTTTCCTACTCCTCCGTTATTTTTTTCTGATTAATTTCGTTGCCAGTTAAATCTTTCTCTGGGACTTCGTCGAGCTTCATTGTCTCGGCGCTTTTTTTGTGGCCACCACTGTTGATTCGGACTTTTAGGAGTTACATCAGTGGTTTAGGAATAGTGTGGAGGGCTTGTACCAGAAAAATAAAAAACCTCGGATCAATCATTTGGTTAAGCCGCGGTTGCCCAGGTTAGTCTATGGATGGGTAACCACCCACTAGATAACGAGTTTCTTCCGTGCCTCGAAAAGTACATTAAGCCGTTGGTTCAGACTGTCAAAATAATTGTAGAGCTCTCGAACAAGTTTCGTTTTACAAAGCCTCGTGTCCGTGTTATTCGTTGAGAAGTTCTCTAGTGATGAGGCGATCATGGATCTGGATATCGACTAAGCTGATCGACCTGGCTGTCATAAAAATTTATTGTTACCAGAATCAAAGATGTGTGAAGAACGTTGACCGTATACTAGTATTTAAAGTCTTAAAAAGCCACCAAATCCAGTTCACCTGCATATTCGCCGTGCCTTCGCCCCATGTTGCCTAATTTCTCAAACCACTCAAAAATGCACCAATTAGCACTCACTACATTTCTCCATACAAACAACTACCACATTAACTATCTAACCCACTAACCAAGGCGCTAATCTTCATAACTCGTATCGGATGCTTAATGTTTGACAACGATTTCCGAAGCAAATTATTGAGATTAGCAACCAATTGATGAAGTGAATTAAAGCGGAATGTCGGACATTTAATGCTGTGAATGTATTAAATAAGTTAGCTACACGATAACTGACAAATGCTTGCACTGGCTGGATAGGTCCACTCAAATCTGTGTGGTTCTTGCTTTAAAAGACCATCTCAGTCATTAATCTGCATAGGCCTCTTGTGAGCTGACCAAGATTATGTCTTGGTTATGGACCTTTAAAGGGACTATGATTTCTGAGTAATTTCTGGCTGTATCTTCTCAGAGAAGTCAGGTACGAAACCACTCTAGCCCATCTTAATTTTTAATAATCAAATATAAAAGTAATTGTAAAACCTATTTACCAAATAAATATCATTTATAATAAACTAGCGGACCCAGCACACGTCGTCCTGCCCGGACAGCAGGGCCACCTACCGGGCCCAATTGTGGTTTCAAACCATCCAAGAACCTATTGAAATAACCCCAGAAAGTTTCATCCAAATCGGTCCAGACGTTTAGGAGGAGTTCTGTGACATACAGACGTACAGTAGAATTGTATATTTATATAGATATTCTTAGTGATGTTCCGAGGATAGCCGTGATTGCATTCATACTTTGCCCTAAAGTTTTTGATCCCTAACTCTGTTAGAATGTATTGTTTTAGGATAGGTGGCATAACTCCAACTCCAACGGACGATCAACACTCACGATTTCGAAAAAAACATGTACAATTTTACAGACAAATGTTAAATTATTAGGGAACAGAATCACAATTTATACATACCGGTGAAAATCATAACCTAAGGAGGCTTGTAATCCGTCGGGGCTGCGGGTTGTTCGAAAGAGATACCGCGGCCTCGGCACAAGGGTTAAGAAGAAACATGGGTGGTTTTTAGCCAGTAGAAGTCTGGCACTCCCTTCGGGGTTATTTGATGATTTCCCATCCCCCAAAAAAAGGGTTGTAATCGCAGTAATCGCGAATGCCAAATCATTAAATATATTAAGTCAAGTTAATGAATTCTATTGGCCTACTAAAACGAATCTATACAGGAATAAATATTTACAGGTATTTTGGAACCTTACTCCTAACTCTCCCAAATAAGAAATGGCAACCCTAATTTCCTAATTCCGACTGGTCACACGGCACCCAATTATATCAGTTAACGTGCTAATAACCATTAACTCTTAGTTAATTAGTCCTTATCGAGTTAACTATCGCTTACCGAGGCTTCCGCATTACACCTGTACTGTAAATCAAATATAACGAGAGAATTATACACTGCTAGTCATCCATTGCTGAGTTTGTTAAAAGGTTTCGTTACAGTTGTGAGCCAAAATAGGCAATGGTTGTGAATGGTGAAGTTGCAGTGATGAGAGTGCTTGGTAGGAGTGAATGCTAAATACTTATTTCCGATCCAGTTTATCGGAATTATTTGAAAGGTTAAGCTTTCACGTTTGATTGGATTATGATGGTTGTTTTATATGGATTAATGTTGTGAATTAGTTTTTTTTTGACGGAACATTTATAGCTAAACCATTAGTTTCTGAATTTATTGCGCTACGTATCAAATCCGAAGCATTAGTCTTTATAATGCAAGCAAATCCTCCTGAGGTGGAGATTCATAAGTGACTCTGAACTGGAATGTAAATGTGGAGCTGTTCCTCAAACAATGGGGCACCTAATATCGTGCCCTGCCTGTCCTGCTGGTTGTTCACTACAGGAACTGATGGACGCTACCGAAAGCGCCAAACTAGTAGCCCAATTCTGAGGGCTGTTTCCTGACTAAAAAAAATATGATTCTAATTAGTCCGTCTGTTAGATTATCAACAAATATTGAATACTTTCGTATTTTATGTTTTATCAAATCAATAAAAATTGACGAAGATAAAACGCGTCAAATATTTGAGTGCGGGTTTGTGACATCACTCACCGCTAAAAAATGCCATAGTAAATGTCTTAGAATATGACGTCACACGAGTTTTCAAAGCACTGTATCGTCTTCATAGTTTGTTAACGTGAAAAAAGAAAAAATACGTGTCCAATATTTTTTGGAAATCTATCTGACGGACTAATTAGATCTTTTTTGGTAAATACCCTATTTATATTGCCATTTACTATGAAGAAGATAGAGATGAACTGCTAAATCTTATTGCAGATGTGGTAATCATAGTTACATCTTGAAGGTTGGATAACCAGTTGCTCCATGACTGGAAGTCGACCCCGAAATAGTTGGAAAAGCCCTTACAGATGATGAAGAGAGTTATTATAATTATGTCCTACAGTTATATAATTATTACTAGCTGACCCATGCAACTTCGTCTGCGTCACATAATATAGCTTATAACAAAATGTCAACATAAATTGAGATAAATCGTAACAAACAAAAAATCGTATCTTTCCTCTTTATAATATTAGTTTAGATTATATTAAAGTGTGAATTACTATTGGTATCTCTTACTGTTAAATATACAGTAACACCTTGTAAACATTATGGTGCAGTAAATATTTTGAAAATGAATTTCTCCGGAGTCCCCGGAGGCCAGAATCCCCACTAACCTACCGCACCGGACCGAATGACTGCCGCGCGCTTAATTATTTTGTCGCGCGGATATTTTTACATTGCGATATCTTCTAAGATATTTGTTTAAACTGTATAGAGTAAAGGGCACAAATATTCTATATTAAATTTCTGTGCTAACAAACACATTTATTTAGATATAGATTAATACCATATGGGTTAAATAAGCTTCGCAAAATATCATTCTTTTTAACCTAACATTTTAATAGTAAAAAATGGTTACAGTGAGTCAATCTTAAAAGATAGACATATGCTGTTGCGGATTTTTTTTTAGAACTTTTAAAGAGGAACAATTCTTTCATACATGGTATTTGCGTAACTTAAACCGTTTTCGCAGCGCACGCAACGGAAGCTCTCAAAAAGAAATATCTTTTCCCGTTTTTGCAACATTTTTCATTTATGCTCCGCTCCTATTGGTCGTAGCGTGATGTTATATTGCCTAAAGCCTTCCTCGATAAATGGACTATCCGACACAAAAAGAGTTTTTCTATTCCAACCAGTAGTCCCAGAGTTTACCGCGTTCAAACAAACAAACAAACAAACAAACAAACTCTTCAGCTTTATAATATTAGTATAGATAATGAGAGACGTTGCAACGCCATCTCATTAGATCAAAACATGTTTGTTTATTAACCCTCCCTTTATTCTTTGCAGTTGTTTTTTTGTTGTTGTTTTTGCTGTCCTATTTGTGATACGGGATTGTCCTAGTACAGGCATCTAACATTTTAATACACTTTTCTTTTTTTTTCTTTGGCGGGTGGGAAATCATCAAATAACCCGCTCTGGGCAGCGCGAAAGGGAGTGTCAGACTTTTACTGACTAAAAACCACCCATGTTCCTTCTTAGCCCTTGCGCCGAGGCCGCGGTATCTCTTGCGAACAACCCGCAGCCCCGACGGAAACATTTTTATACACTAAGGGCTCATTTAACGCGCAACATCATTTAATGTGCAATGCACGTTACCCCTACATTTTTAGTTTCAGATTCATATTTTATTTATTTATCGGAATTCCAAATTAAGATTTATTTATTTTATTTACCTAAAATGTTACAAACAGTCAGAAACAAATATTTTGTTTGTCATAAGTACCGTACTTATTTTCATATGCGTTCAGTAAAAGCTGTTACTTTGAAATCACAAACGAACACTTTTTTTTTTTGGCGGTTGGGAAATCATCGAATAACCCTTCCCTTTCTTGGGCAAAGCGAAAGGGAGTGTCAGACTTCTACTGACTAAAAACCACCCATGTTCCTTCTTAGCCCTTTATGTTGAGGCCGTGGTATTTCTTGCGAACAACCCGCAGCCCCGGCAAACATACACTTTAATTTCATTTATTTTTATAGATCACTAGCTGATGCCCGCGACTTCGTTCCCGGTAACTTTGATGGGTGACTAAAAAAATGTTTGGTGTGGACAACCCTTAATACTTAGGGGTATGAAAAATAGATATTGGCCGATTCTCATAGATACCGGATAAGCACAAAAAAATTTATCAAAATCGGTCAAGCCGTTTCGAAGGAGTATGGCAACGAAAACTGTGACACGAGAATTTTATATATTAGAAGATTAAATTTTCAAAGTTCAACTGACAAAAGAGTGTAGCTTATACTTCTGGAAACCCCTCCACACTTCACAGTCATAAACGTGTCGCACACAAATAGGAAAATATCTCACCAGCTTCCATTCATCGCGTGAAATCCGGAGAATTTTCTTGAAGAATTTTTCAATCTTATGAAGCCTTTGAGCTATTTTTCTACTTTTCTACTAAAGCCGTAAGCGTGAAGATTGTAATTACGACGGTTGCAGGTGACGGGATCGATCTGAGACCAACTCTTAAGGAGAAGGAGGCAACTGGTGGTTTGGTTTTGAAGTTATGGTTAAAAGATTTTTCACTTAGAAATTGGTTGAAAGGTTAAGCGTTGACGGTCTTTAAGCATTTATTAGACTAATATTCAGTCATCTTTAAAATGATTGGATCGCATTCATTGAAATTTGTTAAAAATTTCAAGATTTTTTTTTTTTTGCATAACATAACATTTCGCATAACACAACGGTGAAAGAAAACATCGTGAGGAAACCGGCATGTCTATGAACCAAAAAATTTTAAGTCATGTAACATCTACCAATCCACACTGAGTCCGCGTGGTGGATTATAGCCCATTCCTCTCCTAGAGAGGAGGCATGAGTTCCTGCTGTGGGAACATTATAGGCTGATGATGATAACACCTCGCCTGAAATCCCCGAAGGGTTAGGCAGAAGTGTTCGAATCCATTTCGCCAGTTATATTTAAATGCCATGTAATAGAAGGCGAGCCTAATGCCATAAACCGAGCACAAATCCAGACTGCTATTGAGAAATTCCAGAAGGAAAACCCCATACCTGACCCGGGAATCGAGCCCAGCAGCACCTTATGCTCAGCAATCGAGCTTGCGACCACTAGATCAATGAGGCAGTTTTCCTTTTTCAAAATGGAGCACAGTTCATCTTGTCTTTTAACTTCTTCTTTCAATTTCGACAACACTTGCCCTTGGTAAGCACAGTAACCCCAAACACAACTTCTAATATTTACAATAATTAACTTTTTAATCAACAGGCACCTCTGTCATTACTTTAAAACACGACTCAGACAATGTCAAACGTAACAAATCAGTGTAAAAGCAAACACTAAGTAATTAATATTTTCTAATCACGCAACACACACCTTTGACAAAAAAGAAAGTCTTGTTTCAAGAGCAAATCTTCAGATCTCATCATTACAAAAAATATGGACAGAAGATCAAGTCGATACAACAAGCGAAAACTAGCATACGTACACATGATACGTTGCATAATCAGCCTGTAATGTTCCCACTGCTGGGATAAATTTCCCCTTCTCTCTATGAAAGGGAGTGGGCTGTAATTCACCAGAACCCAGTGCCCAGAGTTCAGTGTTGGTTGGTAGATGTCACATGTCTTCGTATTTTTTGTTTCTAGGACATGCCGTCATCGTTCACCGTGTTGAATCCAGTGGTGATGAATATTAATATGTCAGTAGTTATTAATGAGTCTGATATCCAGTCTTACCAAGGGGTATCGTATTACCTAGTATTAACTGAGTTGTGAAGTGGAGGTCAATCTGGCTGAATGCGGTAACGCTAGAAGTCGACTCCAACATATTTGGGAATACGATATTCAGATGATGCCGCTTGCACTCGCTGCCCGTGAAGCGTACCTATCTATGTGTGCGTGCGTTTTCACACATTGTATGGAGTGGAACTTCTGTGCTTTTCTATACCATGTCACCATTACGTAGATTGAGTTGACAGACGATATTAAAGCAGAGACACTTTTCATTACAGTAAGTAGTCGCGCAATTAACTTGGCGTAACCCTCTGTGCTTTGCATTAATCTCCCTGTTTAAAGAAGGTGATTACTTCAAAATGAATATGAGTACAGTTTAATTACTCTATCGTAATCCCAGTCTTATGTAGATGTCGTAGGATCCTTTTTGCGTCTTTAAACGGACTAGTGGGAATAGGGGATCGGACTGAGTCAAAAAAAATTGATTCTAATTAGTCAGTCAGTTGGATTATCGAAAAATATTGGATACGTGTTTTTTGTTTTATCAAATTACTAAAAATTTACGAAGATAAAACACGTCAAAGATCATGAGTGGGGGGTTGTGACGTCATTTTTGTAAGTAAAAAATGTACTGATATGTGTCGTTTTCGAGGAATTCACGAGTTTTCGAAGCACTGTATCGTTTTAATTTTTTGTTTATGTGAAAAAATAAAAAATATGTGTTCAATATTTTTTGGAGATCTATCTGACGGACTAATTAGTTTTTTCTTGTCCGATCCCCTACAACTCGATTGACTTCTGGAGTTGGAACAACATTTAGGTCTGGTCTGGTTAGACTTGTCACTACTGTCTAATAGATTGTATTAGAAAACAAGACGATAAGCTCGTAATTCAACTAGTCATTTTAATCCCATACCATGAACATAAATATTCGTCTGTAACAATAGGCCTTCTTTTTAACGTGTCGATGACAATTTAATTTGAGTCAGTCCCCCTATTTGAAAACGACGCTGGAAAAGGTGAAATTCTTTGTCAAGACAGTTCGTTGAGAAAACTCAATGTGAGAATTTCGAACCATAAAAGGAAGATTTCTGAAACTTAAGCATCAATATTTCCTGCGATAACGCCTGTAAAACAAAACAATAACAGTTTGTAGTCTATGAACAGATGGCCAGCACATTAACCTACCCGAAATTTTCAAAATTAATCTTGAACCGAATGCTTCACTACATATTTTAAAACAAAGTCCTCTGCCACGTCTGTCTGTTTGTCTCTTTGCGATAAACTCAAAAACTGCTGCACCGATTTTCATGCCGTTTTCAGTAATGGATAAAGGGGTTCTTGAGGAAGGTTTTATTATATCATGTATCTCTGGAAAAGGGTTCCATGGGTTGCGGGAACGGGATCAGAATGTCATGATTACTTGTCGCCATAACCGGTATCTGCGCGGGCGAAGCCGTGGGCATCAGCTAGTTAGCGATAAAGTTGAAAGAAAGACAGATTGTAGTACCTTGTCTGTACATAAAGATATTCCCTCGACACAGCGTAACTGCTTATCCAGAGTACGCACTCTGTGTTAGGTGACGTCAAGCTTTATGAGAATTCATTATTCATTACTCTGTGGACACGGTTCTATTAATACAGAACCTTACCGGCTGTATGATTTGTTTAGCGTAGGTAGATAGAGGTGCAAATTGGTGACAATAACTTGTTGTTAGGGATTTCTTATGGCTTGAAAGGAGGTAAATCATACAATGACTTAGTAAAGGTTGTGGGTTGTTCGAAAGAGATACCGCGGCCCCGGACACAAAGGGCTAAGAAGGAACATGGGTGGTTTTTAGTCAATAGAATTCTGACACTCCCTTCCGCTCTGCCCAGAGTGGAGGGGGAGTCATTTGATGATTTCCCACCGTCCAAAAAAAAAAGTAATTATGAAATTGCATTTTTTTAAATAGATCCCTACAACGGACGGTTTTGTAATTATTTACTTAGATAATAATTATCTTCTTCCACATAATGAAAGATAATGTAATACAGTTTTTGCATGGACAAAGTGATACATAAAAATCTTCCCATGTAACATTAATCATCTCTGAAGCCTTACTCAGCTTACTTAACACCAAAGATAATTTTCTCCTAACCCTCAAAAGAGTACCTTTGGAGTTTCTTACCGGTTCTTCTCCTTAGGAATCGACCAATGCACCGAACCATGCACCTTTTTGTCAACGTTTTACAAGTGCCCATTTAGGCCTATGTGAAATAAAATATTTTGATTTTGATTAAGGCCCAGAAGAAATAGCAAAATTATACGATGTAAAAAATTAAATAAAATAATTATCTTCTTAACCTATTAGTTTGTTGCATTGCTGGGCAAACGTGCCATGTTTACCTCGCATACAAACAACAATAAAATAATTATACATAGACATAACATAGATACAAAAAATGCAACATAGAATTCTAAATCCGTTCCTTTTTAAAGCTGTCTTACTGCGGTACTCACGAGATATTTTTATGATTACTTAAGTCGTCACTTAGTAAAGATTTGACATACTTTTGTATGACAAAACTGTCAAGACCTTTACTTAGTGATGGCCTAAGTAATCATTAAAGCTCTCTGAGTGCGGCATTTAGACGAGTAACTCGTCAAATTTCCTCGCTACAAAACTATCCGGAGAGACCTCCCGTTAGGTCTCGCCGGCACATCATTTGCGGTTTCAGATAAATGGTTTACCATCTTCCTTCACAAAGATGACAGCTTTCTCGCCTTTTCCTTGAGCCGAACAACTAAATTATACGAATGAAAGAATCAAATGAAGTTATTATTAATTTAGCTGCAGTGATGATGATTGAGATTGATTTATGCGGTCGGAGAGATTAGCTCTTTTATAAGGGCGCGGGTGTTTTGTTCAAAAAGAAACTTCAGGGGTCTTCAGTACCTGTCGAGGCTGCGGGTTGTTCGCAAGAGATACCGCGGCCTCGACATGAAGGGCTAAGAAGGAACATGGGTGGTTTTTAGTCAGTAGAAGTCTGACACTCCCTTTCGCTCTGCCCAAGAGCGGGAGGGGTTATTTCATGATTTCCCACCCCCCAAAAAAAAAAAAAAAATGGGGTCTTCAGTAACCGACCGTCGGGGCTGCGGATCGTTCGCAAGAGATACCGCGGCCTCGACATGAAGGGCTAAGAAGGAACATGGGCGGTTTTTAGTCAGTAGAAGTCTGATACTCCCTTTCGCTCTGCCCAAGAGCGGGAGGGGTTATTTGATGATTTTCCACCCCCCCCCCCCCCAAAAAGAGGGGGTCTTTAGTATGATTCTTGAAAGAATTAGTGGTGTAAAATTATTTACCTCCGGTTTATATTGTTATAAACTTTCTTTAAGAGGAGCTCGTTGCTAAATAATAAATGCAGCTTAGGTCAATGTTCAGGTTAGGTCGCGCTTGCCTGCGTCGGTCTGTGGATGGGTGACCACCCATTACATCCTTACGAGTTTCCTCCGTGCTTCGTCCCGGCTATCAAATTGTAGACCTTCGACAGTCGTTGCAGGTAGTCAGTAGCCTGAAAGTCTGACTACCAGTCTTACCAAAGGGTATCGTATTACCTAGTAACTGGGTTGTGGAGGTCAGATAGCCAGTTGCTCCATGTAAAAGGCTGGCATTCAGCTGCATCCAGTTAGACTGGAAGCCGACCCCAACATAGTTGGGAAAATTATGGTTTATTATTATAAGTGAAGTAATAAATTAAATGATCGTTTAATTTTTTTTTTAAATAACCATAATTTCAAAATAGGATATGACATCACCAGATTCTTTCCCATTTATCTAGAGTGCCACATGAATAATGGTTATGTACACTGCATAATACTTGGAGACCGGGTGCAAACCACATTACATTACATTATATTTTCACGAAAGCATATGCTCTTACATAAGTCCGTAATATCTGAAATTTGTTCCAACGAGGAATGATTTGTGGACAAAGTTTTGACGTAAAAAATCTATTCTTTCTTACACTTCAAAGTATTTTTTGGATGCGATAATGAATGGTGTAATTTAGATTTGAGTTGGGCTTGAGGTGGGTCAACTAACCTTCTTCTACTTCGAGACTCTAAATAGTTTAATTCTGAATGTTCTACGAACATAATGTCATGCTTGAGAATTGGAAAGAAGTAACAGTAGCACACAATCGTGACCGCTAGAAGGAATGGAGGGAATTCTTTGCCTAGCAGTGAAACAATCTGGGCTAGCTATGATATTCAGAAGGCAGTAGGTACTTCTCGTTACGAGGAGTGTGAGGAGGTTCCTGTCTGTGGAGCCCTAACCACCGGTAGGTTGGACCCTGTGCCCGACACCGGCGGAAACCTATTTTTTTCAAGAAATATGTAAAAATATAAAACGTGTCCATAGATTTTGAGATGCAGTGTCTGTCACCTTCAAATACATTTTTAAAGCCATATATTATGTAACTAATTGAAATTTTGTCACAGAACTAGAGATAGGTTTGAAAAAATCTATTTAAGATTTAAAACGTAACAATAAAAGAAAACGAAGGGGGTTTCACTTCTAGTGATGCTAGCGAAGGAGGTGACGGAACGTGAGAGGGAGAGAACCTCTTGTCCCAGCCGTCGCGGGAAGCGCTCTGGGCGTCGGGGGCCACGTGATGGCTTCCGGCCACCGTAGACGCGGGCCTGTGGACGGTGAGTGATGGGTAAGCTTGCCGTCCGTTCGTCTCATGAAGACGACAGGCCGTGTCGACGGCGCGTTCGTGTTCCACGCGCGCCTCAAAGAGATGTCAGCAACATGGAAGGGACCCGCAAGGGCCGACGCCCGTCGGGGCTGCGGGTTGTTCGCAGATACCGCGGCCTCGACATGAAGGGCTAAGAAGGAACATGGGTGGTTTTTAGTCAGTAGAAGTCTGACACTCCCTTACTACTCTGGGGTTATTTGATGATTTCCCACCCCCCAAAAAAAAAAAAAGTGTTTCACTTTCCATTGAATGAGAGGCCGAGTGAAAGCTGACCTAATAAACTGAAAGATCTTTCTTATACCAAAACAGTATATTGAAGTAAATAGACAGTAAACAAGTGACAGTGAAGCTGACCAGACGCGTGTCACGGGTGTGATGTGTGAGGAATAATTAAAGGGAGCGTCGGATATATTGTGCCGATTATATTGGGAGAGGGTGTGGTGCAAGGGATAGGCGGAGGCGAGATTAAGACCTTATTTTTCGCTTGTGAATGATTTTGGGTAACATTATTTAGATTTAAAAGAGAAAGAAAGAAACAATATTTATTTGTCGCAGAAATATAACGAGCATACAAAGAGACATACTCGTACAGGAAAAAATACATGGAGTTTCTTCCCCATATTTCTCCATAGAGATTTGAGTTTGAAAGCTACTGGAATACGATAACAAATAAGCGGGGTTCGGAGTCGGACTTTATTTGGTTCTTTATTATTGTTCATAAGATACAACCCTGTGACGGGCGGACATACAGCGGAGCCTTAGTAACACCACCGTTAGATCACGGAACTCTAAACTATATATAAGTCTGATAATGGAACTCTAAAATCTATCCACGTTATCATACCAAACTCACGGCACCGCTGTACCTCGATATCGGTGAATATCAAAGCTAGATAGACCTACAGGTCTTTAAATTTAATATGAAATGGTCTTTCAAAAAGTTCGCCTATTAATGGCTTTATTGATGCAGAGCCAATAATAGGCGGACTTTTAACGTCAAAGCTTATCTATCAAGTTTTGTTACTTTTACGACAATGACATAAAGTTCAAATTGCAACAAACAAGACTTCACGAAATATGACACCGTACTTCCCGTTTTACGGTCTATGTTTATTACTTGTACCACAACATTCATCTTATTTAGAGTAAGGTTCATAATATTTTCGTGTAAACGAAGGAAACTCGTTTAAACATGTTATTACGTATGTCTACGCTTGTGAAGACACATAAAGCCGATGCCACAATATTAATTGAGTTTAGTTTCAGCTGATGGGCTACAGATTTAACCTTTCGTTTAAGAGCAAAGGTGAAACAGGCCCTCGAGTGGTAGCTTTGTGAAAAAAATGTACATTAATAAAAACTAATAATTGAGAATGTCTCCAGTGTTACATAACTGACAAAATGTGCGTCCTATTAGGTACGCCTCTGTTTTATCGGGGATTACAGGCATTAAGTTATGTTATGTTTTATGTCTCAGTCTATATAACCGACTTGAAAAAGGAGAAGGTCATCTATTTTCGACACAATTTAAGGAGGCAATTAGTATTTGCGTAAAAAAAAAAATACAATAGCAATGAACAATACCTTAATTAGTATTTCACTCAACATGACAACCTCTCTCGTGTCACTTCAAAAATAGCTCAACGTCGAAAAGGCAGTAATGAACAGGGGCGTTAAACTCGAGGCCAACTTTAGTCGTATAGCACGAAGTTGACGGCAGGCGTCATTCTCCATGAGTTATGCCTCCCTGGATGGCTGTGTTGCCAAACTAGTAGAATATGGAAGTAATTACGTGAATATTGTAGTGGTGTTGTTATAAATATGGGCGTTTTATAAGGCAGCACTAATTTGACGCAGCGTGTATTTAAGAGGATGTGTTATGAAAGTTGGTAACATCGTAAATAAAGGGTAAATGTTTTAATGGTCTGATCAATAGTTTTTGCAGTAATCACTATAACTACTCCTACTATTTTTTTACAAATTCGAACGTCTTATATAAAAAGTGAAGAATCTATTCACGGAAGTCCATGCCTTTGTACCACCGACTTCTGAAAGTGATGTTATTTTTCACGTCTGGTTCGTTTCAAAAGTCGTTTATTTTTTGCAAAAACGGTTCTACAGTCTTTTTTATTTTAAAATGCAATTCCATGAATGTGACTTGTCATAACCTAATTCCACAATTGATTAAATAACTTTAGTAATATATTTTGGCCACGTTTCTATCCTTCGTAGTCTTAAGAAAATGTAAACTTTAAATCTAAAGAAGGCCTCTTCAATTGATTTAGTCAATAAAGATCACTAAACCACTCACCTTACGAACTTAAACGTAATGGTGCAACCAGCCGTTAACCACTCAACTAATCGGCAGATTAACTAACGAGCGTTTTATTACAAAACAAACATTATTGTGCCTCTTCGAGTTTCTACACACAAATCATTAAATTGCTAAACTATGTCTTTCTGTTAAAATGGCGGATTTTGGAATATCATCGCTTTAAACAAACGGGCAAGCCCATAGTTACAAATTACTTTGAAATTATCACTTTGTGTTGGGCCTCTAAATTAATGGAAATGACAAACGTCTGACAATTAGTCTTACCTAGAGCTATCTTTTAACACAATACTAATTGAGTGGTGGCGGTCAGATAAGTAATCACTCTTAGTACGGTACTCAGAGATATTTAATGATTACTTAAGCCGTCACTTAGTAAAGATTTGACATACTTTTGTGTGACAAAACTGTCAAAACCTTTACTAAGTGATGGTCTAAGTAATCATTAAAGCTCTCTGAGTGCGGCAGTTAGAGTCGCTCTTTAAGACCGGCAGCCGACCAGAATGTAGTTGAGAAAAAGCTTGGCAAATATAATTTATGCTTGATAATTTCATTAGCGATCGAAACCAAAGAACAGTCCGATAAAAAAACACATAACACATCGATAGCAGCATATTTATCTTTCAATAAAACCAGAAAACCTCTCTTAATCCAATCATTAATTACTGCAATTTACTGCACTAGTGTTAAAGACACTTCATTTAATGAGTTTAAAATAAAAAGTGGTGTCAATAAACATTTCACTCGGATTTAAAATCTCGCGTGGGACGCGACTTCATTCCGTTTTATTTTCTCGCTTGGACATTGCAAGATTTTGTAACAAAAGAAAAACATTGAAACACGTTTCTTATCTTCATCTGAGTCTGTTATCACGAAGTTATTTATAACACTGAGTAGTTTGTTACTGCATTTCTTTGTGTAACGTTTTAATGAGGTGTGAGAGACGTAATGTCATATTCTTTTTGAAATGTCGTCCTGCAGAGCTATTGCGTATCTTTTTAAATGTCAGTGGCTATCTTAGTGTCCATCGATTAACTGTCAAATAGTTATGGTTTGGTACAAAATGGAACGGCAACCGCAAAAGATACACAATAGCCCCGCAGTTCTATTATATATGTTTACAAGTGTCTTTTTAATAAATATTAGAATGTTATCCTGTTTAAACCAAAGATTGAGTGGTTGAGAATGCCTAGTGGCATTAGGTCAGTACAATATTATGTCCAAATGCTAAAGATAATATAATAATATGAAGTTTAACTTAACTCAACTGTATAATTTAGTCGCGTTTATGTTTGAATGCCTGAAATAGGTTTTAATTTACTAGTAAAAAGACTAAATAAACAACTGAATGAAGTTGCTGCGTAGCATTTGCTATTTTGCGGTTTAATTCGATATAGCCTGCTTTGTCTTTTGTCCCCACACAAGCCAATAATAGCACAGTCAACTGAGAATTATTCTGGGATTGTGTATTTACTATGCATAGGAATATCTACGTGTGAAACCGAGGATATTAATACATACAATTTATAGTGCTACTTCTGGTAGCACTATAACTAGTGATTTTTTGTATCAATATACGTATCGAAAATATTTAGTTCTGTGTGTAATCAAACACAAAATAATGTTCCTTCTTTTTTCAAGCTACACGGCTACACAACCGCTACATTATCATAACAAAAATAAAATCACTGAGATATCGGCAGAATTTAACAAAACTCGCAAACTTCCTGGCCACACACAGTAGTTACCACAAAAATGCGCTGAACAATCAAATGTGACTTAACACATTTTTTGAGTTTAACTTGCGTTTAAAATCCGTTAATCTGACGAGACCAAGTAAACATTCGATTATCGGTTTCATTAAACTGGGTTTAACTTTAATAGTGCGTTTAGTTTAAACACTCTTTAAGTGTTTGGTGGATGTGACCTGTTATGTGGTTATCACCAAATTATTATTGGTCTAGGGTGATGATAGTCCCGTCGGGGCTGCGGGTTCGCAAGAGATACCGTGGCCTCGACATGAAGGGCTAAGAAGGAACATGGGTGGTTTTTAGTCAGTAGAAGTCTGACATTCCCTTTCGCTCTACCCAAGAGCGGGAGGGGGGGGTTATTTGACGATTTTCCACACACCAAAAAAAAAAAACCGGCCAAGAGCGTGTCGGGCCACGCTCAGTGTAGGGTTCCGTAGATAATAAAATATTATGTAAACGAAGTTAAAAAAAAAATACGGGCAAATGAAACTTGACCTCTGGATTGTATAGGCGCTCATACGATTCAGGGACCAAATTATATTGGTTAACTGCAGTTTCCATCTGTTGTTTCCATCCAAGTTCAAAATAATTTTCCTAGAAAGTCCTTATAAAGTTCTACTTTTCAGATTTTTTTCGTATTTTCTAAACTTATGGTTCAAAAGTTAGAGGGGGGGGGACGCTTTGTTTTTTACTTTTGGAGCGATTATTTCCGAAATTATTGACATTATCAAAAAATGATTTTAGTAAACCCCTATTCATTTTTAAATACCTTTCCAACAATATATCACACATTAGGGTTAAAATTAAAAAAAAAAACACTTCCCACTTTACATATAGGGGGGCTACCCTAATAAAACATTTTTTTCCAATTTTTATTTTAGCACTTTGTCGGCATGATTGATACACATATTGGTCCCAAATTTCAGCTTTCTAGTGCTAACGGTCACAGAGATTAAGCGAGGACGGACAGACAGACAGACAGACATGGCGAAACTATAAGGGTTCCTAGTTGACTACGGAACCCTAAAAAAGGGTGATGAAAGTCAAGTAGGCCATGCTAAGGGAATGGTTAGGTAGACAGGAGTTCCACACTTCGCCACTTTAAGTCCCATATAAAAGGAGGTGAGCAACTGAAAAATTCAGAAAAACACATTAACACTTTGCGTGACCTGGTAATGAAACCAAAAAGAGGGCTAGCCTATTGCCATCAACCGGACATAAACACAGATTTCGTGACTGCTACTAAGAAAAACCCAATGATACTTGCCTTTTTTTTGGAAGGTGGGAAATCATCAAATGATTCCTCCCGCTCTGGGAGGACCGGTAGGGAGGGTCAGACTTCTCATCATCTGCCTAGCCTTTTCCCAACTATGTTAGGGTCGGCTTCCAGTCTAACCGGATGCAGCTGAATACCAGTATTTTACATGGAGCGACTGCCTATCTGACCTCCATAACCCAGTTAATACTAGGTAATACGATACCTCTTTGGTAAGACGGGATGTCACAATTTCAGGTCACTGACTACCTGTAACGACTGCCAAAGATCTATATATGGCAGCCGGGGCCAACAGCTTAACGTGCTTTCCGAGGCACGGAGGAAACTCGGTATGTTGGGCAGTCACCCATCCACAGACCGACCTAGGCAAGCACAGCTTTTACCTAAAGATCGACCCAAATGGCAGTTCTTATTAAGCCACGAGCTCAGGGTCAGACTTCTACAGACTAAGAACCACCCATGTTCCTTCTTAGCCCTTTATGCCAGAGGCCGCGGTATCTCTTACGAACAACCCGCAGCCACGACAGGATAAGACTTTGCCTGACCTGAGAACCAAATCTAGGACCTCATGTTCAGCAGTCGCACTTGCAAACACTAAACCTACAAGGCAGCCTTTTATCAAGATCACCAATTAATATTAGTATATTCTAGATCAATAAAGCCATACAGGTCAAATAACTTCAAATATTACCCGATTAGAATTGACTAGGGATAACCTGACTTCTAGTCTAACTGGCGTTAGCTAATCTAGTTCGAGTATAATTTTCGTCCCATGGGATGGAACTAGGCCAATTTGTACACGGTGTAACTGGACCGTTCTAGAAATTAATACAATACCGATCAATATCCATATTAATTGGCTAGTCTATATACTAGCGGATGAGGAGCTAGTGGCTTAAAATATCTGCCGCTAGGGCAAGGTTTGGGTTAACGTGTGCTTGCCTAGGTTAGTTCGTGGATGGGTGACCATACATTACGAGTTTTCTCCAGACTACGTTTAAGTGTCGGTCCCGGCTGTCTTGACTACGAGGAGTAAGAAACCGGTCAATGTAGCGAAAGCCTATGTCCAGTAGTGGACGCTTTTCAGCTGAAATTATGATGATGATGATGACTCATCGGTTTAATTTTGTGCTGAGGACAGAGATGAGATCGCGCTGGTACGAACTAATTTCTCCCAAAGTGTAGCAATTCTCAGCCAATCTCCAATCAATGGCTACAGTTCATCACACCTGCGTTTTCTAGGCCTTCCTCGGTAACGACGCCCGACTTTAGGTACTCACTGCATGACAACTAAATCAATAGGATATTTACAAGAAAAAAACATGAAAGTACCTTTAACTTTATCCCCATATAAACAGCTTAACACACCCATAAAATAATTAATTTACGACCAAACCCGAAAACGCAACATAATTGGAGCAACACCTCACACAATTTTAATCCGTACACACACAATCACTCAATCCGCCATCTTTGAAAATAACCTAATTAAATGATCGGCCAATAAAACCGTGGGACATGAACGAACGTGCCAGAGATACGGATCTGTGAGGCTGTGGGCACTCGGCTTTATTTCAACCCGGAGTTTGTGTGGGTGGATGTATTCCCGATCACTTGGTTTTAGGGTTCCGTGCCCAAGGGACAACGGGACGGTGCCAACGGGACCCTGTTACTAAGGCTCCGCTGTCTGTCTGTCTATCTGTCCCAGGGTTTCTTTCTTAAGGTTTCTTCAGGGGTCTGGTTTTGTAAATAACTTACAATCGCGGTCTGTTTCTACTAGAGTTTATTAAATTAGCAAAATATGTTATTTAAATTAATATATAAACAAGGTTTTTTGTTTAAACATCAATGTGAAAAAACATTTTTGCAAAAAAAAACCAACTTCAAAACCACAAAATGTGAATATAACAAAAAAAAGTGAAAAAAAACTTCAAAGGAAAAACCAGCTTCTGAAGTCGGTGATATTTGTTTGTTTGATTTCGTTTTTTTTTGCCACCGACTTAAAAAAAAATTGTCTGTAGTCGAATCAACAAAGATAAAGCGCGGGATACATTTTATTGACTTACGTACTCAGTAATTAAAGTTACTGCTTACAAGGTCCGCACAAAATGGGACGGCGGTCCGGATCCAGACCGCGGTCCGCCATTTTTTAGTGACCCCTGATCTAGGCTATTACTGCTGACTGCTCCTTTGAACCGCAAGTGTTAATATTGCCGTAATAGCAATAGTATAATGATTTTACCCGATATTTATTTATTCATATTAAGTAGTACGCTGAAATGATGATGATGATTAAGTAGTATTCCATATTGTACGGTGGTACGGAACCCTTAGCGTACGACTCTGACTTCTATTTATCCGACTACATTTAAATTCATTCCAAACATTTAAATGAGGTGCAATAACTTTTATGTATACTGCACCACAGTTTTGTTTTTAGTTTGATGGGGTTGCAATGAATAAAAAAACTTTTACTATCACTTATTCACATTATTAAAGACTCAGCTGGCAACCGAAATCGGAATCAGGAATTTCTCATATGCCACGGAGTCTGGATTTGCGACCGGTTGATCACAATAGGCTCGCCCCCTATTACCATGGGCCCCAAAACATAACTGGCGAAATATGGGTGTACTAACAGGCACGCCTGTTTGTCCTGTCGGGTATTACAGGCGTGTTGTTTTATACCAACATTATTTATTTATATTCCATAAATAACCTCGCAACATCTTCCTTAATTATATCATTTGCTATCCACCTAGATTTCCTTAATAAAGTCATAACAGAAATTGCCAAGTTCACTGGCATTGTTAAGGCAACAAACCGGAGACAATCCGAGCCGCTAATTTATTCAGTTTGACGTTAAACTGATAGACTAACATCCAAAATACAACAATGTTAAATCACAACTCGGTACTGTTATGTTGAACATGTTTCTCGCACATTTTTGTGAACACACTGCATAGTTCTTGAATTAATTAGCATGGGTAATGAGATTTTTGTTAATTACTTGCTAGATTTTGCTCTGGTGTGATAGGAATCGATTGGCTTTAGAAATTATAAAGATAATTTTTATACTACTTAAGCAAAGTAATAAAAATGTGGGACCACCGCACGCGCAAGAATGGCGTTTATAACATTAGTAATTACGGAGAAAAATCAGTGTACTTTACAGGTACATACGTAAAAACCAAAAAATGTGGCCGAATAGAAAAAGAAAGAAAGAAAAAGTATTTATAAATCTCGCACAGGACTCTAGGAATTCATAAGGGAGAAGGAAGTTTCTAGAAGCTGAAAAATAAACAAAAACATCGTAAGTTTTTGAAAACAGTCGAATGCACATCTTAGCGCGAAATCTTTGTCAACTTTAGTATATTACTAGCGGACGTCACGCGGTTTCACCCGCGTAGTTCCCGTTCTCGTGGGAATACAGGGATAAAAAGTAGCCTATGTCACCCGGGGATAGTGTAGCTTCCCAACGGTGAAAGAATTTTTGAAATCGGTTCAGTAGATCCCGAGATTACCCCTTACAATTTAACAAATATACAAACACACAAACTTTACTTCTTTATAATATTAGTATAGAAGTATAGATTATCAATTCAGCAGCAGTTATCAGGTTTTTCTTTGAGGTTAGTTTCTGGAATGTAGCGTGGAGGAAACTATAGAAGTTTCCTAGTTACAAGCTTTCCCTCTATATGTAACTAGAAATTAATTTACATCCCAACCCTTTGACCTAACAAACAGATGTCATGTCGTTTCAAAAGGACTGTTATTTTATTATGTATCGTACTAACCCACAAACTTAACAAAATAAGTCATGAACACAACCTAAATAAACTGCAAAACGGTACATAACTCATCCGACATTTAAAATACGGCCGACATAGCTTATACAAATAAGTAATTTAGCTAAAAGCAACATTTTGACATATTGTCCGTATGAACAATAGCATTTTTTATACAAATCGCTTTTGTCCAATATAAAAGGGGACGCCATTTTCCAACCAGAGAAAAGGCGGGAACTTTTTGGCGCGGATAAAAAATTATCTGTGATTCGCACGAATTTGTTTTTTTTTTTTCGTGTGACGTTCCTTTTTTTTCGTGGCGAAAGTATTTTGTCTTGTAGATGTCTATTTTAAGGTGATGATGGATTGGTTATATTAATGTTGTCGATGAGTTATAGAATTTTGGGGGCGTTTTATTATCTTCACGGTTGATTTGTCATTGTGTGGGAGAGTAGAGGTTTCTTTTGAACTTTGCGCTGTGTTTAGATTTATTGTTATTTTTAAGGTAGGTGTGTTGAATGGACTCTGGCCGTATATCATAATTATTTAAAGATTCAATGTCATTTTGAAGTATGACAGCAATTTACTTCATGTGAAATACATAGAAAGTCGTAAGTTCTTGGCGGTGTTCCCAAAGCTGAATTTTCGACCAATTATAATTAATGAATTTTTGCAATCGACACGCAGTAGAAGAGTCGTTCTTTTCTCTCGTTCTTTTACCTGAGTTGAATGGCGGGCGACTGAAGAAACCTTTGTCAAGCAGTGGATTGCTGTAGGTTGATGACAATGATGGCTGTAACATGAATAGCAGCATTCCTAGTGTATTCAATAACACTCCACTTTCCACCAGGATTAACCTGTGACCCCTTTTACTTTAAAAATGCACTCACAAACTTTACAACTCCTACCTGGCTGCGGAATAATCCAGTAAAAACCGATAAGTACTGGCCATAACCGGATCTAACCAGTTCTAACCGGTTGTTACTGGCTATAACCGGGGCCGAACGCAAATGACTTATCCCCTACATTTATTTGCTACCCAACGAGGGACAGGGTGACTCTGTTTTCGTATACATTAGTGGACAGTCCCGGGCTGTTCGTTTTTATGTTCTTTCCAATTGGTTGGTTCGGCGTGGAAATGGTTTATTGTGGAACTGACTGAAAATGTGTGTAGTGTTGTCCCAGTTCGCAGTGTGGCAGGTTGATGGTTTTAATTTGAACCTGAATAGTTTTGTTATAAACATGTGGAAAAAATCATTTACAATTTCAATCACACGCTAAAATGCACAATATGATGATAGTCCACTAATTACCCGGCAGCAGAACATTTAGTTATTAGTTATTATTGTTTCTATTAGTACATTCTGGGTTTGTTTTTTATTTTCTAATTCATGTTCTTGATAAAATAAGAATATTAGTGGTCAGTCAATCGTATACAATTATCTTGCTATCTTGCAAAAGCATTATCTTGCTTTAGCGAGTGATTTAAATTGTACATGATTGTTTCCACAGGGTAAGTAAGAAGTTTACTCATTGCTTTGATTTATTTTTGAAATTGGTCTTATAGATCAAGTGTTTAAGAATGTATGTGACCCATCACAATCTACAACAAAAAAATTCACAGCCAGCAAAGCCACAAAATAAAATTTCGACAACCACAAAATCACAAGTCTATTTTCTTTCAACGAAAAAATTCTCACCCACAAAAAGTATACATCAAGCAAAAAGCCCACCTTTCTACACTGCCGTAACAGAAAGAACATGTCCCGCTGACGTCACAGATTCGTCCCTCGCTTCGTCATACACCCGTCCCCCACCCCGTCACACGTTTGTACCCCGCCGCGTCACAGGTTTGTCCCTCGCTCCGTCATAATCATGGCGACACGACGGTCCACAGTTGGTATAGCTCCACCGATTCTGACAGATAAGGGATTTCAGGAAAAGTTGTGAGTGATGCCTCTTATTCAAGTTTTTAGGCGCGTTTTATGAGAGGTAGCGAGTGAATGTGGTCATTTATTTATATGGGCCGCCTTCTTTATAAGATTGTACGGGTTACACTGAAATGCTGCAATGCTCCTGTAAGGTTTTTAAGACTTCTACTGCCGCTTGGTGTTTAATATTGACGTATTCTTGTTTTAAATGGCTCTTGCTCGGTTCTCTTACTCGGTGTTGTTTTTGATGAACAAAAGGTAAAGAGTAGTTATAATGAATGAGTAAAATTGAAATAAGTTGGTTATCTTCTTTATCGTGTGGACTGGTGTCAGACTTTCACGCCGTTCATGGGTTCTCACTTGAAATGCCGCCGAGAGATATGGTATGTTGGTTTACTCACGATGTTTTCGTTTACCGAAGCAAGTGATAATTTTACATTACGCATATGAATCCGGAAAATCAAAAGGGCGTGCCTTTGATTCGAACTTAAAACATTATGACTCGGACGACAGTCACACCGCGAGGTTATCACTGTATGCATGTATTTTGGTAATGATTAAAAGTCCGATTTCCTTTAATAATGCCAGTTTTATAATGTGGTAAATTTCACCTTTAGTATATAGTCGTAAGTGTAATGCCTCGCTCGAGGTTACTTATGTATATTTTAGGCTATAACACACTGCTATCACCCTTTTATTATCCACGAGAAACGATAAGCCTAACCTTACAATTTCCTTACACCGTTAAGGCAAAAAACATTTGAAAATCGCTTCTCGCCCCGCCACCTACCCTCAATCACACCGCAGCGCAACGTTAAAATACCCCAGAGAAAATTCCGACGAAAATTGCTCGGGGCCTCCGCGGGACGACCAAGCCGTTATGTGCAAACGTTAACTAAACATCACTTACACTTTTTACATATGTTTCGCTACGGTGTAACATGTGACCGACTTCTTTGTGGGATTGTAGAATTTATTACCTGTGAAATAAGGGTTGGTTTAGCTTGTGGTTTTTTAATAGGATTTCACGGAATTTAGATGTAACCGAACATATCGTTAGATCTGGCGGTAAACAGATATTATTGAGTTTTTATAATTTTACCTTTACATGTAATTTTTTGGTAACGTTGGTGAAATATTTACTGGGGATCATTACAGCTACCCTCTGGGTAACGGTGGTAATATTAATAATAATAGGTGTGAATACACGTGTGCTCGGGTACTTTGTGATTTTAATGATTATGATCGTCACTTTATACCTAAAATAGATATTTGATAGGTTTTGTTATTTGTACTGAAGTATTATCAGTCAAAGTTCTATTATATATTATCTCTATGAAAAACAATTTTGAGAACTTCAATCTGCCAAAACTTCCACTTCAGAATTTCTAACGTAAGCTTTTTTTCTCAGTCAAAATATTCCAATATTTCAAATGTATGATACATCCGTAAGATACCAAAATAATAGACCATTTCTTGCTAGTTTATATTGTGTCCGCCGTTTTATATAATTCTTTTATCCTTTGGTCCCACAGCTGGACAGGAGAAAAGAAGGTATGGAACAAACGGTCACGCATCCTTTGTCGAATTCCTGCAAGCGCTGCTTAACCTTAAGCTGTTACTATGAAGCCACGATCTCCTCATATCATAACATACTAATTAATATTCTAGGCTAAATAAGTATCCATGATCCTTTCGACGCTGGTATTGCTAACCGATCCACCCACGTACCTATATGTGTGAATACCTCATTCATATTCAAGCTGTTCACTTTCACCTTTGTACTGATTATATTATATGCTAGTATATAACAAAAACATGGCGTCTATAATATTATAAGGAATCGTTGGAGATATTCGGCTTTCGTCAATTTTTGTTTGATTAGAAACTACACACGTTATGTCTTTGGTTGGGGCTGGCTGCCAGTCCAACCAGATGCAGCATCATAATCTGCAGAGTCTTTTCCCAACTGTGTTTCGTTTGCTTCCAGTATAACCGGATGCAGCTGAATACCAGTATTTCACATGACGCGACTGCCTATAATACTGTAAGTACAGTAAGTAGGTACTGGGTAATCCAAAACCTTTGGTAAGACTAGTTGTCAGACTTTCAGCTCACTGACTACTCGTAACGACTGCCAAAGGTACACAAATGACAGTTCTATCTCCAGGTGTTTCAGTCAGGAACGAGTCTAAATCGTCACGCCAGTATTTTTTGTACCTGCTTCAATGACGACGACCACCTTCACATACCCACTTTGTGACAATTCTGGCCAATCTGTCCTGACCCATCCTGGATATGTGAACCCCCAAGTCCCACAAGATTTCCAAAAAAAAATTTGGTTATTCAACAATAAAATTCCCAAAAAACTGTTGTCAAATGTTTTGTAGATGTGACAGTATCTAATAAAAAACGTCCCAAGACGACCAGAGAAACGTCTAACAAAATTAAAGTCCGTATACCAGAGAAGGAAAGTCCTTACAAATAAATAAACCACTTACTTAGATATCTTCTCCACTAAGTACTTTGTCCAGAAACATTTTTGACATGTCATTAATTCGGACCCTCCCCACCTTTGTGCCGTAATGCGTTTTGGCTATAATATAATATTTCTTTACGAGGAAAACAGCTCATATTTGTACACTTCCGTGCCAGATTATTGGGCCAGTGTGTTTTTTCGTGTGTTTGAAGTGTTCTTTTGTTGTGTTTTCGTGTTAGTGGTGTGTCTTGAGGAGTGGACTAGTATTTGTGGTAACTATTATACGGTGTATCTCTCAACATCACCTCGGTACATATTATATACACCTCGGTCTAATAGAGTCTATGAATGGTTGTCGGAAGTAGGTGAATGGATACAATTATATTTCTATTAATGCCAATTAGATGGTAAACAATGTACAATTTTATTTGGTAAGCTTTTTCATAAAAGCCAGTCCATGCCAACAAAAATAATTCAACTACGAGTTAAGCTGTTTTCTATCAAATACCAGTGATGTGATTATTTTTTAATGGTTCAGCACCATGTTGAGATAGTGGCCGCCTTTTGGCCTTCTACAGGATAAATTTCGTTTATTTTATTTTTTTACTTAAGTACTTTTTATAATTATATTTTTTTTTTATGCGAGGTTAATCAATACTTTTGTTCTTCCGTTCTGTCAGTTCCTGTAACGTTTACGCTCCAGGGCAGAGTCGCCTGGGCAGGTTTTTGTAACTCTGGTGAAATATGTTAGCACTACTAATTATCTAAACACATTCACAAAGACCAAGCCAACACAACTAGACAGCACCAACTTGCCCTGATCCCTCTTCCTACACCGGGTCAGCCATTCACCAGCCGATACCATCAGCTTCCTGCAAACTTGTGGGATTATCTCATTCTTAGAATCTTGTCAACATTGTTAGCAGACTGCACTAACGTAAATGTATTTAGTTTATTAAAGGAGTAGCATCTGCCCACAGTTTCGCTCGAATTGCTCCAATTGCGCGGAAAGTATCTCTAAGGACCACAGTACTGCCCGTCGGGCTGCGGGTTGTTCCCAAGAGATACCGCGGCCTTGACATGAAGGGCTAAGAAGGAACATGGGTGGTTTTTAGTCAGTAGAAGTCTGACACTCCCTTTCGCTCTGCCCAAGAGCGGGAGGGGTTATAAAAAAGAAAGGACCATAGTACTGTCGGGGCTGCGGGTTGTTCGAAAAAGATACCGCGGTCTTGACACAAGGGCTAAGAAGGAACATGGGTGGTTTTAGTCAGAAGAAGTCGCGCGGGAGGAGTTATTTGATGATTTACCACCCTCCAAAAAAAAGAGGATCATAGTACTGGGATTAAATATTAAGCTAGGACCCATATTTTCATGGTCTAACTTTGTGGTGAATTTAATAAAAATACGTTCAGTCGTTATTGTGTGAAAAGGTAACAGAAACACTGACTCCACCAAAGTGGAGATGTAAAAAGCGAAGAAGAGAGTGTGTGGTCCCTGTCGAGGCTGCGGGTTGTTCGCAAGGGATACCGCGGCCTCGACATGAAGGGCTAAGAAGGAACATGGGTGGTTTTTAGTCAGTAGAAGTCTGACACTCCCTTTCGCTCTGCCCAAGAGCGGGAGGGGTTATTTGATGATTTCCCACCCCCCCCAAAAAAAAAAAATAAGAGAGTGTGTGGTAATAAGTTATATGTATATGTGTTTTAGCTATTTGATTTTACGAAAAAACAAGGTTTTGACATAAACAGGAAATTTTGTATGGTTTAATTTAATTTAAATGAAAAATTTAATTAAAATGAAATTTAATTAAAATGAATTATTATTGAAAAGAAGATATTGTCAAAAACTGCTTTTAGGCGCCATTTGTCCAATATGGCGGCGCGAGTAGCAAAGAAAAAACACATCGCCATCTATAAAATTACCCTTTACGAGGTGGCAAAGTTGAAATACGAAAAAAATACATCGAAATCTATAGAATTACCCTTTTTCTAAACTTTCCAGTTAAAACTACCAACTGACTGTACTAAAACAACAGCAAATCACATACAACATGGATATTAATTGGCCAGGCGCCCACAACCCGAAGGTTATACAAAGATAATTCGCGTCAAAACAGAACTGTTCCCTGAAGGAGCTCCCTTAGCACAGATCATTGTAGTCTTGGTAAATTGCGACACATCTACACTCGGACACTGTACATAGTGAAGTGTTAACGCACAGTAATACAACTACGAACAAAGGGGCGAAAGCCGCTTCTAAAAACCAAGCGCTTACAGTAAGTATGTTTTAAGTAGTCTAGGATAAATATATGACATGACAATACGTGGAATAAAACTACACACACACAAATTGAGATTAGATTGAGATTTTTCTTGATAGGTCCAAATTGCTATTGTCAATTGTTTTTGATTGTGAACGCTTATAATGCAAATCCAAATTAAGCTGATCTCTCATTGTACGGGAAGATCATGCAAACGGAGGTCAGGTGATTTGGTTATGGATATGTAAAACTTGATGTGTCGCCGTGTGTACAATGTCATAGTTTCTGACTTTTTTGCTGATGGGAAATATTTATTCTGTAGCACTGTAGAAATCTTTAATCATGATTCAGGTAACAGATAAAAGGACACGTTTTATTATTATGTGAGTGGTGCAACATAACACAAAGTAATAATATTTTGAGAAAATTGGAAAAAATGGCCCTAGTTGATTTACTGGTTATCCCTAATACTGTGACCGGAGTGTCCCATGTGGTGAAAGCAATAATAACGTCGGTTATACGACAACATCCCAGAGACATTACTGAGAACTTTCCAGAACAAGCCATTAAACTTTTAGCTCCACTGGGTTGCCATTGAACCAGACCAAAGCTAAATGGAACTTGTATCCTAATTCCCGAGGACCGAAATTCAATTACTAAATATTAAGGCTTTGATGACTTGTGTTTTGAGTGAGAAACTTTTCGATTTTTAACCGGCTTTAAAAAAACTAACTACCCTGTTAGTGTGTTACTACAAGTAATAGGGTAAATAAAGTAAGTAAAGAGTAATTCAGTGGCAAAAAATCGATGAAACAAATGAAAGTCACCAGCTTCCGAAAGTAAAGTTATTTTAAACAAGTTTATTGGAAGTCGTTTGTTTTTTTGCCGAAAGTTTTAATCGTTATAGAAACAATGTTAGTAAGTCCAAAGCCTGTTCAATACTTGGAAAGCGCTTATTTAAAGCCAAGCAATCAGTTTCAAGATGTTATCCGTAACAATTGCCAGCTCGCCGACTTGATTACATGTGCACGATACTCAACTATACCTAGTAGAGAAAGGTCAACAGAACTGGTCAAAAGTTTGTACCTAGGCGAGAACTATAATTTATGTCCATTATTTCATCATTTTTGCTATCAAAACGGTGAAGGAAAGCATTGTAAGAAAGGGTCCCGCTAATACATGGTGCAGTTTTGCATCTTCGACCAAAAGGAGAACGTCTTATAAGACAAATAATATATTTCAATAGCGGTACCACGTGGTCGTGTACAGTGGTCAATAATTAATGCTTATTCCACTTTTCCCCTTTGGACTCGGATGTAAAAAAAAGTCCAGAAAGTCCCCACTTTACACACTATTTTTTTGTTGATAATTTAAATGTATTTCAGAATGCCGGAGAATCTAATATCTTTGGAGAATAAGAAATTATCGAATAAAAGTTTGCGTTTGTTAGTGCATGTGACGTTATGGGACGAGAATCAAATAGGGCACGTTTTGACACTGGTGGTTTACACATCCCGATTTCATTTTGGTTTATATAAAATACCTTCCCATTTTATTATTGACTAGCTGATGCCCCCGGCATCCCTCGCCTGGTTAATTATATACTAAAATCTTCCTCAAGAATCACTCTATATATTGGTGAAAACAGGATGAAAATCGCTGCAGTACTTTTTGAATTTATCGCGAACATACAGACAAACGCGTCGGAGTAATAATAGTCGTCGGTGGACTTTGTTTTATAATATCAAAAATCATTAGTATAGCTACCTCCGTAAATTTGACGAGGCCGAGGATACAAAATGACAGCTTGTAGCCAGAAAGTCAAGCAGTAGGAACATTATAGGCTAGTTATGCCTTTCAGAGCCAATGTAAATTGTACTCAAATATCAAATATGGAAGCGTGAAATTGTAATAACACAGTTTTATGTTAATACTAGCTGTGCCCGCGACTTCGTTCGCGTGCTTGTCGGAAACTAAAATGCGTCGCTTAGATAAAAGTACATTTAATCATTGCCCTGCGTTAACTTACTGACGCTGTAGAAAATAAGAAGAGAGTAATGCAAAGTACTGACTATGTCTCATACTAAAGTTTAGATGGATGGGTGTTTGTTAATCAACCACGTCAGAACGGCCGAACGGATCTTGAAGAAATTTGAAACAGGTACATTATAGTCGACAGGCAGACAGATTGTCGTTGGCGCGTTCGTGTTCCACGCGCGCCTCAAAGATATGTCAGCAACAATTAAGGGGCCCCAAAGGGACGTCTGCCGGGGCTGAGGGTTGTCCGCAAGAGATACCATGGCCCCGAAACACAAAGGGCTAAGAAGGAACGTGGGTGGTTTTTAGTCAGTAGAAGTCTGACACTTTCTTCCGCTCCGCCCAGAGCGGGATGAGTCATTTGATAATTTACGAACTACAAAAAAAAGGGGGGATTAGAGGGTGTTTCGAGAGGGTACCTGTACCGAATCTGGGACATCGAATCTGAAATGGCCGCCACCTCCTTCTGCGAAGCAGTAATGCTAGCGAAAGAGGTGGCGGAACGTGAGAGGGAGACAACCTCTCGTCCCAGCCGCCGCGGGAGACGCTCCGGGCATCGGGGGCCACGTGATGGCTTCCGGCCACCGTAGGCGCGGGCCTGTGAACGGTGAGTAACGGGCTAGTTAATCGTTCGTCCGTCCTATGACGATGGAGGCGCGTTCGTGTTCCACGCGCGTCTCAAAGAGATGTCAGCAACATTGAAGGGGCCCCCAAGGACCGACGCCCGTTGGGGCTGCGGGTTGTTCGAAAGAGATACCGCGGCCTCGACACATAGGGCTCACAACACACCACATCTATATGACGACATGGTTGGCGCAATGGCTGTACGATTAACAGTAGCACTGCGTGTCGCAGGTTCGATTCCCACACGGTACAAAAAAAAATATGTCTTGGGTTCTATCTAATTTTAATTTAGTTTAAAAAAAAATGTATTTTAATACTGTGTAATTGCAAAATTTTTATTTGTTGGCTATTCACGAAACATAATGTGTGTATGTTCACTATCACCGCGGTTCAGAAAATGACATCAAATGAATAACGCCATCTGTCGAAGACGAAGATAAACTGCTAAAAAAGAGCGATCAAACACTATAAGGTTTAGGCTATGTAGATTTTGAAAGCAGCGTCATTTAGACTTAATTATATCCACGTACCTTTTGCTATCATAACTTTTTTAAAGTTATCTTGTGAAGGCATTTAGTAATAAGTACCATATTCTTTCAATAGATGTCGTTGCTTGTCTCATTCTTGACCATAACGATAAGTTCTTCTTGAAAACTATAAATTCATATATCTTTTGATAGAGAGCACCGATTACGATGAAACAAAGACTAAGTAATAGCCCAAGTTACGCACAATATTTATGTATAAAAGTTACCTACATACGTTTCGTAAATTTGACGTGATGCTTAGTCATCGAAACAGACAAACAGACAAAAATTCCAAAAATGCTGGAAATGTGTTCTTTTGGTTATACTATAATACCCTGACAATTTTTTTTTTAAATATTTTCGATGTACAAAAACGATTTCTCTACAGATTTATTATATGTATAGATTTAGTTAAGCTAGTCTGTTATTAATATTTAGATAGCCAATATTATTGTAGAAGTGAAATTAATGGAATTTAAATAATACTGGAGGAATTAATAATGTTTCTGTAATAAACTTTGATGTCGGCTTTTAGGAAATTAATTAAATTTAAATTACAATTAATTACGTTTAAACTAGTTTAGTTACCTATACCTATATTATTAGAAAATAACTGGAAAATGTGTAATTTATAAAAACCTAAAATCTCTTGACCCTATCAATTAATTTGGAGTCGGCGCAGCATGTCTTCTTCTTCCATAATTCTCTATAACTCGTCATTTCATCAGACACATTTTATAAAATATGATTAAATTAATATCCATAAAGGACAAACACAAAAAAACACACTAAAAAAAATCTATAATTAAGTATACCAATTCTAAAAAAAAAATTTTGTTTTAATTCTTAAAGTCTACCTAACTTCACATCAAAATAAAATAAAATCTTTTCCGCCCAATAATTGTGACAGTAAGTGTACGGCCGACGTCATCAATCACGTCGACGTCAGCCCACGTCACAGTTTAAAACGTTTTTACGTTTTATATTAACGAGCTGTGTTATAAAGTTTGCAAGGAAGAAGTATTGAAAGAGACTTTCCTGAAAAGGTTTCAGTATGAATTTAAATGAAGTACCGCTTTCAGGGATTTTTTACCTGAAAATAAAAGATTTTCTTTTTGTTTCGTTTTCTGATTCGTTAATTTATTTCTTAGTTGATTTAGTAGCTGTTTTGCTTGCTGCCTAAATTTTGAATACAAAGACGGTCAGTGACCTTATTAGTGATGTGCTTCAGAAAGGTCAGGGGGTCTAAAACGGCCTTTAGCTGATTATAATATAAATTGCGTTAAAAAGTGGAAAATGGACCTTTCATAATAGTAACTGCGTCTGTGACCATTTAGTAAAATAGATCATAATTGGAAAATAATAAGAATCAAAATCAAAAGTCATATATTCAAACTAGGCTGATAATCAGCACTTTTCGAATGTCTTTACTTATTTACGAGTAATTGCACTTATGAATTGCATTAAAATTCGTAAAATGGTCACAGACGTAGTTACTATTATGAAAGGACCATGTTACGTTTTATAACGTAATTTATATTATGATCAGATAACGTGGCCATTTTAGACCCCCAGGTGTATAGTAGTCCAGTCGGGGCTGCGGGTTGTTCGAAAGAAATACCGCGGCCTCGGCGCAAGGGCTAAGAAGGTACATGGGTGGTTTTTAGTCAGTAGAAGTCTGACACTCCCTTGCGCTCTGCCCAAGAGCGGGAGGGGTTATTTGATGATTTTCCACACCCCAAAAAAAATAATTGCTGTGTTGTACTAGCAACTGGCGTTGGCGTGATGATGGTGTATGAACGTGGAAGCTAAAGGAGTATGTTAGGATCTTAGCAGGTGGAGTAAAACGGCCCGACTGCATCGTTGGTCCAGTGGTTGCAAGCCGCAAGCAGTGACTGCCGAGCATGAGGTCCCAAGTCTGATTTCCAGGTGGGGCAAAATAATATTGGATTTTTCTATTAGGAATTTCTCAGTAGCAGCTGCGATGTATAGCTTTGTGCCCGGTTGTAATTTTTGTTTTATTGTTTTGTCTATTGTTATCCAAAACAGATAAAACAATTTAAAACAAATTTAAATCAAAAGAAAAATATGACAAATATTGAACTAAATTGGTCCTGTTTAAGGTCAAAAGGTAGGACCACGTGATGGCTTTCGGCCACGCGGGCCTGTGGACGGTGAGTAATGGGCTAGCTCATCGTCCGTCCGTCTTATGACGACGACAGGCCCTGTCGATACAAAAAGAGGAACATGGGTGGTTTTTAGTCAATAGAAGTCTAACACTCCCTATCGCTCTGCCCAAAGCGAGAGGAGTCATTTGATGATTTCCTATACTACAAAAAAAAAGTTAAAAGGCAGCATGTTTTAGATAGGTAAAGGTAAAGCCGTGACCAAAAGCTAGTTAATTTCTAAATTGAATTTGTAACTAACTTAAATGTAACTTAACTCTTCACTTTCACTTGAAGCCAATGAACTTAACGCCATAAAACTAACACCATTTGAACCGAATGTACGGTTTTGTATGGAAACATTTCAATTACTTATGCATTCACTTAATCGATATTTACGGCGTAATTAAGGGTTTTACGGCACTAATACTATTTCGTAACCATTTGACAAAATGGATCAAGATGGTATTATTTATGTGTTTTGACATGGCGCTTACGTTTAGTGATGGGGGAGTGAGATAAATATCGATGTTTACCTTACACAAATATCGATATAATCGGTGTGTTTTGTTTGTGAGTTCTCAGATTGGAAATGGCTAGTCGTTTCCATTTGATGCAAAAATATTTAAAATATCATAACGTCACATCCCTATACCTGTTCTTCTGATACAAGGAACTGTTATTTTCTTATGTAATTATGTTTAAAATAAACAGCGAGATATTTAGAAATGTGAGCCTATAACTACAATGCGGGTATAAATCAATACCGGTCTGCAAGTGACTGTTTTCTACCAAAAAAAAAGCAGTAATACTTTGGCGTTGCCAATCTCTCATAAATAAAAAAAAAACCTTAATTAGTCAAACCATCGACTCACACTATCGTCACTCGAAAATCAATCACCAAAATCCATCGATACCCTTGTCCCCTCACTAGTAACACCTAAGCCCCTATCTCGAGATCTATGGTAATTCGTTGATCGAATACTAATCCTCTAACGTGGGGAACTTGATATTTTAATCAACAAGCCGTGATCTGTTTGAAGTGTTTCTGGCAAGTACAGTTCTGTGTGGAGATAGTGTGTGATGATCTGATGGACTGACAGTTTTGCTTGATGGAAATGTGTATGGGTGAAGTTTGGTTGAAGAGGTTTTGTGTGACACTAGCTGTTGCCTGCGCCTTTCGTCTGCGTAAAATTATTGTAAAAATATAATTTCCCTTTTTGAATCGATTTTGTTAACAGTTAAGTACTTACATTAGATTTTTTTGTTCGGATATTTTTCTATCAGTTATTTGCTAGTAAAAGTCCTGTCAAAATCATCATTGACGGTCAAATAAAGGTTTAACCACATTTAAAAAAAAAAATATGGTGAAATAAAGTATTTTTTCCTATCAACGAGAAATAAATAATAAGAAGAAATGGTTTTGGAATAATGGTGGGGAGCCCCCCCTTAATCTTTAATTTTACGTTTATGTATAAAAATCGTAAAGCGGTTTACAGAATACATCTATACCTACCAAGTTTCAACTGTGTAGTCTTAATAGTTTCCGAATAAAGTGACTGTGACTGTGACATAAGGACGGACGGACAGACAGACATGACGAATCTATAAGGTTTCCGTTTTTTAACCCGCACTCACACAATCCTTTAATCCGCAAACACTTTCCTCTACAGCCCGCATTCCGCTGAACTCTGCAAAAAATTCTTATCCCCAATCGATTGGTCCTCAAACTGTTTATTATGTCGTCCACATCGCCCACAAATCATCCCGTCCACAACGATTTATTGTACAACATCCCCTTACCCCCCTTCAGTCCCATTTCATCCTCTTTCACCCCCTCATCCGCTACTAAACGTCGCAACCTTTTTGTTGTGCGTCAATTGAATTTGACGTAAAATTGGAAATAGTGAAGGCATTGGATTGAAGTTAAGTGGTAGTTATTTGGCGGGACGAGATGGTAACGTGGGAATTATCAATCAATTCTAAAGGGGGAAAAAGATTCGTAACGCAGCCGAAAGGCATTTGTAGTGCCCGTCATTGTGATCAGTTTTTGTTGTGGACCGTACCTGGAAACCTTTTAGATGAGGAGATATAATATCGGCACTTTTATAACCTGGACTGTGACCTAGGTTCTACTCTCTTTGTCCGTCAACGAAGTTACGGACTCGTCCGAAAGTAACTCAAAACTTCGAAATGAACCCTGCTCCATTCACTCATGAGTTTTAAAAAACATTTCGAGTAGGGACAACTGTCCAATCGTGTTGTCTATCGATTTCAGTTGGGGCCCTTAACTAATCTATTTCCGTAAGTGATACAGATTAGGAAATGCCCATATCTTTGGCCGAAACTACGGGTTTCGTGTTAAGAGCGTAGACCTCCCGGTGCAACAGATTTCACAGTAACACATCTGTCTTTTTAATACCCAGATAATAGATGCATATTCGCACTGGGCCCGCGTGTTGGATTATAGCCCATCCCTCTCCTAGAGACGAGGCCTGAGTCCCCGCAGTGGGAACATTATAGGCTGATGATAATGGTGATTATGACGTCATGCATATTACAAATTTACAACATAACAAGAGTGAATATACACATCAATGACACACAACCATAACTACAAATCAAAGCAAGTTTCCCATCGAAATTAACATTCATAATAAATATGCATAAATTGCATTATAAATATCATCCATGAATTCATATTATAGAGCGATGATTATTTTAATTCGCTGCCAATCAAATCATACAATAATTAATTTGTCACGATTTGTATTAAAATTTCCGTTAATTATACGAATAAAATTAACATTTATAGTAATAATGAGAGGTGGTTGTCGTTCGTTTTAAACGGTCGGAATCCGGTATAAGATAAGACTAGATTCCAGTCGCGGATATGTAAAGATGTGTCTATACTTGTGCTTCTCTCATCTTCATTTTGCATTTTTGTGAGGCGTCAGCATATACTCGTATAATCCAAAACGTAGCATTTGGCAAATGATGATCATTATTGCTGTAAATTGGGTGTAAAACTCTTTTACAATACTAATAGTAATAACATCTTGCTACCCGTTTTCTCGTTCCGCTTTTAAAGTGCAGACATAGTCATGCTCGTTTTGACAGGTCGGTAATATAGTAGTCTAAGTTAACAAGCATGTTGCTACTACACTTGTAATGATTTGATTGAATGTGTTAAAAATAGGGTGTAAAAGTACCCTTAACGCAAACGAAAGGCACTTATTCTCCCCACCACTGCGATATTTTTTTTGTTCAAGACCATACCTGGGAACCTCTTAGTTACGGAGATATTGGGGGTCAAAGTTCCAAATTTTTCACAGCTGTTTTTGTAAATACTAGTTTTGCAGGTTCTAACTTTACTTAAATTACCTCCATGACCCGTTTACTATTCAAAGCATCCACTAGCACAATGTTTTAACAGTGCTACATTGAGTTTTACTGTAAAATGTGATTTTTGACCCAAAAAAAAAATCGATGGGTTGATTTACACCCTGAATAGTAACTGCGGTACTCAGAGATATTTAATGATTACTTAAGCCGTCACTTAGTAAAGATTTGACATACTTTTGTATGACTGTCAAAACCTTTACTAAGTGATGGCCTAAGTAATCATTAGAGAGTAAGTCTTTATAATTAAAGCTGTACCAGTTTGCATGCCTGACTTAAGGTAGTTAGTATAAGGACCATTCCTGTTCGTACTTTCTGTGCAAAGAAAGAATTATTATTTAATTGATAGAACGCTGCAGTTGCAAGTGCCCGAGTGTGGACACAGCTTTACGTGTAGGTACACGTGTCTCGTCATTTAATATGTATCGCTTTCTAAATGGTGCTTACGGCTGAATGGCTACTGCACATGTTAATTTTATGAACTAGAGAGATATCGCTAAGGATACGACTTGTACTTACTTTTCCAGAAGGTGGGAAAATATCACGACGGTTTCACCATTGTAACTGAATGCAATGAGTGCCCATAAATTATTATATTTATCCGTGGTGCTAGGCAACCGGGTTTATCCCAGTTGTATACGTCCCTGTGTGCCTATTTGCCTTGTTCTGTTCTGTCTCCTGCTGATATGGAGGGAAGTGGAAATTATGTTTTTCCTACTCCTCCAAAATTCTTTTCTGATTAATTCCGTTGCGGGATCCAAGTCCGTTAAATCGTTTCTCTGGGACTTGGTCGGGTTTCATTGTCTCGGCGCTTTTCTTGTAGTCGCCACTGTTGATTCTGGCTTACAGGAGTTACAGTGGTTTGGGAATAGTGTGGCGGGCTTGTACCAACATAATTTTTTTTTTCGTTTTACAATTTAATACATAGTTTTTCTGGGACTTCATCGAGCTCCATTGTATCAGTGCTTTTGTGGTGGTCGCCATTGTTGACTCTGAGCTTCAGAAGTTGCAATGGTTTGGGAACAGTGTGTCCCGAAAAAGAAAGTGTCTATAGTCTATACACCGAGTTTAGTGTTATGTTTCTTACTGAATATTGATATTGACAGCTCTTGAACGCGGTTTAGATGAGATAAACACGTTCAATCTCATTGGTAAAATTCACTGCAAGGTATTTTGGTAAGTTAGTGCAAAACAGTGTATGTACGTTCGTATATGATTTTGGTTTCGTTAGGTGCTAATTAACTTAATTAGAATACCACAATGTGAAGCTAAAAACTTGCAATGCAGATTTAAATACAAGATGGCGTCAGTTGAAGTATTCACTGACATTATGAACTATCACTGTAATGAAAACTTACACTAGCAGGATCAAGAAGATATACCTCAGGGTACGTACCTGGAAACAGATAAAGAATTTTATTAATACATGTGCATATTTAATCTACACATTACATAACATAACGCCTGTCTAACCCTTTGGAGATCTTCGGGGAACCTAATAGTACACCTCTATTTTGCCAGTAATGTTTAAGTCCGATAAAATACGAGGCAAGCCTATTGCCATCAGCTGTGCACACATTCAGACTCGTGGCTGCTATTGAGAAATTCCCGATGGGAGAACCGAATAACACTGCCTGACCCGGAAAACGAACTCAGGACCTCATACTCAGCAGTCGCCCTTGGGACCACAAGACCAACGAGGCAGTTTCCTGCCTGTGATGCTGATTTTGGAAAATAATTAGGCACTATACAATATGATTTTTTAGGCACCGTTGAAATTCTGATATATTAATATTTGGCGAAAATCATTGAATACGTGTTTTTTCTTTTAGTATCACCCAATACAAAAATATTGAAATATCACAATCATCACAAAGTTTAAACGTTTCATGGAGAGTGGATAATTCTTTCGGGAAAATTATTTAATATTGAAATTTTACGTCTCGATTTTTTTTCAAAAATGGTGTTAGTGAATGATACCTAATGCCTAGAAAAAGTTTGGACGGTGACTAAAAAAACTTCTTGTATAATGGTAGAAATACTTTAGCAAAAACATATTAAAATTCTAGATCTTCCGCAATTAAAATTACCAAACTCGTCCCAAGCATATAATTTAATGCATCAATATTTCTTTAAAAAAATCCGCGTTTTCCACACACGGTAGTTTTTAATCATTCCAACTTTAATGATATCTGTCAGATGTCAACGCGGTAACACGGACGTGGCATCGTAAAATAGCCAATTTGTCAGAAAAAACATAAAAATAATAATTTGTGAGCGCTCTGCGGGGCGGCCCTGTTCTCTGCCTAGTGCCCAGCGTAAGAGACCTTCCACACGACTTAGTGTCGCTGCGACACTGTATTTACGAGCGATGGAGCGAGGCAGGAATATATGGAGTGTCACATTGTTGTAGAAGAGGTTATTATGATACCGAAGCATTGTAATATGCGGACTAGCATATAAATACATGTTCATACTTACTAAGAGCCTGACTAAACTATCGGTCGACTAGAAAATCTGGAGTCAGCTGCGTGACTTAGGTTACGTAGGGTAGGGCAAATATCATGTTATCTTAACCTTGAGACATTTAGGCTAACTGCCGCACTCAGAGAACTTTAATCATTACTTAGGCCATCACTTAGTAAAGGTTTTGACAGTTCACGGTTGTTTCGGGAGGTACCTGCACCGAATCAGGCGGGAGGAAACGCCCGGTTGTCACCATTGTGAGGATCGGCCGGAGGACACGGTGGAGCACACCGTGGAGGTGTGTCCCGCTTGGGCGGAGCCCCGCCGTGTTCTCGTAGCGGTGATCGGCGGCGGCGACCTCTCGCGTCCGGCCCTGGTGCAAGCCATGGTCCGGGGCGAGGAGGAATGGGACGCCGTCGCCTCCTTCTGCGAAGCAGTGATGCTAGCGAAGGAGGTGGCGGAACGTGAGAGGGAGAGAACCTCTCGTCCCAGCCGCCGCGGGAGACGCTCCGGGCGTCGGGGGCCACGTGATGGCTTCCGGCCACCGTAGACGCGGGCCTGTGGACGGTGAGTGATGGGTAAGCTCGCCGTCCGTCCGTCTTATGACGACAACAGGCCGTGTCGACGGCGCGTTCGTGTTCCACGCGCGCCTCAAAGAGATGTCAGCAACACGGAAGGGGCCCACAAGGGCCGACGCCTGTCGAGGCTGCGGGATGTCCGCAAGGGATACCGAGGCCTCGACATGAAGGGCGAAGAAGGAACATGGGTGGTTTTTAGTCAGTAGAAGTCTGACACTCCCTTTTGCTCTGCCCAAGAGCGGGAGGGGTTATTTGATGATTTCCCACCCCCAAAAAAAAAAAAAAAAAAAAAAAAGGTTTTGACAGTTTTGTCATACAAAAGTATATCAAATCTTTACTTAGTGATGGCTTAAGTAATCATTAAATATCTCTGAGTACCGCAGTAAGTATAGAACTAAGAAATCTATGCTGAAATATGAAAATACAGTGAGGAGCATGACAAAGGTAGCAGATTATAAATAAGTGGTAAGAACTAGTTCACATAATAGGTAAAAGCACTCCAGTCTCTCAATAAAAGAATCCCAGCCTGCAATCCCCACAGGGTCAGGCAAAGTTATGTTTTAAGTCCTATACAGAGTGGTGCCGACAATAAATGAAACCACTGGTAGTTCTAGTTCATAGGAACATTTTTAAACTATCAAATAAATCCTAACAACGTCGTGGTGCCGACGAAACGACAGTAACCTACCTAAATGTCTTTGCCAAATTCGTTAGTTACATTTTATTTCTACACGTTATTCGGTGCAAATTATTCCTAAGGTTAGTAAACCAATATTTGATTGTAAATTGTAATGTATTTCGTTTACAGTTTTATGCTATTTAGTTTTATTGACTTTTTAAAAAAAAAAATTGTTATTACGATTTATTTGATAGTTTAACAATGTTCCTATGAACTAGAACTACCAGTGGTTTCATTTATTGTCGTATTGTCGGCAACACCCTGTATAATAGGGAGCGAGCCATCAACCGGGCACAAATTCAGACTCCATGGCTGCTACTGCAAATTTTCTGTTGGAAAAACGTATGCAAAAAAATTATTTGTATGAAAGGAATTGCCACTGTTACGGTACGGTAAGCTTAAAACAGTTTCGACGTATTATTCAACAATTTAGCGAGGGCTAACTGTGTGTTACAAAGCAATTGCTCCGTGTCTCTGCCACTGGTGTGCAATCGATGCAGCGCGGTGCAAACGAGTCGTGTGTCAATGCCGTAATATACTTGCAACGTTGCACGTACGTGTACGTATGCCGCTTTTTGTGTGCTGAGGGCACTAGGGCCAATTTATGGCGGTATAAATGGTAAATGTTACCTTACTTATTGTTATATTGTTTAAATAAATGAAGGGTATTAAAATCTTTCACACTATTGTTCAGAATAATGAGTGATGAGTAGACCTATTTTCAAATCTACATTGGACATAGCAAATCACAAATGCTTACTAAAATAACTACGATCTACTCATACAAATAAATAAAATGGAAGTGTCTGTTTGTAATATCTAAATAACAGCTTTCAACCAAATGCATATAAAAGTACCTAAATACGGCACTTATGACAAAAACCCTTTTTCAAATTTTTGTCTATTTGTTTCGGCTAATCTCCGAAAGGGCTGAACTGATTTTGACTGGACTCTTCTGGCAGATAGCTTATGTTATAAAGAGTAATTAAGAGCTACCTACTACATTTATTTTAGAAAAAGATTAGGGTTCCGTGCCAAAAAAACCTAGAAATTGTTAACAAAATCCGATTCAAATAGGGAAGTAATATTTTTATAATAATTACGTGAAAGAAAGTAGCGGGATAATAATTATTATTAATCAGTTTATTTCAGATTAATAGACATTAATCCATACAAATTCAATTACAATCACATTATCAAACATGGACCTACAATTTTATTACAATATACGAATAAAAATAATTAAAACACAACAAGATAAATTATTACAACTATTGTGTTAATAAAATCTGATGTACTATGTTAGTCAACACCCATCATAATTTGCATCGATTTGTTCTGGATAGGGCAATCCACACGAGACACAATCATCTGCAGGATACCGTTGCCACTGTCGCACGCGCTGCAACAAGGAGGCTACTTTCTTTTGTATCACCACGTGGAAGCCGTCCGTTCATGCCTACAATAGCGAGGCAGTCGCATCAGCTAGTAACATATCAAATTACACAGGTTCTCTTGCATAACTTTTTATTTTTTATCGTAGTTTTTAAGTATTCCCTCTACCCTTTCAGATATCACATGAAGCTCTTTCTATCAAAGGCTTATGTTTGTTGAAGCATGCCAGTCTTCAAGTGGCACTGTAAGGCACGTGACTTGGTACGCGTCCCAGCCAGATAGAATGGCATCGGTGTGTATGGCTTGAGGTGAGTGCCAAAACGAGCCGAGGTTGGATTGAATTCGGATGGTCACTAAACTTCAAAGGGTAGGTTTCGAATGCGACACATACACTAACCGAATTTTGTCTTGGTGTTAGCTGTAGTCCTATCGGAATGAGAACATCATGGCTATTTCCAACGAATGGATAAGCAGGTTAATAGTCCAGTCGAACAAGCTAATAAGTATACAACCAGCTAACTTGCATCTACTTTTAAAATTATGCAGATGCGAAACACTATAAAAAACAAAATTGCAATCAATATTTTCAGTGTTCTAGAATTATAAATATCTCTACTTGCATACTATTCGCTTGTTCGACTGTACATTGCACTAGATTTGCTGTTAGTCCCACGAAGACTATAGATGGACTGTGTGAAGAATGATTATGGCTAGAAAGTAGTTGGCTGATGAGATTACGAATAATAGAGAATATGAAGAAGAAGGCATGCTGCGCCGACCTTACCTTAAATGAATTGGGATAAGGACAGGAGATGATTTGACAATAATGTAAATCCCATGTATTAGAAGACCAGCTTCCTACGATCAGAGTTGTATCGGTTGCAGGTGATGAGGGGTCTCCTGCTGATATGTAGGGAAGTGGAAATTATGTTTTTCCTACTCTTTCTTTTCTGATTAATTTCGTTGCAGGATCCAAGACAGTTAAATCGTTTCTCTGGGACTTCGTCGAGCTTCACTGTCTCGGCGCTTTTCTTGTGGTCGCCACTGTTGATTCTGGCTTACAGGAGTTACAGTGGTTTGGGAATAGTGTGGCAGGCTTGTTCCAATATAAAAAAAGGTGATGACGTGTTCACTATTATGGCACAGTTTTCAACGATCTCATTAGATTATATTATTATTATCATGATTCCAAATTGTGCGCAAATGTTGAGCATAATATAACTAAATTGAATATTATATAACCTCACTTAATTGATAATTACTCGATTTGCCAACGCTACTAAACATTAATTTCGGAGGTATTTCTAAATTTTCCGCGATCCGATGCCGTTTGCATACCGCCTGGTGCGGTTCGCGCCATGGCAGTAGCGCGGTTTGCGTAGCAATGTAAATATCTAATTTTACAGCGGAATATCGATGTGGTTACGTGTGAAATCGCTTCATAAAGCCATCACTTTGAGCGGAACTAGTTTCCACGTCATCGTTTGGCAGTGTTGTTCTTTCTACCCACTGTTGAGTTAAAGGCTTATGGAAATTATGTTTTTCTACTCCACCGCTATTATTTTCTGATGACTTTCGTTACGATAAGACGTTTAAATTGTTACCCTGGGACTTCGTTGAGCTTCATTGTCTCGACACTTTTCTGGTGGTCGTCACTGTTGATTTAGGCTTTCAAGAGTCGCATTGGTTTGGGAATAATATGGAGGGTAAAACACAAAAAACTTGTTGTAACATAAGTCATATACTAGGAGACCCAGCCACAACCTTATTGATGAGGATGTCACTTTTCTTTCGAAAGCCTTTTTATTTTATAAGTATGGGGAATCATCAAATGGCTCCTTCCGCTCTGGGCTGAGAACTGTATGAGACGCGCGTGGAAAACAACGTCCCGTCGACTCAGACCTGGTTCTGATCGGACGTCAAGCCAACCAACGCTCGCCGTCTGCAGGCCTTCTTCTGTTGAGGCGGCTTGGAGGTTTCAACGCGTTTCAACTGCCTACGGTGACTCAATCATGGCTCAATACCGTCTGTGCGGACCCTAAGGTACATCACCACAGGTACGCAATTCTGTCGCCGCCCCCCTACGGCGCGCACACACAGAACCTCTCGTTTTAGCTCTAATCGGTTATTTATGTAACGATAAATTAATCGATTAACTTATAGCCACTTCGGCCTAGTTTCCTTTTTAATTTTGTTCGTGTTAAGCAATATTTTTGGCTTATTAATCGCCTAAGCGGATTACATGAATAAATATATATAATTTGAATGTATTTGTGAGACTCAATTGATGCTAAGTTAATATGTGCATGGGTTTACGAACGATGGGAACTTTTTCAAGCTTTATTTGATTTCGTGTGTGGTATTCTTTATATTGAATGGTGTGGATTGATTTTTCCCGGGTTTAATAGAAATATCTCACACTTTTCACATAGAGGTATTAAGTTTGTTTTCGGTTTTTCTTGAAGATAAGTTTTCCCAGATAATTCCATAAATTAAATGTTATGATATTTTAAATGCACGATCTTAGTTATACTGAATATCATAAAAAAACTCGTCTTGTTTTACTAATCACAATTATGACAGCGTACAAAAACTGGGTGGTCTAAACAAGACACCAAAAAAAATTATGCAAAAAAAACCTGCCCCACTTATAAACGGTAGTCAGCACCTAATCAAAACATTTTCTAAACTATAATTACTGACGATGGACGACACCTGTTAGTAGAGCTAACACATATAATTATATGCTTTGAATTATATCAAACCTGTTCATATTTAATATCTATATTATTAATGTGAATATGTCTGGTTGTAAGTATGTTCAATTTGCACGTCTACGCTGCTTAAAACGGAGTTTTTTTCTTTATACATATAGGGTGTAAAAGTACCCTTAACGCAAACGAAGGACACTTGTTCTCCCCATCACTGCGATCATTTTTTTGTTCCAAACCATCCCTTGGAACCTCTTAGTTACGGAGATATTGGGGGTCAAAGTTGCAAATTTTTCACAGCTGTTTTTGTAAATGTTAGTTTTTCAGGTTATAACTTTACTTAAATTACCTCCACCCGTTTACTATTCAAATCATCCACTAGCACAATGTTTTAACAGTGCTACATTGAGTTTTACCGTAAAATGTGATTTTTGACCCAAAAAAATGTCGTTTCCAAATGCGTAGGGGTACTTAGTTTGATGTACAGAATGCTTGGTAGACGGCTGTGTGATGGGTTTATTTACACCCTGTATAGTTTGAGTCAGAGGAAATCGCTGGAAAGGTAGACCACTGCGAAGGTAGACATGACGAATTGATCTTGTTTGCTAGGCAATATGCTTTGGAACATGACTAGATTTTGCAGATGATAGACAGGCTTGAAAGGACAAAGGGGAGACCTTTGCCCAGCAGTGGGATACACAATCAGGTAACCTAAACAAAATTTTACCATAGTTTAAATCTTGACAAATCTAACACAACATTTTTTTTTTAAATAATCTCTAATTTATTAATATACCTAAAGTTAGTATGCGAAAATTCAGTCAGACAAAGTCCTAAGCATAAACTTGTAGTTTATTAAAATGAAATAATATCAAAACCACTTAATAAATATCATAAATAAGTGAGCCAAGATAACTGGTTAATAATTATAACATTAAAATATTAATGTATCCATACATTATGTGTGTATGATGTATGGGTTGAAAGTGGATACCATACAAACATCTGTCAGGTTGTGTTACATACGGTATGGAAGGAATTTCACCTGATTTCGCTAGATATATGCAAACAAAACATATTTCATGTTTAGAAGATTAATATGTTTGTATGAATTAATATGTTTCTATTGACCAAATAACAACGGCGTATAAAATTATACAAGGTCATACCGACGCCTCAGATTTACATGCGGAGCTGTGTCAATTATTTGTTCCAAATAATTATAATCGCTCTAGAAAGCATAAATTGTTTAATGTCCCATTTTGTCGCACTGTAGCTCGGTCCACCTCCCCTATACCGCGTATGCTAACGATGCTCAACGCGCTCGTGGAGACCAACCGTGGATTGGATTTGTTTGCTGATGAATGGAAGACGATACTGTTAGAATGTTTGTGGTTCTGCGAGAAGACCGAGTAAAAGGATTACTTAATTTAGTATAAATGGCTTAAGCTGTACTAAATGTAATAATAAATAAAAAAAATAAAATAAATGAACTATTAAGCTTCTGCTGCCTTGATGGTCTAGTAGTTGCAAACGCGACTTCTGTCTCTGTGGTCCTGGGTTCTTTTCCCAGGTCTGCCAAATTTCTATGTTTTTCTAAGGAATTGCTCAGTAGCAGCCATGGCGTCTGAATTTGTGCCCGGTTGATGGCAATGGGTTCGCCCCCTTTTACATGGGAGAACAACAACATAGCTGGCGAAATGTTGTATTTCATCATCTTCTTAACCATTTCTCAAATATGTTGGTCGACTTCAGTCTAACCAGAATACTTTACATGAAAGTACTGCTATCTGACCTCCACAACCCAGTTAATACCTACTGGGTAATACGATACCCCTTGTTACGACTGTTTGTGAACCACTAGAACCACTGACATAGATATTAAAAAAAGTAAAATCCTGAATGGATTAGACATCAAAAAATAACCTGGTTTCGTAAAGTCAACTGGTCCTATTCATATGTCCAGCAGCGAAAGTATTTTAATTGAAACCATAACTACCATAGAACGAGTTCACATCGAGTCACCATGGGAATAAATTCATGGCAATCATAAAGTAAAAGTGTTAGATGGAACATTAATACGTAAAACTATAAGCATTAAATTATATTCCCAATCCGGAATCAAACTTAACACACCAATATTCGATCTCACACAAATCAAAGTTCCAACACATGTGCCACAACCATTTATAAGAATTTATCAATTAAGATTACAATGACGCAATCCATAAATAAAGACCACATCAGAAACCATTCAGTAGTTTTCTATAAATTTTACAAAACACAGATTTGTAACAGACATCGTTAAATGCATATTTTATTGGTCTCCTATTACTTATAGTGGTATAAATATACTGAGATAGCTCAATCTGTGCTGTGATTGGCTAGTGGGCGTAAAACTAAAGATTTTTTATGGTTGAATCACAAATCAAATATTGGAAGGTAAGTGGGAAGTTTGTCCATTTGCATATTATTATGCAGTAGGTCATTTGGTGTTTGCTTAATAGTCACAATATTGGTGACATTGCGTGCTATGGCGACTACCACAATCTTCTTCTTAGTGTATCGATGGCCAAAAGTTCAAATGAGTTTAGCGGAAATCTCAGAATACCATAGTGTTAATGTTAATGCCGAGTACCTATATCTGGTATGGTACAACTGCTGAATAATCGGTAAAACAAAACAAAAATCGGTAAGGCGTCCGACGGGCAACCGTCGGACGCCTTAAGTCATAGGCCTCGAGTTCGAAGTTAAGACAAGCCAATTTTAACAAAATGATTCAATCTTCACTTTCAACGTTACTGATGATCGATTGTCAGTTTCTCTAGATCCTCGGAATACAGATCATAATGTTCATTAAAACTGAAAACTTGATATTTACCAAGTTTATTACGGATAAAAATGAAATCATCATCATGGTGTTTGCAACAACGCCGAAATACCGAGAACTCGAAACAAACAGTAAACCTGGTAAATATACCGTTTTCAGTGTTTATGTTAGTGACAGTTAAAAGTGAGAATAATATTGTTGGGATTATTTAACTACATAGGCATAGTTAGAAAGACACAATTTTAGAAACCAAGAGCTAATCTTCCGCAGCTAAAAACTAAAAGACCGAACAAACAAAAATTCACACTAACCGAAGAATTTACGTCCAAATCTGTCATCTCTAAGTCCTCAACTTGTTAGCACAAAGAGTGTTCCAACAACCGTCCAACAGACAGACAGAGAGCTAACAACGTGTAAGGGAGTTAGCGAATTTTTTCATTTGTTCTGACACGCCGTGTGCGACCAATTACTTTAATGGAAGAGTTCGCGTTAAATAAAGCGCTTTAAGGCGCTGCCATGTGTGGAGTTTTTTAGGTAGATGATGTTGTCGTAAATTTGCTCTTGGTTGTAGCATTTTGTCTGGGGTTTGGGGGATTCTAATACCGTCACTTACGGGATGGTGATGATGAAATCCCGAGATCATGGCGCTTTCAACGCTGAAATATCGAGAGCAATGGCATAGGTAATCCTTTTGTGGTATATTGTAGACATAACCAGTTTCTGTCTAACCGGATGCAGCTGAACACTACTATTTTACATGAAGCGACTGCCTATCTGAACTTCGGAAAGCATATTAAGCTATTGCTCCAGCACCTGATCTCTCTTTGGTCGTATCAGATGGCCATCCCATCAGACTACGAGAGTAAAAGAAGAAAACGTTCACCTGTGTCTTCGCACAAACTTGTTCGTTAATAACATCTCCCACGCCACTGGCTTATCTCCGCTAAGATTGAACGGTCAGGAAGAGTATTTCAGTCGCCACTCCAGACCCCAATTACTAGACAAGACTGCCTACGTAATAGAATATTTGTAATCAATACAAACACGTCAATTCCTTACAATTTTCCTATAAATTTATGACCTACGCACCAAAGCTCTATATCCGAAAACATGTCGTAACTACCAATAAATTCCGACAAAAATCACAAAATCTCTTGTAACCATATCTTAATAATTATGCATAGACTCAACAGGCGCGTCCCAACTTATCAATTTAATCAAATATTCAAGAGAAAAACAAACATTATTCCATACAAACAGAGATACGGAATAATGTATCGCAACCTATAACCTTAATACCATTAATTTTTCCAAACTTTCTACACAGAATTCGCTTAATAGATTTCGTTCAAAGTTGCATTTTTAACTCGAGACACCAAAATTCATTGACACTCACAATCTTAATAACTTTTTAGACATCAAGACCAAAATAGGCCGGTTGAAATTTAATAAAAAAATATTTTGTTTACGATACCGTTAACCAGTTTAATATTTAATAGAAATATGAAATATTATTGAAGGTTTGTGTGAGAATGTCTTGAAACGGTTGAACAAAGTTGTGACGCTATTAAAAACTAGGTCCAGCTATAATCGGCTCAAGATATTATAGAAATTGGTTTCGATGCCGCGCTTGGAATTGAAGACAAACTTCAGACCTACTTGTAGCATTTATAGAGCAAACTTGGTGGATAGTTGGGATATTTCTGCACATTGATACTATTTCAAATCACAAGCTACTATGGTCATCGTCAGCGTTGCAGTTGTTTTAGAACCCAATGCACGCGATGACAAAAGACCGGACGGCATACGTTTGTTTTCTTGGAAGATTCGCACCGGGTGTCTGTTGGACTTATAATGACGATGATGCTTTGGATAAGACTTCTTGCTAGCAAATCTTTGAAATTCTTTATTGAATAACCTGTACATAATTATGTGACAAGGCACATTTATATATACAGCACCATGCTGAGATAGAGCCTTTAGACCTCGTACAGGACCAATTTAGTTTAATTTAGGTATGTCTTATTTTTTTTATTGTGTTTGGATTTTTAAATTTTGTATTATAGTTTTATCCTGTGCGAGTCAAATAAATACTTTTTCCTTCTATCTTCATTTAAGTGGAACAGTTTGAGCATGAGATGAATGTAAATAGGCCTTTACATTCATCTCATGCTCAAACTGTTCCAGTGTCATTTACATTATATCATCAAACTACCCACATTTATCACAGCAAATTGATATATTTATCTCTACCAACCATTAAGTCAGTGCCATCTCAATAGCTTTCAAGTTTATCTAGCCAAAAACAACAGACACTAAGATCAATAGTACCATGAAGACGAAGCTCGAAGGTTACAAACAACTTGCCGGCAATTATACGATGAACAGTTATTCTGAACGGTCCTTCAGAGGAGTTGGAAGGCTTTTATAGAGAACTTGCTAGTTTTAGCTATAGTTTGGTACTAATTGAAGGGTTTGAGGCTTTTAGGGCTAACAAATGATACTAGAATGACCTAGACTTTGAATTATTGTTTGTAAGTACTAGAAAGTTTCAGGCTGAATTGATGAATTGATGGTTCGTGGTTGAGCAATTGGTATCAGCAATAGGGCCAACGTGGGAATATTGATAGTTTAATTCATTTAGGCTACATGAAGTTATATAAGTTATGATTAACATCTGCTTAACCACACCGTTTTTAATAAATCTCTCAATAAATGAAGAGCCTACAAAATCACCACGTCCACGTTCCTGCCAGATACCAGATGGATGAGGTACCGAGAAGAAAAGCATAAGATAAGGGAGGCTTACACACAGCAGTAGGTGAATTTAGGTTGTGGATGGTATTAATGATGATAACAACCACAAAATAAAGGGTCTTTCGGCTGGAAATTGATAAATTAGAGGTTCGAGTATGCTCTAAGTTACTTTTTGAAAAGCCTCACGGACGAACGGTAGCCGTTAATATTCTACAATCACCGGAGCACAAATTGTTTACACAAAAACTCCACTCCTCAACAGAAAAACCGTACACCCAAAAAAAATAATTTCGCCCTTCACAGAACGAGTTGCAAACATTTCGTGCGAGACATTATAATAATATTCTTTGTCCCAAATTGTCTTGTAAACAGAAAAGGCCTACAAAGCCCGGGAACAGTTAACATGTGTGTGCAATATGAGCAAAATGAGCATATTAATGTAATTGTGTTGAGTTGAGAATGAGTGTTGGAGCTGTTTGCAAGTGGTCGCTTAGTTTTTCGAGTGCTTTGTGCTGAGTTCAGCGGGATAAGGGTCAAGGTGGGACAGGGGCAGTTTAATATTGGGCTAAATATGTTGAGTGGAATGTTGATAAGGAAAACTTATAGGGTGGAAGGGATACTGACTCGCGAACGGTAACACGGTGGCACGTGGTCGGTAGGTACTTCAGCGCGACTGCGTATCTGACCTCGACTACTTATTAGTACTGGGTTATACGATATCCCTTTGTAAGACTGCTTGTCAAACTTTCGGGAACGAATGTCAAAGATCTACAAATGACCGCCGAGCCCAAAGGCTTAACGTGGCTTCCGAAGCACGGAGGAAACTCGATATATAATGGACGGTCACCCATCTACGGACCAACCTAAGCAAGTGCGTCTTAACCTGAAGACTAACCCGAGTGGCTGTTATTATTTAATTTTAACCACAAGTGTTTCATGAAAATAAAGTAATAATATTCGTTTCTAAATGTCGCAAGCAGACGGCATACCAACTTCAACAATATCATAAGGTGTGCAATTTGTAACAAAACTCCACTTTACTAACACTATTCTAGCACAAAACAAATATTACTTAGTTTGTGAACTAAAGTGCGAAGTTAACAAGAGTGCATGAGTTAATAAATGCATGTTAAATTGTTGACAGAGCCATGAATATGAACCGGCTGCCGTGGCTGGAGCTAATTCTACCTATTAAACTTAAAACAGCTTTAAAATGGGGCTTTAATTTTGGAAGTAATTAAAGTTTGCACGGTTCTGTGGGAAATATAGACTTATCACACCCAAAGGAGTTCTCTTTTTAACCGACTTCCGAAAAGGAGGAGGTTATCAATTCGTCTGTATGTTCTTTTTTTTTTATATGTTTGTTATCTCATATCTCCGTCATTAATGAACCGATTTTCAAAATTTCTTTTTTCCTTTATCGTGTGGTTAGAGTATAGTCTGGTGGCGGAGTTTTTATGCCGTCCATAGGCTTTTGACTTGGTGTCACATGCCGTCGAGAAATGTTATGACATGCTGGTTTCCCCACGATGTTTTGCTTCACCATAGCAAGTGGTAATTATTCAATACGTAGTACATGAGTCCACAAAATCAGAGGAATTGGGTTTAAACTCGAAACCAATGTCTTGGCAGTACGACGGTCACTCTACTAGCGTACCACTGCTCTTAAAATAAGACTTAAACATAATCATTAAGAAGAAGTCATCATCATCATTTCAGCGTACACGTCCTGCTGGACATAGGCCTCCTCCAGGAGTGGGGAATTTGCCACAATCGCCACGCTTGGCAGGCGGGTTGGCGATCGCAGTATGGTTTTTACGAAGGCACAGAGAACGCTGCTGCCCATTCTCTGGTAAGTCCCTTAGTCGCCTCTTACGACACCCACGGGAAGATATGGGATGGTGCTATTCTTTACGTCCGACACCATACGGGCATTGAGAAGTATTACACATTAATAATCCAAAAGCATACTATCATCATTCCAAGTGGTTTGGCAAAATTTTCTGGAGTCCAAAAGGTTAATCAATCACTGAATGAATACGCCTTAGGTACGATATTATAAAGAGGTAATGTTGTTGAACGGGTTAATATTGGGAACTACTGATTTGATTCCGAAAATCCTTTCACATCTTAATAGGAAAACGGTACGGTTGGTGCAGTGGCTGAGTGATTGGACTGCTGCGCCGCGTGTCGCGGGTTCGATCCTGCCGGAACAAATATTTGTTTGGCCTACAGATAGTTGTTTCAGATCCTGGGTATTTGTGTGTGTGAGTTTAAATGTTTGTGAACGCACCCACGATACAGCAGAAATTCCTAGTGTGGGGTAACGTTTTTAAAAAAAAAAACTAGGGAAGCTATATTACACACTACAAAGCCCATGTAACTTCCGCTATAATTTTAAACAAAATAGGTTCCAATTTGATAATTCCACACCGTAACGCAAGCGACGCCCCGGACAAAAGCTAGTTAAAGATAAAAGAGTCGATTATATACTTTCTGATACGGATAAACACGTCTCAAAGTTACAATCCAATTCACTTTCCGTCAATACACGTACGAGACGACTCAGGAATTTTATCAGATACTAATAATATTACGATAACCAATCCGGATTCCAAATGGTCTGATTATCCCGTTAGTATCGCGCCATTCGTTGAGGCCAACGTGGCCCATCTCACTCCATCAGATGAATAGATAGCAGCAACCATCCAAAATGTTGCTACACTAAAATTCCCAAGTTTTTACAAGACAACAAAAAATGTTGTGGGTCAAGTAATCGTTATTGAAATCAGAGTTGACAGGCAAACAACAAAAAAACTTAATACATCAACCGAACTATCCGATCGAATTATAATAATGGTAGTTTAATTAACTTACGCCACGAGATCGCTCGACTATCGTTCAAAAGAATCGATTTAATATCGAATTTAAATCGACTACTTACCATAGAGGAACGTTTCGTGAAGTTATTATGAATTCTAAACAATCCTAAAGTTGTACAACGAATTGTGGCCATTGACAAAGAATAAGATTTATTGGTATTTTTATTTAGTTTTAATTTAGTGGATTTCTAATCGGGCGGGTAAGTTATTTCTGGTTGATCTGAATAATTGACTGAGCTTGCAGATGTCACATAAGTTTTAGATAAATGTTTTGATAATATCTAAATTGTTTTATCAACCTCTTTTCATTTGGCATTTACATACCGTCTCTGTTATTCTTGAAATATACCACTTCTTTTTGACAAGCCTGTTGAAACAATTCTGTAGAAGCATGAATTCGTCAGACAACCAGTCTTACCAATGGATATCGTATTAACCAGGACTAACTGGATTGCTCCAAGCAAAATACTGGTCCTCAGCTGTATCAGGTTAGTTTGGAGCCGACCCCAACATAGTTAAGAAAAGTCTAGGCAAATGATGATTTTTTTTTAATTTTTTTTATCTTTATTTATTTACAGGGTTTTTTCTATACAGAATATGTCACCCCGATGATTACATACAATTGAATTACATATTGAACCTATACTAAACTAGCCTACCCGCAACCTTATAATCATAATAATGATACCATAAAGTGTTCTAGCCTCATCGGACAATGGTGAGGCCAGAACGCTATTAAAGAAGCCTACATTAAAACTATTGACAAAAGCTTGACGCCTCTGGACTCCCACACGAGTACACTCCGCTAGTACATGATGCACATCTTCAATAACTCCACAGACAGCACAATTTGGTGAATCGACTTTGCGCATCATGAATCCAAAGCTATTGAGCGGTATGTGGCCGGATCGTAGCCTCAAGGCCGTCACAACCTCTTGCCTGCTCATCCTACCCTCACTGAACCAAAGTACTCGTGGAAGAGATGACTGAATCGTTCTGTACCAGATACCCTTAGTCAAAGACCTTTCATCAAAATATTCTGACCATGATTGAATACATCTGTCTCTAACTAAGGGTAATAACTCAGTATGCCAAGGAGAACAAGGATATGTTTCTCCATCAGATGTCGCTTCATTTGCCAGACGGTCAACCATCTCATTTCCTTCCAGTCCAACGTGAGATGGAATCCACTGCAAAACAATTATTTTACGTTTGGTAACTAAATCACAAATTATTTTTAAAATATGATATGCTAGTGGAAGACCCCTAAAAGGTGAAGTACTCGTGCATCTCATCAAATGGAGAAGAGCACTTTTTGAGTCAGTAAAAACGACAAATCGATCACCGGCCAAAGATTCTACATAAGCTAAAGCTTCAGCTATAGCAATTAATTCTAAATGCATTATTGAAATTTTGGATACAATTTTGAATTTAAAAGACGCACCTATTTGAGAATCAAAAAAAGCTGCGCCACAGTAATTCTCGTGTCTAGAACCGTCCGTATACATACAGTAAAAGCCAGAGTACTGTGCATTCAGAGATGAACAACATATCGCTCTAAGGTTATGTACATTATAACAATGCTTAGGTTTCTCTACTGATTCTAAACTAGGCTTGACAACACCTGATAAGTCCATATTGCTGACCCAAGTGTCCATGGAAAACATGCCAATTTTGTTACTGCAGTATATATCTTCCTGCTGTAGATTATCATGAGACAAAACTAGCAGTGGCTTTTTCTTATTAGGCAAATGATGATGATTATATCAATTAACGAATTTCTTTTTTGGACAGCCAGTCTGCATGCCTCTTTAAAAAAATAGCTACGTTTTACTTACGCAAGCTTTCGCCTTTAAAATCACCCACATGTTGAACATTGCGCCTTAACTTATAATTATGAATATATTACCAACCTGCCAATAAACACTACTTATAACATAAGCCGTGCTACCAACCTGACAGGCTAGCACTACCGGTGTTACTTGAACAACTCCATTCATCCAACTTACTGGCTGTAAGGTTAAGTTGTCATAAATGTACTGACATACTTTATAGCCGTCGTATGTAGATGTATTTTGATTTTAAAGTATAATTCTTTTAATTTGAATTGTTGAACATTTTTTATTGGTGAGACATTCTTGTGATTGCGAGTTCTATGGGATGTCAACGTCTTTAGGCAGGCACAGTTCGACGATCCGATGAAGACATGTGACAAAGATTGGACATGAAACGTGAAATAAATATCGCTTTGAACTCACAAATCTTTAAAGGCTGACAGTTAAGACTTTTTCTTTGATGCAGTTTTCTATTTTGTTTATACTAGAGATCTGTAGGAACTGACATAGCAATAAATCGGAACATAGAGACCCACATGAAAACTTAGAAAACAGTAGTGTAAATAATTTGTAAAGCATAAATGCTCGGGGGATATCCCAAAAATTGGTTTGTAAAATTAGAACAAACTTTAGTTAAATAGCTGCTAAACTTTGTTCAAATTTTTGGTTTAATTAGAAAACTAGTTATGTTGGCTAACTTGTTTTACTCTAGTAAACGATAAATTGGTCTGCACAATTTTGCTTAAAACGTTACAGATACAAATTTTACACCACATCACCGTTCTTTCCAAGAATTCCTAAAGAAACATGATAATATCTCCCGAATGACGCGCAAACAGGGGCTGGTATTAGTTGGCACAAGTCATTGTTATCATTAGTCATAATTGTAGCGTGGCTGCCCATCCCCTAGCCAGCCTTCATTATAAGCAGGGATTAGGGTGATTCATAGTGTTTCCCTGGATTTACATAATATAAAAATAAAAATGAGCAGCTTTGAATATTTGGGCTAGGGGGTGATAATGAGATGGCTTGCGATGAGGGGTGTGAAAAGTGTGGATTTTTTTTGTAAACATGAAAATGAAGGTGGCTGAAAACGTTTTGTTCTGTGTTCAGAAAATATAATAATTTCAATAAATCTACTAGAATCTATTCTAAACTAGCGCTTCACCCACAATTTCGCCCGCAAAAATGTTTATAGCTCGCCTAACAAACACGATATAAAAGCACCTGTGAATAACGTTGCTTCCTACCAGTGTTTTTTTTTTAGAATTGGATCATTAGTTTCAAAAATTATTCCTACATACAAACTTACAAAAAATAATTACCTCTTTATAATATTAATACAAATATAAAAGTAACATAATATCACACCTGTAATTCCCGAAGACTTAGGCAGAGCCGTACCCACTAGTACACCCACATTTTGGCAGCTATGTCTAAGTCCCAGTCAGTAAACTGACATTCAAAAGTACCTAGTAATGGTTTAATTGAAATAAATGCTTTGACTTTGACTTTTCCCATGTAATAGAGGGCAAGCGTCAACCGGGCACAAATCCAGACTCCGTGGTTGCTACTGAGAATACAAAAAATCTTCAATAACACGGCCCGATCACTTGAATGATCCTCTGTTCAGTTGTGTGTCTGTTACGCGGGCAAAGGTAGACTCAGAGGTGGTATATGCTGCTGCGGGATGTCCGCAAGGGATACCGAGGCCTCGACATGAAGGGCGAAGAAGGAACATGGGTGGTTTTTAGTCAGTAGAAGTCTGACACTCCCTTTCGCTCTGCCCAAGAGCGGGAGGGGTTATTTGATGATTTCCCACCCCCCAAAAAAAAAAAAAAAAGAGGTGGTATATGTTTTGTATGAAAACCTTTTCTTAACGATACCTACTTCAGGTTGAACCTTATGACTAATTTCTTCAAGTAACGGCGCAAATTCTAGAATTCCCACAAAAGAAAAATTTACTTCTCATTTACTGATCATCAATCAATCTTTTGTAACTTAAACCGGTATAGGCAAATAATAAAACCACATCGCCTTTTAATGCGAACCATCCATTCTCCCAACTCGACACTCTATGCCCCCCCGAGCAATTATAATAAACTAGAAAAAAAGTATTATGCTAATATACAACCTACATGCATAAAACATGACTATTAGTGAGCCGTTTTATATGTAGACGAGAACCAACTATCCTTGTCCAAAGCATGTATTTGACGATTATGTACAACATTCATCTATATTAATATGCTGATTTTGACGAAAATCGTTCGTAAAGTTCGGCGGAAACTTGAGACTTTTCACGGTTTAACTTTCGAGTTTGTTGTTCGCATAATCTTGCTGTGTTTGTTTGTGCGTATATGTATGGCGCACCCTGGGTGGTTATATGCGTTGCTGACTAACTATGTCATCACAGCATAAGTAACGAAGAAACAATAGACTAGACGATTTGTTTATTTTTACACGACTGCGGCGAAGCCCAAAAGGAGGGTTATGTGTTTGACGTGTATGTATACCATGTATGTATGTATGTCCGTTTCTTTGTTCCCTCATAACTCTTAAACGGATGAAGGGATTTGAATAAAATATACGTCAATAGATTCGTCTTGATGGCGCGAGTGTCACTGGCAAATCAAACAAAACTTGGAAGCAGGCGGGGTTCATTTGAATATTAAATTACAAAATGAAATAAAAATAGAATGGACCCCGCCTGCTTCCAATTTTTTTTAATTTAAATTGAGCGTATTTTTTGCTTTTCAGTTTTTTCTGACGGGTTTTTTAGTTTTTTTATTCTACACTCGAACCCTCTTATTCTTCTTGATCGAAATTTGCTCTATAGCAAGCAATCTCAGCAGAAGCTAGCCATCAACTCAGGACATATTATAGTTTGTGTGTGTGTATTATATTATAGCATTTATGTTTCAATCTGGCTTGTAAAGATTACAGACAGACTGGCACACTAAGTGACGGATATTATTGCATCTATAAAATGTTTATGGACAAGATTAGTTCAGTTTCCAAAAATAATATAGCATTTTTGATCGTAATATTTTTCACATGAACTCAATCTGACTTTTTATCACAAAACATCTATCACAATGCTATCTCTTAAACTAGGAATATTATAAACCGAAGGTCACGGTGAGCCATTAGCCCCATACAGACGGGTCAAGCCATCCATCAGGGCAATTTGTAAGGTCGACCCTAGTTTGTGGTCGTTTACGTATCGCCTTGATAATCACCAGTTTAGGACCGCTGGACATTTGTCGAGCGGACACTGAAGGAAGGGTCATAATCACTGAAGTTAGTCTGGTGAGTTTGATGTGATTTCTAGTAAGGGATTGTCCGTCTTGCTTCGTGTATCTTGGGAGTATTGACGTGTCAATCGGTCCTGAATCATACTCTTCTTTACGCGCACCCACGCGTAAGAAAGTAGTTGAGTGGCGGCCACGGACTGGACGTAGGAATGTGAGAAGACAACCAACTAGACGGACAGACGATCTCATTAAAGTGGGTAGAAACTGTATAGCCATAGACACAAAACCACCAAAAGTGGAGAGATTTGGAAGATACCTATATTCAGCATTGAATGGCCAAAGATTGAAGAAGATGAAAAAGTGTTGCGACATCAATCATCAAAAGATGACAAGTTAAAGAGAAATTAAAAAGAAGAAAACATGCTGCGCCGACCCCATATAGATTGTGATATAAGGGCCGACGAATTATAGCTCGCCGTCCGTCCGTCTTATGACGACGATAGGCCGTGTCGACGGCTCGTTTGTGTTCCACGCGCGCCTCAAAGAGATGTCAGCAACACGGAAGGGGCGACGCCCGTCGGGGCTGCGGGTTGTTCGCAAGAGATACCACGGCCTCCACATAAAGGGCTAAGAACATGGTGGTGGTTTTAGTCAGTAGAAGTCTGACACTCCCTTTCGCTCTGCCCAAGAGCGGGAGGGGTTATTGGATGATTTTCCACCCGCCAAAAAAAAAAAAGGGCCGACGAATGATGATGAACCAAAGAAATTATCAACTAACTGGTAAGTCTAGCATAATGTAGTTTCTTTCAATCAAAACCAAACCCTTTAAATAAAACACAGAATCAGCTGCAATACAAACGAACTGAAAAACTTAACCATCTTTAAAACGACACAAAAAAGCGCCCGGCAAGCATAAAATAAAAATTAAATCGCCATAGAGTCGGCAAGACGACAGTTCTGCTTATAAACACTAGTGCGGCAAAATGGAAAAAGTTTCATCCGTCCGGACATACTGCCTACAAGTTCGGCCAACGCTTTTAATATTCACATTACATTATTAGACGGGACTTCGCGGATAACCTAATGTGTTATATAACATTACGCTCGTGATTCCCAAAGGGTTAGACAGAGGTGTACCCACCAGGGCGCGAGCCTATTGCCATCAACCGGGCACAAATCCAGACTCCGTACAGAGAAATAATTATGGTAAACCCTAGTCCGACCTGAGAATCAAACCCAAGACGACATGGTTATAAATCACACCTGCGGCCACTAGGCCAACAAGACAGCTTGAATTTTAAGACAGCGTTAATATTAAAGTAAGTTGGAGCTTTAAAAATTCATTGCAATGTTAGGAGTGGGGTTTTAGTGTCGTTCTGATATTTTGAAGGTCACTTTTTAATATTATTAGGATCGTTTATTTTTAGTAGATGTTAGTTAAGTTTCTTTAGCCTGTTGTAAAAGTAAGCTAGTTTTATTTTTTAAGTATCTTAGAGAATAGACATTGAAACGATATTCGTTCTTGTTGACTACGTCTATAGGTTGTTTTATGAGTATTTTTTACTTCCAGCCGTTTTAAAGCTGATTAATACCACACAGCATCTAATAAATGCAACTTTTGTAACATCTACCGCATCTCGGTGGAGCAATTGCCGAAAATTACCACTCAGTAGACACCAAAAAGCAGGAAACGTCAACGTGGCAGGCCCAGAAGGAGATGGAGGGATGAGCTGGACTCCTTCTCAAAGGATTGACCTATGATCGCATTACATCGCAAAAAGTGGAAGGAGGGAAGGGAGGCCTTTGCCCTGCAGTGGGACAATATAAGCCTATAATAATAATAATTTAGGTATAATAAAAATTTCTATCTATTCTAGCAGTTGCATAATTTTTAGCTATGATTGGATCAGATTCCAGTCTAACTGGACCCATCTGAATAACAGGCCTTTACATGGAGCGACAGTCTGTATGTAATGGATCGTCACCCATCCACGGCCCCACCTTGGCAACCGCTACAAATCCGTGCAAAATCAACTAAAATCGAGTGCATTAAAAGCAACTGCTGCCCATCCTCCCCGCCCGTATATTCCCCAGTTAATTGTCAAGTTGGCCCAACTCTGGCATAACCGTTCAGTTCAAATGCCCCCAGCTTATTTGGTTAGCAGTAGTCGACTTCATATAAATTAGTCTCATCATCTGCCTAGCCTTTTCCGCACTATCTTGGGGTGGGCGTCCAGTCCAACCGAATGCAGCTGAATACCAGTATTTTACATGGAGCGACTCCTTTTTGACCTCCACAACCCAGTTAATACGGAATAATACGATAACCTTTTTTTTGTTGGGGGGTGGGCATTCATCAAATAACCCCTCCCGCTTCGGGAGAGCGGAAGGTAGTGTAAGACTTCTACTGACTAAAAACCACCCATGTTCCTTCTTAGCCCTTTCTGTCGAGGCCGCCGTAACTCTTACGAACAACCCGCAGCCCCGACGGGACCTGCAGCCCTAACGGAACCCGCAGCCCCGACGGATAAAACGATACCCTTTGGTAAGACTGGTTGTCAGACTTTCAGGTCACTGACTACCTGTAACGACTGCTAAAGATCTATATATGGCAGCCGGGACCGACAGCTTAACGTGCTTTCCGAGGCACGGAGGAAATTAGTCTACTGTCAACTATTTGTAGAGTGAAGTCTAACCCAGCTAATGACATTTACACGAATTAATTGTTTTAAACTCACTTTTTGTGAAGACGCGAGAATTTGTCGTTAGTTAATTAAGCTTGGGAACGTTTGCTTGGCTGGGACATACAGTTAAATTAAGTTTCATCCGATTTAGAGACCTCGCTTGAGCGTTCTTGAGTTGTATTTGTATTTGAAGAAGTGCTCTATTTTCGGTGACCCGATTTCAATTTAAATGGAGTTTAAAGTAAAATTTATGGAATTGAATGTTCTGTTATAGTGGCAATGGCACATCCACATTTTACCAGTTATTTTTAAGCTCCGTGTAATAATAACCTATTGCCATCAACTGAGCATAAATCCAGATTTCGTGACTGCTTCTGAGAAATTCTTGAAGAAAAACCTTAATAACATGTTGCCCAACCCGAGAATCAACCCAGGACGAGGCAGTCATTGACAAAATAACGTATTTCTTCAACCATTAGTGGAGACTCCGGAAGGTAGAAATCGAACTATCAATCTGATGCTTGGCAGTAAGAGCTTCTTCATCTATAGTTAAGGACTATAGATCACAAAATGTCCCTGTTCATGATTTGAGAATTTGATGATAGGTAATAAAGAAATATGAAAGACTAGCTGTTGCCAGCGGCTTCGCCCGCTAAAACTCGAAAATTATCCCACGGGAAGATAAAATTGGCATAAAAACTATCGTATGTGTTAATCCAGGTTATAAACTATCTGTGTACCAAATTTTATCCAAATCCGTTCAGTAGTTTTTGCGTGAAAGAGTAACAAACATATACACTCACATACAAACTTTCGCTTTTATTATACTAGCTGTTGCCAGCGGCTTCGCCCGCTACAACTCGAAAATTATCCCACGGGAAGAGAAAATCGGGATAAAAAGTAGCCTATATGTTAATCCAGGGTATAACCTATCTACATACCAAATTTCAACCAAATCGGTCCAGCCGTTTATGCGTGAAAGAGTAACAAACATCCACACATCCATTCTCACAAACTTTCACATTTATAATATTAGTAGGATAGGATAGTAGGATAAGTAGGATAGGATTAGTGTGATGAAGACATGCTGCGCCGAAACCAAATGAATTGCGATAAGGGCAGGAGAATGATGATGATGATGATGTATTGGAATTTAATGCGATCCAGTCACCCAAAATGTTATTTCTGGTCAAGCGTAACTACACTATCTATCGACCGCGTAAACGTTAAGCAAACACAAGCCTATCAAATAAAGATTAGTATATTTTATGTGTCTATGTTTCTATAATAACTGCCTTTTTGGTGTAGTGGTTGCAAGGGGGCCTGCTGTGCGTGAGGTCCTAGGTTTATTTCCCAGGTCTGGCAAAGCGATTTGGGTTTTTCCATCAGGAATTTCTCAGTAGCAGCCACGGAGTTTGGATTTGTGCCCGGTTGATGGCAATAGGCCGACGGTTAACTGAGAAGAATAGAAGAAAAAAAAACATGTTGGGCCGACCTTATGTAACAATATGGGACAAGGGCTAAGATAATGATGATGGATGGCAATAGGCTCCATCCCAATTACATGGGACTTAACATAACATCACGCCTGTAATCCCCGAAGGGTTAGGCAGAGGTGTACCTAATAGTACACCCACATTTCGCCAGTTATGTTTAAGTCCCATGTAATTGCGGGCGAGCCTATTGCCATGAACCGGGCACAAGTCCAGACTCCGTGGCTACTACTGAGACTTGTTTTTGGGGCCTGCTCTTGACCTCTATCACGCCTGATGGAAATCGATGGATGAGGTTTATGATGGAACGAGCGTGCCCCGAAGAATCCTTTTTTTTTTAAAGAAAAGAAAGAAAGAAAACATATTTATTTAGCACATGCCACAAGTGCAAACAACTAACAATTTAAACTGAAACAGTGTGTGTGTGTGTCTGTATGTGTGTGTGTGTGTGCGTGTGTGTGTGTGTGTGTGTGTGTGTGTGTGTGTGTGTGAGTGTGAGTGTGTGTGTCCGTTCTGGGCGGAGCGGCAGGGAGTGTCAGACTTCTACTGAACAACACGCCTTACTCTTGCTTAAACATTATTAGCGAATTGTGGATGTTCGAATGGTTACACCTCTGCCTAACTCTTCGGTGTTACATGCGTGATGTTATGTTTCCATAATGGAACTTCCAACTCCAACAGAGATTTACGAAAACCAAACCCGTAATATAATAAATTGCCATCAAAGACCTAATGCGTACCACTCACCACACAAAAAAGTTATCGCCGCGATTAAATTTTATAGTATCTTGTTTACACGGGTTTAGCTTTACTGGGCATAACGTATTCATGGGCAAGAAAACGTGTTGGGTTACGAAAGTAAAGTTTTAGTTAGGTACTTGTGCTAAAAAGTGTAGAATTAATGATTAGGATAAGTATCAGTCTTGTTTGCTACTGACTGCAGAATACTCCAGACTGGAGGAACTAGTGGTTTAATGATAACTGCCATTTGGGTCATACCGTGAATGGGTGATCGAGACCACCACATACAGAGTTTCCTCAGTGCCTCGAAAAGCACGTTAAGCCGTCTCATCTGCCATATACAGGTTGTAAATCAACCTATCACACAGCCGTCAACCAAGCATTCTATAGGGTGTAAACGAACCCTTCACCCATCCGTCAACCAAGCATTCTGTACATCAAACTAAGTACCCCTACGCAAAAATTTTTGCTGGGAAATGACTTTTTTTTTTTGGGGTCAAAAATCACATTTTACGGTAAAACTCAAAGTAGCACTCTTAAAACATTGTGCTAGTGGATGCTTTGAATAGTAAACGGGTCATGGAGGTAATTTAAGTAAAGTTAAAACCTGAAAAACTAGTATTTACAAAAACAGCTGTGAAAAATTTGAATCTTTGACCCCCAATATCTCCGTAACTAAGAGGTTCCCAGGTATGGTCTAGAACAAAAAAAACGATCGCAGTGGTAGGGAGAACAAGTGCCTTTCATTTGCTTTAAGGGTACTTTTACATCCTATATGTAAAGATGTTCAGCAGTTTGTTACAGGTAGTCAATGACCTGAAACTCTGACAACCAGACTTACCAAAGGGTATTTACCCACTAACTGGGTTTTGGAGGTCAGATAGGCAGTCGCTCCATGGAGAATATTTGAATTCAGCTGCATCCGGTTAGACTGGAAGCCGTCACAAACATAGTTGGAAGAAGGCAGGCAAATGATGATTCATTTCCAAATACCTATTCGGAACATAACCCACACATGTTTTTTCTACCCTTAATTTATATTTCCGTGTTTCCGTGGAAGTTTCAGCTATTATTAGGGCATGCGGCCGCGACGATCGATCTCCATCGGGGTCACATGGTAAGCGACGTATAAATAGCGGTAGTTCAACACTTTACTGAGGAAAAAGGTTAAATAAAACAAGGCTTTTATTTTGATTATTTGAACATTACACAACAGCGTGACTGAAATCTTTGGAGAAAGAAGCAAAAATGTCTGAGCCAATCACGTTTCGAAAGGTATATTAAAGTCTCGAATGCAAGGAGTTAATCTCTTGCCATGAACGGGGCATGAATACAGTCTCCGTCTTTAGCTTAGGAGTTCCTGTTAGAAAAATCCAACAATACTTTTTCCTACCAGCATGTCGAATTCAGGACTTCGCGCTCAACCGTTGCGCTTGCGGCCACTTGACCAACGAGGCATGTACTTTTCTTGTTATGTGGAGGAGATGGGGGAGGGAGACCTTATTTTTGGATTTGGGTGGAAAATCATCGAATAACCCCTCCCGCTCTTGGGCAGAGCAAAAGGGAGTGTCAGACTTCTACTGACTAAAAACCACCTATGTTCCTTCTTAGCCCTTCATGTCGAGGCCGCGGTATCTCTCGAACAACCCGCAGCCCCGACGGGACAACCCGCAGCCCCAACGGGGCGGCAGGGAGGTCTTGGATGGCTTCCTCCCGAATTGGAGAGTAGAAGTACAGTATCGAGAGGAATGGGGGGAGAGTCATGCCTAGGAGTGATGAAATATGAGCTAACTAAAAATTAATACCCACTGTACTGTTGAGCGTCTGTTACCAGGGTACTGTCTGATGTAGGGTATCAGACAGTCGAAGAATAGACAGGGTATGACACTCAACCTATCAGGCAATCCTAGAGTCTAAGCAGTCCCATCGGGGCTGCGGGTTGTTTGCAAGAGATACCGCGGCCTCGGCATGAAGGGCTAAGAAGGAACATGGGTGGTTTTTAGTCAGTAGAAGTCTGACACTCCCTTTCGCTCTGCCCAAGAGCGGGAGGGGTTATTTGATGATTTCCCACCCCCCAAAAAAAAAAGTCTAAGCAGTAATGTTAGAACTGCATCTGTTCCGTTCCGCCCTATACCACCAACTGAATATTCAGTTCCATTCATCCATTTTATCATATGACACAACCCATCCATTGTTTGTCCTCCACCTCCCTGATAAGACCTAATCTTTTCATCACTAGTGTAAATAAAACTGCGATGCAAACACAGTGGGGCCTTGTCCCACCTGTTAACAGGTCAAGAAATGTTTCCATTTCATATCGTGATAATATACTAGTTTCATGCTGCCCGTCGTTACCGTGCAAGGGGGTGAAAATGGAACTCACTACTACGATTACTCGCGAGAATGGGTGCAATACAAATGCCTATACGAGTAGTGATACAGGGTAAATTTTTCTAGAGGGCGTGGATGTCCAAATCCGAACCTATTATGAATAGTGACAAATACTCAATGGAGTCTCGAGTGCGAGCCAAATAATATATTATTATTATTATATTGAATCTGTTTTGTTAATTTTTAAGGATTTTTTGCCAAATAAACACAATTTTCTTTCTTTCTTTCTTTCAACTTTTTTTCTGCTGTTACCCCCTAATCCTTTTTCTAATTATAAGTAAACTAAGTTACTCTTTATAATGCCAGCTATATGCCAATAATAGACCTTTTAAAATCGGTTCAGCCGTTTAGGAGATTATCCGGAACAAACGGACACACAGGCAAAACAGAAAAATTAACATTCGGTAAAAAACTGTTATTTTAAAATTATCTAAAGACACTTCAATTTTATTTATTTCCACGGAAGGTGAACCTTACTGACCTTAAAAATCACCGATACTGCCTCAGAAATTATTAAAAAAGAACATCAATTCAAAAAAACTTTTTAACAAAAAATAAAAGCGACTTCAACAAAAAATAAAATTGCTTTTATTTTTTGTTAAAAAGTTTTTGTTTTTCACGTTTTAGTGGTTCACATGTGCTTACCCCTTCACAGCGTACCGGCGTGATGTTATGTTATGAACTGGTGTAAACAATAGACAGACATGAGATTTCAGCAATCCCAGTCCATTTGCTATCATTTATTGTGGAGTTCCGTTGCCCATCTCCGAAGCTGTTCACCAAATTGAAATGAGATCACTTCGAAAAAGTACTCTTCCAAAAACTACTCAAATCACTTCAAGTGTGCCTATAAAATTTGAAGAGTTCTCTCTATTTCTCCAGGATCCCATCATCAGATCCAGACAAAAAAAGTCGAAATCGGTCCAGCCATTAAAAATAAAAAAAAGTTCCGAGGAATTGAGAACCTCCTCCTTTATGGAAGTCGGTTAAAAATGCAACTCAACAGAACCATTCAAAATAAAAACAACAGCACATCAAAGTTGTTCCATAAATTGGTAGAAACAAGAAAGCGATGGGCGCCACACAATTATCAACAGTCAGAAAGCGCTTTTTTTCAATTCATACCGTTTGAATTTGTATCCTACAAATGGGCAAAGTTGGCAGTTACTGGGCGAATTCCGACAGTCAGAGTGTACGAACTTTCGCAATAAAAGTGTCGGGTGCGGTCTCAGTGTTGGCGGGAGCGGGCAGCGGGTGAAATGAGGTCAAGGGGAACTTGGAATGCAGTATAGTGCTGAGAGGATAGTAGGTCTAGGTATGGCTATTGTAAATTGCGGTTCCAGTCACAGCCCATATTGTTGACCAAACTGGTTGGCTCAGTTTATTCGTGTACATATTATGTGGGTGACTGTGGCCTGCCTAGGGCGTAGGGGCTAATAATACGCCAAGCACTGTTCAGTAACCCTTTTTTTTTCGGGGTGTGGGAAATCATCAAATAACCCCTCCCTTCATATCGACGCCGCGGTATCTCTTGCGAACAACCCGCAGCCCCGACGGGTGTTCAGTAACCCTAACATCATGAAGAGTAGTAGCTTATAAGGGCCAGCCAAACTTGTAAGTACTGCTACTACGAGTAGTGTGTGAGTGGGCAAAGAGATGGTCCTTTTACACATAAATCATTTATTTTATCGCCTAATTATGCTTAAAAGCTAGTTAATTTCATTGTTTATTATTCTTTATTTCTTTTTTATCTTAACCTGGGATCACAGTTTTAATGTCACCCATGCAAATCTTTTTTTTTTTTTGGCGGGTGGAAAATCATCAAATAACCTCTTCCGCTCTTGGGCAGAGCGAAAGGGAGTGTCAGACTTCTACTGACTAAAAACCACCCATGTTTCTTCTAAGCCCTTTGTGTCGAGGCCGCGGTATCTCTTGCGAACAACCAGCAGCCCCGACGGGCGTCGGCTCTTGCGGGCCCCTTCCATGTTGCTGACATCTCTTTGAGGCGCGCGTGGAACACGAACGCGCCGTCGCGTCGACACGGCCTGTCGTCGTCATAAGACGGACAGACGGCGAGCTAGCCCATCACTAACCGTCCACAGGCCCGCGTCTACGGTGGCCGGAAGCCGTCTCGTGACCCCTGACGCCCGGGGCGCCTACCGCGACGGCTGGGACGAGAGGTTATCCGAATATAGCTCTATGTACCTTCGAGTCCAGTACTACCGAATCAAACCTGCCGCCGGCACACAAGTCTGTTGCACTCATTATACATTTGCTATAGTAATCCTGCCAATTAAACAAAATTCGCTCTCTCACCGTGACCCCACCACAACCTCGAGAACGTAACTTCCTCACCACTTTGAGCGATGTACCGTTATTTATATTGTGCGGAACCAATTGTTCTACAAGGATATATTGAGCGCCCGCACTAAACTAGCTTGGCTGAAAAATGTACCGCATTTATGTCAATGCTTCAGCAATTGAAAGGTGAAGTGAATTGTGGTTGTCAAACGAAATTGGTACAAGAAATTGTGGTTTATTTCTTGGAAAATGCAGCATTTTTGGGTTTTGTAAAATGCACCGTAAGGTGAAAACACCAGGGTAGTCTGCGTCCCGTCGTGGCTGCGAGTTGTTCGCAAGAGGTACCGCGGCCTTGACGTTTATAAAGGGCTAAGAAGGAACATGGATGGTTTTTAGCCAGTAGAAGTCTGACACTCCCTTTCGCTCTGCCCAAGAGCGGGTGGGGTTATTTGATGATTTTCCATCCACCAAAAAAAAAGAAGGGTAGTCTGCGTAATATTCAAATTTTTTTAACATTTTTTTTAAATATTCAGGACATTGTAAGGCTTTATGTTGAAAAAAAATGGTTCGCGGCCGTAATATGGATGTATTTACAGAAAAGTAAATCTTTTTTTTTGGAGGGTGGTAATTTGAGCGGTAGGGAGTGTCAGACTTCTACTGACTAAAAATCACCCATGTTCCTTCTTAGCCCTTTTTGTCGAGGCCGCAGTGTCTCTTTCGAACAACCCGCAGCAGAATAGTAAATCTTAAATTTAATCATCAATACAACTCTCGGTGTTTATTTAAACCCATCAAATCATTCAATGGAATTAAATTGGAGGGTATTCTGGAGTGGACCAACGAAACAGGCTGTTTCCATTCCAAATTGTAAGCAACACCCAAATTACTCGTTTCCCATGCAGATCTATGCAAGTTCAGGCAAACAGCAAGTCTTATGCAGATGAAGTGACTGCTGCACATATAATTTAGTGCATTCTAACTGCACCCAAACTGCTATTTGGCGGCTTCATTGCAGTAGGAAAGCTGCTATCTGTCTTGGGCTTACTTAAGTTGTGGACTATTATTAAAACCACGGAATTTCACGCCTACACCGGCTTCATCACCTTGTCCCATGTTATTTGGCGAGGCAGTGGTGTGCCTAGGACCAACAATGCAGCAAACCCATAAATCAAGCAGGCTGTTCAGAAATCCTAACACCATGAAGATTTGTAGGTTATAAGGGCAAGCCAAGCTTGTGATGTCGTGGAGTGGCGACCGCGAATCGGAAGATGTTGCGTTGGAAGGCCTCCCACTATGTGGACTTCTGACCTGGTGAAGGTTGCGGGATTCGCTGGATGCGAGACGCACGGGACCGGTCAATGTGTCGACACTTGGGGGAGGCCTAGAAGTGGGCTTGTATGAAAGTACCGCCATTGTAACTCGGCTGTAAATCGTTCATTATATGCTCAACACATTCGTAGCCCCTAAGTAAACTTTCAGGTGACACCTCACAGCACGCGCGTTGCATTAAGTATGGTTATAACTTTACCTAGATACAGTGTTAATTAGTGCATGCATATGTTATTTAAGACGCAGGTTTTGTAAGAAAATCTTAGTAAAACCTATGAAAAAGTGAACAGGCTTGTTCTGGACACGCTCGTTCAATTATATACCTCGTTCCATTATATACCTCATCCACCGCTTTCCACCCGGCGTGATCGAGGTCAAGAGCAAGCAATTTAATACGTTGCAAATCAGGACTCAGCCTATGGCAGTCTATTTTAACTGGAACTAATTCTCTAACAAGTCCTCTGCCTTCTACAGGCAGACCTTATATAAAGGCCTTGGTTCTTACTGTAGCCCGAGCGCATTGATAATTAAGTCCCATGTAGTAAGGGGCGAGCCTATTGGCATCAACCGACATAAATCTAGGCTTTGTGGCAGCTACTAAGACTTCTAATGGAACCTCAGGCTCAGGTTGGTCGCCCTTGTGAGGCAGTCCTGGCTGAGAAATTCAGGACGTAAAATAACGCTTTGCGTGATCTGGAAATTAAACCAAGAAACCCTACTCACCAGCCAGAATACCAACAAGTCACTCCTTAGAAACCTCCCTACACAATAATCTCTAAAGAAAAGATAGATAGAAATCTCCTCTAATTCCGATACCACACAAATTCCGAACATTTTACTCCCAAATATTTTCCCCAATAATCCGTTTAAAAAAACCTCCCAATAACTACTTAACAATGGTAATGGCTTTCCGAAGTATTGTCCGGATCGGATCGCGTCGTAAATGTGTCCGGCGGTGCCGTTAACATAATTAACGATTACGGCGGCAATCTAAACTCTATGTAATTGGTATAATTAAGTGTCGCCGGCAAATCTTAGGGAGACGGCGAGATTTGGAGGCCTGAGAATGTTTTTGTTATTGGAGCTTTTAATGTTAATACGATTTGTTAAATTTATTTTTTCTCTTCGTCACTTGCGCAAAATAATAACAGACGGGTCAATCTTCAGGTTAAGTCGCACTTGTATAGGTTGGTTTGTGGTTGGGTGACCCCCAGTTATACTTCTTCTAACCAAACAGACAGATGTGTTGCTGGAGAGTTTGTTCCGCCACTTCTTCTTTTCTGCAAAAACACTAGGAAGTGTCGAAGGGTGGGCGTTTTGGGGGACTGTCACTTGTAAATAAGTAAAGTAAAGTAAATTTTGACGTTCGAAAAGTGCTGATTATCAGCCTAGTTTGATTAAATGAGTTTCGATTTTGATTTTGATATACCGAGTTTCCCCTGTGCCTCGGAAAGTACGTTAAGCCGTTCGTCCCGGCTGACATTTGTAGATCTTTGTAGTCGTTACAGGTAGTGGCCTGAAAGTCTGACAACCAATCTTACCTGGATTTGCCTCCTGACCTCCACAACCCGTTTAGTACTAGGGTAGTAACTGGTTCGTGTAGGTTAGAAGGCAGTCGCTCCATGTAAAATACTGGTATTCAGCCACATCTGGGTTGACTAGACGCCGAGCCCAACATAGTTGGGAAAAGGCTAGGCGGACCGGCTAGTCATTCACTTCTGCGCTGGATATGATATCATTTTTAAATGAATAACACACACTGACAGCTCTTGTGAAATTCAGCCTTAAATAAATCTGTCTACCAACAAAATAAACGCGGCCTATTTTTTGACAATGAGAACAAAAAGTGGCGGGTTGATGTGTCCCAAAATCTACTGTCAACCCATTTTGATGGATTTGACAGTTAATATTTCCGAGACAAGCTGCAACGTTCGAGTATATTAAAATCATAACTTATTTGAGGAACTTGGTCGTGAGTATAATATTTCTCTTAACAAGCTCATTGTCCACCTAGACAATATAGTTAAACAATCGCATGAATGGGCATTGATCACAGGACAGAGAAATGGTTAAGATTTTGATTTACAAATAGACATAACTTCATGTTTGTGACCAATATTGTTTAAAACACATGAATCAAGATTGCTTCTAAGACTTTACTAAAACCCTTATTCATACTGTCTCCTATACTATCAGTTTGACTGGCTCTTAAACTATCACAGCTGAATAAACGACTAATGAAGAAACTTAAGCTAAAACCATTTATTTCAATTAAACCACACTTTTGAATTGTCACGGAAAGTCGGTTAGTAAGTAAGGTAGTTGAAAATATTTACTGGTTCCAATGCTTTGATGCTTTTGGAGAAGAACCGGCAAGAAGCTTTATGATTACATACTCTTTTAAATAAACGAGTTTAGTGAGAGAAATGCCGAAGAAAATATGAATGGATTGTGAATGTCGCTAGATAATTTTTGCCTTTCAAGCGGCGATATCAAAGAGAAAGGAGTAAATGGCACCGTTTATACATTAATTTATAATACAAGTGTTTTTTTTTGCGAAAATGTCTCTGACTATCATTTGCACAATCAGATTCTGATGAATCTTAGCTCACAAGTAGACCATGATGCAGGTCACGGCATTTGAAACCCTTTGTGGTAATTTCTGTGGTATCACTTCGATTCTCAACGTCAAACCATTGTTGTAAGTAAAATCAGAACAATTCCATGAATGCCGATACATTATCAGTTAAAATTCACATCATACACCAAACACTTCCAAACCATTGCCTCCACTACCACATATCTACCACACTACTCCCCAGCGACCTCTGCCGACACCCGGGCAACAGCACGCGTGAACACATGACACCTAAAATACGTGAGGCACGTGCTGCCAACATATTGAGTTACAGACGAATGTAATGTTCTGGCAAACTGGAGAAGGTAGCAAGAATTGGGATAAAAACTAGCGAAATCGTAGAAGTGTTTTGTTTTTCTTTGAACTAGACCTTTCAGTAGGTAGTGTAGTCATGAAGAGCTTGTGGCTTAGTATTAGCAGCCATTAAGGTTCATCTTTAAGTTAAGCCGCGCTTTCGAAGGTTGGTCCTCATACCCTGTTCCCTCCGTGCCTCAGAAAGCACGTTAAGCTGTACTCAGTACCGGCTCACTTGTAGATATTTGACAGTTGTTACAGGTATAATATTAACTGGGTTGAGAAAGTCGCTCCCTGTTAAATACTGGTATTAAGCTGCATACGGTAAGACTTAGTTAATTTTTTGAGTCCTACGTCATTATAGAATGAATTATAGAATGAATGACATTTTTTTTCAAATGGGTACCAGATCAGTCGAATTCCGAGCCGACGTAACCTAGATTGCCAATATAAGGTAACCAAATGATCCATTAAACGCAGCATTTCAGTCGTCAATCCATCTTCCAATTTAACTGAAATATCAATTCTACCCAACCGATTAATTAAGAGCTCACGTTTATCCAATATCACGACACCATCCTACCTTTTATTCTAAGTGAACGAAAGAATATTCTCTTTAAGTTAAAATATTCGCTCCTCCGACTTATCGGTCGTATGCTAATGGGCTGAGATTGTGCGCTTCTCGGATAAAGATGACTGGATGAAGAGGGGAGTTTCAAACTCTCTCTCTCCCTTTTGTTTTTTTTATTGTCTTTCTATAGCAGTTTTGTTAGAGGAGTTTGTAGTTTTGCTTACACAACATGTCATCATCATCATCATCATCAGCCTATAATGTTCCCACTGCAGGGACTCAGGCCTCCTCTCTAGGAGAGGGATGGGCTATAATCCACCACGCGTGCCCAGTGCGGATTGGCAGATGCCACATGTCTTCGAATTTTTTGGTTCTAAGACATGCCGGTTTCCTCACGATGTTTTCCTTCACCGTTTTCAGAGCAGTGGTGATAAAATAAATTACACAAAGTAATGTGCTTGCCTGGGTTCGAACCTAGGCCTCACTGTTCGTAAGCCAGGGCCGCAACCACTGGGCCACCACTGCTCTAATACACACACCATGTATTTTTTTTATATTGCGTAACTCTGTGAAATGTACATACATTAATTATACCCTAGGCTATGAATGAGACTATATCAAAGAATCAACTGGCCTATGAATATTTTTTTAATTATCATTATTTTCAAAATTTTCAAAATAATATGACAAGGTCACGACTATATAAGGTAAAACAAACACCTTTACGTGAAATATGAGAACATCGCATTTTCTTAGCTTTAAATATGAATGATTGGATTGAATCAAAATGAATTACTCGTATTTATCAATGGAATTTAATTACTTTCGAAAATATAATATCTTCGAAATTTTCGGGCCACATAATCTAGGACTTCATTATGAATTAAGTGTAGGATTTAATATCGCGTAGTTTATTTTGCGTAACGTACTACTCTCTTAGTGACTCAAGCTTGTTTAGAAGATCCGTGATAAAAGTAATAATAATTTGCAAGATATAGAAGCTAAATAAATATTCTCTATGTCCCTCTTTTACTTAGTACTCATAATGCAGTCTTTCCACTACAATTCTAAACTCCTTAGCTCTCAAACAGGGCGAACAATCTCATATACAGGATGTAGCTATAACTTAACGTGCATTTTTATCTAGTGGGGTGTCCCCACGTCGAGCTCGGACGGAACTTTTCCAATAAAAGTGTAATGTGGTCCGTGACGGCCGATATTGTGTATTAGGGTGTGTGTGTGTTACCAAGTTTGCGGGATATGGCGTTCTGAAGAGACGAGCAAAAATCAAAAATCAAAAATCAAAACTCATTTATTCAAACTAGGCTGATAATCAGCACTTTTCGAACGTCAAAATTTACTTTACTTTACTTATTTACAAGTGACAGTCCCCCAAAACGCCCACCCTTCGACACTTCCTAGTGTTTTTGCTGGAAAGAAGAAGTGGCGGAACAAACTCTCCAGCAACACATCTGTCTGTTTGGTTAGAAGAACCAGACTCGATACAATACTATGTGTAAGTTAATATTACGATTGACTACAATCAATAATAAAAGGTATATAATAATAAAACATAAATTATATCAGTAAACTAATTTTGGAGAAAGAACATAAATTACAAACATTGTCTTGTGTTCAACTCAACGACCAGCTATTCTTATCATTTAAGTAGTCGTTAATGGAATAGTAAGCTTTTGAACAAAGATTAGATTTCACTTTGGCTTTAAATGCATTAAATGGCAAGTCTAAAAACGAAGATGGCAGTTTGTTATAAAATGTTATACCGAGCCCTACGAATGAATTATGAACTTTGTGAAGCCGGTGAAAAGGAGCGCGTAGTTTATGCTTATTTCTGGTGTTAAAGTTGTGAATATCACTGTTTTTAGTGTACAGGTGAATATTTTGTCTAATATATAAAATGTTGGCAAAGATGAACTGAGAAGCAACCGTGAGAATACCAATCTCCTTAAAAATATCTCTAAGAGAAACTCGGGCACCCAGCTGATAAATTGCACGAACGGCTCGCTTCTGCAGAACAAATATATTTTGAATATCAGCAGCTTTGCCCCACAGCAGAATACCGTAGGACATAACGCTGTGAAAATAACTAAAGTAGACTAACCGTGCTGTATCAACGTCAGTGAATTGTCTTACTTTTCTGACGGCGTATGCGGCCGAACTTAGCCTTCCCGCTAGGCTTGATATGTGTAATCCCCATTGTAATTTTGAATCTACTGTTATGCCCAGAAATACAGCAGAGTCGGCAGTTTCCAGCTCTTGATTGGCGAGGATAATATTGGGACCTAGATTTCTGACATTGGGTAAAGCGAACTTAATTATTTTAGTTTTCTTGGCATTAAGAACAAGGTTGTTTGTTGTGAACCAATCCGTGACCATTGATAGCGTGCTATTTACGTCGTCAAAATTGTGTCTATTCCTATCTACTTTAAAGATAAGAGAGGTATCATCTGCAAATAGTACAACGTCACAAAAACCTTTTAAATAATATGGTAGATCATTAATATAAACCAAGAATAAAAATGGACCCAGTATTGAACCTTGAGGTACACCAAGCCGAACCGGTAGTCTGGAAGATTTCGCGCCATTTACGTCTACACATTGGAATCTATTTTGTAAATACGAATCTATCACATTTAGGGCCTCGTTTTGAACACCGTAATGACGCAGTTTCCGTAAAAGCGTATCGTGATGTACGCAATCAAAAGCTTTAGAGAGATCGCAGAAAACACCGATTGCATTTTGCGCGTTCTCCCATGCGTTAAATATGTGTTTTAGCAAAGCAACACCTGCATCCGTAGTCGAACGACCCTTTGTAAAGCCATATTGATCATTATGAAGGAGATTATTTAAATTAAAATGTAATAACAACTGTTTGAGAATTAATTTTTCAAAAATTTTGCTAAATGCAGGTAAAATAGAAATTGGTCTAAAATTGCCAATATCATTTTTACTACCAGATTTAAATAGAGGGATGACTTTACTGCTCTTCATAAGATCAGGGAAAGTCCCCAAATCAACGCATTTATTGAAAGTAACAGCAAGACAGGGGGCTACAATGTCGATTATGTTACTTAATAGTTTAATAGAAATGCCCCAAAAATCACCTGTGTTTTTAGACTTAAGTGAATTAAAAACGTTAACCACATCACGAGGCGTTACATGTTCGAAACTAAATACGTTACCACATTTAGACACGCTGCTATGCAAAAGATCTTCGGCTTTAGACGGCGACGAACTTAGGGAACGAGTCGTCGCTATAGGTATGCTGGCAAAATACTCATTAAAAGCCTCGGCTACGTCGGCTGCTTTATTAACTAATTTGTTACCCACCATGATCTCAAGGTGATTATCTTGTGTAACAGATTTACCCGTTTCATTGTTAATGATTTTCCAAGTGGCTTTAACTTTATTATTAGAATTTTTAATGGTCTCGCTTAAGAATTTTGATTTTGCAATAATACAAATCTTTTTAAATAATTTGGAATAATTTTTAACATACTCTAGAAAAGTTGTATCAAACCTGTATTGTTTAAGACCATACAACTCGTATAATCGGGCTCGACTTTTGTAAATACCTGGTGTGGCCCATTGGTTGAAGCCCACAGAAGGTCCCTTAATGTTAATAGTTTTAGACTTAAAAATAGATTGGTATTCATTTTGCACAACATCAAAAAGGGCTTTATAAATTTCATTAGGAGTTTCGTGCTCTACTATTGACGGTGTTACTTTAAGTGCTACATTATTTTTAAATTTATTGCAACGACTAGCTGTATGAGGCCTGCATTCTATTTTCTGCGGCTTTTTATTTAATGGCATAGGGAAGCTAGCTTTTAAGCCACAGTGATCAGAGGATAAGTCACTTAACACTAATTTGTCCTCGGCAACACAATCACTAAACATATTATCAAGACAAGTTGATGAAGAAGCCGTGATCCTTGTTGGTTCAAAAAACAGGTTAACTAAATTAAACGATCTAAACAGATTGAGAAATCTGATACTTAATGGAGTAACATCTAAGATATTAACATTAAAATCTCCACATAAAATTATAGATTTATTACTAGATTTTAACTTATTAAGTGAATCCTCCATTACAGATTCAAAACGAGTAAAGTCCCCAGAAGGGGGTCTATAAACACAAATTATTAAGTATCGCTCGAGTTCAACGCAAGACAACTCAATAGTGCGCTCAATGGAAAGATTAACTAAGTCTAAACGTTGTTTACATTTTAATTTGTTTGATACAAGAATTAAAGATCCACCGCGAATAGCATTTTTTCTCACAAAGGCACTCTGTACGGTATAGAAATCATCATTGATAAATGCTACTTCATGTTCCTTCAACCAATGTTCAGTTAGACATAAAACCTGAACATCATAATTCTCCATAAACAAACTTAACTCTAATTCTTTGCCAGATAACCCCTGCATATTTTGATGAACAACATTCAACACATGCAGCCTACCTGTTGTCGCACCTAACAGTTTAAACTACAAGGTGTATCAATAAAAGTGTTAGTATCTGTATAAGTGTTAGTTACAAAAGCAGTATTAGTATCACTACTAACAGAAAACGTTGGTAAACACATACCAGTGTCGCTGTGTATATTGTATGCTAAAAGGTTAGCAATACGTCGCTTAGAACTAGGTGGTAAAAACATTGTAAAGTTAGTCAGTCTGTAATCAGAGATAAATTGATTACAATCAAAATATAAAATAGCGTCACTGTGACGACAGCGGTTTTGTTATGCCTTTTGTGTCGTTTGAATAGTGTCAAATGAAACTGTTGACAAAGAAAATCAATAACAGTAGATTCAAATACATAATATAAAGAAAGAAAGAAAAAGTATTTATTGGTCTCACACAGGACAAAAAAATAATAATAAAAAAAATTACAAAAAAGAAAACAAGAGAAACACAAAAAATAAAAAGTAAATAAAAATGAGAAAAAAATAAGAGAGAAAAAGAAATAAGAATATAATTACGCCTGTAATCCTCGAAGGTTTAAGCAGAGGTGTACCCAATAGGACATCGACCTTTTGCCAGTTCTGTTTAAGTCTCATGTGCCCACTGCCATCAACTGGGCACAAGTCACACTCCTGAGGAATTGCTGCGGGAAAACTAAATAACACTTTGACCCGGGAACCGATCCCAAGACCTCATGCTCAGCAGACACGATTGCGACCACTAGACCAAACAAGGCAGTCAATAACGAAATTCACTGTTACACAAGGCACTTATTTAGACATGCCTATTTATGATGAAACTAATAACAGTAAGAACATATCAAACACTTTTGGCGATATTTTTCTTCCAGAATGGTTTTGTCAGCGTTAAAACGTTGTACACAAATCTGCTTGTATTATGACCATCAATTTTATCATCGCAGGATAAAATGCAAACATAAGGTGGATCTTTGACATAAATTATAGATTTTAGAATGTGAAACCACAGGAGTGCTCGTAAAACTGAGAATAAAATAAAACAAAATGGACCCCGACATCAACACATTATACAGGTTAAACTTTTTATAGGGATGTAGTTTAAACCATACAATTTGGCAGAATGAAAGTTCTTGATGACCAGATGCTCTTCGATTCAAATAAATGCAAATTCCAATGTTATTATTTATTTATCTACTTACATCTACCGTATACCGTATATCTATAACTAATAAATCATCATTTAATTTTGTGAATTTACAGAACAACAGAATAAGTCCGTCTCACTCGCTTTGAGGTTTTGCGTTCGGAGGGCACGCGTCAGTGGTACCTACCTCCTTCAAAAGTTATATATGTGTCGTAGGATAGTTTGATACTTCGAATCTTCGCGGAAATCCTAGGGGTTTTGCGAAAACGCGGATAATTAGACATAGTTACCAAAATGGATTAATGGTCACCAAATACGTCGAAAGCAAAAGCTTTTTCAACGCGCGCTCGCTTCGCTCGCATATTAAATAACACTAATATCTTCTGTCCCCGAAGTGCCAGGCCTCCGCCGGCCTCCTTCGTCGGCCTACGGCCCGGTGCCCATGCCGCCCCTAAAAAAATTTTTCGCCTATGTCTAATTATCCGCGTTTTCGCAAAACCCCTAGGATTTCCGCGAAGATTCGAAGTATCAAATTATCCTACGACATATGCACCTCTGTTTATGCGAAGGTTTAGAGAGCTCTTTTAGCCAATAACTGAGTCGAATTTTAAACTACAAACTTGACAAGGATACTCTTAGATCAAAGCAAAGTTCAACTCCCTAAAAAGGGTCAAAAAACTACAAACAACAACATTGATTACAGCCAGACACTTCAATAACCAATCGAGACATATCATTTAAACCCCGAACCCTTACAACAAATCTAAACGTCACCCCTACGACCCCACTATAAATACACCCCCAAACATAAAAAAATATATATTTAAACGTGGTCGCACGTAAAACACATCCCGCGTCTTCTCGTTCTCGCAGTTATCTCGTAAACGAGAACGTAAACCCGCATACACTTGACGAGAAACGACTTTATTTACTTGTTTTGCAATGATCAGGGGTTGAAAGGGTAGTTCACAGGATACAGGATGTTTGTTATTTGACGTTTTATTTTTATAATAATTACGGAGGAAAAAATAATTAGACAAAAAGTTTTAAGATCTGTTACGCATTTATAATTTGATACTGCCCACATTCTGGCTCTATTATCAGACCCTTAATACAAAGTGCTAGTTTTATTTATTAATACAAAGTGCAAACTCATCATCATTCTCTTACCCTTTTTTTTGGGGGGGGGTTGGGAAATCATCAAATAAGGGGCTCCCGCTCTGGGCAGAGCGAAAGGGAGTGTCAAACTTCTACTGACTAAAAACCAGCCATGTTACTTCTTAGCCCTTGATGTCGAGGCCGCGGTTTCTCTTGCGAACAACCTGCAGCCCCGACGAGCGTCGGCCCTTGTGGTCCCTTCTATGTTACTGACATCTCATTGAGGCGCGCGTGGAACACGAACGCGCCGCCGTCGACACGGCCTGTCGTCGCCATAAGACGGACGGACAGCGAGCTAGCCCATTACTCACCGTCCACAGGCCCGATCATTCTCTTACCCTTATCCCAATTCATTTGCGGTCGGTGCAGCAAAAACGAAGCACATGACCCCAGACTTGATGGGTTTATTAGTAGCCACTGAAGAGTTTCACTACACCTCCTAATTTCATCATCAGATCAGCTCAAAGATACCAAATTATAGTATTGTCACGCGAACTACACATAAAATACAAAGTTTCATATCCATACGACAATAAGAATTAGTTTATAATTGACTTCCAAGATTTGATTACAATGTTTGTTACAAGTGAAGCTAATAAGCATGGGCGCAAACTGCTAAGTCTGAAAGTTACAGTAGCACCGGTTAGTTCTTGTAACTTCAGAGCAATTTTGTTCACGATGTCTCGTGTGTCTCCAAGCTGTATAGTGGAGTGCCCTAAGGCATAAATATTGTAAAACCTCGGAATCCAGGGCCGGTCAATGAATCTTCATAAAAATTTTTGGACTGCATTGGTGAAAGCCCAAATAAAGAAGTTAAAAAAAAAAATTTGCGCGCTCTTCTTTTTTTTTTTTTTAATTCGGCAATTTACTGAAAAATAATAGGGACAAGGGAAAAAAAATGTTTAGAGCTACTAAATAATATTTTCACCGTGACTTTAATGTTAATTAATTAATATTTCGCAAAAAAGAACGACTTACAACAAAAAAAAAAAAATTAAAACGTATAGATCTATCTAATACCTTTATAGGAGCAATTCTTGTAATATAGCATAATCTGAATCTCGGTTACGGCTTCAACGATTTTCATGAAATTTAGTATGCAGGGGGTTTCGAGGGCGATAAATAGGTCAAGCTAGGTTTCATTAAAAAAAAAACACGACTTACCAAAACAACCAAGCAAATTTCGGTCATCCAGGTACTAGAATAGAATAGAATAGAATAGAATTATTTATTTGCATTGAATGTAGGTATATAAATTTAAGGTGTTACAGTAGTAGTTTTGTTCCTGGTACATTCTACCATTTGGCATGCAAAAAATTTATACTTATAAACAAATACACAAATTCGTGCTTATATTTATAAAATTTATAAAATTTTATTATACGAATTTATACTTTTAAACAATAATATAAATTCGTGCTTACAATTATTATACAAATTTATAGTTTTAAACAAAACAATTTTAATTTTAACAAAACTAAATGAATATAACATAATATGGCTATATTTTATCTTTAAGGAAATCTGATACAGAATAATAGCATTTTTGTGTTAAAAAAGATGTCAGCTGTTTTTTAAAATTTCTCAAAGGTAGCTCCTTGATGCTATTTGGGATCTTATTGTAGACTAGCTGTGCCCGCGACTTCGTTCGCGTGCTTGTCGGAAACTAAAATGCGTCGCTTAGATAGAAGTACATTTAATCATTGCCCTGCGTTAACTTACTGACGCTGTAGAAAATAAGAAGAGAGTAATGCAAAGTACTGACTATGTCTCATACTAAAGTTTAGATGGATGAGTGTTTGTTAATCAACCACGTCAGAACGGCCGAACGGATCTTGAAGAAATTTGAAACAGGTACATTATAGTCGACAGGCAGACAGATTGTCGTTGGCGCGTTCGTGTTCCACGCGCGCCTCAAAGATATGTCAGCAACAATTAAGGGGCCCCAAAGGGACGTCTGCCGGGGCTGAGGGTTGTCCGCAAGAGATACCATGGCCCCGAAACACAAAGGGCTAAGAAGGAACGTGGGTGGTTTATAGTCAGTAGAAGTCTGACACTTTCTTCCGCTCCGCCCAGAGCGGGATGAGTTATTTGATAATTTACGAACCACAAAAAAAAGGGGGGATTAGAGGGTGTTTCGAGAGGGTACCTGTACCGAATCTGGGACATCGAATCTGAAATGGCCGCCACCTCCTTCTGCGAAGCAGTAATGCTAGCGAAAGAGGTGGCGGAACGTGAGAGGGAGACAACCTCTCGTCCCAGCCGCCGCGGGAGACGCTCCGGGCATCGGGGGCCACGTGATGGCTTCCGGCCACCGTAGGCGCGGGCCTGTGAACGGTGAGTAACGGGCTAGTTAATCGTTCGTCCGTCCTATGACGATGGAGTCGCGTTCGTGTTCCACGCGCGTTTCAAAGAGATGTCAGCAACATTGAAGGGGCCCCCAAGGACCGACGCCCGTTGGGGCTGCGGGTTGTTCGAAAGAGATACCGCGGCCTCGACACATAGGGCTAACAACACACCACATCTATATGACGACATGGTTGGCGCAATGGCTGGACGATTAACAGTAGCACTGCGTGTCGCAGGTTCGATTCCCACACGGTACAAAAAAAAATATGTCTTGGGTTTTATCTAATTTTAATTTAGTTTAAAAAAAAAAAGTATTTTAATACTGTGTAATTGGTAAATTTTTATTTGTTGACTATTCACGAAACATAATGTTTGTATGTTTACTATCACCGCGGTTCAGAAAATGACATCAAATGAATAACGCCATCTGTCGAAGACGAAGATAAACTGCTAAAAAAGAGCGATCAAACACTATAAGGTGTAGGCTATGTAGATTTTGAAAGCAGCGTCATTTAGACTTATATCTACGTACCTTTTGCTATCATAACTTTTTTAAAGTTATCTTGTGAAGGCATTTAGTTATAAGTACCATATTCGTTCAATAGATGTCGTTGCTTGTCTCATTCTTGACCATAACGATAAGTTCTTCTTGAAAACTATAAATTCATATATCTTTTGATAGAGAGCACCGATTACGATGAAACAAAGACTAAGTAATAGCCCAAGTTACGCAAAATATTTATGTATAAAAGTTAGTTAGATTTCGGGAGCGATGCGACGACGAAAATAAAACGTTAGGGCCCGTTATACTTAAGAGTTTATTAAAAACGACCCGAGCTTACAGAGTTTGATGCAAGACTGCTTATTCTACCTAGCCTATTACATATGTTCGAGTTTTAATCGAACACTCAGCGAAAACGCATAATTGCATCGAATGCAAGTATGCGCGTTCGCTCGTTCACCTAAATGTGGGCCAGTTCGCGATTAGATCTCATTAGAGACACCTCGTACTTAACCATTACCGCCGAGTTCTTGTTGCAAAAACTTTCGTCATTTTGCACGTCTGTTATTGGCTTTAGGAACTAACAGCATGTCTGCACCATGGAACTACCTACATGTGTCAGCTGCTAAAGCCAATAACAGACGTGCAAAATGACGAAAGTTTTTGCAACAAGAACTCGGCTACAAATAAATGTAAAATAGAAAAAACCAATTGCACCAACGTATGGCTTGCATTACATTTGAGTTCTCAGCATTTTTACTTTTGTTGTGACACCTACACAATAAAAATAATATGCGGCGATCATGTAACAGTTCGTCAGCTGAGCCAAGCCGGAGTCATTACCATAGGTCAAGAGTGCGTCATCAAAGGAAAGGACTTCTCGTTATATTCAATACGGCATCAATCCAACCAAATGAACATTACGCCAACCATTTATGTGCCTGAATTCGACCAAATTAACCACTTGATTAACATCGAAATCCCTGATGAAAGACAGACTGGTGACGACGGAAACCTAACCATATCCATGACCAGTCTGGGGGAAGCGATAGAAGAGCTGAAGAAAAGTGATTCAGGAATAGACGATATATCGCCACACGATATCCACCAATACGCAGTATGTTACGTATTGATGACGATCGGTCTATGCGTAGCAGCAGTCTGGTTGTGGCAGACCAGGCGCTGCCGCCTGTGCTGCAAAACCACAGCTGGGCAGCGTGGCGAGGGATCTCACCGCCAGCAGACGGTGACTCCACCGCCCCCGAAACCTCGACGCCGCAGCGTGAGTTGCTGCAAACAGGAGCTTGCAGCAGCTCCGCTGACACCGAAACCAACCAGAAGACACGAATTATATAGTGAAGTGCTCAGTGCCAGTGATCTTAAAGATAAAAGTGAAACTAGTTTTCGTTTACAAAATTATGCCAAACGCTGGCCTAGCGCGAACTATAGTGCGATCAAACGGGACAAAAATATGCACACAGGCAATGACAATATTGCTTTTACTGTGGAAGACTCACTAGTGTAACCATAAATCGGTGTTAACATTATGTAATAATATTTAAGTAGACCAATAAGACTTTAATATTTTGATTATACTTTGTTTGATCATTATTTTGTACACTCACCAGTTAAGATTGCTAGAAACGAATGTGTTTAACGTAGTTTTATAATTTGTACGCACCATATTATTTTGTACGCACCATATTATGTATCATTGTGTAGTTTTTAGCTATCATCCCGCATTTCTTCTCGCTCTCGGGAATATGTTCGAGTTTTAATCGAACACTCAGCGAAAACGCATAATTGCATCGAATGCAAGTATGCGCGTTCGCTCGTTCACCTAAATGTGGGCCAGTTCGCGATTAGATCTCATTAGAGACACCTCGTACTTAACCATTACCATTTACCATTACTATTTACCATAACCATTTACCATAACCTTTACCAGTTGTGTTGTCTTATTATAAGTGTTTTAGTGATTTAATATATAGCTATTTCACATACCATACGAGACTTTAACTTCTACCATAAACCACATACTACCAATACGGAAAAGGAGTGTCGGGTCACCATAGCGCCCACGCTACTTTTAACAACATACTTAGAACTTAAAGCTAAGTTGGTGGTCGCTGGCGAGCGCCTGCATACGCCATGTCTGGCTGATAAGGACAAAAGTGCAGCGTACGAGGTTATGGCTCTACCACAGCGATAGATAAGGTGAGTTCGGAGAATGTAACTCCTCCCCCCTTGGACTGAAGTTATCGGAAAAACAGAGATTTTCCAAGAACTTCACAAAAATAAGAAACTATTAAATGACAAAACTTAAGTAGTTAAAACGATTATAGGATAACGTGAAGATAATATTCACATATTTAAAACTAATTTATGAGGAGTAATCGTCATAGAGTTAAGACACTAATAATACAGGTCTCTGAATTACTCTATTTTCCTCCTGTTGAGTAGGATTGTTTTCAACACCATTCAAACGACGATCCTGCCCTTTACAAATTTTCCTTAAAATATACTTATAAATAACTATAGCTATTAACAATAAAAAGACGATCGCGTACAGAGAGTACAGAGCGGCACTGACACTATCACCGTTAATTTCACTGGTTTCACTATTCGCACTATTCATCAGAAGGTAATTTAGTTGACGTATATCATCCAGGTTAACTCCTTTCAAGTTTACAGGTTCCATTTTCACGGCGTTTGAGGTAAGTTCTCGTAGATCGGGTAAGTTTATCACAGGAACGGGTTTATATTCTGTCTGCAGGAAGTAAGAACGCTGTCCATGGAGTTGGATATTATCTATAGAAACATCACATTGCGGTTCTATAGTTATAATGTATGTTCCTTGTATGCGTTCCTTGGTGTCGTCATTACCACAAATTTGCGAAATAATTTGTTGGTGTCTGGTATACATTATCCAACTATTTGGACTAATCTTCTGTAGTTTCAGGTGTTCAGACTTTATCTGACGGGGAATACATCGCGACAGATTATGTTGGTATTTCATTAGTTGTTCGATACAGGTTTCTTCTACAAATTGAATGAGGTTATTTTCAGAGCAGAGGTATTCCTTGACTGTTATCTCTTGGCATGGTTGATCAATCGGACGATATTTGGATCCTTCTACTAAAAGGTAAGGGAATTCGGGAAAAACAACAAAGGTTTGGTTCATGGAATCCATAGGAAGGGAATACAATTTATAATAATTATAAGTGACATTTAAAATTAACGGAACTTCAATAATAAAGGTTATTTCTTCATTTTTAAGGTAAGCTTTTACAGACAATGACTCTTCTATATTAATTAAATTTTTATCATTTACAGGATACATTATGTTGTCATGTGCATTAATATGTTTTAATAAACTTAACAATTCATCAGAGTTTAATACGGCTTTGTGCAAAACAGATACTTTACTAAATGCAACAGCGGTTTCTAATTCGCTAAGTTTGACATAGATAGTCCTAAAGTTTACAATAAATTGATTGAGTAATCCAAATACATGGGTCATATAAATTGAATGCTTATCTTTTGTGTTAAGATTAGCTACAAGGCCTTCAAGTAATTTAATGCGCTTGTTTATTTTGTCTGTATTTTCATTAATTATTTCAGTAGTGTTCAGAAAGTGATCCAACATTTCAGAAACCACAGAGAATTTATTGGCTATTGCCTGTTCTTTAGTCTGAATATTATAAATTACGTTATCATATCTAACCGCATCTTCATGATCAAGGTTACCAGTTATAATTTTAATTATAGAGCCTAAAGGATTTACAATACCACGTTTAAATCTTTTGGATGGAATTAATTGCTGTAATTTCTCTTCGGTCTGATTTTGAATATACTCGACTTGTGTTTTAAGTGCCATAAACTCATCTGTATGGAATTTATTTATGTGTAATATTTGGCTGAATTCCGAATATTTTTGAATATTAAAGGAAAGGTCTGTGCTTATGCCTTGAAGATTAATTATTTTAACAATAGACCACTTATCATATTGAATAAACGCTTGGCCTATCTTCACCGGAAGAATACCAGGGTTTTGACTAATCTTTACTGCTTGAAGGGCCTGGCTTGGGAGAGTCCAATTGGTTGTTGTCCATATCACCAGGATCAAACTCCACCTGTGGAGGACGTTTTATGTTTTTTAGAGGTACTTTGGTATCCCTATTTTTTAATTTAATTGGTATAACATTGCGTACTATATGGCCTGTGACAACGGCTTTTTGGTACCTAGGCTTATCTTTTGCTTGTCTCTTATTAACGGCCTTAGCGAAAACAGGATTACCTATTTCTAAAACTGGTTCTAATTCCCCTCCTCGTTTCGTTAAAATTTTTTCTTTGTGACCTTTTAATTTCTCCGAAATATACTTATAGAGTGCCTGAGTTCTCTTCTTATGATCCCTAATCAATTGTTGTTTGTAAGCTTTATCAAATTCAGAGTTAAATGTAGAGTTTAATTCGGTATGACCGAATGCAGCTTCAAACGGTGTTAAATCTGTGGTGCTATGAATAGTGCTATTATAGGCCATAATGGCATAAGTCATTACGGAAGCTGCGTCCGTAAACTTCTTTTCATATTTTGCCAATCTGTAAATTTCTATAATTGTGGAATGAAAACGTTCTATGAGACCCATAGAGTTTGGATTGTTTGGGGTCCCTATGTGTAATTTAATTTTATGTAATTCTGTTAGTTCTCTTAGTAATTCACTGTTGAATTCAGTTCCAGGGTCAGAACTTATTTTCTGTGGTATGCCGTAAAATGAAAAATATTTCATCAACGCTCTAACCACTTCAGGTGACGAACGAGATGGAATTTCTATGGCTTGGCCTAACTTACTAAAGGCATCAATTAAAGTTAAATAGTATTTTGATTCTATGCTAAACAGGTCTATAAATATTTCCTGAAAAGGTGCATGTTGAGTTTGTGTAAGTTGCAATAAAGGTTTAATGGGTTTCCTATCATATTTAGAAGTTTTACAACGCTCACATGAGTTAATAATGGCGGAAACAGTTTCAATTAAATTTGCCCAATAATAATTACGACGAATTCGTTTCATGGTTTCGCTGATCCCACGATGAGATGTCTTGCCTTCGTGTAATTTAATTACTATAGCTCTTTGTTCCTGCTCATCTTCGACGTAAACGACACGTTCGGTACATTCGTAAAACTTAACCACATCTTTCTTAAACAGAGAAATTATGATATTACTGAAATCTTTTCTAAGTTCTTGATTTTCGAAATAAATGAAATACTTAATTTTTGGTTTTATGTAGTCTTTCAAAAATCCTGTGATGAGATTATAGTTGTGAAGAGGCAGAAATACTTCTAATACCTTTTGTTTGTCTCTAGATAAATCTTTTACTTGAATCTCATTACGGAACCAGCTAAAGACAAGTATTTGATTAGGCTTGGTATCTATTGCTTCGTTCAAGATCGGTATTCCATTGGATTCGAGATCTTTGGCCGAATGAACTGTCTGTATGGAAGAAGACTCAGACGGTATGGGATAGTGAGGCGATTCGTCAAGAACTGCCTCAGTTTCTGGTATACTTATTGGACTAGCTGTAGCGGTTCTTTCAGAGTCAGATATGGAAATGGTTGTAGAACCGTCTGTACTTTGTCTGATCATGTCTTTTTGTTCGTCTATATTAACAATCATTGAACTGTTGTCTAAATCGTCATCTTTTAGGGCATTTAGGCGGATGCGAGATAGCGCATCTGCGTTTACGTTTTGTTTACCATTTTTATATATAACGTTAAAATCGTATTCTTGTAAACGCAAACGCCAACGTGTTAACTTGCTATTTGGTTCCTTAAGTTGATATAACCAAACAAGAGGCCTGTGGTCAGTGTAGATGTCGAATTTGTGTCCGTACAAATAGGGTCTAAAGTGTTTTGTGGCCCAGACAATTGCCAATAACTCACGTTCAATAGTACTATATCTCGTTTCAGTGTCTGACAACGTCCGACTAGCATAAGCTATGGGTTTGTCGCCGCCTATAGGGCCCTGTGATAAAACAGCACCAATAGCGACTTCTGAAGCGTCAGTGGTTAATACAAATGGTTTATTCATGTCAGGATATTGCAATATAGGTGCATTAATTAAAAGTTCCTTGCATTTTTCAAAAGCCTCAATAAATTTTTGATCCGTCAGAACTTTCTTACCCTTTTTTAAACAAGCTGTCAAAGGTTGTGTAATTTTGGAAAAGTCTTTAATAAACCGTCTGTAATATCCCACGAACCCTAGGAATCGTTTGATTTCGGTCTGTGTCCGTGGTAATGGATAGTTAAGAACTGCCTGTATTTTGTCGTTATTTGGTCGAAGTCCGTCTTTAGTCAGTGTATGTCCTAAGTACTGTACTTCTTTGCGTAAAAATTCAGACTTATCTAATTGAACCTTAAGATTGGTCTGACGTAATCTATCAAAGACAGATCGTAATCTTTGAATATGTTCTAAAATACCACTTGAGTAAATTAGAATATCATCTAAATAGACCATGCAATGTATACCCTGCAACCCTCTTAAGACATTGTCCATTGTCCTTTGAAAGGTCGCTGGAGCGGTTTTGAGACCAAATGGCATACGAAGAAATTCGTAGTGCCCATTTTGTGTTGAAAAAGCTGTTTTTTCGGTGTCGGAAATTTCTATTTGATGGTAACCGGAAGCCAAATCTAGGGTTGTAAAATAATTGCTTTTGCCAAGTTTGTCAAGTAAATCGAATATATTGGGAAGTGGATATTTGTCATCTATTGTTATGTCATTGAGTCGGCGATAGTCTACAACCATTCTATATTTTACTTGACCGGAAGCATCTGCCTTTTTGGGAACCAAATGCACAGGTGCACTCCAGGGTGAGTGTGATTCGCGGATCACATTGTCTTTGAGAAGTTTTTCAACCTGTCTTTTGATTTCTTCAGCTTGCGCTGGACCCTGTCGATATGGTTTGATATAAATGGGATCTTCATTAGTGGTTCTTATATGATGTTTAACTTGATTTGTAAAGGTCAAAGGTAGCTCTTCACAGTAAAATATATCTTTGTACTCGTGACATAATTCACTAATAAGGTCACATTCCTCTTGATTAAGGTGGTCAAGTCGCAATTTTTTTAAATTTTCTGTCAGTAATGAGTCCATCTCTACGTCAGTTAAATCAGTTAAGTTATTTACTATACACTCGTTAGAAAAATAAGTAACCTTGAACGGAGAAGTTATAATTAAAGTCATTTCAAGGCTAGTTGCGTTCTGTATAACAGTAGAAGCTAAATAATTTTCACATTTAACAATTGCAGCGGGCATTCGAATGCCTTCATGAAACTCTTTGTAACCTAATATGCCATAGCCATCCTTTTGAGTAACAGGTAATTTAACTCGATGTTCGGTCCGGGGTTCTAGTCTAAATTCAGGGTCAGTGGAGTAGATTATAGGAATGTTGACACCGTTAGTCTTTAACATCTTTTCCTTAAACGATAAATCAGCATTAAGCCGAGTTATAAGATCCATTCCAATTAACCCGTCATATCTGTTGTCCACATCATAAACATAAAATTTTTGATACCCTTCGTTATTAAAAATGGAAAATAGGGGAATTTCAGCTACTTCATGATGTTCGCTAGTCGCATGTATGCTTGTAACTGTAAATGGTTCATAGAATTTTAATTTAGGAAAATACTCATCAGCTTTTCTGGGACTTATAAATGACCGTGTGCTTCCTGTGTCCAACATAAATTTACCGTTTATCTCAGGGATGTATATGTATGGATGTTTTAGATTGGCTTTAAAATTAAGTTCTATCATTTCCGGCGGGTTTGTATTGAATGTATTTGAAAATTTTGGACAGTTTCCGGATCACTGTTATTTTCAGTTGAATGTAAATTTTTAGCAGTTTTGGTAATTTCTACACTAGGCCTCTCATCTACGCAAACATCTTCAGTATTCATATTTGTATAGTCGTAGTCACAGTGTGTCGTCATATTCTGCATATAATCGTCATGAGTGACGTCGTAGTAGTATTGTTCGCCATCCGTATAAAGTTCATTTATAGGAAAACCTTGTTGTGGTTTAAGCGCTGCTGGAGCAGTTCTCATTGTCACGTCACTATCGTGGAAATTATTAGTTGGACGATAGGCCGAAGCTTGAACGGGTCTATAGCCAAATTGTCCAACTTGGGGTCTATAACCAGGTGGTGCTGTTGGGGGTCTGTAGCCAAATAATCCTACTTGAGGTCGGAAGCCTAATTGCTGGGGGTTTCTCCTATCAACGCCTGGTGGTCCAAATTGAGCCATTTGCGGTCGACCAATTTGTTGATTCGGTATATTCGGACGTAAGAAAGTTTGATTAGGTATGCCAAATTTGAATTGAGTTTGGTTTGTAAAAGGTCTGAAATGATTATTTTGCAAAGGCTTTAGATTAGGTGATGGTAACATATGACCTTGCGGTCGGTGTTGTAACATTTTACTACGTAAATTATATTGTTCCTGAAAGTTAACTTCTTCAAGGACATATTTTAAAGCTTCTTCCAATGTAGTAGGGTTTTTAATTCGAACAATCCGCACCATGTGTTCTGGTAAGTTATACAAGAAAACATTAAGAGAAGTATTGTTATAAATTATTTTTTTAGCTTCTTTTAACGTTGTAGAGCTGTTCTGATTCACTTTGGAAATTAATATAGCACGAATGTCTTGAATTCGGCTGCAAAACTGTAAGTATGACTCGCCTTGTTTGATTTTTAGGGTTTCCAGTTCAATAGCAACGCATTCCTCGCTCCTGGGATCCCCAAAATGTTGGATCAATAAAGATTTTAATTCGCTATACGTCTCAAAATCACCTCTTTCACTAATTAAGGCTGCCGCTTTACTTTTTAATTTACTTGTAATATTCTGCATTAAAAATTCGTTTCGATCCGTAGTCCCCTGATACTTTTCAATAACATATTCACACTTTCTTAAAAATAAACTAAGTAAATTAGTTTCACCACTAAATTCTGGAATTAAATTTAAAACATCCCGAGGTATCAACGATTCAGCAAGTTGCATAGTAAATGGTGTTTCGGTTCGAGCCGTCGGGGCTGCACCGGTTGTCGCGTTTACAGGATTCTGGCCGTGACTCATTTTAAATTAAATCGTAAAACGAACAAAAGATAAGCACACAAAACTTAAAATAAAAAAATATTTAAAAGTATAAAAGTTCTAATTCTACAATTATTAAACTAAATAAAAAGAAAAGAAAATCTTATGAAAAATCTTATCGATATAATAGCGTGAAAATAATATTCACTTCACTAATTATTAAGTTATTAATTTCTACCATAAAAGCTTTTTACTCGATTTTCCAGATTTGATAAAATAATCGATACAATAATATATTTTATATTAACATTACTAGTATGGGAAGTTAGGAAGGAAGTAGAAGGTTACTCACAGTCCAACCGCTTTATAAACTTTCAACATCTCTGCTCACCCACGTTATCGTTACGCTTATCTATCTTATTTATTTGGTTCGAGGATTGCCAAGAACGTCTCACTGATTTTAAGTTACGACGACTCTACGTTACCACTCGCGAATAAGTTCTTTAGTGTTCTTTTCCACTTTCCCGGGTTTCACACTTTACTTTCCGCGAAAGCAACAGTTTACGGCAATCCTACCGGCTGCGCCAGTTAGATTTCGGGAGCGATGCGACGACGAAAATAAAACGTTAGGGCCCGTTATACTTAAGAGTTTATTAAAAACGACCCGAGCTTACAGAGTTTGATGCAAGACTGCTTATTCTACCTAGCCTATTACATACTTAGAACTTAAAGCTAAGTTGGTGGTCGCTGGCGAGCGCCTGCATACGCCATGTCTGGCTGATAAGGACAAAAGTGCAGCGTACGAGGTTATGGCTCTACCACAGCGATAGATAAGGTGAGTTCGGAGAATGTAACTAGTTACCTACATTCGTTTCGTAAATTTGACGTGATGCTTAGTCATCGAAACAGACAAACAGATAAACAGACAAACAGACAAAAATTCCAAAAATGCTGGAAATGTGTTCTGTTGGTTATACTTTAATACCCTGACAATTTTTTTTTTAAATATTTTCGATGTACAAAAACGATTTCTCTACAGATTTATTATATGTATAGATAGATATAGATTACAGGTGCCATACCTAAAATACTTTTTTTTAATAAAGCAGTTTTGTGAGCACCGGTATATAAATTATATTTATACTGAGATCTGATTGTTGTTGTTCGGTTTGTTGTATCCTTTAAAGTAGGGAATAAGTTACTATTACTTTTAACAAAAATGGAAAGCTCTAATATGTAAAGACAAGGAAAAGTAATTAGTTTATTATCTATGAAAAAAGCTTTGCAACTGTCTGTAACTTTTAAGTTAAAAATTGCTCTTACACAGCGTTTTTGGGCTTTAAAAATATTTTCTCGTTCACAACAATTGCCCCAAAATATGACACCGAACCTTAAAATCGACACCACTAAGCCATGGTAAGCAATCAATATAGTATTGATATTTACCTTTTTAGATAGTTTATAAAGCACGTACGCTGATGTACCTAATTTTTTACATTTACTATACATTATTATAACATTATTGTTAATTACTGTCGTCGTCATCGTTGATGTGTATTGTTGGTGAAGGATTAGTACCTACAGCTGTCACAAAAGCATTCTAAATTTAAAAAAATCCTGTGGATGCCTTGAGTTTAAGGCGGGGGCCTTGCCAGAGGCATATCTTACTTATATTATACGTGTGAAAGTTTGTGAGGATGGATTGATGTTTGTTACTCGTTCACGCAAAAACTACTCTAATTTCTAAACATTTTTTTTCCCTTGTCCCTCTCATTTTTCAGTAAATTGCCGAATTAAAAAAAAAAAAAAAGAAGAGCGCGCAAATATTTTTTTAACTTCTTTATTTGGGCTTTTACCATGTAATGTTTGTGTTTTTCTATATGGGTTTTTATTTTTAATTCGCTGCTGGAGTTAGGAGTAGGTTGTATAAGTAATTGATACCTCCTTGTACCTCGTTATAAATTGATTTTTATTTTTAATATTCTAGAACAAAAGCTTCTAATTTCAAAATGTCAGGATGACTGGGAACCGGGTCGTCAGAATCAGTCTACGCCAGGGCTCGGTACAGAAAACATCTCAACTACGAAGCTTATTAGTTTTTTGAGCAATATAATCTTGATTACGGTGGTCTGCGTCGTGAAGAAAAGTGCCCGAGTGACGACGTTCCTCGGCCCTCCTCCTCGATCCTCCTCTTCGGGTCTCCTCTTCGGCACTCCTGACGTCCGCCGGCTACTGCTACAGCCGGAGGGACGTTTTCCTTGATCCTCGCGCTTCCTATGCGTCTGATGGTAGCGGAAGATTGACTGCAGGCTACAACCGGCCCCTTTGCGAGCTCAACGACTGGAAGGCCTGACTTGAGGCTTTCCATCTGAGAAACCCCTGGAATCTTCGTATCTAAGGACCTTCACCCCGGTTTCCCTAATTTTTTGTATATTATTTTAATAACAATTCTCCAGCATTCAGTAGGTAGGGCTTGATAGGTTTACTTGTATTTTATAGTCTTAAAATTAAATAACTGTTTACCTTTTCACTTTTTCTATTAAACTGTGCTCTCCTCCTAGGTAGGAAAATGCTTATTGTGGCCTTACATTTATCAGGCTCCCCCTGTTAAATGTAACGTTACAACCAATGCAGTCCAAAAGTTTTTATGAAGATTCATTGACCGGCCCTGGATTCCGAGGTATAAATCTTACGGCACTCCACTAGTATGCTTAAATGTCTTTGTTATTAGTAGTGTTAGTGGTATTAGTGATTTTTTTTTCACAGATTTTTGCCCCACAATAGGAATTTCTCCTGTATCATGGGTGCGTTCACAAACATTTAAACTCACATACACAAACACCCAGACCCGAAACAACTATCTGTAGGTCATACAAATATTTGTTCCGTGTGGGGATCGAACCCGCGACACGCAGCGCAGCAGTCCAATCGCTCAGCCACTACGCCAACCGTGCCGTCTATCTGCGGATATTTCTAGCACAACTTCACAACATCACGCGTGTAATCCCTGAAGGGACAGGCAGAGGTGTACCTAATAGTACACCCACATTTCGCCAGTTATGTTTAATGGGTTTGAGCCTATTACCATCAACCGGTCACAAATCCAGACTCCGTGGCTGCTGCTGAGAAATTCGTGATGGAAAAACTGAATAATACTTTGCCCGGGAATCGAACCCAGGACCTCATGTTCAGCAGCCGCGCTTGCAACCGCTAGGCCATCGAGGATTTGTAGCATCGGATTATTTCTAAATACAAGCTTAGTTTAAAATGTTATTTGCATACAATGATTTTATTTTAAACGAAAATTGTTGAAATAGTTATTAGATTCATAGCGCCCATTAATACATTTTCTATCATGAATATTCATATTGCAAAATTATACACTCAGTTTAAATAACAAATTGAACATAGCACATTTATAACTGTGACTAAAATTTAATAACATTTTAAGCTCAAAATTTCAAATACATACATAATTTAGAACGGCTATACTCTTAAAACGTTTGAACCGCAAAATATGATTCCATTTTATGCAAAATATATTGCACGAACGAGACTCCATTTTAAACTAATATCATATCACTTAACATGTACAATTTTATATAAAAAAGCAAGTGGGTTTTCACGCGAGTGTGTTAGAGATCCACGGAGTGTCGAGATTAAATGATGATGATACTTGACTTAGGCTGCCTAACTAAGCTACGCTTGGCACCAGCAGTTATGGCCCTTTTTTTGTACGGTGGGAAATCATCAAATGACACCCGCTCTGGGTGTAGTGGTAGGGAGTATAATATTTCAACTGACTAAAAACAACCCATATTCTTTCTTAGCCCTTTGTGTCCGAGGCCGCGGTATCTCTTTCGAACAACCAGCCGCCCTGACAGGCGTTGAACCTTTTTTTTTTTTTTTGGCGGGTGGAAAATTATCAAATTGCTTGCTTTCTTTTGGGCAGAGCGAAAGGGAGTGTCAGACTTCTACTGACTAAAAACCACCTATGTTCCTTCTTAGCCCTTTATGTCGAGGCCGCGGTATCTAGGCGTCGACCCTCCAAACCAGTTATGGGCATCTACCTATTATTCGAGACCGGAACTCTAACGTATGTTGGAAAGACGACAGTCGTGAAGTCAGTCAGAATCTTTAATGAATATGGTTCCGTTAGTAGTCACCTTCTACGTAATAGGATAACTAGCCTATAACGCTCTCACTGACACCACCCAAAGTGTGGGTTGGTGGATCTCACAGTAATCGAATCGAAAGAAAACAATCGAATCGATCGAATCGATCTTCGAACTTTTAGTTCTTGTACATACCAGTTTCCACACTGTAGTTTCCTGCATTGTTTCGAAAACAGTTATGAGACAATTACATAAAGTTAAGCGCCGAGTTTTAATTCTCACCTAATGTGGAAATACTCTTTTTTTGGGCAGTCGTGTAAAAAGACCAACATTTTGTTTAAAAGTCTACCGCTGTTGATATAAAAAGAAGAAGTTTTCAACAATATCCGAAAAATCCCGTCCGAAAAATATCTGCTTCAATTTTAAACAAGCATCCCTGGCTGAAGGACCCATTGATTTTCACAAGCTTAGACAATTTTATTGCGAAGAGGCCTCTTGATAAGATAGCCTATAAGTAGGGTCACGCTCTCGGGCCTCGATAACGTATTAAATTGTTTAGACCTCCGGAATTTTCTGCTTTAAAGCGCTGGAGACTTCAATCGAAAATACTAAGTGAATGAAAGTCTGGCTTAAATAAATGTTAGTTATTTATTTTTGTTAGTCTGTGCTGAAGTTTATCGGTTAAAGTATGTAAGAAAGACTTTGTTTGTTTCATTGACTTTATTACCACCGACTTCTGAAAGTATTTTTTCAAAGTTTAAGGACTTGGCTAGATTTTTTTTTAATATTCCTCTTTAAAAAAAAATTGAGAATTTGAGAACATCGTTTTCATTCGTCGGCTAAAACTGAACTAGGTTTAATGCTAAATCAATAGCTTTTGATATTGCATTTGAGGAGCCCAAAAACCGAACATCTAACCAGCTAAACGTTGGTGATCAACCGACAGACACCACTAAAGAACACATTCCATAAAGTGCACACGTCTTAGAGACGGTACTATGTAAATTGGAGCTAAAATTAATTTAGTGAGCTAAAACTAGGGGTGTACAGGGGTAGTGCCTTAATACCCCTTAATTGGGAGAGAGGGGTGTGTTAAGCACCTACCAGCAAAGTGCACGCTCGCTTACTTAATATAATAAGTTGGTAACCCCGTCAAGATATTGATCAGAGCAGTGGGGTGACTGTGCTGATCCGTTTAGTATATGGAGGGACGGCAAACTGGCAACAACTAACTGGATGGATGGATATTCCTGTGTGCACACACACACCATGAACTTTACCAAAGCATTGTCAGAAACGAAGACGAAATTATTATCATGAGCCTGATGTGTTCCGTATGGTGTCGGACGTAGAGAATAGCACCATCCCATATCTTCCCGTGAGTGTCGTAAGAGGCGACTAAGGGACTTACCAGAGAATGGGCAGCAGCGTTCTCTGTGCCTTTGTAACAACCATACTGCGATCGCCAACCTGCCTGCCAAGCGTGGCGATTATGCCAAATCCCCCCTTCTGGGGGAGTCCTATGTCCAGCAGTGGACGTCTTACGACTGAAATGATGATGATGATGATGTGTCCCAATGCAAGGCAAAGGCCTCTCTTTCCTGTTGCGGGTTGTTCGCAAGAGATACCGCGGCCTCGGCATAAATGGCTAAGAAGAAACATGGGTTGCGTTTAGTCAGTAGAAGTCTGACACTCCCTTTCACTCTGCCCAAGAGCGGGAGGGGTTTTTTAATGATTTACCAAACGCCAAAAAAAAAGGCCTCCCTTTCCTCTTTCCATTTATCTCTGTCTTTGACTGTTTGGGTCCAGTACTTTTGCTGAGGGTCCACTTCGTCACGCCATCTCCTTCTGGGTCTACCGCGTCGCCTAGTTCTTTTGTTCGGGACCCAATCTGTAGCCACTTTCGCTCAATTTGACGCAGCAGATGTGGCCTGACTAATACCATTTTAATTTGTCGACTGTGTGGCAAACGTCTGCGATTTGTATCTTCCCAATTGCATTGGAAATTGTTTTTTTAGCCTGAAATTTTACCAGCACTGCGTCAAATATTTGCAATATAAGATACTTGAAAAAAAAAACGACTTTGACCGGAATACACACAATTGCAAAACCGAATTTAAATAACAATGTGTTGTTAAGTAAAATGAAGCAGAATAAAATCACCTCTGTGTAATTCCACTGGCTTAATCAAATTATAGAGATTTTCTGAGACAGACAGACAAATGCCTCAGTTTTTAGGCAAGTGCCTTTTCAGTTAACACGATCCAATTTAGCTAGATGGGGTATAATCGACCCATCTCGGACATAATGCGAGTGTGGAGCCCAAACACAAGATATGCACACTTCCTCTCTTGCCCGTCGTGCACAACGAACTGCATCCAATCACAAAATCATCGAGAAAAGAAGAAGATAAAACACTCACCCGTCACTGGATATCAGTATTCTCCGATGAATACACAAACTCCAAAATCTGAAACAAAAAAATAACAATGATAAATTCCTGTCCTCAACTTATATCGAGTCAGCACAGTCCTTTTGGACAGACGACATAAACAAAAACCTGAATGAAACTGGCACAGGACCGTGGAGATTGGCCTAAAAAAACAAAGGCCTATCCCAGCAGTAGATGAACTCAAGCTGTGGTCTTTTGTACCATCTCAAATCCCAATCAAAAATGATTGGCTACTTCTTCTCCATACGAAGCTTACAGGCGTCCCCGTTAACTAACTGATAAATAAATAAATAAACTATTCAAATGAGTCCATTTAATTAAAGGGTAAGCCTGCAGAGGTCCTCATTAAATTAATGGTGGAATAAACTATTACAGTTGGAAATTTAATTAGTTTTATGGGCATAAGTGTTTAGGATTGTTCGTTTGTGTTGGAGTGTACTTTTAGAGATAAATTAAACAAAATACATTTCTGTTTTAATTTGCATAAGAAATATTAAGTATTTTATTTTGAAATTAAAGCTACTTACACTAAATATTTGCTGCTGGCTGTACGTTATCAGTCAGCACAGTGCATTAACAGACGAACTGAAAACCGCCAAAAATTAACAAAAACCTACTCTAAAGCTCGAATGTCAAGGTCTGTAATTAGTCTCCGGGTCACGGCGCCAAGCCGGTATTATCAGCCCTGGCACAAAACACTTCTTATCTTTACGGCGGCCTGTGCTTTTACTAGTTCTGACCCTCTTTGACGAGTCCAATGGACAAGATTAGTTCAGAGATTATAGCGCCGATATGCTGTTTGAACTTTTCGTGCTAAATAATCTCGAGGGAACGGAAACTCGGGCGTCATCAGACGAGTTTTGACGTGAATTGATACGGCCTCATCGGGGACCGTTTGTACAGAAATCAAGCTACCTGTTATGTCAAAATTTTCCATCCATCCTTGAACCTAATGATTTAGCAATAAAGTTGAAAATCTATATCTAGTTTTAGAATACAGCTGTAGCTATATTCATTGGGCAGTTGTGCTCATGTAATCAGCATTAAATACATTACCTGGTCTGCACTAGGTACGAAGTAATCCAAATCCCCGCTGGCTTTTTAGAGTTCATACATTAGCATAATATTGAAAACAATTGATAGTAATTAATACTACAGTAATCCTGTCACTAATAACGTTAATATATTATTGATATTGTATAAACTAATAAAAAATACTTAATGTTCAAGATGTTTATAAATATATATTGGTCAGCGTATAGCTCATAATATACCCACCGATTTCAGCATTGCCACTTCGGTGTGTTTGCATCGGTATTTGTTTGTCATCTAGTATGTTCTGAAAAAGCAATGCCTCCGCCTCGCCTGCAATCTATTCCAACTACAAAACATCAAAAACAGCTTCAATTCAGGTTCAATTATAAACTGTAGCTGTAAACAGTCTAGAAAAACTAGAAATTAAAAACAAGCAATGCGAAACATGAACAAAAACACTTATTACTCAAAAGACTCGCACAAAACCGCTACATAGTTGCAAGTTATGAGTTTTTCTTCTCCAATAAGCATCTGTTTATCGTTCAGATATTACACGAATATTATAACAGGCCGTTTGTCTTGGGAATTTTATTAAAACCAAACCGCGGCACACAAAGGAAATTCAGATTTATTAAGAAAAGATCTCTTGTGGATACCCAGATACTGATTGGACCAGGTAAATAATATTTGGTTATTGGGAAAGATTATTTGAATATCGTAAAGCTGTTGTTTCAAGCCGGTTTAATATCCTCAAGGAGGGGTCTAGACTGCTGATCAAGCTTTAATATTGATACGCCAGAGATTGGTAAAATATTTGGACAGGAAACAATGGATGGGATGGGATCAGGAGTTCAGGAGGGAGGATACCTTAGAATTTCGGAGCAAAGGGTTTTGAACTTGAAATTATGTGCCTTCTAGGAAAACGGAATCTAAGACGCAGGCAATGAAGACTTAGTACTTAGAACATTATTAAAGGCAAATTAATTAGTTTACGCCGCTTTTGTCTTTCAAATACATTTGACTAATTAATTATCCTATGAGGAGGCAGTAACTATGAAGGCTAAATATCTCAAATTTTGTCTAACCAGTATGTAGCAGCATGGACAGCCCTGTCGTTTGCTTCATTCAAGTGCTGAGCGTGCAGTTAGTTGTGCACGACGGGCAAGAGAGGAGGTGTGGCATATCCTTTGTTGGATCAGGGTGTAGCCCTTTATCGCACCAGCAGAAAAACTACACCCCGGTCACGAACTGCAGTGGCTGATATAGAAATCTTTGTCAGACTGCGGGCTCAACTCCAATGTTGGCTAGATTTATTTTGGTTAACCAACATTTATTTGCACAATTCATTTACAAAACAACGGTTTTATTTTAGCTACATTTATAAGTGCGACTATTCAAAAATGCCTGTAACTGGCCTACTTGAAATAAATGATTTGATTTTGATTTTGTGCAACAATCAATGGCAGGTTAACACTCATGCACACATGTAGCATGCATGTGTGTTGATACTTATCAATATAATACTAAAGGCTAAAATGTAAACAAAACACAAAATGTTATTCAGACCGGTACCTACCCATCCTTTTTCAGTCGGTAAAAATTGATTACCTCAGGGAGAGCCAGTCAAATATGTATAAAGCTCTTCACAAATGATTCTTAAACATGTATCATGTATATTTTTAACGGGGAATTCTACGTGTTTTTCATTCACCGGGATGAAATATAAATTAGCTCGTCGTATCCATTCGTTTTGATAAAGTACGGCACGCAATTATTTGAATTTTAATGTCCATGTTAATTCGACTTTTGTCCGATAGAGAGGTACTTTATTTCGAATCGGAATTAATGGTATGGGCTGTCCCCTTTATGGCGACAAGATTTTGATTAATCAGGACTGTGTTTTTTGCAAATTAATGTCGTTTGGGTCGCTATAAAAATGTGATCGATTTAACAAAAAAACAAACCAATGACCGAAGTGCCCACCCTATTTTTTTTTTTGGCGGGTGGAAAATCACCAAGTAGGGGTTACTTGGTGATTTTCCACCCGCTCTTGGGCAGAGAAAAAGAGAGTGTCAGGCTTCTACTTACTAAAAACCACCCATGTTCCTTCTTAGCCCTTCATGTCGAGGCCGCGGTATCTCTTGCGAACAACCCGCAGCCCCGACAGGAAGTGCCCACCCTCTTGGTTGAAAAACTGAGTTGCTTGAATCCGTTAGAGAAAACAGAATTAATGTAAAGATCAAAATAGTTACGAAAAGGCGTTATTATTCTCTTGTTTTGCAGTGTCTTTTGTTTGGTGGGATGTAGTCAAATGTAGGTCCTTAACAAAGTCCGACCAATTTATTAAGGAAATTCCTTTGAATCTTACAACAAACGTAGCAAGGTACGTGAAGCGACACGCGTGTTTCTTGTTTCCTTTGACTTGTAGCATGCACCAAACAATGTCTTTCAGTTCTTTTCTCTCTGTCACTGCGGTTCGAACAGTGAACATACGGGGTGTAAAATTACCCTTAACAAAGCCAAAAGGGTACTTCTTCTCGTCAGTGCAATTTTTTTTTGGTATAGACTACTAGCGACCCGCCCCGGGTTCGCACGGGTGCAATGTGCTACATATAAATCTTGCTCTTGAATTACTCTATATATTGCAGAAAACTGAAAAATCCATTGAGTTGTATAAAAGATCTAGGAGTACAAACAGCGGTAGTGAGTTTGTTTTATGCTATGTAAAATGAAAATCGAAGATCTAACTTTTAAACACGTTCTTTTTTGAAAAATATAACTATTTAATGTTATAACTTTACTTTAAATACCTCCTCCTTGACCCCTTGTACTATATTCAATGCATACATTGAGGGCTATGTGATAAGTGAACCGTTACATTACAAAAAGTCATTTTATAGCAATCATTTTTACGTAGTGAAGTATGGAAGAAGAAGACATGTTGCGCCGACACCAAATGAGTTGGGATAAGGGCAGGAGAATCATCATCAACTGACTATTAATGTTTCCACTGCTGGGAGACAGGCCTCCAATCTTTGAGAGGGAATGGGCTATAATCTAGCACGCGGGCCCAGTGCGGATTGGTAGATGTCACAAGTCTTCGAATTTTTGGTTCTAGGACATGCCGATTTTCTCACGATGTTTTCCTTCTCCGTTTTTGAGAGCATTGGTGACGAAATAAATTACACAAAGTAATGCGCCTGCTTGGGTTCGAACCCACGACTTACTGTTCGTAAGTCGGGGCCGCCACCACTGGTCCACCACTGCTCTCTCTGCTGGCAGGAGAATAATGATGATGATTTTTGCCATTGTGTCACTGTTGGATGTACAGAGTGCTTGGTTCAAGGCTTCGTGAGGATCCGTTTACACTCTGTATAGCAAAATACAGCATGCAACGCTATCAAGACCTAACTAAAATATCTACAGTATTTAACGACCCTCCAGGTGATCACAGTAACGCGAAACGTCTAAATCCAAACTCATAAACAATTCAACATCAACTTCTGCTCACCCCAGAGACAACGAGACAAACTCCGCTCCAGGAGAAACGACTTATTTCGCCATTGCAAAATAAACTTTAATTACAAGAATATCCCAAGCGTTAAATTATATATTTGAATGTCCCTAGATTATTAGGTAACGTGTCTAAATTTAGTTTTAAAGGGACCTCCGAGGTATACTCTCAAGCTTGTTGTCCTGCCAGGGTAAGTTGGAATACAAGTTACAAGCTATCAAGAGTTCAATAGACCCTGTGGGGCAGTTCTTGTATAGTTAATTTGGTGTACCGATCTGGTTGAAGCAATCATTGCTTCGGAACTGATATTTCGGAATTTGTAATATTCTGTTAGTGATTAATTTCTCTTCGTGTAGTAGTGTGTTATTGCCTTTTTCCATGGGAGACGGCCATAAATATTAGATTTAGAATGACGTCACAGAACTAATCATGCATTGTCATCCAAACTAAACATATTGTATGCAAAATTTCAGCTCATTCGGAAACTTAAAAGTGGGTCAAATTTATTTTTTGAGTTTTTTTACATATTTTATTAGCTTTAGCTTAGATTTTATTAGCTTTATCGGTAACTAACTATGTTAAAAATATAATCTAGACACGTTTTCTCTACTACAAAATTACCCATAACCAACAGCTTAACTCCAAAAAGCCACAATGCAAATAACACTTAAATAATAAGGTTCCAGCCACTCTTTGCCACCATACCGCCATACCGACGTCCGTCTCATTTCAAATTCACAAGGCGACTGCAAAATTACTTAAATCAACTAAAGTGTCGGGAGACCGTTTGCAAGTTCAGTCGTTACCAAAACTTTTGGTAACAACGGGCAGAGGCCCGCAATTAAATGAAAATAAAAATAATATTTGCGCTTGTAAGGGGCTGTAGCGAGGCAGTAATGGTCCTTTAGATCCAGAAGAGTTGGAGATACGAAGGGCAATGGGTTGTGCCCTTGAACGGAACTTTGTGCAGGAATTTTCAGCCCTTAGTTTTGCGGTTTTGCGTGCCTGTTCGTGGCTCTTGAGTATATAGGAGTTGGTGTTTTATTTTTGTGGGAAATACACGATTTGTCACAGTTCTGTGAGTCAGCGGACTTAATGGGCACTTAGGTGGGTGAGGTCAAGCTTTAGTAGTTCTATTAGTCGTAAAATCTATTCTAGTGTATTGTTATCGGTTGAAATAATCGTTCAAAGAATAATAATTTTACTATTTCGATCACAGATATAAATATACCTGTCTAACGCAAGTATCACGATCAGTATGAAAACTAAGCGTGCATGTTTTTTAATGTAATCTCCTAATTTTTAAATGTAACATCGTTTTTAAGTCGCTACTAACAAATACTATGGACAAAAATGTCTGAAATAAAAAGATTATTTTTTTTATAATTTCACTACTTACTATGACGTCATCTTTAAATGTCCAGAATTAAGTTCTCGAGTTATAACGGTGTTGTTGTTTGAAACAAATTGGCTTGTTGCGACAGTAACCTCGTGAAGTGTAAAATACAAACATCAGACAGATCAGTTGATATTGATATAATGATGACTTAGGCCGGACACGCGAAGTATGTGCTCTCGTGTTATCTAGGTACAATCTATATCTGTGATTTCGACGCATTCGAAAAGGTACAAAATAATATTAAGACAAAATGCGTCTCCAAGCTGTTATATCCCAGCCATCTTGCAATAACACGCTCAATTTAAAACGGCATCTCCTAGCATTGTCTCCGAGTAAACTGGAGGAAAATCGCTCCATACACCATCTTATACGATCGATATGACGCCATTACATTTTATTATGTACATAGATATAGATCGCTCTCCACAGAGAATTGAGAAATATAGATGCTTTTATAAGATGCCTGATATCCGAGACACTTTGGGGAATCAAAAAGTGTAGGACACTTGGATATGGCACTGAAAGACGTGTAGAATGGCGTCACTATTATCCCTAGAGTATAGCTAATAGAAAGAATTGTTGACACGCATAGTAATAACACTTTCAGTACAAAAAATATCCCTATTCCTAAGACATAAAGGTGCTTTCAAAGTTCCCACTTTTTTTAAATATTTTTGTCGGTTGTAGTTCATCAAATGACTCCTCCCGCTCTGGGCACATCGGAAAGGTGTTTCAGACTTCTATTGACTAAAAACCACCCATGTGCCTTCTTAGCCCTTTGTGTTCCGGGGCCGCGGTATTTCTTCGAACAACCCGCAGCCCCGGCAGGCGTCGGCCCCTGAGAGCCCATTCAGTGGTGCTGACATAACTTTGAGGTGCGCGTGGAACACGAACGCGTCGTCGACACGGCAACTGGTTACCGCTACTGCAGTGATATGCGGTTAGGCGTACTTTCAGCAACAGATAACGGTCACTTTAATGGAGCCTACACACCAAAACCAACGGACATGTTGGCAAATAATTACTACATACCAAAGTTACGTCGAAATGGGCAGACGATATAGTTGCCATCGCGGGAAAAACCTGGATGAGGCTGGCAGAGGAACGTGAAGACTGGCTCCAGAGAAGAGAGGCCTATAATTACCCAGCAGTGGGTAAATTCCAGCTGAATGATGATGAAAGCTACGGTTGCAGATTACAACATGTTGCAACTAAGCGCGTACACAAGTTGCCGACGGCTTTGGTGTGTACAGCACATTGCCTGCTTGTTGCAGTCACGACGTGCAACTTTCGTTTTATTTTCCTTTCTTGTATTTTTTTTTATATTTGTTATGTGTTGTATGTGTACCTATTGCTTTTTTATTGTCTTATTGTATGCTCGTCATGTTTCTGCAACAAATAAATATATTTTCTTTCTTTCTTTTATTACACCTACCCGGGTACCCACCTTTTCAGTGCTTCAAATGACCTACTGAAAAAAACTAAGATCTTTAGTACGCACTTCGAATCCCAAAACTTTTGCAATCAATCTTACCAAACACTAGAGACCAATTAGAAGCTTCTAGTCCTCAATAACGATCACAATTTCAATCGCCAGAGTGCCTTTATAAGTAAAATTTCATGAAAGAAGTCTTGTCTTGAGAAAAGACGAGTATTTAGCCGAAAACCTTCGATAATTAGTCCGAGACCGTTCGTTGGAGACAGCTGTTGTATTCTTAATTAAGTAAAGAGAGTAATACCTTAGAAGTAATTAGTTAATGAAGGAGAATTATGTATTATATTGCCTGTTGCTTTTATCACTTTATCTATACAAATTAATGATGTTGAAGTTTCTGTTTCATTTTGAAATAACAGCTTTTTACTGCATTCAGATACAGTATTTATAAGAATAAAACATTATTTTTAAATGTTTGCTTGTCTGTCTTTTCAGGCTGTTTGTTCAGGCTAACCACCGAAACGGCTGGGCTAGAAGGAATTTGGACGGGATTTTAACCTGGCTGATAGCTGATATAGAAGTAGCATAAGCTTCTTTCATTTTAGAAAAAATAATAGGTTCCATGCAAAAAAAAAACTAAATTATTAACATAATCCGACAGGGAAGTGAAATTTAAATAATGACTTCATGCGAAAGAAGTTCGTAGACATCAGCTAGTTAGTCAATATTATTGTTTTAGTTAAATAAGTTAACTAGCGTTAATATTTTAGCGTTAATAATTACTTTTTTCGCTCATTTGACCAGTTATGTTTTTAAAAGTGCTGAGCCAATTGTCATCAAGCAAGAATCTTTAAATTCCTCAAAAAACCAAGTTAAGTGCAGAAAATAAAACATGATAGCCGAAATAAAACACAAGTTTTTCACCAAACACATCTCACAGAAAGTTCGTCAACGAGCCAAAAAAAACTACTCCACTCCACTTCAGCGCGTAGTACTTTCTAACTCAAACCTATTTCGACGAAATACATTTAATAAGATTTTTTGGTAGAGCATCCTTCAGGCGCTCGTCGAATTCTAAACGAAACAAATGACTGTTAACAGTGTGCTTTAGCAAACAGGGCTCAAGAAAAAACCGACAAAGTTCGAGTCAGACTTGTAGACAGAGGGTTCCGTACCATTGTGAATTATTTGACACTTCATTCTATTATACGCCGAAAAGGGCTTCCTTCATTGATATAAAAACTAAAGATAGGTACGGTCGTCCGAACATTTGCTCGACGCGTTCGCCATACAGAGAATCGGTGTAGTCTGCTCGTTAATGTAACCTTGTATAAGCGGCGTGGTATTTTCGAGGTATAAAGAACATAAATAAAGCTTTTAATAAAATTTACGACCGCACCCGAAGAGAGCCGATCGTGGACTAGTTCACTTTGGCTTAGGAAAGACCATATTGGGACCACGTTCGAGGCGTCATTTTGACATGCCGTCCGCCCAGTCCTTACGCAGTAATATATAAGTCAATGGCTTTCATTCATCATAATTGTCTTAAAGTTGATAAAGCATTTTTTTTGTTTTAAAATCAAATTCATAATAAGAAGAAAGAGGTTGCCAAACTGGTTGAAGGCTGGTTCAAACAGACACAGCAAAAAAGCTCTTGGAAAGAATTCGCGGAGGCCTTGGCCCAGCAGCGGGACAGTAAAGGCTAGTGAAAATTAAAAAAAAAAATTTAAATCCTTACCTACAAAATATAATTATGTTTCTTTTATAGGATCCCTTTTTGTTTAAAATTTTCATTTATTTGATTAATTGGTTGTTACACAGCGGCCATATGAAAATATAGCAAGTTGTACACTTGAAATTATTAGTCTGTACCTGTACAGCCCTAGGGCAGACAAACGTAGGGACAATGTAGCCGTAGTAATCGGTTCCCGTTTACGGAACCCTAAAAACAGGGCATCGTACATTTTTTGCCCGGAGCCTCGTTTAAAAGCAAACAAGTGTAGAACACTCGTGTTTTCATGTATTTTGTCAGTTGCGAAAAAAACGAGTAAATTTTCTTAAATCGCTTCTTTTGTTCAAGCGTTTTCAATGTGCATTCTTCCACGATGTTGTGTAGGAAAATTTAGTTTTTGTATCTGTGAATCCTTGTTAGTATTTTTTCAAAATGCTTTCTTTTTCCAAAATCAATCAATCAAAGAAGATCAATCGCAATGGCTGAAATTATTTATCCACGAGCTTCCCTTCCCTTATCGTGTGGGCAGTAATAAGGTCTAACATACACCATACACCCTAGTGTAAGAGTTTCTAAACCGCCTCAAAGGCCTCTAACATGGTTTGAGACCGCCACTCGGCGGCCGGGACCACCAGCTTATATACGTGCCTTCCGAAGCACGGAATTATCTTTTTACCAGACAACCATGTGATTCAAGCCTGCAATGTCCTTGCCAAACTGCAAACAACTTTTAAGTATGCTTCCCGTGGGAATCGAACCCACGACCACCGCCTCACAAGGCAAACGCCTAAACAGCGAGCGAAGAAGCAGCGAGGCAGCGAGTTGAAGTACCAGCATAACTACCCAACCCTTATCTCCATTGAGGCGTAATATTAAACACACATACGAAGCAATACGTTGTTATTGTAAAAGAAAACGGTCCGATCTAGTAAAGGTCGGTTTTTCTTACGAACGCGCCCCGAGCAATGAGCCGAGAAAAGAATACGAAAGAAATGTATTTAATTGAACGATAGCACGCTCCATCACGCAATTATGTAATAACTGTGTATGTAGTGGTTTTGTTGGAATGGTGGATGGATATTAAATTAGGCCAGTAGTTGAATTAATTACGTTTATTATACCTTTAACAGTTTTACAACAAGGACGAGTAAAAGCAAGCGACGCCATGACATAATATATTTGTGGAATGTAGAGGGCGGAAGTGTTGCCATACTAAGAACCAAGATTATGATATTTACCACAGATTACAACACGCCTCCTTAAATACATAATCTTGATATTACATAAACAATGTTGTTAGACATATCTAAATCAATTTTAATCCTAACCTATTTTTCAAAAATTTGGTCTTATCTAAACTTTTAGTTAACATGTCTGCTAAGTTAAATTTTGAGTCAATTTTTACAATATCAATTATACCCTTTTCATAGTTTTCATTTATATAGTGATACTGAACTTCGATATGCTTTGAATTTTTAGTAAAATTGCCATACTTAGCAATTGAAATTGCACCTGAATTGTCTTCAAACAATTTTATGGGTTTATCAAATTTTACATTGAATGATTCACCTAACAAGTTTTTAACGAAAAGTACTTCTGTCACTGCTTCTGACATAGCAGTATATTCTGCAAAAGTTGAACACTTAGTTACTGTACTTTGTTTATGCGTTTTCCAGAAAATTAAGTTTCCAAATAATCTAATTACATAACCTGTTGTAGATTTTCTATCTACATTATCACCTGCATAGTCAGAGTCTACCATACAATCTAATGTTTCAGAATTTACATTATCATAGTACGTTAACTTTAAATCCTTAGTCTTATACAAATATTTTAAGATTCTCATTGCATATTTGTAATGTGTTTGGTCATAACAACTTTGATATCGACTTAAGTAATTTACACTGTACGCTATATCTGGCCTAGTGCCTGTACTAATATACAATAATTCGCCAATTATATTTCTATACTTTATAATATCATCTACTTCTCTGGCTTGTTCTAATTTTAAGTTTGTTTCCATTGGAGTATCATATAACTTACTATTTTCCAGATTATATTTCACAGCCAAAGATTCAATATATTTTGTTTGACTTAAGGTCATTTTATTCCTGTCATCATTATAATCAACATCAATGCCAATATAACTTTTAATTTTTCCTAGGTCTTTCATTGCAAATTTTTCCATTAAGCTAGTTTTTACCTTATTTACTTTATCTTTATCTTTACAACAAATTAGGAGATCATCGACAAATATTAGTATATATATTGGATCTTTGCTTGCTCTGTTTACATATAGACAGTAATCATAATTACTTCTAACAAAGTTCAGTTTTTCAATAAATTTGTTGAAACAATCATACCATACTCTAGGGCTCTCTCTGAGACCATAGAGTGCTTTTTGCAATTTGTAAACTTTATTATCTCCAGTTTCATAACCTTTCGGTTGATTTATAAATACTTCTGACTTTACATGACCATTTAAAAAAGCTGTCTCAACATCCATTTGTTCTATAAATAAATTATTTTTACAACTGTATGATAGTAAAATTTTCAATGTTTGCATTTTTCCTACTGGTGAATAAACATTTTCAAGATAATCCTTTTGCTGGAACCCTCGTACAACTAACCTGGCTTTATAAACATTATTACTTTTCCTTTTAAAGACCCATTTGACATCAATAACCTTTTTATCTTTTGGCCGTTCAACAATTTGCCATGTGTTGTTTTTGTTTAAGCTATTGATTTCTGAGTCCATCGCTACCTGCCATTGCTTATAATCATGGGAGCTCATCGCCTCCTCAAATGTATCTGGTACATTTGCATCAATGTAATTTACATAAATAAAATGTGATACTGGGTTACCATATCTGGAAACTGGATTTATCTGTCTTTTTGACCTTTCTTCTATTACAAGCTTGTCCTTATTGTTACTTAAATTACCATCATTAACAAGATCTTTCACAGTATTTTTAGAATTAGTTTCATTTGCCTCTACATAGTCTTCATCATTGTTAGTTTTAAATAATTCACTTTTTATCTCTGAAGTTTTATTTTCCAAGTCCCTGTCCTTTTCATCATCAAGTTTTTCTAAACAAATTAACTGAGTATTTTCTTCGACTACCTGTACATGTCTAGCATTAATTATTCTGTTATTTAATAAAACTCTATAACCATTTTCATTATAACCTACTAGCACTCCTAGTTTGGCTTTATCGTCCCATTTACTTTTTCTTAAAACTTCTGGAACCCTAACATAAACTCTACTTCCATAAATCTTTAAATGCTCAACATTTGGTTTAATACCGAAAAATATTTCGTAAGGAGTTTTATTATCTACTGTATTGGCAATTGTTCGATTTTTCAAATATGCTGCTGTTTTTATAACTTCAGGCCAATACCTTCTGTGAATTTTAGCCTCTCTCATTAAGCATCTGCCTATGTCCATAGCAGATCTATTATACCTTTCCGCTACTCCATTTAATTCATGGACATAGGGTGGACATGGTAATAACTCTATTCCCTTTTGTCTAATGAAATTATAGACATCTCGATTTAAATATTCTTTGCCATTATCACACTGTAATTTCTTTACTCTTTTATTAAATTTATTTTCTACTAAATTAACAAATTCTATAAAACAATTTGCAGTTTCTGCTTTGTTTTTAATACAAAAAATTCTCGTACATTTACTATAATCGTCAATAAAAGTCAAAAAATATTTTTCTCCGCCATAACCAGTTGTGCTATGTGGACCATTTAGATCAGTATGTATCAATTCTAAAATTTCAGTAGTCTTAGTTCTGTTATTTTCAAAAGGTACATTAGCCATTTTGCTTTCAATACAATTTGAACATTTCATTTCTGTACTTTCAATCTTATCGGGCAAACCTTCTACTAATTTATTATTTATCAACTTGTTTAAATATTGAAAATTTACATGACCAAGTGCCCTATGCCATTTCTCTTTATTAGTTAATTTTACTGAATTGACATACATTTTGTTGTTATCAATTTTTGAAACAAAACTTTTTATACAATACAAATTGTCTATTTTGTTAGCAACAACTATTAATTCTCTTGATTGATTATAAATTTTTGCATTTTCATTTCTTGCTACTATTGTGCAAGTTTTGGTTATTTTTGAAACACTTAACAAATTTTGCTTAATACCTTTTACAAAATATACATTTTTTAGATCAATGTGTTTTTCATTATAATAATTTTTGAAATAGATTTTAACAGTACCTACTTTGGTTGCTTTTAATATTTTACCATCTGGCAGTTTCACATCAATGGGAATTTTTAAATCTACATAATTATCAAAACATGTATCATTCTTTATAATATGATCTGTACATCCACTATCTAACAACCAATTAATTTCACTATCATTATCATATTCCCCTTCGCTACACCCCGTTAACTGATTAACTTCAGGATTACATACCCGAGCTGTCCATGACTCTGCTGCAGAACCGTCTTGCTGAGTGCTTGTTGACTCACCTCTGGGATTACCTTGACCTCTGCCTCGGCCACGACCTCGTTGAAATCCACCTCTGTTGTAACCTCTTTGCTGTCCTTGCTGGCGTTGACTGGTTGGTTGTCTTCCTTGGTAGTTTTTCTGACCGTGCCAACAGTCCTTCTTGAGATGACCGGTCTTTCCACAGATAAAACATTGTACTTTACTTTTTGTTGAGAACGTACTCACATTACTTTTCTTGTCTGGTTCACTAGTGGTCATATTTTTCTCTTTTATTTTGGACTTTACATAATCTACTGTTCTTTGTTCTTCTGGAATTACATCAATAAAATCTCCAATATAACTGTAACTTGGCGGTAATGCTCTGAGCAAGTATCTCATCTTCTCAGATTCATTTATATTTCCACCAGCCGCTTTGAAATCATTCGTTGTTTTCTCGAAATCAACAAAAAAATCTTCTACTGTGTTGTAATTGTTTAATTTAATATCTTCAATTTTTCCTCTACATATTATTTGCATAGCAGTAGACTGTGTTAGGTACATCTTGTCAAACTTTTTCATCATATCGTAAGCTGTTGTACATTCACTGATATATTCTAATTGTTTATCGGAAATGGTGCTCATTATTATAGTCCTTGCTTTTAAATCCATTTTCTTCCAATCCGCCTCTTGACATTTAGCAGGCATCACGCAAATGGCGGGCTCGTTACATTCTTTGTATTCTAATAAAGTCAGTAACCTTAATTTCCAACTTGAGTAACTTACTCCATCAAAAATGGGCATCATGATGTCTTCTATCTTTGCTTGTTTAGCCATTTTGGTGATGATAATGTCTTATATTTTTGACTTTTAACTTACACGAGGCGCGAACTACTTTCCACGTGGCCTTTTTTTCTTGATCTCACTTGATTACTATATTTCACTTATTTAACCACCCAACCACGCTCTGCTACCATGTTGGAATGGTGGATGGATATTAAATTAGGCCAGTAGTTGAATTAATTACGTTTATTATACCTTTAACAGTTTTACAACAAGGACGAGTAAAAGCAAGCGACGCCATGACATAATATATTTGTGGAATGTAGAGGGCGGAAGTGTTGCCATACTAAGAACCAAGATTATGATATTTACCACAGATTACAACAGGTTTAACTAATGATACTATTATGTTATAATGTGTATTATTCTATCTTTGAGAGAAGCGGTGGCCCTGTGGTGGCGGCTTCGACTTACGAGCAGTAAGTTGTAGCTTCGAACCCAGGCTTGCGCATTACTTCGTGCATTGTATTTTCATCACCACTGCTCTCTAAACAGTGAAACAAAACATCGTTAGGAAACCGGCTTGTCGTAGAACCAAAAACTATAACGATAGCGATTGAAATTACACAATGTATGGTGCGTACTAAAAGGTCACGTTAGTCGGGGCAGTAAGTAACCACTGGACAAATAAATCATCATCTATCATTATTTTATCGAACGAGTAGAGATACCAGCGAAACGTCATCGTTATATGCTTGAAGTTCCATGAACCCGAAAAAAGCGCTATGCTTTCACATTTATTGTGCTCCTAGATTTCACGCTCGTTCCATCATAGCCCTCATTGCTGAAATTCCAATAAAAAATAGTGACATTGAAACAGTCACAATGCAATCTTTTTTGGAAAAGTCATTGAGAAACTAATAAGAAGAATGTTTAGACACAAGAGCATTTATATCACAATCACAGACTTCAATTTTATTTTATTTCGGTTTTCTAAAATAAAAGTCCCTGACAGACGGTCAGACCCGAGGGTGACCTAAGACTGTAATATTCTTTTGTTACAGTCGCGGTAATATCTGTAATACGGTATTCATGAAATGTCTGGCCAGTGAGCCTAGGAGACTGTGCGTTATTAAAATTAGGAGCTTACAGTGTTGAAATAGTTGTTGCTGAAGATATATTTATTACAGCTGAGGGCTTTACTTTTTTATTGTAATTGTTTATTACTCCGCAAGTATTTTTGGTACAATTGGTTCTTGGAGGATGAGAAATTCTCTCAGAATACAACTTAACATTTTAAGTGCCAGTTTGGTACGCAATATTAAAATTCAAAATTAGTAAGCCTAACTATGCTGACATGAAATATCGAATATTCTGGGCGAGTATACTCTGGCAGTGGGTACCTGAAAACGGCCGTCGTAACCGAGGCTGGCCCAAGAAACGCTAGAGTGACGATCTGAACTCATTCTTAATGGATTGGTCGATTGTAAACAAATTTGGAAAGCAAGTCCCGGGCTTGTCCCAGCAGTGAGAAAGAGTAGACTGACAAAAAAACACTGGAGTCATGGTTTAAGAAACTGTCCCATTACCTGCAGTAGTTGATTCTAAAAAATATTTAATTTATTTATTTTTGTTCAGGTAAGATGCTTAGCACGTCTTCATGTTTACTGGATAAAAATCTACAGATTTCCCCCTATTAGAAAATTAAAAACATTAACTAACGAAATAACTACAAAACTTCCACTCAGCCCGATGATATTCAGATAAAGCATAAAGTTCCAAACGTAACTGTTACGGTTATAGCCAACGTTAGAATCTCTCCAGCGAACGTTCTGCTGACTAAAAGAGTGTAATGTCAGTACTTAGCCACCTAGTGCCTTTTTACAAATTGAACATTTTGTGACCCGAGGTTAGAGGTCAGAAGGACTCGTTATGAAGTAGGTTATGATTATGAGTTGAAACAAAGTAAAATTGTATTAGATGATGGAATATTCCAAAATACTTTCTATTGACGGTATGTTATCGAAAAGTTTAAAATCTGCGCCCCAATTGCCTATAATAATAATAATTTATTTAATTCAGACACAGTCCATACAAGATATACAAAATAAAATCACATACCCAAAACACAAACACAATATTAAAATAATCAACACAAATTAAATTACACAATATACACATTAGAATTGCATAATCAATGTCGAGCACAATTAAATCATATTAAAATTAAATAAAACACAAGTAATACTACATTAAAATATTCAACAAAAATAAAATTACACAAACACACTACAAAAGACAAAAACACACACAAAACCACACACACACACAACACAAAATACACACACATCACACACACACACACACATTACTTTTTAAACAAAAGTAATTACGATTTGAATGGTTTTTAGGGAATATTGTAATCTATCGTTTCATTTATATTATTATTTGAAAAGAAAACGTCGGCCTGCCGTCGACATACTCGTAATACTAGGAATATTGTGAAATAGCTAAATTGTGATGTCTTATCATTGTAAGTAAGATCCTGGTCACACATTGTCTAATAAAAAACATTATTCTTTAATGCAGACAAAAAAAAGTATTCATAAAGATTGCAATAATATTTTTTTTTTTTATTGCGAAATGGGCCTGCTCTTGGCCACGATCACGCCTGATGGAACGCGATGGATAAGGTCAGTGATGGAACGAGTGTGCCCATAAGATGCCTGTTCACCCTTGCTTTAAAGGCTGAGGGTTAAATGTGGGAGGGAACACAGGTTGTGTACATTAAGTAGATTTTTTGGTTTCTCAAATTGATTATTAGATTACTGTCCTGCTGAGTGGCGGTTATAAAAGATGATTTATTAAATCATTATTTACTGACCGTGTAATGTACCACTACATCAACCATTCTTTCCCCAGCATATTGCTGGCCACCAACATCCTAGTGAACCCTACGAAAAATCTACATAGATAATTTAGATACTTTTGAAACAGGTACATTAAGGCCCACCATAAAGGCGGCCATTCAGGTGTATCCCTGGCATTATGCAAGCACTGCCGCTATACAAAAACTGTAAATTCGCTGACTGTAACCAGCAAGTACATTTGCTTCGTCGAACGTGAGTCAGCGACAATTTGTGTGTGGTCGCAGTGTTGGCGGGGTGTTGCTTCTTTGTAGAGATTGTTTTCTTCTTTCTTCTTCGTTCTGGTTCTAGAAGAAAGATCTTCTTTTTCTTGTGTTTAGTGCTTACCTGGTGTTAAAGTTTTATGCTGGTCATGGACCTCTGTCTTGGTTTTACTGGCGGTTGAAAACTATATTCCAAGCATGCTGGTTTCACGATGTTTTCCTTCTCCGAAGCGTATACAATACCCACATGAATTCGTAAAATCAGAGGTTTGTGTCTTGGATTTGTAGTTGAGACCTATGACTTGGCATTTCGACGGTCACACCAGTAGGCTATCAATGCTTACCCAGGAAAGATAATGCATATATAGGTGGTAATGCAGGAAAATGTAAAGGGTTTCAACTCTTTGATTTTTCTTTCAGTTGTAGGTGAAAAGTACCTACATGATTGTATAATTAAAATCCGCAGCTGTTTAGCCTTCTAAGTATGACGGGGTCGGCTTCCATTCTAACCGAATCCAGCTGAAAACTAGTACTTCACATGAAGCGACTGCCTATCTGACCTCCACAACCCAGTTAGTACTAGATAATACAATACGACTCGCTAAGGGCCTCGTTCTCCCTGTCGGGGCTACGGGTTTTTCGAAAGAGATACCGCGGCCTCGACACTAAGGGTTAAGAAGGAACATGGTTGGTTTTTAGTCAGTAGAAGTTAACCCAATTAAATAGGTAGCCTTTTTTGTCATTATGTATGGATTTTTTTGCAATTTTTACCCGACTGCAAGGGAAGGGTAATGTTTTTGTTTATTTAAAATACCACACAAATTCCACACAAATTCTTGTCATGAATTAAGGAAATTAAGAACCATTATGTCAACATCGACCAAGAAGAAAAAAAACTCGAACTACTGAACCGATTTTGATGAAATTTCTATGAGATATATGACTGAGTTATTAGTTAACAAACATAAAAAATCAAGCGAATTGAGAACCTCCTCCTTACTTTAAAGTCGGTTAATTAAAAAAACATTTCTATCGACACAATAAAACCTCTTTATTTATATTACCTAATTGTCCAAAACGATAGGAAACAAGGAAAACCCGTTGTTTAAGTCTCGCGGAGTGGGTAATAGAACAATATTTACTGCTTACTTCATTAAAACAAAAGGTACAGGTTTCTTAATTGTATTCTAACTTAATTGAACGGCTACGAACTTAAATCTTCCTGTAAATGCTATGGATTCGAGTGTCTTCGCTTTTCTTCGGGAGTTATTGTTCGGAGTATTTGGGAGAAAATAAAAACATTATAGCGAATGCTTTTTATTCGTAGAAAATTTTGTCGTTACCTTTCCTACTGATTGGAAAACGTTTTCTTGGGAATATCCCGAAACTTACGTATTATATTCTTTGTTTTTCTTGGAACTGTTACTGAAAAACTTCGTTTACTGATCTTTAAGTATATTTTCGTCACGAGTTTTTATGTCTGTGTTACTTGCCTCATTGATGTCACATGTAACACGAGCAGCCTATTAAAAATCGACAGCTGAAACACAGCCCTCCCATCTAAAATAAGGATTGGGGGCAACACGCGGGCTTAGAGAAAATAACGACTATTAACTCCATGGTAACTTGTCCTCTATAAATTAATACATTGTGTTTGATGAGAGTCTATTAGAACGATTCAAAAACCTACTTTTTTCGTTATCACGGGCCGTTTCAAGAAGGCCTAAAGCTACAGAATCCCCTGCTACATAACATAACGCCTGTAATCCCCGAAGTGTTGGGCAGAGGTGTACCTAATATTACTCCCTCATATTGCCAGTAATGTTAAAGTCCCATGTAATATAGGGCGCGCCTATTGCCATCAATCGGGCACAAATCCAAACTCCGTGGCTGCTACTGAGAAATTTCTGCTAGAAAAACGCAAAAAAAAAATCCCGATCTGGATATCGAAACAAGAACCTCATGCTCAGCAGTCAGATTTTCGCCCACTAGACCAACGAGGCAGTCACTCTCGCTCACTCAGTCAGCCCGTTTGGTCCACGTTCAACAATTTAATCAACTTTTTCTACTAAACAAAAATAAGTCCCAGTAGTTTTCCTCCCCCGCTCACACTGGGACCACACACATCGTCAAGCCCAAACGCACTTTAGTAAACAAGCCAGCGATTAGCGTACAATCGAGGCAACGCCCCCGGGACTACGGTACCCGGACCCCGGGACTCCCGCTCAAAGGACCAAACTGTTTTATAATTTTCTCAAAGGGTGAAAGGGTACGAGAATTTGGCGAATCATTTTTGGGTGGAGGCGTGAGCTTCACTTGTACGACGTGAAAGGAAGATTGAGTCCCAGAGTATATACGTTGAGTGAGTCTTAGTAAACATAACATCACGCCTGTAATTCCCGGATTTTTAGGCAGACATGTACAGTACATAGGACGAATATAAATATAACGAAAAATATAACGAAATACAAAGTTGATTTCTTGTGAAATAACAGTTTCTACTTTAAGATAAAACATATATCGTAACAGTATGAGTTCGAAAATGCTATGACCGTTATGTAAAAAAAACAATAAACATAACAAAAAGATACACAACAACAACAAAAAGATTCTAGTGGAATACATTACAACCTCTTACTTTTTTAGAAATCGTTGAAAAAGACATACCAGCAACAAAACGACAATTCCCAAACTTGTCTATAACTACCACAGTCTTCATAAATCGTCCCCAATCGGTAAATACATCGATTTACCGTCACCCTCGACAAAGGCATGTTATATGTCCAATCTTGTCACGGCTAGGGGTGTTCCTTTTGTACCTACGATTGATTTCCTTCATCTGGCCACGGCAGAATACGACCTCGACTGATCTCGCAGCTTTGACATGAGTAAAATTGTCCAATTACTGACAAATTGTAAAGAGTACCGTTTAGGAGTAAGTGTTTTCTATAAAATGGTTCAAGAATGGCAGTAGGATCTATGAAGTCTGGATTTATGACTGATTGATGGGAAAAAACTCGTGCTCGGAGGAGCTCGTGGCTTAATAAGATCTGCCACTCGGGTCGATCTTTAGGTAAAGCTGTGATTGCCTAGGTCGGTCTGTGGATGGGTGACCGCCCGACATACCGAGTTTCCTCCGTGCCTCGGAAAGCACGTTAAGCTGTTGGTCCCAGCTGCCATATATTGATCTTTGGCAGTCGTTACAGGTACTCAGTGACCTAAAATTCTGACATCCAGTCTTACCAAAGAGTATCGTATTACCTAGTATTACCTGGGTTGTGGAGGTCAGATGGCAGTCGCTCCACAAAAAATACTGGTATTCAGCTGTATCCGGTTAGACTGGAAGCCGACCCTAACTTAGTTGGGGAAAGGCTAGGCTGATGATGATGGGAAAAAACTCCCAACGCTTCACTTTAACTGGCAAAATGTCGGTGTACTATTAGTGTCCACTCTGCCTATCCCGTCAGCGATTACAGGCGTAAATTAAATAACCAATCAACAGACCCGGCTGCCCTAATACTGATACTGTTAGGCTGCATCATCCCACAGCTGGGCTAAGGACTCTCTCCATAAACTCCAGTTCTTTCGATCTATGGCCAATGGTCGCTAGTCTAGACCAGTTCCTCCAGCCAATTTCTACGAGGTCTAGGCCGACGCTTTCTGGTTATGTCAGGGTGCCAGAAATTTTGGCCCACAGCTCATTGGGCATGCGGCATATGTGGCCAGTTCAGTCCCACTTCAGCTTAGCGGCTTTATGAGCAACATCATTAATGGCTGCCGGCCTACGCCTACATATTTCTTTCTACCACATTTCTGTCTCTTTTTACGCAAATAAACACATTCTTGTTGTTAAAATGTCACGCCCCAACCATGTCCTTTCAGAAGGACATCCCTAATGAGGTTAGGTTATGTCCTTGTACAAACAACTACAGTCACCCGCATGCCTATGTCAATACTTACATACGGCAAATAACACATGAATGTTACGTTCTATTTCTCATCCATTACTGCGTCAGTAAAGGCTAATTTATCTCAGCTTTTACTGAGCACGCGATGTATTCGCATTTTGCCATTTGCTCCTAGGTAGCACCTGTCGCTTTCCCAGCGCATTACACACAGAATTTATCATTTAACGTGCGCCGTACGCTTCCGCGACGTATTTAAAGGGCATCGTACGTCTACGGGACGTACTTTGTTAAAGGCGTACGTCCCAAAGACGTGTTCCTCCAATGAAGACCGTGAGCATGTTAGTTTTATTGCTTAGAGACTATTTGTTTGCAGTGTTGCAAGTTTTGTATATTTTATTTACGTTTAAAAGGCTACAACTTTACAAGTCTGCAGCGTCTTGGCGATATAAAAGCAAATGTAGTAAAACTTTGATACTGTTTATTGGTGCAGAAAATAGGAGAACTGCACCAAAGAAGAACCTACTTGATAGTTCTTTCATGTTTATAATTCAATTATCTGGTATGAAATAGAGGCTTCGTATTATTTATACAATAATTAACAATTAGTTTAGTGGTGTGACCGTCAGACTGCCAAGTTATAGGTCCCGAGTTCGAACCCAATACACGCAACTCTGATTTTTCGTATTCATATGCGTAATGTTTTATTATCACTTGATTCGATGAAGGAAAACATGGTCAGGGAACCAGCTTGCCTGAGAGATATACCTCGAAGGTGCATAAGTTCAAGTCACAGACCCATGGGTGGCGTTAGAACTCTGAAACCAGGTTAGGTACTAACCACACGAAACAGATGAAAAGAATATGTTCTAGACAGTTCATCATCATTCAGCCTATAATGTTCCCACTGCAGGGACTCAGGCCTCTTCTCTAGGAGAGGGATGGGCTATAATCCACGACGCGGGTTCCTGTGCGGGTTGATAGATGTCACTTGGTTTCCTCACGATGTTTTCCTTCACCGTTTTGAGAGCAGCTAGAAATTTACTACAGCATTAATGCGACATTTTCTCTTTCATGAACCCCATGAAAAGATACTGGAGTCTAATTAATATCTCAATTTGCACGTTGAAATCTGCTATATTCACACTACGTTCTAGATATGAAATGAGAACTTCCGGGACACTTAGAGAGCTTTTAGCAGTAACATAATCATTATCGTTACATCGCAGTGTAGCGGGTGTGTGCAAATGGGAAATCTTTCGCGTTTATTACTCGTATAATATGCACAAGACGTATTTTATTTGAGATTTTCTTGATATTAAATAGAATGTTATAGATACTACTTTGATATTACTTTGTGTAATTTATTGCATCACCACTGCTCTCAAAACGGTGAAGGAAAACATCGTGAGGAAACCGGCAAGTCTTAAAACCAAAAAATTCGACGACGAGTGACATCTGCCAACCCGCGCTGGGCCCGCGTGGTGGATTATAGCCCATCCCTCTCCTAGAGAGGAGGCCTGAGTCCCTGCAGTGGGAACATTATAGGCTAATGATGATGATGATTAGAGATATCATAACATCACGCCTGTAATCCCCGAAGAGTTAGGCTAAAGTGTATAATACGTAATAGTATTTCGCCAATTATGTTTGGATCTCACGTAATCATGGGACATAAATATAATTAGGGGCGAGCCAAATGTCATCAACTAGGCACAAATCTAGCTGGAAAAGCAAACAAAAAAATAATCCTTTTTGAAAAACTCAATAACACTTTGCTATAAGATAAAAACAGATAAGTATAGTCGTTTCAGGTAGTCAGTCACCCGAAAGTCCGACAACCTGTCTTACAAAGGGGTATCGTATTGTCCAGTACTAACTGGGTTGTGGAAGTAACATAGGCAGTGGTTCCATATAAAATACTGATATTCAGCTACATTCGGTTAGACTAGAAGCCGACGCTAGCATAGTTGAGAAGGCACATGATTGATGCATGGATGGGATACCTCCCATGATCTGACTAGCCTTTAGCCTTTTTGATATAGATTGATCAATCTACAGGGTGTAAATCAACCCATCACACAGCCGTCAACCAAGCATTCTGTACATCAAACTAAGTACCCCTACGCAATTTTTTTTGCTGGGGTACGACTTTCTTTTTGGTAAAAAATCACATTTTACGGTAAACCTCAATGTAGCACTGATAAATATTGAGCTAGTGGGTGCTTTGAATAGTAAACGGGTCAAGGAGGTAATTTAAGTAAAGTTATAACCTGAAAAACTAGTATTTACAAAAACAGCTGTGGAAAATTTGGAACTTTGACCCCAGTATCTCCGTAACTAGAGGGTTCCCAGGTATGGTCTAGAACAAAAAAAATATCGCAGTGGTGGGGAGAACAAGTGCCTTTCGTTTGCGTTAAGGGTCTTTTTACACCTTATATATCAAAGAATTATGAAATAAGTATAATGGTAGAAAACAATGAATTTGCTACTATTTACAGCGCAAAATCTTTGTGTATACTTTCAAAACAAAACAAACAATTCTACGTTATCACTGACAAAAAATTGGTGGAAGTTTTTTCCAGAAATTTCATATGACCCTCCGTTTCGTTAGAGACACAATTTGAATTTGCGTCGGAATTGCAAACCGTCTTGTAGGGAGAATGAATATTTTGCATGGCTAAGGCTGTGGCCACACTGACGCGGTGTGGTACTGCGCGACTTGTAATTAACAGCGCGATTTCAGAAGCAAAACGCACCAACATGACACGTATCTCGTTGGTGTGGTGGTCGCAATTGTGGTTCCTGAGCATGAGGTCGTGGGTTTGATTAACGGGTCAGGCAAATTGATAGTCAGTTTTTCCAACAGGAATTTCTGGGTAGCAGCTACGGAGTCTGGATTTGTGCCCAGGTTGATGGCAATAGGCTCACCCCCTATTACAAGGGAGTTAAACATAATTGGCGAAATGTGGGTGTACTATTAGGTACACCGCTGCCTAAGCCTTCTAAAGGTATTTGTTAACTTAACCGATTGAACTGTCTTACTTCATTCCAATATTGCATTCTTTACGCCTTATTTTCCGATTTACTTTACAAAAATAACAAAGCCACTCGCAAAACTAAAAATTTTAAACGTATATTACTCGCCCCTCGTTAAACGCTTTTACGAGAACGGACAGTGCTTTATATCTCAATATTATGCATGAGATGACCGCGCATGGCCTTAGCTCTTGGCCACAAGCTTCACGCCCAAGTGACACGCGTGTTGCGAGGTTGCGACAGCACCTCACAGAGAACTGAAAGTATGGGTTTAAAGCATCTTTAGAACTAGAGCGCGGCGCGGCGCGGCTCAACGCGACTACGATGCAACTGGATACATTCCTTTTTTGGTTTTCGGGAGGAAACCTTCAAAACGCGACCGGTCTTCGGGGGTAAGACCGAGGAGGTTAAGATTTGTACCTCACTAAACCCACCCTGTTAATCACCATCCGCATATACGAGAAATCAAAAGTAATTTATTCAAATTAGGCCGATAATCAGCACTTTTCGAACGTCAAATTCCACAAGAGACACTCCCCAAACACGCCCACACTTCGACACTTCCTAGTGTTTAAAGTGTGAGGTATAAGACACGTTTCCTCTTAAAACACTTGTTCAGAGCTCCCTTTGTATAACGCATCTCTCCTCTCCTTTATATAAGGTCTCGCTGTGCAAGAAAATTCATCCCTAGAAACAATAGACGCGCGCGCGATTCACATGACGCGTGTTGCTGTGGACACGGCCTAAGTATTTCACAGAGACTAACCCTGTGAATAATTAACAAAATTTTCCGAGTTCATTTACTTCCTAATCCGAATAACCTTAACTAAAATAGTTTGGACGCCGACACAGTGATAAATTCATTCGGTGGCACTTTTGGAGAGCAATGCGGGATTTTGTTGAATCGGCTACAAATATTTTATTTATATGTAGAGCGATTGCGTTGCCGTTCTAGTTTTGTTTCATGAATTTTGGCAACCGGCTTAGCTTCGTGACTGCATTTTGGGAAAATGTTTGGTTTTAAAAATTCAAGCAGGCTTTTATGTTAGTTCAAATATTGTGCTGGCGTGACTTCTAACTTCCATATTTTTCAAAATATGACCTTAACGAATAGGCACCCATTACACATGTTAACATCAAACTTTCAACGAGGCTTCGCCTTACAAACATTCAATTTGCATGTTAAAATTTTTGTTCCCAACAAATATCAGTACCTGATTGAATAATACCGAAGTTGCAACTTACAACTGAAGTGATCCCGTCGGGGCTGTGGGTTCCCGTCGGGGCTGCGGGTTGTTCGCAAGAGATACCGCGGCCTCGACATGAAGAGCTAAGAAGGAACATGGGTGGTTTTTAGTCAGTAGAAGTCTGACACTCCCTTTCGCTCTACCCAAGAGCGGGAGGGGTTATTAAAATTTGATGATTTTCCACCAGCCAAAAAAAAAAGAAGTGATGAATATAAAGTTTTTCACGATCGCTTAACATGGCGGTAGAGTTCTTCACTGTTTCATAAGTTGGTCCGTGACTGCGTGTCCACCCACTACATACCGAGTTTCCTCCGTGCCTAGACGCAGCTGTCATTTGTAGATATTTGAAAGCTTGCTAGTGAACAAGTGCTTTTTGGGAAAAAAATCTCCGCATCCGAAACATGAATAATAAAAAAATACCCCCCCTCAAAAAAAATCTTGGATCCACCCCTGGTTACAGGTATTCAGCGGCCTGAATGTCTGACAACCAATCTTTACAAGGGATATCGTATTGCCCTGTAATAATTGGGTTGTGGAGGTCAAATAGGCAGTCGCTCCATGTAAAATACTGGTATTCAGCTGCATCCGGTTAGACTGGAAGCTGACCCCAACATAGTTGGCAAAAGGCTAGGCTTTGGCGGTACAATTTGTAAATATGCGTCGGGAAAGAAACTCAGTCTAAATAAAAACAGCTAAAGATGTCAGTAAGTACATTTCCACGCAAATAATAAAACGAGAAAAAAGCTCAATCCAAATATAACATTCTTAAACCCCAAAGAGACTTCTCAAACCACAGATTAAGGAAAATACGGAAAAAAACATGGCGTCTGGTATTATATCCGTCAAATGTCAATCAATTTTATTATTACGAGAAGTTCGTACGCTGAGAAAACTCTTGGTGCCTTCGCGGAATAAAACGGCCCCTTCTTCTTGTTCGAGAAATGTAAAAAAAAATTTTGGAGAGGAAAAGTATAATAATATTATATTTTCCTTACTTCAATATTACACTCGTATATCCCCAGTTATGTTTAAGACGGAGCGACCCCAAGGTCTATTGTCATGCTGCGGATTGTTCGAAAGAGATCGGCCTCGACACAAAGGGTTGAGAAGAAACATGGGTGGTTTTTAGTCAGTAGAAGTCTGACACTCACTACCGCTCTGTCCAGAGCGGGAGGAGTCATTTGATGATTTCCCACCATCCAAAAAAAAATGTCTTTTGTCATCAACTATACAGAAAGCCAGACTTTCTGGCTGCTACATCGCTCTCACATAATGTAACTATAATCTCAACATGAATGATGCAACCAAGATTTTATAACAATATTTTTGATTTAAAAGAGTGTCCATGGAGTTTCATGCCCTTTCTTCTCCATAGAGATTTACGCTTTAGAATGGGTAACTAAAGTACTTTCACAAGTTTTTATGCCTTGTGACTGTGAATGTAGCTTAGCTTTGTTTTTTCGACATTTTAAAGTGCCTGTAATGGTCTGATTTAAATAAATGCATTGAGAAAAAATAAGGTTCAGTTCTGCATATCCCATAGTGCAAGAAACGCGTGAAGTAAGCTTGAATTAGCAGAATATTAAGATTCCTTTATTACGTAAACTAAACTAATACAGATAGTCTATCAAAAATAATGTGAAAAAAACGAAGTTACAAAGAGGTTACGTAACCAACATACGTAGGTAACTTACCCAGGTTCGCAAGACATTCTTTTTAGTCCTAGGTTCCGCATATTACTCTAACAAAACCTGATCGGGCCCGTATAAGCCTTCCTCCAGAATATATGACAGTTATTATCGAAGATGCCCGTCATAACATAGCCTGGTCCTTTAATAAAATACATTCCTTGTTGGGGCTGATCGACTCGATGTATAGGTAGGTAGGTAGGAGGTACATGTTCAACAATATTGCGGCCCAACGAAGGGGGTATCCCATATTCTTATCTTGTTATTCTGGAGTAGGCAGATATTGAGGGTATATTTTTTGGGAGCTGCCACGTTTATATTAATATTACATAACATAATATCTCGCCAGTTTTCGCCAAAGAGTAAGGCAGAGGTAATCTAAAGGTTGGTATGTATATTTCATTAGTTAAGATTAATTAATTATTAATTCCCGTGAAATAGGGGACAAGCCTATGACCAGTAATAGCTCCTGACTCGTCCGGAGTCGTGATTTTCCCGTGCTGAACTACCTAGAAATGTCTAAGTATCGAATTGCAGAAGGTTAAATTGTGTTAGGTTTTACCACAAAGGTTTTATTAGTAGCAGGCTAGGGTCTTAATTTCAAACGGGGGGGGGTATATCTACTTAAGACCACACCTCTGTTCTTCGAAAGAGATACCGCTGCCTCGACACAAAGGGCTAAGAAGGAACATGGCTGGTTTTTGGTAATTAGAAGTCTGACACTCACTACCGCTCTGCCCAGAGCGGGACGAGTCATTTGATGGTTTCCCAAACTCCAAAAAAAAAAGGTACACGTCTGCCTAACCTTTTTATGCATCTAAAAAAAGGCATGATTGTTAATTTTTTTTACCTAAAATATAAAAAATACCCTTGCTCTTTTCAGGTGAGCAATGTAGGTATCGCCCAAATTACAAGTACTTTCTCATTAACCCTCTCGAATGTTAAACTAGATAAAACATTTATAACGAATTAAAAACATTTTAATTAACTTCACGTTAGCACTAATGATAAATACACATACATTCATGAAATAATATAATATTTTTCTTTTATTCACTCCCAGTTCCTAACATAACAACTTTTATTTGCAAACCGTGTTGAAACTCAAATAATTATATTCACTAATTAACTTAATAATACTACATAGCAAATATCATTACAATGAATCCCTAAGAGACCAAGTAGGACAATTAAGGCTGGGTGGACCCGAATTTAAGTTTTTTAAAACAATCTGAGACAAAAAATACAGTGTTTTAAATTTAATAAAAAATATATGTATTAGTTAAGGATCTTATCTAGTCAAAATCGCATTCAGTTGCAAGACCTGATGAACTTCACTCGATAGAAAAAAATCGCAAAGTTACCTCTTTTTAGATCGTTTTTTCAATATTATGACTATATTACTGATTTTTTACGTTTAATTTTTGTACTATAATTAAGAAACTAATTAGTTAAAGACAAATTCGCAGAGTTTGAATTGATAAAATGATTTTCTCAATTACTATGTTTAAATAAGAATTAAAAGCGATCGCGGCGGCTCGGACAGGTCCGTTCAGTCGCGTGTTGGCGCTTATGGACGACGGACCTGTGTCAGTTTGACAACTACGCGCACCATACTAACTCTTTTTGAGAATTTGTTGCTTGTTAGTTATAAATTATAATGGGCAATAAACAACGCAGGCGAAAAAAGTCGTGTAAAGCAATAAAAGACACAAATAGAAAGAATGCACTCCAAAGATATGTGAAGAAGTAAGTACCTACGTAAATGTTTTATTTGTATTGTAATGTAATTTGGTCTCAAAATTAAATTTTATTTTACTTCAGTCTCTGATTGGTAAATGTCTAAAACTTACGATCATCGTACTATACTTTATGAATATTAGTACCGAGGATCGCTACGATTTTTGATAATTCATATTTTGTCTTTTCGTTTCCTGCCTGGCGAGTGGCGAGCCACAATATAAAAATATCAGTACTACTAGAGAACGCTAAGATTTTTGATAAAATTAAATCATATTTTGTCTATTTCGATATCTCAACCTGGCGTTTGCTAACGAACAGTAAATTACTATATATATCAATCAATTTCATCTGTGAAATAGGTACTCCATTTACTTTTTGTTATAGGTTAGTTGGGCAGCCTGAAGAAACTAACATGAACACTGCCGCAGCAACAAATCTGATACCTGAGGATTCAAACGAAAATAGGTATGTAATTATCTTTTTTTTTTATCGTGTGGTAAAATCATCAAATGAGTCCTGCCGCTCTGAGTGGAGCGGAAGGGACTGTCAGACTTGTACTAACTAAAATCCACCCTGTTCCTTCGGTTGCCCTTTGCGTTCCAGGGCCACGGTATCCTGGTAAGACATATTCGTGGCCCCGGCAGGCATCCCTATTTGGGCCCCGTCAGTTTGCTGACAGCTCTTTGAGACGCGCGTGGAACACGACGCGCCGCGGACCCGGGCTTGGTCCTTGATCGGACGGCGAGTTACCCTTACTCACAGTCTGCTAGCCCGCGTCATGTAATTACCATAGATCAAGATTAGGGTTACGTACCTCAAAAGGAAAAAGGAGTCTGTCATTCGGTTGAACGACGTTCGGATAATCGATGCTCTACTGTATTAAAGTCCTGGATACTCATAATGTACATTAACTAACATAATGTGGGTGGGTTTTCAGGTACTACATGGATATTGCATCATGTAGCAACACGGCTGATGTATCCAAAACCTCTTTTATTGGATTGGATCCTGTTGATACACAAAAAACTGTAACATTAACGTAAGTACCACATTTTATGTTTTTACCGCATTTTACATACAATGCTTTTACTCGGATGTGTAAGACAAACTTGTAAGACTTACCATATTTCTCTTTTTTAGAGAAACTGAAGACACAGAAGACTCCTTCATCGTAGAAAAAGTACTCAAAGATGAACTCAGCAGAAGCGCATACCTGGTCATCACCCTCAGCCTCATCAGGGACCTTGGCACAGCACACTGCACTTCGGCCGGTCAGCAAGCAGAGACGCACTACTCTCCTGGTCGACGTAGCAGCCAGCCACTACGCAGCACAGCATCACTCCGACTCACTGGAGCATAATGCAGCATCACCCCGACTCACTGGGGCATCACCGCAGACAGTTCCGACTCACCGAGAACTACGCGGCATCCGGTTCCGACTCACTGGAACCTTCCACTGGCCTGGCAAGCATCAAGACTCAGTCTGCTATCGACCTCCGGTCTCGGAGGGGAGTGATGTGGCGACAGCGACATCTATCGCAACACATGCGAACTAAATTGACAATTCCTTCATCGCGCTATCAACATTATCCGCGACATTAGCCTATATAGAAAATCCCGACTTACATATGTCGGACACAACACCCGTCTGGTCGGAGGATCCTCCCTTTTCTATGGGGGATGAGGAACTTTACGCCCTGTTCCTCATACCCCCCCGAATACATGAATAATAATTTTGACACATTTGGTGATTATCATATGCGTGAGATACAGAGTTGATAATATTATCGTTGTTGTATTAAAAAATATACGATTTTCCATTCAAATATCGAGTTCTTTTTTAATATCAGAGATACACATTCTGTGAAAAATTCAATCGTCTACTTATTATAGATCATGAGATACAGACCGCTGACAGACGGACGGACGGACGGACGGACAACGAAGGCTTATTAATAGGGTACCCCCCCGGTTCCCGTTGGTTACCCTTCGGGTACGGAACCCTAAACAAGGTCGACTAAAAAGCTACGATGATCACCCTAATCTGTTCCGTTAATGATAATAATGACGCGATCTTTGCGGCATTGTCGTCCTTGCGTTACCTATTGCATTTGGAACAACCTACCTAGAAACTAAAACATCAATTAATGTAATAAGTATAGTTCAGAGTTTATTCCATTTAAAATATCTACTCAAATTAATTTATTACAAAAAAACGAAAGACTTCGCTATTACTACAAATTATAATAAAACGAGTTTTTAATGAATCAAATCTCTTATTTTAATTTAAAAATAAATCAATAAGACAAGTTGACCTACTGCCTGCTTATCTGTAATGTGACACAGGTGACACTCCTCGCGACGTAAGCGCACGGCTCGCTTTGCGGCAATCGCGGGCAACTCTTGGTAGCGTTAAATGCCTATTTCGCTTGGTCTACCTGGCCTTAAACAACAAGTTTAATCTGACATGCGGCGAAAATTAGAACTAAATTTGAAAATGTAGCAATTTTGACAGATATTTGACAGCTAGCTTTGACAACTAGCGCCGCTTCAACAGATCAAGTTAAACTAGCCACTCAGAGAACGTAGCTTCGTCAAAATAAACAGGTTAGCCGGCATAACGCGATTTGCAGGGTTATTCTCCCGAAGGAGTCGTTAGCCTGTCCGATGTATCTGGGAAGTCAAGCTGTGTGTCGTGGAAAATTTATGAGAATCCCCCTCCCGGTGGAGCGTGCGCGTTTTCTTATGAGTTTGTGGGGACAGCAGATTGATCGGTTTGATACGAGTTCGTATCGTCTAGGGCTCCCTTAAGATGAGGTGGCTGGAGATAAGTGTGTTCGGGAAAGTATTGAGGACTTCCTTATAGTTTTCGATGGCTTCCGCTATGAATTCTGCTAAAGAATAGTGAACAAATATAATAGAATATTTTGTTCTATAAATAACATTTACAAAAAGATGATATTTATTTATTATTCACTAAATTCACAGCTCTTTGAAATTGTATCATAAAATCTTACAAAACGAATAATAATAAATCAATATCTAATTCTTACAATGGGTGGTAAGCGCTATAGTTCTCAGAACTTGATTAAAATTACAGCTGTCAGGAATAATCAGGATGTATATAATTCTTCCTGTTATAATTGAAGGTGGATCAGTAAAATTTAGACAAAGTGTCTACAATCAAGTTAATATCATATCTCTTATGAGAAACTTCACTGTCATTGTTTCATCATCATCATCATCAGCCTATAATGTTCCCACAGCTGGGACTCAAGCCTCCTCTCTAGGAGAGGACTGGGCTATAATCCACCACGCGGGCTTAGTGCGGGTTGGTAGATGACTTCGATTTTTTTGGATTCAAGGCATGCCGTTTCCTCACGATGTTTTCCTTCACCGTTTTGAGAGTTCTTACATGCCATTGCTTCATGCGCATAATATAATAACATACGCACAATGTAACATAGCATGCTCCATTGGACGCTGCACACACCTTTTGTGCACGAAAGTATATCTAAACAACTGCTTAAGAAGGCTCACATCAGATGAAGCAGAGATTACACGATAACTACCCTATTAGTCAAGTGTCGAAAGCGCGACTGCTGATCATGGGTTCCTGCAGACGATTCCCAGGTCGGACAAAGTGTTACTGGGTTTTATCGTCAGGAATATCTCAGTATTGCTACTGAAAGTACAGGGAGTCTGAATTTGTGCCCGCTTGATGGCTATAGGCACGCTCCTGTTCACGGGGACGAAATGTGAGCGGTAATATTAGATACAGCTCAGCCTTACCGGGATTAACTGGCGTGATGTTATGGATAAATGGAACAAAATCGTATGAAATTAGCTTCCAAGTAAATTACCAGGCCCTAAATCTCACAAAAACAGAAATAATTATATCCAGTCAAATTGAGAAACCTCCTTTTTAACCGACTTCCCAAAAGGAGGAGGTTCGGATCGGTATGTTTTTTGAAGTCGGTTGATATTAGTAATTCAATCACTATTTCACAGCGGCCCGGACATTTGGTAATATTACGTCAAATTCAGTTCATTCAACATTACTGCTCTATTTTGTCGCCGTACATTCAAATGGTAATGTGCCCGGAAAATACGAGAGTTATGTTTTCACATAAATATAGTTATATACCGGTCAGTTTGACCTGAAATTGTATCATCCGTATTTAGGAGTATTAAGTTTAGTTCATAGGGATTTATTCAGGTGTGCTGCATAATCTGGTAGCGGCCAGGCAATGCCGATAGGAGTGTACTTTATTACCCTGACTGAGGTATATGTTTATCAACGTAAATGTGTATGTTTGTTTGTTTGTTTGAGGAGCTCATGGCTTAATGAGGGATAAGAGCGGGAGAATGATCATCAGCATCATCATTAGCCTATAATGTTCCCACTGCAGGCATTCACCACGCGAGCCCAGTGCGGATTGGCAGATGTCACATGTCTTCGAATTCTTTGGTTCTAAGACATGCCGGTTTCCTCACGATGTTTTCCTTCACCGTTTCGAGAGCAGTGGTGATGAAATAAATTACACAAAGTAATGTGCCTGCCTGGGTTCGAACCCACGACTCACTGTTCATAAGTCGGGACCGCAACCACTGGGCCACCACTGCTCTTGAATGATGGGATGGGAAAATGATGATGAGGGCTTAATAATATTTGCTGGTTGGATGGATCTTTTAGTTAAACCATGCCTGCCTTGGTAAATCGGTGGATAAAAAAAAATAATGGGTGGCTGACCACCCATTATTTTTTTTTGGTGGTTGAAAAATCATCAAATAACTCCCGCTCTTGGGCAGAGCGAAAGGGAGTGTCAGACTTCTTCTGACTAAAAACCACCCATGTTTCTTCTTAGCCCTTCATGTCGAGGCCGCGGTATCTCTTGCGAACAACCCGCAGCCTCGACGGGTACGAACAACCCGCAGCCCCGATAGGTACACATTGGGGTCTCTCCGTGCCTCGGAAAGCACGACAAGCCGGTGATCCCGGCTGTCATTCGTAGATCTTCAACCAAAAGAAAGTCTGACAACCGGTTATACCTACTTTATTAAATAGTACCCGGTACAAAGTGGGTTTTGAAGGTCCTGGGCTATGGCGACAACCGAATGTTATATTAAATATTGATCATTAATCAATCAAACAATCTTCTACATCTACGATCTTCTACAATAACCGGTTCTTCTTTTTTGAACGTTTTAAGTGCAATTTTGATTTGACATCGAAAGTCATATTCAAATTTAGTTTTCAGCAGTTTAAATAGCTTAAAGGCGAATTAAGTCGCATGCTACTTTCATCATCATCATCATCATTTCAGCCATAAGACGTCCACTGCTGGACATAGGCCTCCCCCAGGAGGGGGGAATTTGCCATAATCGCCACGCTTGGCATGTGGGTTGGCGCTCGCAGTATGGTTGTTACAAAGGCACAGAGAACGCTGCTGCCCATTCTCTGGTAAGTCCCTTAGTCGCCTCTTACGACACCCACGGGAAGATATGGGATGGTGCTATTCTTTACGTCCGATACCATACGGAACATGCATGCTAAACATGCTACTTTATCTCATTTAAAATGCGACGCTATAAACAATGTCAGCAGAAGTTGGAAGTAATGTAAGATATAACCATGTCACAGGCTGTCTGAGCCCATCCATAGGTCCATTAGCTGCAGTAATACAATTTTCTAGCTCATCCGGTTCGGGCCCGACCGTCCAACGTATCGGTATAGACAGCTGATCAAGTTTCCCTTTACTCTGTCTATTTGTTCTAAACTTTGTAGACGTGATTACAAACTTCGTAACACACATACGGGGCAACTCAATCAGAGTAAGTAGAAAGGGTTTAATAGGCCATAACATACATAAAATTCGACTTTAACTGAGACGGAATACAATAAAAAATTCAGTACCCATTTGAACTTTTAGTCACTTGGATTGTTTTAGTATTATGACAACTGTATCCTATTTTATCTGTGGTCCCATACGCCCTTGACAGGCTTTAAAACTTTCTTAGATAACAAGCGTTTCGCTTTGTATTCTCCACATAATTCCAGAACAAAAATAACAAGTCTAGCTAGACAAATCTAACGAAAGAAACGACCGAAATGTTCTAACAACGGTTTTGGGACAAAAACTTGTATCCTTTCGGGAATCCGCTGTAACACATACGTTTTTATGTTGCCAACAAGATATAAACAACATGTTTTATTTTTCAGTTTTATATTTTAACAAACTTCCAGGATTTTAGGGAAACGGGGAAGTATATGGCTGATTGGAGCATTATAAAGTTTGTTGGCTCAAAATGTTAGTGCTTATAAAGCGAAAAGTCGTATACTGCCATACTGCCAAGGAGAAGCAACGTCGCCTCGAGAGAGCCCTAAAATGTTGCTAATGGATTACATTTTTATGCCCTGTTTGTACTCGGGCATTTTACTGGCTCATGGTTTCTGGGAAAAATTCAAGTAAGTACTTAAAACGAGTACCTAGACCGAAACTATTTCAAATACAAATAGAGATCTTCCAGGAAATCTGTGCGTTTCGGGAATTATTATCCTGTCTTGAAATACGAATGATCGTTACATTTTGGCTCTCTCTTTATCGTGTGGTTAATGCCTTTTCTCCTACTCCTACTCCTCCCGCTCTGCCCAGAGCGGGAGGAATCATTTCATGATTTCCCACCCTCCAAAAAAAAAAGGCATGCTGGTGTCTCCACGTTTGCAGGCGTGATGTTATGTGTTATGCGATTGAACAAATTATATTTGTGTTTGCGGGGAGTTACTCTATGGCCTATACTTATCTTGAAACACGAAGATACCCGAGGCACATCCCTTGCCTGGTTTTACTGTATGTGAAGACTTTAAGCGCAGCGCAGATAAAGCACAACTGTCAAACTAGTTTACATATTAAAACTTCACCGTGTTTCAAACGACGTATTCTGAAGTGTCATCAGCCTGTTTGGAAGTTTTAACTTTTACCTAATTGGTTCCATCTCTTTGTTTTTTCTAGTGCATGTAAAAGCTCACATGTTTTAATGTTATACTCCTGTTTTTTCTGAGTAGACAGTGATTGGTGCCTATCTTCGAAGCTATCTGAGAGAATGTGATTTTGTTACAAGTGTCTTATACAGGGTGTAAATCAACCCATCACACAGCCGTCAACCAAGCATTCTGTACATCAAACTAAGTACCCCTACGCAAAAATTTTTGCTGGGAAACTTTTTTTTTTGGGTCAAAAATCACATTTTACGGTAAAACTCAAAGTAGCACTCTTAAAACATTGTGCTTTGAATAGTAAACGGGTCATGGAGGTAATTTAAGTAAAGTTAAAACCTGAAAAACTAGTATTTACAAAAACAGCTGTGAAAATTTTGGAACTTTGACCCCCAATATCTCCGCCACTAGGAGGCTCCCAGGTATGGTCTAGAACAAAAAAAATATCGCAGTGGTGGGGAGAACAAGTGCCCTTCGTTTGCGTTAAGGGAACTTTTACACCCTTTATAACATTTTCATACCCATTCAGTAAAAATGAATGTAGATAGCTAAACGTCTAGAGGAAAGCCTAATAATGGATGAGATGGAGAATGGCGATGGATGGACCGTGAAAAGGATGATATGGCTAGAAAGGAGGTGTCTGCTGGTATGACGAGTAATAGAGATGTATTGAAGAAGAAGACATGTTGCGCCGACCCCTCATAGATTTTGAAATGGGGGTAGAAGAATAATGATGATCCAATCCGTAAAACCATGCTGAGATAGGAGCCTTTTTGGCCTCGCACAGGTCTTTTTTTTATTATTTAGTTTTAGATTATTTTTTTATTATTTTTGTAGTTCCTGTGCTTGTCCCAAATAAATAATTTTCTTTCTTTAAAAAGCTGTTATTTCGATATTACAAACAGACACTCTAATTTTGCATATTTGCATAGAAAAGCCAGTGACCACGCAGAAATTCAGACTCAACTGCTACTGAGAACATATTTAATTAAAATAAATATGAAAATTCTTCAGAATTCTTTTCACCAATTATATGAAAACAAGCTCTCATTGTACCGTAGGAAATAACAAAACAATAACTACAGCGCCCTCAATAACTCAACGAACCGACGAAGCAAAAAACACAAAGTGAAAACAAAGAGGAAAGAAAACAAATGTCTTTACTTCAAGGACCACAAAACATGTCTTATTTATGTTACTCAAATCTATTTATTATTATTGTGTGAGACTGTTTGTTTATTTGTTTAAATAAATGTTAGGAATAGAACACGATGGATGTGGTGTCGATTTCGTGATATATGAATGGAAGTTTTAAAAAAGACGTGTGGCACTTGGAGACTGCCGCGGTAAAGCTATTGCATAGCATTTTTTATCAACTTATGCAATTATAATTATTTATTTATTTTATTAAAGCAGTATTTTTTTTCCTTTTTTTTTTTCTTTGATATTAATTCAAGTTACACTTTGAGCGTGACTGACCGATAAAAAAACATTTTTTTTTCTTTTATTAAATAAATGAGTGTTAGGTTTTTTTCGTTACGGAATTTCTGGATTCGGTCCCCACGCTCAAGGCCCGCGATAGAAGCTATGCAATAGCTTAAAAACATAGGTCATGTCATGCTCCATTTAGAGAAGCCACTATTATTTTAGTCACGAGGCTAAGTAATAACAGTTACTGGGATTCTTCAGGTTAAACCGCGCTTGTCTAGGTTGGTCTGTGTATGGGTGACCACCGTACATGCTGTGTTTTCTGAGTGCTTCGGAAAGCACTCTGACAGTCGTTAAGGAAGTCAGTGGCCCGAAAGCCTAATAACTAGTTTTACAAAGGGGTTTTGTATAAGCCAGTACTAACTGGGTTGTGGAGGTCAGACATGCAGTCGCTCCATGTCAAATACTGGTATTCAGCTGCATCCGGGTAGACTAGAAGTTTACCCCAACATAGTTTGGAATTATGATGTGATTCATCTCAACGATTCACACAAAATCTTCGATATTAATATCCAAAACAGAAGGAAATAAACTTCACAAAAGCATCAGAATTTCAGCAGCAAGTCAACACATGTAAATAACAGTAAACAACGGATAAAACCCGCGGGGCGAGTTTATATTGTACCCTCACATTACCGACCGGGGTCTGCGAAGTTTCTTATAAAAATACCGAGACATATTTGTGATATAAACATAGTAACGTAGCGTCTAGTTGAACAGAGTAGCGACAACAGAGCCACTCGGTTCGTACTTAGTTTGTTCACAAGTTCTGTTTGAGTGGAGATACATAAGTTTAGAATTGTTAAGGTTTAAGAATAGCCTGGGAAGAAAGATTTATTCAAATCATGACAATAGTTTCTCTGGACATGTGAAGAGGAAGGATGAAACGAATCTGACTAAAAAAGTTATGGATGTAAATGGTGATGGATAGAGGGGGGAGAAAACGCAAAGAGATGGATGGATTGTGTGAGGAGTGATATGAAAGAGAAAGGAGTAAATAACGCCGTGACGTCAGACAGGGGAGAATGGTAGAAGAAAACGTGCTGCGCCGACCCCAAGCAGAAAGGGACTTGGGCAGTTAGTATCAACTAGTAGCAGACCTAATCGGTTGATATTACAATGAACTAATTATCACAGGCTCACACCAGACCACCAAGAATTAGTCCAGGATCATTTCACTTCCAACTTCCCGCCATCATGTAACTGACAGATGTCATTAGTGACAGCTCACCTGACTACTTGTGGTTGTGCGACAGTGTTTACATATCTATTAAATAGATATACACTACAGGCAGGAAGTGATGAGTGTCTCTGCAAATTGTTTTAATTGTTTAATAGCTGATCGTCTCCTTGACATTTCAAGAGCCTATAAATGGTTTGATTGACGTCTCGGTTGACGCTTGTGTCTGGGTAGTGCGCTGCGGATTCGATTTCAGCAAGAAATAAATATTTGAACGGCCCAAATGTTTTAAACTCGAGTTTTTTAATGTTTTAAACACATTAAAATATACGGTCGTTTCTAGGAAACGATTTATTTTTTCAAGAAAAATAAGTACTTACTTTGTTTTAAAACAAAGCTTTGAAAGGATTCGGAACCCAAAAAGCTCAGAAATCGAAATGAATCATATTTTGAGTTCTAAACTCTTTGGGTTCCGAATCCTTTCAAATTCCAATGAAAATTCTGTCCATTTTCCACACAACAATAACAAAGAAAGAAAAATAACAATAGACAAACATCTCATCCGTCAAGTCTCCCGCCCAATTATTGACAGCTACGGCTGACGTCACTTGTCGCCGCCATGACAGTCGAACGAACGAGCAATCCCACAATCTTCACAAGCCGGTGTCAAAAGCTACAGTGGGACTCAAACAGCCGTCACTTGCGGTCGAGCCAATCAGGAGGAATTGACTGTTTCCAAAGCTTGGAACTTGCAACTAGGCATATTTTGGTCAAAGTTTTGAATGAAACTCAACAAAGATAAAAAATTGTCCTATATTTTTAAAGATGGCTGAATGAACAGATGAATAAGAGATAATGATAACTTTTCGATTGGTGTGGGCAAATACTGAGAATCAATCATTAATTAATTAAGATTTTTGTTTTATTTTATATTACGTTTTTATTTTTAAGAATGTCACCAATCAGTGACAAAAATAAATCTAATATCTTTTTCGATTGCCTTGTTGGTCTAGTGGTTGCAAGTGGAACTACTGAGCATGAGTTCCTGGATTCAATACCCGGGTCGGGCAAAGTGTTATTGGGTTTTTCCATCAGGAATTTCTCAGTAGTAGCCACGGAGTCTCGATTTGTACCCGGTTTTGCCACTCGTTTATCCCGTTTTGTAAAATTGACTAGTTCGTAAAATAAGAGTGCTATAAGAAGGTCGTTCGATCATTCTGATCTAGACAAACTTGACCGCAGTCGCGGCTTCTACTAAAATAGAAGACGAGGGAAATGTTAGAACTATTTAGACGGTGAGAATTGAAGACAAACCTGTTTTAAGTTCGGTTAAAGATAGAATCTAGATATATCCTATTGCCTTTTTTTAACATCATTAGTTTATGAGCCTATATTATGTATAGCCTTCCCACTGCTGGAATACAGACCTCAGACTCTGGAGTTGATAGTTATGCAGCGGGTCTTCAAATGATTGAGCTAGAACATGCAACTAGGTATTATGTGAAAACGGGACACCAATACCAAAACCCAACGAATTTTATAGTTAAGGCCCAGTATCCACCAAAGCGGAGAGGAGATGCGACTAATTCGACCAATCACAGAAGGACGAAAAACCAGATGTAAATTTTAACTAATGTGATTGGCCGATTTCCGCACATTTCCTCTCGTCTCCGCTCCTCTTTGGTGGATACCACCGGGCCTGAGACTGGGGATGATGTCCTACTATGAATTTTGTTTTATAGTTTTCCAAAAACTGCATCCAATGTTTTAATTGAACAGAAGCTCTCATGTCCCCATCAGCCTTGATTGTGATAAAAAAAAAAATAACACAAAATGTGTGGTAAACTGCAAAAAACCGTAAAAGAAAGTAATGAAAACTCATTTAAAAGCCTCGAAAAATTACGCCCAAATTATTTTACGACTGCAAAAACGAACTCGTGAAAGATAATATGCCAACAGCCTATAAAATAAAATTATACAGTCACAAGAGAACCACTCAAAAACTTCACTGAAATGTTATTTTTCCCAATTCCCTTTGAAATATAGCAAAAGTTGAATAATTAATAGCTCTTGTAAATTTTTAACATTAACACCGACACCCGGGTGAAAGTGTCCGTTAGCAGACATTAGAGACATCCGCGGACAGTGTGAATTACGGGTATTATTCTTTAGAAGATGAGACAAGTGGTTTAAGAGAATTTAGTAGTCTTAAATACATCTAGAATTCTAGAATAAGGAGCTTTTAATTTTTATCGCAGAAATATTTTTTTGAAAAGACATCTACCTCATCATCTGACTATGTTGGGGTTGGCTTCCAGTCTAACTGAAGACAACTGAATATTCTGCATAGAGCAACGGCTTATCTAACAACCCAGCCACCTCCACAACCCAGTTAGTGCTGTATAATGCAATACTGCTTAGTAAGACTGGTTGTCAGACTTTGTGGGACTGCCTACTTAACGATTGTCCAAGATCTACAATTAACAGCCGGGACCAACGGCTTAACGTGCTTTCCGAGATATGGAAGAAACTCAATCTGTAATGGGTGGTCATTCATCCACGGACCAATCTAGTCGAGCGCGGCTTGAACGTGAAGACTAACTAAGTCTCCTAAATGTTTTTCTGACATTCAAAAGTGCTTGTAATGGTCTAATTCAAATAAATGCTTTGAGGTTCAGTTTAGCCACGAGCGACAAACGCACGTTATAAAAGACCGAGATTAAATGTATGCAACAATTCTTAAGTGAAAGAATCAAGTGATACATGTCTGATGGTTGTCGCTTCGTCTTATATCGTGAACCAAAAAATCCAAAGAATTAAACGTATTAACATCAGAGGCACTCATCTGCTTACCCTTTACCAAATATGTTGGGATCAGCTTTCAGTGTACCCGGATGCAAAAAAAAAACAAGAAATATTTATTCAGAAGCAAGCATTAGGGGCTGGATGACATTGATTGGTTACATGAAAATTCGATTTCCATATTAGCAGAGACCCTTGTTGTCCCCTTTCCACCGCCTGAACATACAGCAGGTAACAACAAATCAACGGCAACACACCTAATTAGGACCAAACCCTTATATCTTTCCGAGCCATTCAAAAAGTTTAAACTCAAAAATAGTAAGTTGTGACATATTACCAGACCTCTGTCGTCTGTAACCCTTCTCAATAGACTTTGGCGCATGTCTGATACACACCTAACGTTTCTGTCGACCCCGCATCAACGCACGGGGAAGTTTTAATGGAAATCACGAATATGGCTAAGAGGCAGGTGTTACTAAAATTATTTGGAGTGGAAAAGGTCAGGGTCTACATAAAATAGAGAAAGTTGGGGCATGTTGGGACCTTTGCTGTCTTTCCGCCGAAAAGAGCCAGTTTATTTCAGTGATAATTTGAATGTGAGGATGTTCCCTCGACGTTGTATTTTGCATAAATTTTGCTACATGCCTCCGAAAGGTTTTTCAGGATGTTATCAAAGATAAAGTGTTTGTATGGTGTACAGTCAGCAACAGAAGTAGCTTAACATTTTGGAATTCTAATTATTCGATGTGCAGGGCTCCAGCTATCATTTTTAATGTCCCAGAAGATTGTTCTTTAAAATATTCCTTACTCTTCAATAACTTGTTAATAACGAGTAATATCTTACAGGTGTGTTTTAAAAATCCTCCTTTGAACCTTTGAGTAGTGTTAATCTTCTTCTGATGCTGACTGTACCAAAAACAGAACTATACCATTCAAAATCTAGCTAAATTCTAGCAATAATTATACTGTAAAACATAGTATCAACCATAATGACTGAAAATTACTGAAAAGTTGTTTGATAATCGGTTAGCGTGATATGGTCATGTGATGCGGAGGATTGAGAAACATGTCGTGAGGAAAGCTTTGAGAATAAAAGTTGCACAGTTGCGCGCGGGCGCTTCATTTCGTTGGACGCGCTGTTCGCTCGACGCCAAACCGGTTTGAATCACTCGACCACGGCTCGAGTGTTATCGTTTGTACTTATTAAACTCATTACGATGTTATTTAAGAATGGCTAGCGATGAGTTAGATGGTGCAGCTTTTAACGAGTGTGTTAATGTGAGCAGAATGACTAGAGAAAATAGTGAGATGACGAGTAGTATGGAAGAATTAGATCAAGTGGGAGATAATCGGGAGGTAGACATGTCCAGTGCTGTGTCGCAGCAACATTCGACAACAGAGGTATCAAATAATAAGAGGAGCCGAGAAATAAGTCAGGACGAGATTTGGACAACAGTCAACAGAAGAGGTAAAAGATATGCTAGAGGGAGTGAGATAGATGATACAATCAGAATAGCCGAGGACAGAATCGAAGTATGCCTTTCATCGACAAGTGTACTTCCGAAGCAATTTAAATTGGCAAAGATTTTTAAATCAGAGAACATAAGTGATATCACACGAATTAAATACGTTAACCCTCACAAAGTACTTATAGTATTTAATAATGAAGACAGTTGTGATCGATTGATTAACTCCCCATATTTTAAGAATGAGGGTTATAAATGTCAAAGAACTTTGGAAACAATTCAGTCTTACGGGGTGGTGAAATATATTGACCTGGACTTATCTGAAGACGAAATAGTAGAAGATTTGGAGAGTAATATTCAGATAATAGGAGTGAGAAGGTTAAAACGCAGAAGTAGTTTAGATGCTCGATGGGAGCCATCGGAGGCAGTGCGTATATGTTTCATGGGGTCGTCGCTGCCGTCCTACATACATATATTTAACACGCGAGCAGAAGTTACCCCCTATAAATATCCAGTGACGCAATGTGCGCGGTGTTGGCGATTTGGACACACAATGAAATTATGCCCATCCAATAAGGTGATATGTCCAAAGTGTAGCAGGAATCACCCTAATTGCGATACAGTGAATTACAAGTGTAATAATTGTTCCGGCCCTCACATGACTTTAGCAAAGAAGTGTCCTGTATATATTAAGGAGAAAAAGATCAGAGATCTGATGGCAGACTTCAATTGTACTTATAAGCGGGCCCTTACCATGTATGTCCCGCCAGAGCATCCTATAGCGGAACCTGCTTCTAGAACGGATAATCAATATCTATTAAGTGAAGAGACACAGAAGTCAAGTGAAGATCACAACTTAGCTCTTTCGTCAGAAAGTAAGAATACCTATGCAGAAATAGTAAGAAGTAATCAAGTTAACAAAAGCCTAAACAAAAAGAAGAAAATTATAGGAAGAAGGAGCACCCCCCTTCCCCCCATTCAAAGACATAGTTTGGAAGATATAGCATTAGAAAGTTCTCAAGAGTCAGACAGCGATATTGACAGTAAAAAATCGAAAGATAGAAGGAACCATTCAAAGAGCAGAAGATCAAATATTGGAGGGATATGGAGCCAAATAAAAGAAAAAATGTTGGATACAGAGGCATCATGGGAGAATAAAATAAAGAGCTGTGCAGGTATACTATTTGAATGGATCAAATCTATTATTATGGAATACATTTTAGAAGTGCCAATCCTTATTAACTTTAAACAATGGATCAACGGACTAACAGACCCTCAATAATCAATATCCTGCAATGGAATGCTCAAAGCCTTCGGCCTAAAGCTATTGAGTTCGAAGCGTTATTAAATCAAGAAAAAGTGCACATCGCAATAATAAATGAGACGTGGTTTGATCCTGAAAGCAATTTTCGTATAAGCGGTTATAATATATTTAGAGAAGACCGTGATGACGGATATGGCGGCGTCGCTATATTAACTCATTGGTCCCTAAGAGCAAGTCGTTGTAACACCAATGTTAGCAATCCGGGTATACAGCTATTACATGTAAAGATATTTAATTGCGAACATCTAGAAAACGTGATTACCATTTATTGTCCTTCTTCAGTAAACTCTAGTAAAAGAGACTGGGACCATATCTTTTCTCTGAAGCAAGAAAGAACACTAATAGCCGGAGACTTCAATGGACACCATACCAATTGGTCATCTAAGACGGACGCAAGAGGTATACAGTTGTTCGACGCCATAATCGAAAACAATTACATTACTCTTAATGATGGCACTTCTACACGTGTTAAACTGGTCAATGGTATGTTACAAAGTACCTCTCCTGATTTGACCGTAGCATCCCTGGATTTGGCAATGAAGTTTAGTTGGCATATTATGAATGAGAACTTAGGAAGCGACCACCTAGTTCTAAAAATTAAAACAGAAATTAATAATATAAACACGTTCAAAATTAAAAGAAATTATAAAAAAGCAGATTGGACAAAATATAAACAGATTATGAATGAGAAATTAAATGTTTTAGACATACATACAGACAACCAAAAAGCATACGATAATTTTATTGACGCCATCAACACTGCAGCGGATCAAAGCATACCTAAACTAAAAATTTGTGATAACCCAATTCGACAACAGATGTTTAAACCTAAACCATACTGGGGACAAGATTTATCACGTACAGCTGAGCGACGCCTGGCCTTAGCCAAATTCAGGAAGAACCCTACGCCACAGAATTTAGAAAAAATCCAAAGAACAACTAGTAATGCCCAGAGATTGATTCGGAATGGCAGGTTTAACTCGTTTAGAAAATTCTGTGATAGCATAGATAACACAATGTCAGCAGCTGAAGTGTACAGAAGAATGAAGTGGCTCAAAGGCTATAGGACAGCAAGAACTGCAGTGGATCAGGAACAAACGGAACATCTACTACATAGTTTAACACCAGATTACGTGAGCCCCCCTTTACCTAATTTCATTTCAGAAAATGAACAATTGAGTAGCCCTATATCGATCCAAGAGCTCAATAACTGTATTAAACAGACTGATACCGCTCCCGGTGGAGACAATATTTCCTACTCCATGATCAGACACTTACCGGAGATGGGAAAAATTGTTCTAGTTACACTTTACAATAGATTTCTACTTTCCGGCTTTGTCCCGAATCAGTGGAGAGAGGTCAAAATAGTGCCCATACCAAAACCAGGTCGGGATACTGGTTCTGTATCAGGTATCAGACCAATTGCTTTATTGTCATGCCCTTGTAAAGTCTTACACACCATCTTAAACCGTAGACTTGAATGGTTTCTTGAAAGAAAGAACTGTTTCTCACATGAAACAACCGGATTTAGAAGAACACGGTCTTGTGCTGACAACTTAGCGAGATTGGTATCACGCATTCAGGAAGGGTTTTCGAAGGGCATTAATACTTTAGGATGTTTTGTTGACATTGATAGCGCTTACAACAATATAAACTTAGTGGCCTTGTTAAAAAGGTTAGACGACTTGGGAGTGGGAGCTGTGTTGTGCAAATACTTATGGGAATTTTTACATGACAGGCATCTATCAGTTCAAACTAATGATAGTAGCACAACAGTGAGGACTACTGGGACTGGCATTGCACAGGGCGATCCGCTATCCCCATTATTATTTAATGCAGCTACTTCAAAGATCTGTCATAATATAGTTGATGTGTTTGTGTCGCAATATGCAGACGACTTTGTATTATATATAGCTAGGAAACAAATTTCGGACTCCGTTATCAATATCCAAAATTCGTTAAAATTATTTCAGTGTTTAATAGAAGAAGTAGGATTACAGATCTCTTTTAGTAAAACAAAAATAGTTTTATTTAGTAGGGGTAGAAATAGGAAAATATTTTCGGTAAATATTAACAATCATAGTATACAACAGGTGGATAATGTAAAATATCTAGGCATGTGGCTGGACAGATCTTTGAAGTGGAAAAAGCATATTAACGAATTACGGGAAAAGTGCTCAAGATTATTGAACATATTTAAAGTGCTAGCTGGATCCAAATGGGGTGTCCACCCGAAACATTTGCGACGTCTGTATATCTCTATGATCCGAAGTAGACTTGATTATTGTAGTTTTTTATATGGTAATTACGCTTACAGTCAATTGAATAAACTTGACGGAATCCAAAATGTATGTATGAGGATTATTGGGGGGTTCATTAGGAGCACTCCAATTCATGTCATGGAGAACGAATTGTGCTTACAGCCGCTAAAAATTCGAAGAAGATATTTAGCGGGAAAATTCTGGCTTAAGTCTAGGTCGGTAACGGATAATGTTACTATAAATATTATTGATGAATTGTCAAACCTGTGTGAGGGTCAATACTGGAGGAATAAAAAGATCCCATTATTAGTAGACACCCATAGACAAATCCAAGACTTACCTATTTATTCTAGTTCCATATTGGGTGTATTCTCGTTGGATACATGGCTGTCCAGTATTGACTTATCAAAGAACATCTCTTACGATATTCCTTATGTACGCATTCCAAAGAGATCAATGAATATGTTAGATTTAAGACAAAAGTGTGCCAAATATTTGAATGATAACTACGGTTCGTTCTATCAACTTTATACAGACGGATCTAAAGACGCGCAGTATGCGGGAGCGGCAGTTTTCGACCCTCAATTAAATACTACGCTTAAATTTAAAATTAAGGTTAATATTGCTGTAATGTACTGCGAGCTGATAGCTATTTCCGAAGCCCTGTCTTACGCGCTAACTCTTGATATTCAGCATATTGTGGTTTTAACTGACTCTAAAAGTGCTTTATTGCATCTGGCTCGGCTACCCTCGAACTCTCGAGGTTCCCCGATAGCCGTTGTTATCCTCCAAACCATTTTAGAGCTGCGTAATACTAATAAAAATATAATTCTACAGTGGATTCCATCTCATATTGGCATCATGGGCAATGAAAAGGCGGATCAAGCAGCAAAATTAGCTTCATCGGAAGGGATCACATACAGTTGTTTACCGCTACACACAGACCAGGTTCAGACAGTCAAAAAGATTTGTAAAGACTTGTGGCAAGAATATTTTGATGAGAGGTCGCTTACCAAAGGCATATGGTACAGGACTATACAGGCAGGACCTTTTCGTTGCCCATGGTTCCAGGAGATGGAGGCCCATAGACAATATATTGTGACACTGCTGAGACTTCGGTCCGGACACATTCCATCAAATAAATTTGCACATTTAATGGGTAAAACGGACTCACCTAATTGCGCGGAGTGTAACGTGATCGAGGATGTTCACCATATTTTGCTTGAATGTGTCCGGAATGAAGGTCAGCGTCGACAGGCACTTGGCGATTCGCAGTACAACATAGGGTTATGTAACAGCCTCTTGGCCTCCCCCTTTTCGGAAGGGGCCAGGAGGTTGAGTGCATTATACATGAGCCATTTACGGAGCGGAAGCACAACCCAGCAATAGTTGGGCTCTGCTTCCACTCCATAATTGTAATATTGATAAGATTTTAGAGGGCTAAGAGTGATTTAGGCATAAGAATTATATAACATTTAGAATTACGGGGCGACATCGTCATTGTTGACCGAGTTCCCTTAAATAAAGAGGAAAAAAAAAAAAAAAAAAAAAAAAGTTGCTAGGTATAAGAGTAGAGCAAAACCAACGGAACGATGAATGGACTGGACTGTGCGAAGGATGATATGGCACGAAATAAGGTGTCTGATGAGATAAAGAGTAATAGAGAAGTACGGAAGAAGGCAAATGATGCGCCGACCCCAAAGAAAATGGGATAAGGGCAGGAGAATGATGATGATGAATTTTAATTATTATACTGAACGCGAGTTAAAGCACTTATGCAAAATAAAAAGTAAATAAAAAAATTCAATGTCGCAGGCAATGAGAACGTGAAACTCAAATAACAGCAAGGAAACTTTGTTAGGTTCATCTAGAAAACATGCATTAACGTTGCAACTGAATCCATGTTTACCATGTCTCGCGATATTTCAACGTGTATCCAACTAGGGTCACCAATGACGTCATATCTTTCACCCAAAACACGAAGCACCTTTTCGTTCTTTATAGCAATAATAAAATTGAGAGAATCCCATTAAATTCAAGTGCTTTGTATTTTATGAATATTGCAGTGTTTTGTTTTAATTGCTACATCGCCTTCGTCTGTGTTCGTTTCATTTTCGAGTTTCTCCGAGTACGTATCAGTTTTCGTTTCAAACTTGAGCTGTAATAAGTTTAATATTTGTAACTTGTGAAAATTACTGTTCTATAATTATGTTTGGCGGATCAGATTCACTCGGAAGGCCAATTTCCTTTATTATTAGATGATTGGGAACATCCTTTTCGTCGTTTGTTTGTAAAGTTTTAATTTTGAGCGGAGTTTCACAATCTCTAATTATCATACAGATTTCAGTTAAACAACGCAGCATAAAGTAAAACAGGCCGCCTCAGTTCTGTAGCGCTTTATTATTTTTTTTTTTTTCGCTGAGGCACGTACCGACTGTTTCAAGAGTAAGACAGCGGCCTCGCCGCTAAACGGACTACGTGGCAGCCCCAACAGTATTCTGAGCACCAAAGTCGGGAACTCGGGAGGCATGACAACCCGTTGATGACGTCACTAGTAACCTGTACACTGTCTTTGTTCTTAGCTGAATACTAGCCGACGCCCGTCGGGGCTGCGGGTTGTTCGCAAGAGATACCGCGGCCTCGCCATGAAGGGCTAAGAAGGAACATGGGTGGTTTTTAGTCAGTAGAAGTCTTTTGCTCTGCCCAGAGCGGGATAGAGAAAATATTTGATGATTTCCCACCACCCAAAAAAAAAAAAATAGGTTAAAAATATTGTTACTAACCCAACGGATCTTGGTTGTCTGAATAAATTAAATGATAAAATTTGATTTTGCTACCCATTGTAACTCTGTCAGTGTCTGAGACACTATGTTTTCATGAGTACAATACTCGCCTATGTGACCCTTTGCAAAACATATCTGCACGTCATGGACACATAGAAGCCTGAATTTAGAATGCGCTTAGAAGCTTCTAGACTTTTCAAAACGCCGACTTCAAAAAAAAAAACTCGGTGCACGGGCTGCATATATACATGGACTTGATAGTTGAAAGCTCACCTAGTATCTAGCTCACTCAGTATCAGCAGTTTGCCTTTTTGTGGACTTCACTCACGCCTAAACTACGCCCGATTTTTTTTTTTTTCGAAAACATTGTGTTGATAAATCATAAATATACGTGTACCTATTAATAATTATAAATTTTATTATTTTTATTATATTTATATTTATTTCCTTTATTTATTTATTTTATTAATAATTATAAAATATCCCAATTGAAACTCCTAAAACATTAACAACTCAAAATCAAAGAGAATAAACTCCATTGTCTTCAAATTAATTTGCACCGACAACGATTAGCCCGTCACCCATAGGGTAACATTCAATTGTGCCAAGTTTGGGCTGTCACTCATAGAGGACAACTTTAATAACGTGTGCGAACTTGGCGGCACACTGCCATGCTGCCATGCAAACTGTTGGTAACGCCGCGTCGTGAGTCGTGACAAATTGACAAAGTTCCTGACGTCAACTCAGCAGAATGGATTAATAATATAACCTTTAGTTAGTTGTGCTTACGATGGGTTTCTTTTGTCTGTGATTAGATTTAGGTACTTGTGTTGCTTGAGGAAGGTTAGTGATGTTGACACCAAATAAGCTGGCCAATTTTTTCTTAATTAATACTTTGTTCAGAAAAGTCTGCAGACGAGTTGCTATGGCTGACCTTTCCAGCAGGGCTATTGCATATCTTTTTAAATGTCAGTAGCTATCATAGTGTCCATCGATTAACTGTCAAATGGTTATGGTTTGGTACAAAATGGAACCATTTGACAGTTAATCGATGGACACTATGATAGCCACTGACATTTGAAAAGATACGCAATACCCCTGTAGGTCTTTAAATATACTCTTTAGTCATCACTGCTGACTTTTATTGACACCATACAAATGACAACACTATAAAGCATCTTCCGTAAAGACAGACTGTCAACAAAAAGCTTACCAAAGACTGTACAAGAAGTCTGGAAGGTTCCAAAACGTTCGATTCCCAACAATTTAGTGTCCATAAATCACACCAAGGCATATTGTTGTGAACTAGTCGTTATTATGAAATTTGTCCGACCATCTATCTTGCCAATATCTCGTAGTTTCAGTTGGAACTTTGTTGATAAGGTTGAATTGGTAATGGTTTTGTAATTATTGGTCTATTTGTTGTTAATTGGATCGCAAAGAGTGATTAATATACATGTTGATTGATGGAGAGGGAGAGGAAGACCAAGAGAACGATGGACGAATTGTGTGAGGAATGATATGAAAGAAAAAGGAGTCAATGATGGCGTGAAGGTTGAGAGACGATACTGGAAGAACCAGAATTAGTTATTTTTAAAGCTGTTGGACATTTTCAGAATAGCGTAATCGACTAAGTCAAAAAAACGTGTTGCGCAGACCCCAAGTAACATGGGACAACAGCAGGAAGATGATGAATTGATAATTTGCCTATTTTATATCGCATAATTTCTTACGTTCAGGATTTTGTATCAATATTCACCAACAGCTCTTGAACGCCGTTTAAATGTGCTGATCGCGTGTATAGTCATTAGTGGAATCAGCCCTTACTGCGGTACTCAGAGATATTTAATGACTAGCTGACCCATGCAACTTCGTCTGCGTCACATAATATAGCTTATAACAAATAATGTCAACATAAATTGAGTTAAATCGTAACAAACAAAAAATCGTATCTTTCCTCTTTATAATATTAGTTTAGATTATATTAAAGTGTGAATTACTATTGGTATCTCTTAATGTTAAATATACAGTAACACCTTGTAAACATTATGGTGCAGTAAATATTTTGAATATGAATTTCTCCGGAGTCCCCGGAGGCCAGAATCCCCACTAACCTACCGCACCGGACCGAATGACTGCCGCGCGCTTAATTATTTTGTCGCGCGGATATTTTTACATTGCGATATCTTCTAAGATATTTGTTTAAACTGTATAGAGTAAAGGGCACAAATATTCTATATTAAATTTCTGTGCTAACAAACACATTTATTTAGATATAGATTAATACCATATGGGTTAAATAAGCTTCGCAAAATATCATTATTTTTAACCTAACATTTTAATAGTAAAAAATGGTTACAGTGAGTCAATCTTAAAAGATAGACATATGCTGTCGCGGACTTTTTTTTAGAACTTTTAAAGAGGAACAATTCTTTCATACATGGTATTTGCGTAACTTAAACCGTTTTCGCAGCGCACGCAACGGAAGCTCTCAAAAAGGAATATCTTTTCCCGTTTTTGCAACATTTTTCATTTATGCTCCGCTCCTATTGGTCGTAGCGTGATGTTATATAGCCTAAAGCCTTCCTCGATAAATGGACTATCCGACACAAAAAGAGTTTTTCTATTCCAACCAGTAGTCCCAGAGTTTACCGCGTTCAAACAAACAAACAAACAAACAAACAAACAAACTCTTCAGCTTTATAATATTAGTATAGATTACATAAGCCGTCTCTTAGTAAAGATTTGACATACGTTTGTATGACAAAACTGTCAAAACCTTTACTAAGTGATGGCATAAGTCATCATTAAAGCTCTCTGAGTGCGGCAGTTAGACTACTCATCCAATAATAGACCAGGACATCAAAAGACGCAAACTGAACTACCTGCTACATTATTAACGTACTCAAAGTGAGTTTAGTACGTGTGCGGAGCTTAGCCATGGCCAGCAATGGAACCGTATACATATTAACCTATTTACACTTCATAATTCATTCGTAGGGCTCGGTATAACATTTTATAACAAACTGCCATCTTCTTTTCTAGACTTGCCATTTAATGCATTTAAAGCCAAAGTGAAATCTAATCTTTGTTCAAAAGCTTACTATTCCATTAACGACTACTTAAATGATAAGAATAGCTGGTCGTTGAGTTGAACACAAGACAATGTTTGTAATTTATGTTCTTTCTCCAAAATTAGTTTACTGATAATATGTTATGTCTTTTTTATGTTTTATTATTATATACCTTTTATTATTGATTGTAGTCAATCGTAATATTAACTTACACCATAGTATTGTATCGAGTCTGGTTCTTCTAACCAAACAGACAGATGTGTTGCTGGAGAGTTTGTTCCGCCACTTCTTCTTTCCAGCAAAAACACTAGGAAGTGTCGAAGGGTGGGCGTTTTGGGGGACTGTCACTTGTAAATAAGTAAAGTAAAGTAAATTTTGACGTTCGAAAAGTGCTGATTATCAGCCTAGTTTGAATAAATGAGTTTTGATTTTGATTTTGATTTTGACAAGAACCTTTTATATGTAACGCGTAACCAAAATCAGCATTAACGTCACCATCCTGTTTTTTTAAGCATTTAACATATTTTTACCAGCAGCATCGTTCTGTCAATGTCCTTTGCCAAAACAGACAGGTAACACTGCAAATATTAATAATTTAGTTAACGATTGGATTAAAAAAAAATAAGTGTAAAAAGGACGCACTCAATTCATTCAATAAAATACCTGCTGCTGTTCTCATCTCAAACTATTTTTAAAAGCCATTTATTAACAAAAAAAAACGATTAAAAAATAACCTTCAATGGCATCACTAATATTTTGACATCGAATGGCCAGTGTTTAGTTATTATAACTGAAAATAGGTTAGTATAATATACAATGTCTATAATAATGACACGCAACCATAACTATGCCATTGTCATGCCAAAGTACAGCATAATTATTTTGGCGTTCAAATTAATGATACTGTCAAGAAGATTTTGCTAATAAACATTTTGTGAAATCAGTAGAAATTACGCCAAGTGAACCATAACGCACTCTAAGTAGATTTGTGCAGCGTTCAGTGATATTTTACCCAGAAGATACCGCAATGAATTGGTGATTGTGAATTGCGGAGGAATGAGGAAAATGTCGTGGGGAAAGTTTTGAATATAAATGTGAATGGGTATAAGAGTAGAGGAAGACCAAAGAAACTATGGATGGACTTTGTTAAGAATGATATGGTAAGAAAGGAGGTGTCTCATGAGATGATGAGAAACAGAGAGGTATGGAAGAAGAAAACATGCTGCGCCGACCCCAAATGAATTGGGATAAGGGCAAGAGAATGATGAATACCGCAATAAATTAAACCCTTATTCCAATACTGTTTTACATTCATAAACTCTCCAATTCAGGCCTAACTGGAAACCAACGTCAGGGACTATCCCGTCGGGGCTGCGGGTTGTTCGAAAGAGATACCGCGGCCTCGGCGCAAGGGTTAAGAAGGAACATGGGTGGTTTTTAGTCAGTAGAAGTCTGACACTCCTTTTCACTCTGCCCAAGAGCGAGAGGGGTTATTTGATGATTTCCCAACCGCCCCAAAAAAAAAAGGCACCATTGAACTGAGCCTATTTAACGCAGCCAGCTGTGAGGCACACCATGTTATAATTTTTGTTTAGTTTTAAGGTGAACCTCCAAGGCTAACTTGGAGGTTTCACCTTAAGTATATTTATTACCCTATATTATTTTTGTTTTATATATTGTGTGCGCTTCTGGCATGTGCCAAATAAATGTATTTTTTTATTTGCCACACACATAACTTTACTCCAAAAAGATCCGTCCTTCTTTTGGAAGTCGGTTAAAAAGGAGTCTCCTGTTCGTGGCAAGAGCTCAGGGTACCACCACAGAGCGTGTGAGACAAAACATTAGGTACACAGCCGCCTTCCTCCGCTTGATGCGGTAAACTTTGTTGGTGAGGGCTCACTGACAGCGAGGCGTTACATTACAGGTATTTTATGTTGCAGAATCACGCGTTACTTTGTAGAAATCCATGGCAAACACAAAGCTAATTGAAATAAATATTTCAATTAGACCATTACAAGCAAAATTAAAAAAAAAACGAAGCAATAGTCACAAGGCATAAACCCCTGTGAAACGAATGTAGTTCCTCGACAGAAACTCCTTAGACACGGTTGGACATTAAATATTATTTGAAATATTTAGTTTTAAAAAACTACTCAACGTATTTGGATAAAATTTGCTACACAAATAGTTTATAACCTTGATTAACACATAAGATAGTTTTATCTTCCCGTGGGATAATTTTCGAGTTGTGGCGGGCGAAGCCGCTAGCAACACCTAGTAAATAATAAACGTGCTAAATCTCACTGCTTTAGAAAGCCATTTTTTATTTATTGATAGCTGTGCCCTGCATACGTGGCATTGCACCTTTTTCTACCCACCCTACCTTTGGGTGGGGTTACGAGGGTGAAAAGTAGTCTACGACCATTGACTTATATATTACTGCGTAAGACTGGGCGGACGGCATGTTAAAATGACGCCACAAACGTGGTCCCAATAAGGTCTTTCCTAAGCCGAAGTGAACTAGTCCACGATCGGCTCTCTTCGGGTGCGGTCGTAAATTTTATTTAAAGCTTTATTTATGTTCTATAAACCTCGAAAATGCCACGCCGCTTATACAAGGTTACGTTAACGAGCAGACTACACTAATTCTCTGTATGGCGAACGCGTCGAGCAAATGTTCGGACGACCGTATCTTTAGTTTTTATATCAATGTCTATGACCTATTTTAATACCTTCTTAATATACACACAAAATTTCATAAAAATCGGTGAAGCCGCTTCCGAGGAGTGTGGCAACTAACACTGTGACACGAAAATTTTATATATATGGAAGATAAACCTTGTTATATACAAAACATCAAACATTACTTCATAAAAGTTCCCGCTAGCACTCGCTCCTAACCACAAATCCATACCAAGTTTCCAACTTGCCTCATACAAAAGGGCTTTCTTCAGAAATTTTCATATTACTTTAGTAGTAATAAGTGCCGGCTCTCGGGATATGAAAAGCAATCTCGAAGGAGATTTTATTACACGAAAGGTAAACAGCCCGAGGATTACGTGGAGAACGATGTTGGGCTCAGAATGAGCGGGAAATTGTGTTTGAATTTGGAAGTGACGTTTAGTTGACACGTTGCAATGGCGGCCTGTCAAAGTTTGTTGTAGATGGCGTGATTGTCGCTGAGTCTCAGCGTAACCAATTAGGTCAAACTACTTTGAAATGTAATGATATTAATAAGCTTTCGACCAATGACGATAGTTGAAACTAAAAAAAAATGTGTTTTACTTCTGGAAGATATAAATAAGAATAATTCAATCTGACGAGTAAAATAGTAAAAACTGTACAGAGTTAATTAAAATATAATAATAAAAATCGTTTAATATACAGTATAGAATTCATTAAAATATGAATAAAAATCATTTAAAAAGTAAAAACAGTACAGAAATCATGGAAGTACGAGTATGTATCTATTTACTATGGGTTTTATTTTATATATTTTTTTTTTATTTGGTACCCAAGGACTCTCAAAATACCACAAATTTTTCCGTAATTTTTTGTTTCAGCTTAGGCGAACAGAAATCCAGCGCAGTGTAATATAGGTCGAACTATGCTTAGTATAAGTTTTATAGTTACTAACCCCGTAGAATTTTTATGCTGTGATTTTTAGGTTTAAATCCAAATTACGTGCCACAATCACAATTCTAATGTATTTTCGATTTCTAAAAATATATTAATGGAAAATTCTTAATAAAGTTCAAACAACGGATTATGAATTTATTTTGAAATAAATCGAATATTGTGGAGTGATAGTGATATGTTACATAATTTTGATGTTGGTTGTTTTTCAGGTGTATATCAATTTGTTTTTGTTGCCCGACCACGATGGGGACAAATGAAATCGAATATTTACAATCGAAATCGATTATAATTAGAGTTGTTTACTTCTTAATTCAATTGTATAAAATGTACACTGGACTTAAAAATAATTGGCGAGTAATGTACGTATAGCTGGACACCTCTGCCTAACCCGACAGGAATTCAAGCCGTGATGATACTTTATTAAAAATCTCTTTAAAAAAAAGGCTTCATTTGGCCGCATAGCGTAGTAACACAACTTTACTTTAAAAATGTACCACCTTATAAACGAGGCTTTTTCAAACTATAGACATAAGTGGTAAGCCTCTTCCTTCCGCTTTAGACAAAACAAACAATAACCATAAAAAAAACACGCAAACCTCAACCTTATTACCAAGTCTTCAAAGATACATATTTATACTGAAAACTTGAAACTGTACTCAAAACTCGGCGTACCCTAATCAACATGGCTGCCAAACAAACAAAACTTAAAACCTAGAACAAAGTGTATACAAACTTGGAATTATTCCTTAACACTTAAGGTTCAGGCGAAAACTCCACGTAATATAATATTCAACTTCACATGACGAAACTTCTACAAAATCATTTTAAAGTCACTGTGTGGGTGGGAGACAGAAGGAGTATTTCATACTGTCTTTGATAATTTTAGCCTGTAATTTGTACTTCTGCAAGAAAAAGCAAATGGACGCGACAATATCTTGGCAATCTGGATTGTCATCGACACACTGAAAAGAAGATACTAACTAGTAATAAAAATAATTAAATGGAATTACAGGGTGTAAACGAACCCTTCACGCATCCGACAACCAAGCATTCTGTACATCAAACCAAGTACCCCTACGCAAAATTTATTGCTGAGAAATGACTTTTTTTTTGGGTCAAAAATCACATTTTACGGTAAAACTCAAAGTAGCACTCTTAAAACATTGTGCTAGTGGATGCTTTGAATAATAAACGGGTCATGGAGGTAATTTCAGTAAAGTTAAAACCTGAAACACTAGTATTTACAAAAACAGCTGTGAAAAATTTGGAACTTTGAACCCCAAAATCTCCGGAACTAGGAGGTTCCCAGGTATGGTCTAGAACAAATAAATGACCGCACTGGTGGGGAGAACAAGTGCCCTTCGTTTGCGTTAAGGGTACTTTACACCCTTTGTGTTATATTTTTATCAATATTTGATGCGACGGCATCGTTCTTCCTTTGTTTTACAGTTATGTCGAGACTTGATTTACTGTCTGTGTTTTCATAGGTTATCTACATGTACAGGATAAAGCAGTACCTACCTACGAACCACTATGTATCCTAGCGTGTGATATACAATACTTACAATGTATTGTTTAAATTCGCAACTAAGAGAAGAAGAAAAAACCGGTCAAGTGCGAGTTGGAGTCGCGCGCCGAGTGTTCCATACAAACAAAGTTTAAAATTATTAAAAATATTTTTATTATATGATATAACTAAAAATTTACGGTTTTCGCAATTTTTCCTTTATGGGTGCTATAAGACGTCGTTTTGTATCAAATTTCAAGATTCTGAGTTCACAGGATTTACCCTATAGGTTTTGATTCCCTTGCAAGTGTCGAAAATTTGGTGGAAACTTGCGGCATAAACGGCTGTCTTTTGATTGCGGTGGCTTAAAAGTTTTATTTTTTTCACAGTTTTAAGGGACAGTAGACCTGAGTATTTGATATAAATGTCAGCTTGATACCTTCACGCGTTCCTGAGAAAAAGGGTCTTGATAGATAGACAACAAAGTGATCCTATAAGGGTTCCGTTTTTTCCTTTCGAGGTACGGAACCCAAAAAGTATTACGATATTTAGATTTTGGTACAAAACAAAAACAACTTTCAATGGCTTGTACTCTTGAAAGTTTTAATTTACCTAGGTCTCCAAAAATAGACCGTAATGCCGTTTTAAGAACAGTTTAGGTAGTACTAAATGAGTTTAAACTTTACAGAACTCACTTAATAATTTTGAGGCACTTTTAGACAACAACGCAGACCAGTCTATTCACGAAAAAAGTAAGAACAAAACGTTGAACGATCTTACAGCAAAAACATTACATCAGGAGTTCCTTAGAAGTAGCGACGGTGTTAGTTATAAAACACAAAACATAACAAAACTGGCAAACTGTGGGTGTACTATTCAGTTATAGTTACACCTTTTTTTATGGTGGGTGGAAAATCATTAAATAACCCCTCCAGCTCTTGGGCAGAGCGAAGGGAGTGTCAGACTTCTACTGACTAAAAACCACCCATGTTCCTTCTTAGCCCTTCATATCGAAGCCGCGATATGTCTTGCGAACAACCCGCAGCCCCGACGGGAGTTAGTTACACCTCTTTCTAACCTTTCGTTGCCAACAAAACTTAATGTAATTCTTAAGTTATTAAAACCAAAAATTAAGGAGACGTACCTCTTGAAATGCTAATCTCGCCGTCTCCTTTGACCCTTCCGAACTTAGTTCTTACCGTAAACTGTTTAATTTCTAAGATTTTGAAACTGTCTCCCCCGAGTTAGTTATCCTGGGTTCATTACAAATGCGAGGCGAACTGAACTTACCAGTCATATCTTATGAACTTCTGACTGGAGTATCATTACGTAAATGGAGTAGTCAGGGTTTGCTGAGGAGTTCCGTTAGGGTTGTAGTCTAAGAAATAATTGGTAGAAAAACTTATTTTAAAACCGGCGAAGTGCATGTCGGAACACGCACAATGTAGGGTTTCGTAGTTGCCCATCAAAATATGTGAACTTACTAAACTAATTAACCACCCTGCCTACCTGCCTCCGAACGATGATTTTTATTGTAAACAAAAACTTTTTTGCAAAAAGAAACCGACTTCAAAAACACAAAAAAGTGAAAAAACTAAAACACAAAAAGTGAAAAATAAACTTCAGAAGAAAAATCAGCTCCTGAAGTCTGTTACTGAAACATACTTACATTTGCAGTTTTGAGACCTGCGCTCCCATACACTATGTATTGGAAAATATTTCATACATCTACATTTTATAAGTTGGTCGACTATTACTCGTAAACTTGTAAAGCCTACATAATTGCGATAGTTTTTCTTTTATTTTCGTTATATGCTACTCCCATGAATTTTTTAACACGCCCAAACATAACCCGTATAGGTGGTTTAGGTTGCTAGACTTGAGTCTATTAAAAATTTGCAATTTGCGTTTTAGTCACATTGTTTAGCTGGTTGTAGTAATATCGTAATATAATTTTCGGTGCTAACATTAAAAACCTGAAGAATTTAGGTATTCTTCGTACAATACAAAAAAAACATTTAAGAAACAAGGTCTAAACTAATACGACACAATTAGCCTCTTTCATGGGCTTCTAATTATCTCCAGACGGTTAATATTGATTGGTACTTTAGGTACCAACAACAGTATTAGGTCTTTAGTTCACTTTGAGCAGTAATTAGTGATTAATGAGACAGACGGCCTAATGATGATTGAATATAGGCTTTTTAAAATGTAATCTATGGGGACTAATTGAGGTTTTACATAGATATGATTTTTTACAAGGTTGGGAATAGTTCTGAATTTTTCGGCGTGGTTTTTGGAACTAACCAATTTATTTTTAAACATAGTTTCATAAATAAACTGGGTTGAAGTCGTATTGGGCGGGCCATGTCTGCAGAATACATCAGGTCCGATGGGCCAAAGTCATCACGCAGTGGGTGCAGAAGACGGGGCCAGCGTTTTCGAAGCCTCGAAACCGCTGGCGTGAAGGATGAGAGGCTTTTGAGCGCGATTAACCGGAGAAAACCGCACAGAGAGAAGGGTGGAAAACTATGGTGATGGCCTTTGCCCAACTGTCGGGCAATTATAGGCTGTCAAAAAAAAAACTTGACATCATTGATATAAAAACTAAAGATACGGTCGTCCGAACATTTGCTCGACGCGTTCGCCATACAGAGAATCGGTGTAGTCTGCTCGTTAACGTAACCTTGTATAAGCGGCGTGGTATTTTCGAGGTATAAAGAACATAAATAAAGCTTTTAATAAAATTTACGACCGCACCCGAAGAGAGCCGATCGTGGACTAGTTCACTTCGGCTTAGGAAAGACCATTTTGGGACCACGTTCGAGGCGTCATTTTAACATGCCGTCCGCCCAGTCCTTACGCAGTAACATATAAGTAAATGCTTGACATGCTAAAAAAACGCACACAAGTGAAAAGAAAAGGAACAAGTACCTTTACAGGCTACGTAAGATATTTTTCTACCAAAGCAAGTCAATTTGATTCAATAGGTACTGGAAAACCAATAACAAACCTTATTCACCTTAGTGGTTAGAATAACGAAGCTCATCAAAGTTCTCGGTTCAAACCGTTCAAAGTTAATACGCAGCTAGGGATGAATTTAGAACGCTCATAATGTAGGCCGCACCTTTGCCACGGGGCGGGTGAAACACAGATTGAAAGACGAGAATAATATAGGTATCTATAAGTTGGTAGAAGTAAAGTCTATGGTATCGAGGAGCTCGATTTTCAAGTCAAGACGCGGTTGTCTTGGTGGGTCCGTGGACCGCCTTTTACATACCAAGTTTCGTTTTGAAAACATGTTTAGCCTTTGGGGTGTAAGGGGAACAGGGTGAAGTTCCTCATCCTCCATAGTAAAGGGAGGATCCTCCGACCGGGTGTTGTGTCTGGTGGGCTAACTGCCCGACATATGTAAGTCGGGATTTTCTATATAGGTTTATGTCGCGGATAAAGTTGATAGCGCGATGTAGGATTAGCCAATTAGTTCGAATGTGTTGCGATAGATGTCGCTGTCGCCACAAGCCGTTGGTCCCGGCTGTCATTTGTAGATCTTGTACAGTCTTTACAGGTAGTCAGTCGCCAGAAAGTCTTACAACCAGTCTTACCAGGAGGTAACTTATTATCTAGAACTTACTGCGTTGTGGAAGTCAGATAAGCAGTCGCTCTATGTAAAATACTGGAATTCAGTTGCATCCGGGTAGATTGAAACCAACCCCAACACGGTTGAGAAAAGGCTAGGCAGATGAAGTTGACTTAAGCGCTATTTCAGTCTACCACCATCCCAAAAACGGAATGGTAACCTTCCGTAGATAAAATCATCATTAATATAACAAACCCATAAATACAAAGTTCGGTAACAGATAGGGATCACTAAACGGTTATATAAATTGTTACACCCAATATTTTTATTTAACACCCAGACCACCTAAGATAAAATGCCTTTAAGTACATACCGGAGGTTTTAACTTATTTTACTATTTCAAATACTTGATCTGAAGATATCGTCTCCATAAAAATATCTCACTTTATTTGTTCACGTAGCTATAATACCTTCACAAAAGATACCGATATTTTACGAGAATATCGATATTTTAAACCGATACGAATGATTCGAATAATTGAATCGATAATAAGCCATTAATATTCGTAGATAACACGAAACTTTCAATTTCATAGTAGGCCACAGTGTAAGTCAGACAGTAGTTCAGTTTAGGTATAGTCAAGGTGAAATTGAAGGGATTATTCTTAAACGCTGGCTAAAGTTAAGAGACGTTTGAACATCAGAATCGTTTTGTCAATTAAATCGCAGTCTATAATAATTTATAATCATCATGGCATCAACTTAGGGTTTGCTTTATGATGACCCATTCCTGTCTCGGGAAATCACTCTTTTCCGTGCGGATATCCCGCATATATATATTTTTTTACGTATTATCATAGAATGAAAGAAAAAATATTTATTGAATGAATGATGATGACGATGTATCATAATAGAATACAATACAGATAAGTATTTTATTTATCCCAATTTTCATTTCCGATTCAAGGCAAGTCTACAAAATCATCAAATACGAGTACTTATTGTATTTGATGATTTTGTAGATTTGCCCAAATCACACACACACACTCCAAGAACATCTAGAAAGCGAGCAAGCGGGGTCCAGCGGGAATGCGGGATAACAGACCCTACAGGTGACAAACAGGCTAAAAGCGGGAAGTCACCATCCGTTACAGTTTCCCGGGATTTGTCCTCCTTTCACCGGTTTCCGAGAAGCATCCGGCACAGATTTTTACAAAGTGAACCCGGATTTTTGGACCCTTCTTAAAAAAGGTACGCAACCCTTTCGCCTCATGAAGTAAACTCTAAGTTGTGAATGAGAAAAGGTATTTGAATCTTGAACACCCGTAGTGTATTGGTTAACTGGCTTTTGACCACGGTTTTGCTCGTTTTACTGTCGGAAATTATCATTACTGAAAAATCTTGATCGGCCCAGGAGTTCCATAGATTATCGTTTCATTCAAACTCGCAAACGTTATTTGTTTATAAAACACTAAAGCTAGTGTTTCGACAAACCAAAACTGCGGGCAAAGGCCCGCAGTTTTGCCCGCGTGAAAATGTCACTGTGTTTCACTCCCTTTGGGGTTGAATTTTGAAAAGTCCTTCGTTTTGGATGCCTACGTCATAATCCTGGGTTTGGCCTGTCTATTGATCCTCAGTCAATCATTGCCTATTAGATATTTATATAGATTTGTAAAGGGAAGGATAACCAATTTTGAAGCAACGAAACAAGCAATAAATCTACTGTACATTTATACACTGTGGTTCTCTGTTAACTTCACATACATTTTACAGCTTCCGATTTGCAATCCTAAGTGTAAACCTTATCAATGTTAAACTAAGGTTTATATTCCCTTGGGCAGCCCAAAAGTAGGTTATGGGACAAATATTATGTTTTTGTTAGGCACCTATCAACTGATTATTACCATTTTAACTGAGCATTTTTAGTTAAATAAATATCGCAGTTAATTATATTGGAGTCGTAAATCTGGAACTGGTTTGAGGCTGCGCTTCGTTGTGACATGAGCGAGAGATGAGCAGGTTGTACTAAGCGAGGCGAGGTACGGCTAGAGAGCTACACACGATGACTTTCTAAGTAGAAAAACTCAACTTTTATCGAATTGATGTAAACTATCGAAAACTTATGTCAATACGGTTAATTAATCCATTAGGCCCTCAGGATAATATTGTGATGATAATGATTTATCACTAATCAGACTAACAAATGCTGTGAAAATGTACCCTTAACAGCGATTTGTTAAAGTTTTATTTTACATACTGAGTTTCCTCCATGTCTCGGTACAAACGTTATGTTGTAGGGCCCACCTGCCATTCCTAGATCTTTGTCAGTCGTTTCAGGTCGTCACTGACTCGAAAATTATTATATTACCCAGTACTAACCGGGTTGTAGAGGTCAGATACACAGTCGCTCCATGTAAAATACAGGTGTTCAGCTGCATCCAGTAAGACTGGGAGCCGATCCCATCATGGTTGGGAAAAAGCTATGCAGATTATGAAGATGATTCAACGACCCGCAAGCTATCCACGGCTTCACAGTGCCACCTCGCCCAAATGAATATAAAATGAATTCAACGGTTCATATCTAAATATTTTATTGGTTTGATAACTGATGTGACCGGCGTGCTTATGAAGTCGTATAAACTTAATCTCCTATTAGCATCAGTGGGGCATAAACCTTGGGAGGTAAGCAGAGCTATATATGGAGGGCTTAGACAAAGTGGCATTCTAGCGAAAATTATGATGGAAATATCTAGAATGTATGGGATTGACTAAAGCTTATGTACAGTCGAAAAAGCTAATAATTATACAAGCAGAAATGTTTATAATTCTAGTACACTAAAAATATTGATTGCAATTTTGATTTATAAAGTGTTTCTCATTAATTGAATGATGTGGAACGCTGTATCGTTTGACATCAGTCTCTAAATATATCTGTATAATCTTAAAGTAAATACAAGTTAGCTGGTTCTATACTTATTGCTTGTTCGTCTGTACCAACTGCCTAGTGTTTTACAAAACTATGGAGTCGAATTACAATCTTACTAGTATTTTACATGGAGCGACTGCCTATCTATCTGGCCTCCACAAGCCAGTTAGTGCTGCGTGCGTGCAATACCCCTTTGTAGAAACTGGTTATCAGACTTTCGGGCCACTGATTACTTGCAACGTCTTTGAAAGATCCACAAATGACCGAGACCAACGACTTAGCGAGCTTGCTAAGGTACAGAGGAAATTTGGTATGATGGTGTGGTCGCATGTCCATGGACTTAACCTAAAGATCGACCTGAGTGAATGTTAATATTTAGCTACAAGCTCCTATATTATAATAATACAAGCTTATGACCGTGGCTTTGCCCGCGTGGATGTCTGTTAGTTTTATACTAAAACCTTCCTCGAGAACCACTCTATCCATCGGTGAAAACAGCATGAAAATCGCTGCAGTAGTTTTTGAGTTTATCGCGAACAGACAGACAGACAGACGCGGTGGAGGACTTTGTTTTATAAAATATATTGTAGTGAAGTATTATAAAATAAAATAAAAATATTTTAGTATCAGGCATCAAGACCCATAGGGTGTTAGTATTACATCTTATTTAAAAACTATGTTGGTGACATGGAGGAACATTAAAACAGAAAAAAGAAAACCGACTTCAAAAACACAAAAAAGTGAAAAACACAAAAACAAGAAAAAGTCGGTGGCAAAAAAAACTAAATCAAACAGACAAAATGTCACCGACTTCAGAAGCTGGTTTTTCTTATGAAGTTTATTTTTCACTTTTTTGTGTTTTTCGTTTTTGTGGTTTTCACTTTTTTGTGTTTTTGAAGTCGGTTTTCTTTTTGCAAAAAAGTTTTTTTATTTTACTATTTTTAGTTGTAATATCCTATACAAATAGTTACTATACATTTAACATTCAACCAAGAACCCTAACCCTTAACCTTCAAGAATCCCTTATTATTGCTTTCAACTCCTAACCGTTTAGGAGTAGTACCTTCCATAATCAGCTCATCAACATGAAGTGATGACTGCTAGATGCAAATACTTAAACACCCAAGCGATTGCAGCAATCACGACAGATTTGCCGTCTATTTTTGAAGAGTTCTATTGTATATCTCTGAAGATCAGGATCAGATCTTCACCAAAGGGAAATGCCCAATTTTGGCCATGAAACGCCCAACAATTTGCTTTTGTTAAAAAAAAACATCTTTTTTTATGGTTATTAATCACGGTACTCATTTATCCAAACAAGATTGCGACATTTTTGCACAAAAAAAAAGTACTGTAACTGATTTAAATCCGTAATTCCTTAGTTTGTGACAACATAAAAAGTGTTGCCAATTACTAGTCGAGTTAAAAAAGAATCGATTCTCTTTTTTTATCGATTTTTATGGTGTCATTATTAGAATGCTAATACTTTTCGATAATTATTATGATGTTATGATAATTAAACAAGCGAATACAATTTAAATAAATAAAAGAAAATATATTTTACAAGGCGTGCAGAACTTAAAGCACCTCAAAGATTATTTTTTATTTAGGATATTCAAATTCAAATAAAAAATCGATATTGATTTATCGATTTTATGTCTGTTTAGTGGCAACATCGAATCTGTCAGCTAGGCTCCTGTCATGTGAAATGAAATCACAACTAAATAATCCAAATCGAATTCGTTTGCCTTTGTATTATTTTGTTTGTTTTCCTGCTGATTTGTTATCTAAGCAACGAGTAAGCTTTCTAAATGGACTCCGACAATTCTTCTCACCCTACTGACCGACAAATGAGGGGTATAAAAGCAAAACCGCTTCAGTCCAAAATTGCAATTTTTTAAACTTGTATTACCAAATTATAGTACTTGACAGCTGCAATATTATGCCTTAAAAGACAAAGTGCAAATCCACCTCAGTCAACGGTAAATGCACTTTGAAAGTAGCGTTTAAATGCAAAAACGCTTAGATCCTAAATTTGTTAGAAGCAAATCCGCCACTGTCACAATCGACCAATCAGAAGCCGTCATTTCAAAATTTCCAAGATGGTGAATCAGTTATTTGTCGTAGTAAGTAAACTGGAAATAGCGTCTGGTTTTTTCGAGTTTTCTGTTTTATTACCATTGTAATGGAAGAAAATATTACACCAGCTCGTGCAGGACGAGCTAGGAAACGTGCTAGAAATGTAGATCAGTGGCGGCGAGTGCGAGAAAAGGCAGAAAGGTAACAAATTATTCACTAGTATTTTACCTATTATGGTATGGTCTGCAAAAGTTTTCTTAGCTTAAAGCATTTTTTTCAATCTTTTTATTTGTGGCTGTTAAAATAATTGAATAACATTTTTTTTTAATTTTTAACTAACTATGCTGTTTTAAATGCTTTTGGTAACGGTTTTTTTTTGCATTTGCTTAAGGTATTCTGCAAAAAGTCTACCCGCATTGCCTGCATGTCAACATAATAAAAAAGCTATTTACGAGTGCAAAAGCGTAACATTAGCTGATGCTAAAAAATTTAAATCTTTTAACGATGTCCAACCACTGCCAATAGTCAAAAGTAACATACATACATAAACTCACGCCCTTTTCCCATGGGGGTAGGCAGAAACCACAGAACGCCACTTGCTACGATCCTTACATACTCCTTTTGCCTCGTCCACATTCATACATCTGGTCATACACGCACGCCGGTTACGAGTACTACGCACCTGTCCTTTCAGAAGAACGGCACGGCCAAAAGTAACGTCATCATTAAAAAAGAAAAAATAAATGATGTGAGGAAGTTGCTAGAGAAACATTATGGATTGCAGTGGGAAACTCGTCCCAAACTGGAATACTATAAAAATATTTTAAATAATACTAATGGTGATTTTGTTGAAGAAGATGAGCCTACTTGCGATCCACCAACAGCTGAATCAAATATTATGATTTAAAAAATAAGTTAAGAAGTTTACTGTAATAACTAATGAATAAGTAAGAAAAAATGTAAAAGAAGACCTACCTACTAAATAAATATATTTGTGTTTATACGTAATATTCCCGTTTTTTTCTTAACTTTATAACCAATTACTCAAAAAAGTTCAAATAAATACGAAGGTATATTTTCATATTTTTGCAAAATCTGTTTTGCAATCAGTACCTTACGCTATTGTCATTATTGACAGGTTGTCAAATAATATAGTGAGATGCAAACTAGCTTCGATCCAAAGCAATAAAAAGCAAACATGCTTCAGTCCGATACTTAAATGCAAAGACACCTTAGTCCTAAAGTATTTCTTAAATACTAAAGAACTGGTGTACATTTGATTAATCTTAGTTATTGCTACTTAACCTACGAGTCATAATGAATGTACCACTATTATAACTATGACATAATAACAATTTCTTACGACACAGTAGAAAATTATAAATTACTCGGTTCAGATGTTTTGTGACTGAAGCGCCTTTGCTTTTATACCCCTCAAATGATGAATAAGATCATAAAAAACTTATTGTTAAAAAACTGTATAATGTGAAAATAAAAACCATTATATCTTAAAAATCCGGACTTTTTTTAAACCAATTCCTTAACCATTTCATTCTTTTAATTGCATATTAACATTTCCATATGCTTTTATATGTGTGCACCCATGGCCGAAGTGTCTATGAACGGTGGGCATTCCCCTTTAAATGGGACCACCTCAGGAGTATACTCTTTCAAATAAAAAAAGAATTTTGAGAATCGGTTCACAAATGGAGGAGAAATCAGGTAACATACATAAAAAAAAAAAAAAAAAAAAAAAAAATACATACACACGAACATATAACCTCCTCCTTTTTTGAAGTCGGTTAAAAAAGAAAATCACAATCACGGGTAGGTTTAACAAGCTTTGTTGCCAACTTGTAGCTTGGTAAACCGGGTCCGTGGCTTAGGCCCCCAGTGGTCGACGCACCTGTGGCCGACGCCCCCGATACGATTAATTTAATTCAAAGTAATTTTTGATCAAATGTACTGTCAGGCACAAAAATTGTAACCCATTGTAGCCCCATCCAGCGTCTCTGCAAACACCTTCAGAACTCTGTTGCTACTTCCTCTCACTCGGCATATTAATAAGGCTACTTTCTTCCGCATTATTGTCTATTCATTTTCTCTTAAGTCTGCCTTTGTCGTACTCTACGGTTGATAGTGTCGACCATCTTCACAGCATTGTTATCAGGACAGAGCTATAGGATATTATTAAGTTGTTATTAACAGATATGAGGACACCTGGTACCCTTGGCTACATTCAATGACACCCACGCAAGGGATCCTCTAGTGGGAGTATGTTATTATAACTGAAGATCTATTCATAGCTATATTATATTACTTATCTTTATTTTGAACTAGCGGACACACGGTTTCACCCGCGTAGTTCCCGTTCCCGTGGGAATACAGGGATAAAAAGTAGCCTATGTCACGCGCGGATATTGTAGCTTTCCAACGGTAAAAGAATTTTTGAAATCGGTCCAGTAGTTTCGGAGCCTATTCGTTACAAACAAACAAATCTTTCCTCTTTATAATATTAGTGTAGACTAGTTGTTGCCGGCGACATTTCATCCGCGTGAAATTATTATAAAAATATAACTTCCTCATTTAATCAGATTTTTTAACAATATCAAGGGTGTTCATTTTCCCGTCGGGACTGCGGATTGTTCGCAAGAGATACCGCGGCCTCGACATGAAGGGCTAAGAACATGGGTGGTTTTTAGTCAATAGAAGTCTGACAATCCCTTTCGCTCTGACCATGACCGGGAGGGGTTATTTCATGATTTCCCAAACCCCCAAAAAAAAAAGATTTTAATTTTCATGCACGAAACCTTTTTCCAAAAAAAAATTAAATGGACCACTCCGAGAAAATACTCTTCCAAAAACTACACAAATCGCTTCAAGTGTGCCTTTAAAATTTTAATAGTTATCTCTATTTCTCCAGGATCCTATCATCAGATCCTGACTTGATGATCATGGAAAATCCTGAAAAACCCTTTCAAACAAAAAACAAATCCAAATCGTTCCAGCCATCTTTGAGTAATCGGGAAACATACATAAATAGAAAAAGGTTCCGATGAATTGAGAACCTCTTCCTTCTTGAAGTCGGTTAACAAAAGTTGACCATCAGCTATCAGTAAAAGTCATTTTCGGCAATGATGATACTCACTACGAAACCCAAACTTAAACCTTAACAAAGTGTTTGATAAAGGCTATTCTAGTTTGAAGTTTCTAATGTAACCGACCAGGACTAAATGCTTTGTAGGAGGAAACTTGTGGAACTAAGGCTGTCACCAGGAGCTGGTTCAACAAACACCCTCTAGTCTAATATCAATCTACTCAGGCGTACTGTCGACGAAATAGTTTGGTGTGTAGGCATATGTTGTCGAAATGAGGGTTTAAAATTATGTTTTAGATAATTATAAAGTATTTGTACTATATATATAGACATGAAATTGTTTCCATGTATAGTTGATCTGGCTTTTGGTCTATCTTAAATTGAATATCACTTCACGGAAGCAATAGAATAGCCCCGGTCCTTTTTTTTTGGTAGATCTGATAGTTTAAATTCGGCTGGAATTGTTGCTAGAAATGGGTAAATAGTGGAAAAAAATATGAGTTATAGGCACGTTTAACGATGCCGAATTTAAGATGAGCGATATCTCTAAATACTGTACTATTGCCGTATTTATTATAAAACAAGCACAATTAAATTGTAGTTTCTAATCTTTAACATCTTTTATTGATTTGTACATTCAACCCAGTAACAGATAAAACAATTTCGCCAACTGTAAAGATTGAAATGAATCTCTTATTTATATGAGGACATTATTTTACTAAGTCCCAAAGAAAATGAAAAATTTCTTTATGCTTGGAATTCTAGATTGAGCAAAGCAGCATATTTTTTAATTACAGAATTTATTCCTAGTTCAAAATCCTAAAATAAATATACTAAGGTTCCCTAATTCCTAACTAACAAGGCCTTAATAGATAATCTGGTACCTAAAACCTAGCTTAAACCCCAAACCCTAAACCATCCATTATTCTCAAATCTAACCTGCGATTATAAGTAACTTACCATTTATTACACACAGATAACATATTCTGATTTATCTGCTCATATGTTATGTTATGTCCATGTAATTATAGATCTGTGACAGTCGTTAAAGTTTATCAGTGACCCGAAAGGACCACTAATACTACTGAATTTTACCAAGGAGTATTGTATTACCTGGTACTAACTAAGTTGTGGAGGTCAGATGGGCAGTCGCTCCATGTAAAATACTGGTGTTCACCTGCATCTGTTCAGACTGGAAGTCGACCCCAGCATAGTTGGGAAAAGGCTAGGCAGATGATAATTAAGTTACATGACCGATAACCATGCGGACAAAGCCGCGGGCAAAACTAAATATTCTAAAAACATTAAAACATATCGTATAACTGACGAATTGCTTCATTAAATTAATTAATTTCTAACAATTTCATGTCAAATAAATCTCAAGTGAGACATTGTCCAAACTGGTTTACAAAATTAGTCCGAATGACATTTTAGAACTTTATAAATGTGCGGCTTTACTTATAATGTGTTAGAGATCAAAGATATGAGCTATTGAACGAAATAACTTAAACGGCACGTGAATAAAGTTATGTTAGTACGGCAGAGGCGGTTAATAAAGGCCTTTTCTCATACGAGAGTAATTTATCGGCTAAAAGATTTAAGAGAAAGATAATTGTGTCGCTTTATACGTACGGGACCAAAAGATATGACCATAATTTATTCAGAAAAATATTTGACTTAAAAACCAACTTAACAAAGTAGTAGGTACGCATTGTATAGGGTAGGCAGAAACCACAGAACGCACCTACCAACAATAAATTCCTATAAAATCACTAGGATATTGCACCACGGAGTTTTAGTTTAGTATAGTCGAACAAGCTAAGTATACAGGCAGAAATCTTTATAATTCTAATACACTGAAAATATTGTTGCAATTTTGTTTTATAAAGCGTTTCGCATTAAACGACTGTCAAACGATGTATCGTTTAGTCCCTAAATGTACAATCTTAAAAGTAAATGCAAGTTAGCTGTGTGTACACTTATTAGCTTGTTCGACTGTACCTGCTTGATGGCAATAGGCTCGCCCCTATTACTTGAGACTTTATAATAACTTACAAAGTGTAGGTGTACTATGAGATACACGTCTATCAAATTTTTGGGGATTACTGGCCTCATGGTATAATATGTTTGTAGTATGCTAATAAAGTTAAATCTAATTAACCATTAAGGAGCTACACGACTAACTGCCGCACTCAGAGACGTTTAATGATTATATTTTAAGCTATCACTTAATAAAGATTTTGACACTTTAGTGAAGGTTATATGTCAAATCTTTACTAAGTGACGGCTTAAGTAATCATTAAATATCTCTGAGTACGGCAGTAACCAATGCCTTTCACAAAGTCATCAGTTGTCAAATCTCATAATCCGTGTCTCTATATAATTGACAGTTGTCATTCTCGCTATATAGATAAAGCAGTTGGCATGAGATTTGACAGTTACACTTAATCTAATCAGTGTAGTCGAGAACGTAAGGGTTTTCACCCTCGATGTAAGTACACTCAACCAAATAGATGACCATGCAGTCTTGAACTGTTTTTATTATGTCCGTTTTTGTGCGTGTTTTTTTGAGAAACCTATTTATTTTTTATGACTTAAGAAAAGAAGGAGGTTCTATGTTTGGCTGTATGTAGTTTAATTTGATTTCTATTGATATCTCCGTCAATTATGGATCGATTTTCGAAAATTTTCATGTGGTAGAAGAAGCTGCCATATAAATTGTATTAACTTTGCTTAGGTAGTTTAAGAATTAGCTTCTTTATCTCGTATTTTTTTCTCTGCGTCTATGTTGATGATTTCCTAATATCGTCTAGAATATTAAATGCACACATGACAATAATTACTGTGAAGTGCTTCAACTTAAAAGAATAAAATAATTGTGTAATTAGTCTAGTATAATTTCCCTGTAGTTATATTACTATATATTTTGACGGCACGGTTGGCGCAGTGGCTGAGCGATTGGACTGGTGCGCTGCGTGTCGCGGGTTCGATCCCCGCACGGAACAAATATTTGTATGGCCTGCAGATAGTTGTTTCTGGTCTGGGTGTGTGTATGTGAGTTTAAGTGTTTGTAAACGCACCCACGACACAGAAGAAATTCCTAGTGTGGGGCAACTTTAAAAAAAAAAAAAAATAAAAAAAAAAAATATGACTTAAAATTTTGTACAAAAATGTATTTTCGTAAATTAATAATTCTAGGTACCTAATGAATGTAACGCATTAGTCTACGAGACGAGAAAACTATTAATAACTTGTCATTATCTATTCTGCGGTATTGCATCATAGATGTTGAGACATTGCTTGCATACAAACCTATTTAATTCTTACTAAATTCACACTAATAGAATACCTTACTAAGTACACGATATGAATTACACATAAATGTGGTAATTTTACATTGTGTGACACAATGAGCGGTATTATTGTTATAAGCAATCTGATTCAGAACAGTTTGATTCTTCGAAAATAAACAAACTCATCATCATCATCTCCAGCCTTCAGCAGTCCACTGCTGGACATAGGCTAGCCGCTGTACCGTGAGTGTCCCCGTTTCGGCACCGAAAGATGTAACAGGCAGGTTGAAGACCTTTTTTTTTTCGATGGTGGGAAATCAAATGACTCCTCCCGCTCTGGGCGGAGCGGTAGGGATTGTCCGACTTCTACTGACTAAAAACCACCCATGTTCCTTCTTAGCCCTTTGTGTCCTAGGCCGCGGTACCTCTTTCGAACAACCCACAACCTAGGTTGAAGAACCTTAGTCTTTAGACTCTTTAGAAAGTCCAAACTAAACTACTTAAATACCAATTTACTTCTAATTATTCCCAGAAATAAATACTTGTGTTATTTCCACAGCTATTCGTGTTATACGAGTACTTGAGTAACGTTCCGTAATATTAATGTCTGTTTATTTGTTTAATTGTCGACGAGCACGCGAGGTTTTCTTTGGGCGCCAGAACGGGTGACGAATAAGTTTCTGGTGTTTATATGTCGTTATATTATTTAAATTAAGGGTGACAGAGAGAGGAATAGTCGTCCTTTGACATGTTCCGTCTCAGTCTTACAAGATAAAGAGGGTCTAATATGTTACGTTTTTAAGAAATGTTTATTTTTCGAGATAGAATATTTTAAACGTGCTTTTACAAACATTTAAGCTCACAGACACAAATAATCAGACAGCAGACAAGTAGGTAAAGAGAGGTATTGCTGTTGGCGTATGTAACTTGAAATGGCGGCAAACGCACCCACGATAGTAGAAATTCTTCGGTGAAAATATTATAAAAGTATTACTTCACAAATTGAATCGGATTTTGTAGACGATTTTATGAGTTTTGTTTTTTTTTTATCTTTTACCTGTGTTAACCCATAAAATTCCCGTCAAAATCGATTCAGCCAGTTCAAAGACTAGCTGGAACAAACAGACAGACAGACAAAAAAAAAGACGTGTGGCACTTGGAGACTGCCGCGGTAAAGCTATTGCATAGCATTTTTTATCAACTTATGCAATTATAATTATTTATTTATTTTATTAATGCAGTATTTTTTCCTTTGTTTTTTTTTTAATAGCTAACATAAATTAATAAAAATTGGTTGCCTGTAAAGTCGGTATACGGGCGAAAGTTTTACGTGACAACGAAAATAGAAGCGCAAGACATGAACCGGTGTGTATGCCTATCTCTCTCACTCTCTCTCTCTCGCTCTGGACGCGTGCCTCTCACTCGCTCTCATTGTGAGCGCATAACGTGAGCGGAGCGTAACGCAGTTTCTTGAAGTGTCACCCGGCAAACCAATTTATAAGACGTTGTCACGTCAATAATAAAAATGAATTAAATTATATAAATTAAATGTAACCTTCGTAGTTCTAACCACTAAGAAAAACTATGACACAAATTAAAAGAAAAAGTAAATGACATCTTGACAACTGACGTAATGTCAGATGAAAATTAAACATTGAAAAATTATAAGATATAATATTTTATAAGATAAGATAAGATAAGATAAGTCTTTATTTGCCTTAAACATGGTATAAAGTTGTTACAGTCAGACTTTCAGAAAGTTTTAGGTTCATTTGTTACTATGTTGTCATTCACGAAAAAGCTGTTTGTGATCATTGAGGTATAATGTACTACGTACTAGAGGAGACACCTCAACTCGATTTTTTGTAACACACGGTAGAGCTAGTAGACTCCAGTTCATTTAGTCTATGCCGAGCGGTTGCTGCGACGTGACACATTTGAGTGAAGTTTTTTTGTCTAAAATATGCCTTCGTGTGCATTTAGATACTGTAGAAATAATTTAAAAAATATAAGTAAAAGTCAAGGAGTGACTTTTTACCAGCAATTATAACTTATTATCTTTAAAACACACATAATTTAATTATATTTTTTGAATTGCAATGTGTCATCGCGGCGGCCATTTTTTACGTGAATGTCAAAGAATAAAACATTTGCATGCACAGACCAGACACTATCGACGTATTCTATGCTTGACCACGAATCCTTTACATGTGAGTCAAAATTGATAGTAGGTTGTATAATATTTACATAATTATGTATCAAGACAATTAACAAGAAAATTGAAATGTGAAGATTGCATTGATAGTTTGACTATACTATAAACTTCCAAATCACACATCTATCATACGTAACTTAATACAGCAAAGTGGTGGAAGTCTTGCCTCGAAATATGATTTTAATTATACGTCCGTAAACACCCTAAAGCATTTAATTAGGAAAGAAGTATTTGCAAAATTTGAATAAACATAATTTACTGAATCAGCCATCAACATTCAATCACAGAATCCATTTAATTCGAGCCATTAATTTATTATTATTTTACCTCGAATTAGATAGCTCACAAAAATTAGATTGCATCACGAAGGTGAAACTGATCCAACTGTGGATTACTATAACAAACTGCAGAAACTAACACAAAATAAATTATTTAAGGAAATTACAATATTGTTACAGTTTAAGTATATTTTATTTATTTTCTGAGTAAGTACACACGTACAATATCAAGTAGGCAGAATAATAACATTATGTCGCATCTGCACGCATTGATAGTAATCTATGAGAACATGACACCCCCCGCCTGCCCCGCTGTCATCAAGTGCGCGCACATTATTTTGTTTGAAATAGCTTCTCTAGTACGTAATACCTCAATGTTTGTGATCTATAACTTTAAAATAGAATGGAATAGTACCTTTTTTCGTATGAGTAGAGTTTTCAATATCAGGACCATTTGTAGCTGGGCATTTCGTTTGATGACGTGCAAAATAATAAGGGATTGTACCTTTCGAAGCTTTTACATGTTTGCTATCAGGTTTTTTACAGTTGGTTTGATTACGCTGTATTATTTTCTTCAGTTCTTTAACATTTAAATACTTTTTTTCATAATCGTAACAGTCAATAGCATAGTTTATAGATTTACATGCATTGTACAATTTGTATTCAGAATCAATATATTTACAATATTTGTATTCATTGCAAATATTACGTATAGTTTGTTTCAAATCATTTATATTTAAGTACAAATTCTTAAGTGGGCTCAAAACAATTATAAAATTATTACTGAATACGTCGAGGAGTTGGCGTAATTGCGCAGATAGGATTTTTGCATCATAGTCATTTTCACCCACACAAATTATAAGTCTGTCGCCACTCGATGTAGAAATATTTTGACAATTCTTAATGATGTCACTAGTAAGCGCGTATGGTTTTGTTTCCGCCGTCACAGTATATTGTACATACGGAGTAGCTGCTCTCGATTTTATCAATGCAGAAGAAAGTCCAACACATTGTTGTGTGCCAAAGATAAATATCTTGTTAGTGCTGCATTCTTCTTTTAGTTCAACAGAAGTTTTCTCTTCTTTGATTATTTTACCGCTCTCTTTTAAATCTAATCGCTTCTGTAGTTTTAGAATTTGTTCATTGAGGTGCACTATATCGTTTCCTGCCTGTTTCAACTGATCCTCCAAGTCGGCGATGTTTATTTGTAGGCTTAGGATATTCGCACTTAGATGTTTCTTTGTATGTGTATCTGTTGTGTTATTTGAGGTTCTATTCAAATTTCTAGGCGGTGTAAAGTATGTTTGCATATCTGAATGTAATAAAGAGTACGATGCATTCGCTTTTTTTGTACCTACATTGCTGTACAATACTTTTTGTGGGCACTGGTTTAAGAATCCTTTTAAAGTCATATTATCTTTAAGGAGTTTTTCATTTTGTTTGCGAAGCTCAATATTGTCTAGTATGACATTATCAAGTTCGTTCTGTGAACTCCTAAGTTCTATCTGGAGGTGTTCAATTGATTCTTTGAGCTCAAGGTTCTGCATAGGCTCAATTGTTGTATAGTCCATACTTCTTGACAATGTTTTATCGGATATGGCAGTTAAATCATCGTGCATAATATGTTCCATTGTGAGTAAAAGATGAGGATGTTTAGTAAAAGTGTAAGTATAAATACTATATTTCCCCAACATTTTGGTTATCTTTATAGCAGTATTATATATAAATTAACAAAACAAAAAATAATACTGCATTTGTTATAATAATAATAAAATGAATGTATATAGAGTACTAACTCATTTTCTTTCACTATTTTTTCGTGACTTTCTTCATTAATAAATGCACTTTGTTTATTCATATTTAAAACACTTTGTACACAAATTATACGAGTACAGATATTCACTGTTGTACATAGATGATAAATACCTATACACCTATATACTTTCTCACAAACAGCTGATTACGGTAGTTTTCCAATACAACCAATGCCACCTAAAGGCGGGTTGTTGAACTAAAGAGACAAGCGTGATATTTCAAAAAGTCATTGTCAAGTGTCAATTCGTTAGGTTTTTATTTTCGTTACGGAATTTCTGGATTCGGTCCCCACGCTCAAGGCCCGCGATAGAAGCTATGCAATAGCTTAAAAATGTATTTTTTGGTTTCATGTACCGTATATAATTTCACATGCATTCAGCAAAAAACTGCTATTTTGACATTGCAAACAGACACTTTTATTTATTTGTATGTATATACAGTAAAGAAATTAAAATGGAGGTGGGCAGGCCATATGATGAGGAACAAAAAAGACAAGTGGGCTAAGGATGTGACCGAATGGTGTCCAAGAGAACACAGACGAAAGAGAGGAAGACAGCGTCGAAGGTGGGAAGACGACATAAAAAGAATAGCAGGTGCCACATGGAGAAGGAAGACACAAGACCGCACTTATGGCAGGCTTTAGGGGAGGCCTATGCTGAGTAGCAAGACAATCTTCGTGAAACCAGTGTCTACGTTAAATATTTTACTTTAGTATTAAGAAAAACGTGTTTATAAGATTGTTTAATAAGGGCTTTATTATTATTATATACAGTATTCGAAAATATATTGTTAATTCTATTGAAACTCGTTATTGAAATACAAACGACAAGCATTCAATAATAAAGATACAATCATTATCATAATATCGCACGGTGCATTAATATTAAAACGAATGTATGTAAAATAATCGATAATGTTGGTTTATTTCAATGAACGCATCATTGGTTCATGAATACCGAAGCTTATTTGTTCAATTGGACATATTAATGAAATTCATTTCCAATTTTCATATTAATGATGGAAATATTTCATCAATTTACAGACTGTAATGTACAGATATATATTTATAACAAACTATGTACACAATGTTTACAACTATACTATGTATTCAACAAATAAAATTCGTCCACATCGCTGGCAATAGAAAAAGTGCCCAAAAGGCTGACCGTATTGCCACGTTGGGTGGCATTCATAGTGACGGAACTTTTACTGGCAGATGCCTGATACTACAATGAGTAAAGCGAAAAAGGATTAGCATTCCGTGCAAACAAATTAAGGCTCATTAGTCAACTGATCACACTAGGGCGGGTCCAATCGACTTAATGCATTTCTGAATTAGTCAACTGGACCCGCTGACAAATTTTGTTATTTTTATAGTCAAAATAGAAAAGTTTTCTTGATAATATTAATACCACGACCTCGTTCCAAGTGATTGTGGGTTTTATTTCGTCAACTACCAGGAAGCCAGAATAATAACGTGTGGCGACAGCGACATCTATCGCAACACATGCGAACTAATTGGCAAAAATCCTACATCGCGCTATCAACTTTATCCGCGACATTAGCCGACTTACATATGTCGGGCAGTTAGCCCACCAGACACAACACCCGTCTGGTCGGAGGATCCTCCCTTTTCTATGGGGGATGAGGAACTTTACACCGTTCCTCATACCCCCCTCAAACGAGGTATTTATTATCTTATCTATTGCATGTTGTTTGTATGTTTACATTTCATTATTAAAAGCAGGCGAATCTGAGTGCAATAATTATACACTGTCCGTACGGTAAAGATCAAGAACATCGGGAGAAATTCCAATCCTTCCACATAACTGAACTAATAACCACACAATCACGTTCTCTAAGCATGTCCCATTCACAGTCCACGGCGACGACGAGTAAGGGCCGTGTCACACAGCTAGCGACTAGCGAGACAGTTACAGTTCTTCAATAATTATTAAAACATCTTTTAGCAGACTTACGTACGTAATGTAAATAAAGAGATAATTGCAATTCTGACAGACTTGTTAGTAGCCTCATAGTAAAGTAAAATTTATTTGCATAGATTTGTTTGCCTTTCTAGCCTATTTCCAACTACGTTGGGGTCAACTTCCAGTCTTACTGGATTCACCAGTACACACAGGAAGTAGTAGTAGTAACAGTTCCAGTAGTTCACCCTACCTGACCTCCACAACCCAGTTAGTATTTACTGAGTACTACGATATCCCTTTGGTAAGACTGATTGTGTTGTCAGATAGGCAGCCACTTTATGTAACCCTACTGCAACCGGTCAGACTGGAAGCCAATCCCAATTAAGTTGGAAAAAAGCTAGGTAGATGGAGATCGTTTACTGACACAGGACCTACAATCACTACATATTATAAAACAGTCCTCCAAAAGTCCTCCGCCGTGTCTGTCTGTCTATCCGTTTGTCTGTTCGCGATAAACTCAAAAACTACTGCACCGATTTTCATGCTGATTTCACCATTGGATAGCACTCTCTCCATCTCGAGGAAGGTTTTAGTAAATAATAATTTGTCAAGTTCCGACATCGACGCGGGCGAAGCCGTGGGCATCAGCTAGTACATTATAAAGTGAAAAAAAAAACGTATTTCCATCGCTCCCCGTCGTCAACGTGACAGGTGCCTCTGTCTCTTCATTAATAAGTTCGCGGAGTTTGATTTGCATCAATTAGTGATCCGTGGCCGGTCCGTTGTGGCGCCACCGTCGCGGTCGGCGGTAACTAGCCGCATTAAATGCATCGCTAACTATGTTAGTGACGCGCTGAGCTTGACTTGATTGTGTGACGGGATTAGTAAGTTAATTTTGTTATTATTATGTCTGCGCTACATAACTTAAGTAGCTGATGAAGAAAAAACAGCCAGGCTGAAGTAGGAGTGGGCAGGCCACTGAAGTATAGTGCCGGCGAGATCGACCGCGGCGAAGGTGGACAGACGATCTGAAGGGCTATTGCGTATCTTTTTAAATGTCAGTGGCTATCATAGTGTCCATCAATTAACTGTCAAATGGTTAGTTTTGTCAAACACTAACCATTTGACAGTTAATCGATGGACACTTTGATAGCCACTGACATTTAAAAGATACGCATTATCCCTGGTGATCATATTTGCGGTGCTAATATGGCTAGATATTGCACATGATAAAGACGTATGAAAGGCGGCCTTTGACCAGCAGTGAGACATCATGTGGGCTAGTAAAAAAATAAACTATAAATACATATTATGTCAAACTTTTCCAGAAGCAAATGCCGGAACGAACTCGAGTATTATCTAAAATGTTGAACACGAACGTGCACTGGATAGAGATTGGATTTTTTTGTGCCCTGTTGATGGTAATAGACTCGCCCCCTATTAAAGAAAGAAAGAAAGAATACATATTTATTCAGCACATGCCACAAGTGCACACAACAAGCAATAAAAAATAAAAAGAACCTAAAAAATAACAGAAAAAAAGGAGTGTGCATCTCACGGCTGCGCCAAATAGGACCAGTTCACATGATACTTAAACATAACTGATGTAATATGGGTGCCTACCTTTCGAGGATTACAAGCGTGGTGGTGTTACGTTATGTTACATTTTCGTTCATCACAAACATCATAATTGGCGACCCTTAAATTACAGTACCCGGCAATTAATATTGCACATCGACCTTTGGAAAGAGACAAGAGGCTTCGTACAGCGTTATCTCTGTCGCATGAAATACAAACAGTCCTATCTATTAGGAGCTGTTAAAACAATTATGATTTGCTTCTTTTGATAATTATTTTTATTCTTTGTACAAAATTCACCAAAGGTCGATGTGTAATATTTGTCGCTGGGTACTGTACGTTATGGTACATTTTCGCTCATCACAAACATCATAATTGGCAACCCTTAAATTACACATAAAAGCAAATAAAACCAAATTCCTTTCCGCAACATAATTTAAACGTCTCCCGCCAAAATGATCACCGTGAATACCAACAGGAAATACTGCCATAAACAAGAGATAATATCACCCTCTTAAATAACAACCCTTACAGGCTGATAATGAGCATGTAAACACAGTACCTCGCATGCTGGAAGTCGGTTAATCATGGCTGTACGCAATCACGTAATTATCACTCTGCGGTATTTGATGAAGTTTCGCGTTTAATTTGGATAATTTGGATGTTAACATTTTTTATTTTAAGATATCAATAAAATCCCAGTTTTAAAATCGTATAAATTTTCCTGACCGTGTCATTAATCTAGTGGTTTCAATTACGATTAAGCATGAGATTTTGGGTTGGACTCCCCTGGCCGGCAAATTCCAGCAGCAGCCACGGAGTCTGGTTTGTGTCCGGTTGATGGCAATAGGGTCGCTCCCTAATACATGGGACTTAAATATAACTGGCGAAATGTGAGTGCACTATTAGATATTCTTTTGCCAATCCTTCTGAGATAGTCATTTTCGAAGACCAATTAGCGTGATGTTATTATCACTACAAATTATAAAACAAAGTCCTCCGCCGTGTCTGTCTGTCTGTTCGCAATTAACCCAAAAACTACTGCACCGATTTTCATGTTTTTTTTCACCAATTGATAGAGTGGTTCTCGAGGAAGTTTTGACCGATATTTTTGACGAAATTTTACCGACATCCACATGGGTGAAGCCGCGGGCATCAGCTAGTATTTCCTATAACATACAAGATTACGGCTAAGCCAATATCATTATTAATAAAGGAAACATGCACCAAATTTAATGCAAAGCAAGTTATTTACACATCAAATTGTTACCCCTCAACACCTAAAGGTGTAAATCTCAGTGATTTAAAGGAGGGAGCTGACCCAGTTCTTATTGGTAGCATTCTATTTATATTTCACCACGATCTACACCGCTCTGGAGGTGCGAAACGTTTCAGCAGGTCTCTACTTAGAGGGATGTCGATTTTGTGAGAGTGGAAGAGAATGTAGGTCAAATTATTTGTTAAAGGAGAAGAATTGAAGGATCATTTCCCAGTATTTCTACTGCATAGTTCTACGATAGAATTAGTGGGAATTATTTTTTCCACTACTCCTACGATTCAAGGTGGTGCAAAATCGTAGAACTAGTAAGTTATAATGCAGGGTCGGAGGAGTCCCATAGAAGTTTCCATCGGCGATTTAAAAAAAAACCGCTGTTACTTAAAGAATGCATTACCTACACGTCAAAATGTATGGAACTGCTGGTTTTTTTTTACACACAGGAGCTGATGGAGGCTACTGAAAGGGCCAAACTTCCAAATTTCAGACTCAATTTGAATTGTCATTGACACGCTAATATTAACTGGAAACCAATCCCAACATTTTGGGAAAAGTCTAGGCAGATGATGTTTCAGGTGGCGTTTTGTAGTTTTATGCAAATCACAATGAGAATATGGCGTGAGTTTATGTTTATGTTCACATAAACATAAAATGAAAGTAGAGTAGAAAGAAAATAAAAGCTGAAAGAAATAGCTATGATTTAATTTCTAAAGAAAAGCCTTTTAAAACGAACTACTTTACAAATATTACTCAAGTTCTGTTCCCTACAGTATAATTAACTTCATAATTTCTATAGCTTTACACAGGGCTCGTCTCGATTTCAATTCTAAGTAATTCCGATGAAAAACTTCGTAGACTTGACGAAGGCCGTCGGTTGCGTAATGACAATATTATAATAATTTCACTGTTGAACTTTATACACCTTAGCTTTTGCATCTATGTCATGTAGAAATAAGATAAATTAAAGTCTGTTTTTAACCGACTTCAAACGGAGGAGATTATGTGTTCATGTCTGTTTTTGGGGCGCCATTATTCGCCTTAACTAGGCAACAGCTTTTGAGGAAAATATACTCCGGAAGGTTTATATGTACAACAACGTTATAATTAAATTAACTTAGGATAAATCTCGATGTTTTGGCAAGTAGCAAAAACCATGCGGAGCAGGGGTGGGTCACTAGTTTCATTTAAAAAGCAGTTCATTTTAAAACAAAAGTTGTTCGCACATAAATGCTGATTTTCAGTAGCCGTGTAGCCCACAGCAAGAAGGATGAATCACCTTTCGGTCGAGACGAGTAAGTAAAGCGTTGTTAAGAAGCCTTTTACTCTACTCACAATATAAAATAGTCATTAAGTGTATTGGTTAATCGAATTTCAACTTTAAATATTCCCTATAGTGATTGTGAAATATCTAGGCACAAAAGGAAGTTATATCAGCGAGAACGACAATGTTAAAGTCTAAAAATTGGATTCATATACATAAGCTACGGAATCGTAACAATATTAACAGAGTTTTATAGGGCAGGAAACCAGTCGCTCCACGTAATATACTGGTATTCAGCTGGATTAGACTGGAAGCCGACCCTAACATAGTTGGGAAAAGACTAGGCAGACGAAAACCATGACGAATATCAGTCATGTTACGTCATGCCGTGAATGTCTATTCACGGCATGACGTAACATGTTTGTGATCTAAAGACCGTTTTCGAAACGATTACCATTTGTCTAGAACCACCGGGATTTACTGAAACCGTTAAAAAATCAAAAACTATTATTACAATAATAAGAAATATACTGTTTGTAGGATATCCATATAACTCCACACGGTATAGAGAGCGTGAATAGGAGCTTTGAATATTACTTAGGTACCTATAATGTATACTGTTCGGTGATTGAATTGGCGTCAAAGAAGCTGTCTAATGAGGCAGCTTACTTTATAAGCTAGCCAGCTAATGAGCTACCTCGCGACCAATATGAAGTAGTCTGTATTTCTCACCGGCTTAATGTACACAACCTATTTTAAAATAATTATCTTTTTAGTGTAAAACACTCTCAAAACGGTGAAGGCAAACATCGTGAGGAAACCGGCATGTCTTAGAATCAAAAAAATCGAAGACATGTGACATCCACCAACCCGCACTGGACCCTCGTGGCGGATTATAGACCATCCCTCTCCTAGAGAGGAGGCTTGAGTCGCTGCAATAGGAACATTATAGGCTGATGAGGCATGGTGAACACAAATTCTCCAACGATAATGATGGTATCTAACTTGGCCTTTTATTATTCTGTGAGTGGTATGCAGTTCTACAAGTATTGGTGACGAATTCAATATACTTAAAATTGTTTGTAATTTATGTTTTACTGAGTAAGTCGATGAGATGCCATTTTTTAAATGCTCTACATAGTGATGTAGAACATCCTTTCGATGCCATATTTTAGTCAGTGAGCTAGGTCTTATTTTAAGAATACATATTATTTAACCACACTCCTGCGCAAACACTAATGTGGAGGAGATTTATTAAACTTGGGTTATATTCCCACAGAGCGAAATGAGAAACTAGAAAAGGGGTTGCGTCAGTTACAACCTCTTTTCCGACGGAATGCTTGAAGAGCTCTCGAAACTCCAGTTTGAAAGGTTACTCCTCGATGCTTGACTGCGACAAATTTATTAATATTCTTGAGGTCACTCTCGACACTGTCCAATAATATAAATAAAATAAAATGTGTTTATTTCAGACTAAGTAATGTCCGTAATTTTGTTAGTAACAAATTAATTAAACTTAAGACTATGTTAGTGGCAATGTATTAGTAACGTAGGTGGTCCAGATGTACAATAATTAAAATTTAAAATGACATAATTGAAAATAAATTAAATTGAAATAGATTAAATTGAAATAGAGATTAACAAATGCAAATAAACAATAATTAAATTGAATTGAAACACATTATGTCAAGTTATAAATTTAAAAATATAGTTTTTTTTTTTTAATATTAACAAAGAGAATAAATAACTAATAACTACATTAACCATAATTATTACATTATTTTATCAAGAGATGTGTAGCCTAATAAGCATAGCATAAATGATTGTTATATTTGAGATTGGCCGGAGAAAACCGCGCAGAGAGAAGAGTGGAAGACTATGGGGAAGGACTTAGCCCAGCAGTGGGGCAATATAATTAAAAAAAAATATATTTGTCAGGCTAACCTAAACTTACTAAGTTGTAAGCACAAATGAATACGGAGACCCGCTTGGCTTGTATAAGAGAGTGTTTGACATAGCCATCTCTAGCAATGGCCGCTGAAGTGTGTCTCTGACTTGGCTTTGCATGCTGCCGTGAAACATTATCTCGTCCCACCATCGGGGCTGCGGGTTGTTCAAAAGAGATACAGCGGCCTTGGAGGCCCTTACTACCCTTGGAGGAAAGGTACAGAGATTCCGGGATTTGTATCAGAAAGCAATAAGCCGGGCTTCGTCGGGCTATACCAGGCTATATGGGGCTATGTTATAACCCGTAATTATTTATGTGCTTCAAAATATCGCTCTTTACCCACTCGGGATGAAAGAGATTGTTTATTTTGTTGTACAACTTTTTTTGGGGACGGTAATGTGTTGCGTGTGTCTGTATGTTTGATTTTAATAAAAGGTTTTGTGTTTTTCTACTCGTTGCCTCGTTCACTCAAGGGGGTCCGTCGGGGCTGCGGGTTGTTAGAAAGAGATACCGCGGCCTCGCACAAAGGGCTAAGAAGGAACATGGGTGGTTTTTAGTCAGTAGAAGTCTGACACTCCCTTCCGCTCTGCCCAGAGTGGGAAGGGGGTTATTTTATGGTTTTCCCTCACCCCAAAAAAAAAAGGGCGGCAGTGTCAGACTCCTACTGACTAAAAACCACCCATGTTCCTTCTTAGTTCTTTGTGTCCGGGGCCGCGGTATCTCTTTCGGCAGGTGTTGGCTCTTGCGGCCTGCAATGTTGCTGACATCTCTCTAGTGCTAGCTTCTTTGGCTTACAGATTGCACTGACTGACTTATATCATTTTTTCGAACTTACCGTGAAGGTGGCAACTAACAATTGCTTATAAATCGTTTCTTATTTCTTCAACGACTTTTTGGGATTGACTTGCTCTTATTCTAGCTCTTGTGTAAATTCAATACATATTTTGACGTTTGTTCTGTTTTACTTCAAACGTTGTGTAGAAAAGGAATGAATTAATAATTGAATGATTTCGTTCGTTCATTCGGTCTGATTGATTGCTAATTGAATGAATGAATGGCACGCGACGTGTCTTAAGTGATTGTTTGAGAACTCTTCACTGCCGAGAGCTTTGAATTATTTATATAAACAAGGACTGTTACAAAATCTTTGAAACAACGACGTCTTCATTGTAAACTTTTTAATTTACTTTTAAGGAAACTCTTACGTAATTTAAATTTACAATTTATTTAATAATTATAAATTATTGAACACGAAAAATCTTACAGAATTTTAGCAAAGAAACTGCGGTACTCAGAGATATTTAATGATTACTTTAGCCGTCACTTAGTAAAGATTTGACATATTGTTGTATGTCAAAACCTTTACTAAGTGATGGCCTAAGTAATCATTAAAGCTCTGAGTGCGGCAGTAACTATCGTGCCTAATGATTATATATTTAAGTTTATAGTTTACTAGCTGATGCCCGCGTCTTCGCCTGCGTGGATGTCGGTCAAATTATATACTAAAATCTTCCTCTTGAATTACTCTATCTATTAAAAAAAACCGCATCAAAATCCGTTGCGTAGTTTTAAAGATTTAAGCATACATAGGGATATAGGGACAGAGAAAGCGACTTTGTTTTATACTATGTGTAATTGTGTAGTGATTACACCTTTCTCTAAAATGAACAAATTTTAGCGGTAGTATAAATAAATTATTACTTTAATGGTGTTAAATTCTATTTCTCTAAATTAACACTATTCCAGTTTAAGTTAATATTTATCCACTAAGTTCTGTCTCTACAGAAAATAATTACTTTTCACCAACGGAAGCGTAAACATTCGCAAACGACTTGAAATATATTTAACCCTTAAAAGCTCGAGTTTACATAAACAGCGCTTAATTACAAGAAATACCTGTCTGGTCGAGCTAGCCTAGAAATGTAGGCTAACTTAGGCACGTGGACTATAATGTCTTTACCGTGGTAAACTTATTTAATTTAAATATTTGTGTAGTTAGGATAATATCTTTTTTTTTTCAAAATTAAAATATGAGATTTTTTTTGTCCAAAAACGTAAAAAGTTAATATTTATGAAATAATTTTATTAACCTGTAATTAATAAAAAATATACACACTAAATACTTACAGCAAAAACCGGGATCGTGGTCCAAGAAAAAAACTCGACAAAAATACACTACACTTAGTCCCAAAAAAACACTTCACTTTTTTAACAAAAAAAAACTCGGAAATCGATCACCAATTAATTCCTTCACTCTCACTGCAACTGTAAATTTTTCTGTCGAAAAACACTGCAATATTAATCGTCACACGATTCGAAGTCCCGCGTACGTTTCGTCCGAGCGTATTTTTCGACACTAGTGCGGCAACCGTTCGCCGCGGCAGCGTCTAACCGAATGCTCTTTGCGCATGGTTGTACCGTCGTACTACGAAACGACGTACGTCGCATTGCGTTATACTACATTTAAAAAGCGGCCTTACACGCTCCGCCGTCGATAGAAAGAGTCCCATACAATTTTTTCTCAAGAAAAATCACTTTTAACTGGAAAATTTAATAGACGTCGCTTGCAGTGTTGAGTCAAATGTTAAATTGGATGGAAGAATTTTATACACAATATCACGCTTAAATTTCCCGAAGGGTTTGGCAGTAAATGGTGTTCTTGCAGTTATATTTTACTTACTATATATTACATAATGGGAGATGGGCGGTAAAAAATAAATAAGAAAAAAACAGGAGATAAAATCAGATATAAGAATACATTTTGTTGATTTTAAATAACACTGTTTAAAAATTCTGTATGTTAAAATATTCAGTTCTTAACGTTTTTCGTTTAACCTCTCAGTTAAATATAACGGCTTCTGGTTCAAGCAACGTAATTAGGTCAGATTTCTGAGTCCATTTCAACATTATGTATTTGAGATGAGGCGAGTAACTTTAGAGTGATCTTTTAACTCTCAATCGTTGAGTTTAATATTAATTTACTGCGCTGGCTTATTTAAATAACTTCAAGCCTTTGAGCGGTAATTATTATGATAATTTATTATCAGCAAAAATGTAAATATCAAACACATTGAATGCATTGCCATACTACGTAGCAATGCTGCCAGTCTCTTGGGCACATTACCATTCGGCAGCGACAAGGAGAATTTTTTTAACGCTATTTTTTAGTTTCCGTGCGTATCGCTGAAATCGGGTTAGTTTCACATAACATAACTTCACGCCCGTAATTCCCGATGGGTTAGGTAGAGATGTACTCATTAGTACACCCACATTTCACCAGTTGTGTTGCCCCCATGTAATGAGGGGTGAGCCTATTGGCATCAACCGGACACAAATCCAAACTCGGTGGCTGCTACTGAGAAATTCCTGATGAATAAAACCAATAACACTTTGCCTGAGCTGGGACTTGTACCTAGGCCCTCTTGCGAATACTAGACAATCGAGGCAGTCGTATTTTTTAGTTTGTTGTTAGTTAGAGTTACAATCATTAGTATATCTAAAATCCAGTTAGTTTTAATTCATTAAAAACCATTTAGACGTCTCTTTTATTATCCTTCCAATTAATAAAACTTACAAAGAGGTCCAAATTAAAAAAGGTTCGAAATCTATTAAAACATTCATTCTTTGATTGTGATTCATCAATATACAACCCTAGCGACTTCGAAATTGGAAAGCTTTGCCTTTCTCAGAAAAGAAAAAAGTTTTTTTGTTTTTTTTTCTTTTCTTCAGGTCAAGTTCCCGATGTCACGACGAGATAAAGTAAGATAATGAAAACGGTTCAAGATGCCTAGTTTGAAACTCTGAGAGTTTCTCCGTGCAAATAGATTGGGTCTAGAAAATAAGCTAAATTAAATACGAAGGCGGCAGGCGGAGGGTTAAGTACCCGGTAAGCGGAGGAGCGTGATTGTCAAATTTGACGTTTGCTGTTCATTTGTTTTACAAACAAGGGTGGCAATGTTTGAACAACGTTAATTTACTTTTCTATTTCCTCATTGTCTTCTGAAATGTATTTTCATTACAATAATAAGTGTGTAGGTGTGTTTTTTTATCCTTTGCTTAGAACGATATCTCTGCTACACGTTTTCCCGTTTTTATAGTCCATATCACACATTTATAGCCTTATACTCCGATGTACAAAACACTCAGTTAGTTTTGCCGTGTAAGAGTAACAAACATCACTCCGTTATCACTAACTTATACGTTTATAATAATGTTGAGATAAGATAATATGGTTGGCGCAGTGGCTGAGCAGAAGAGAACAGCAGAAATTCCTAATGTGGGGAAAAGAGCTTTTTAAACAAAGTTACATCGTTTATCCAACGATTAACCATTATTGGAATAATCCAACATTACCCAACGTTTACATACATATTCGGCTGAAATAACGTAGAAAATATATTGGAGGCGACTGATAAATTATATAGTACTCGATACTTAAACACATGATTGTACTCATATAACATAACAAACAACTTTTACTATGGGACAAAATATGAAATCGCACAATAAATCAGCTGTACATTGTGACCAGTTAGGCGAACATAAATGTAATGAACAGCTATTTTTAGATTTCAGGTTTGGTTTGGTTCTCACATTTATAAAAAAAAAATCCTTACTCACACACAAACTTGATTGGCGAAACTAGATACGTATTTGACAAACAACCCGTAAATTTCGTTTTCCGTAACACGTAACGTATACACGTAAAGTTAAATCGTATTTTTTACGCAAACATTTTGACCGGATTCCTAGAATTCATTCGCACTGTGAAATCGAGAATACCATTTATACTTCTGGCTTTATACTAGAGCTTATGCCCGCGGCTTCGTACGCGTTTGGTCGAAACTTACTTCCACTGCATGCACTTATAGCATATCAAAATCAAAACATTTATTTCAAGTAGGCGAGTTACAGGCACTTTTGAATAGTCGAACAAATACTAAATAAACTAATCAACTAAGCTACAGTCCCACTCACAAGGCATAATAACTGTGAGTGTACTGTAGTTGCCCATTCCAAAGCGTTGGTCTCATGAGAAGAACGGCAAGAAACTCCATGGACACACTTTTAAATCATAATATTGTTACAAAACTTTGGTTAAATCGTTCATGTTGAGATGGTATATTATGTGAGAACGATGTAGCAAGATGTGCACGATAAGTGTCCACAGTAAAGTTAAAAACGACGGTTCAAAAATAAAATAATATTTCAAACAAGCCGTGGCAGCTAAGAGGTGACCAGTCACAACTGACAGCACCCGTTCACGAGCATGACGCATGGATCAGCACCATACCACACTCTCTTGAGCATGACACACTATCAATCGCCAGGGTACACCCAAGTGAAATAAATGATAATGATAGCTTTCTAGTACATAGTATTCGTACCCATGAAATGTAGCGTTTTGTAGTACAAGAAGATTGCAGATCTGATCAGATTCCACTCATCATCATCACCATCCACAGCCCGACTGCTGGGTAGATCTCCAGTTGTGTTGGATTGCCGTCCCATCAGACTATAAGAGTAATAGAACAGACAGTGCACCTGCGTTTGTGCACTATATGTCCCGCAACAATGGCTAACCAGTGATGGGATTGGCCGCCGTGACCGAAAATGGTCAAGACGACTGTTATTATAGGCCTCTCATTATTTTTGCCAATTTAGTAGCCATGTCAGAGAGCCATGAGTGGCATAAAAACTCGAATACTAGGTTACCAACCACACGGTAAAGAAATAAAGAAGACAGTATCCAATCTTAAATTCCACTAGCGAACAACCTAATATTTACCACCGAATAACTATTACAAAGAACCTCCAAAGAGGAAATTACTGTAATAAGCATGCTTGCTGTCTGATAGGCGATCGCATTTTGTTTATTTTTAGCAGACTGAGTGACGGTAATTCCCTATTCAAGTTTTAGTTTACGCTCAACTTAATGAAGGGTTATCTACAATTTTCCGGCAACAACTAAATGGTTACCATGTAACAACAAAACAACGAACAAAATGTACACAAAACAAATTAAATTAGTTTACAGTTAACAACAGCAATCTATGCAGTAAAGTTTGCTACGGAATATCGTAGCAGCTCAACTCAGCTACGCCGTAGCGAAGTGCTACGCGTAGTTTTCGCTACATCGGACCGATATGTATTGTATTCCACATAAAATGTGCCGACCGGTATTGGCAGAATAGGCACTTGTTTGCCAAAGCACGCATTTCACGCCACGATGCGTCCGCCGCGGGCTATTGCGTTTCCAAATAATATTGTAGGAACAAAAGCCAGCTGGAAATATACAAAAAGAGTTTTTGTAACTCCAACTTATGAACCCAGACATGCAACTAGCTTCGTTTAAATTTCGTCTCTAGTCCTCTCAACGGTGAAAAAAAGCGTCATAAAGAAATCGGCACGTCCTTGAACTAGATATTCGCAGACATGTGTGTCCTAGCTGTAGGAACGGTATAAATTTATTTATTAAAAATATTTGTGCCACCAGTACATACATCTTACTTTTAATATTAAATTATGCAGGTTAGGGTTCTTATATATAGATACCAATGACAGATGTACACACCATTATATTAAGCACAATAAAACGTAAAGTAACATAATTAAAATATAACATAAAAATAGAAAACAAAAGATCTTCGACTGGGTGTAAGTCAGTTATTGAATTTTTTGTATTTTACAAAAAGTTAAATAACTGACTTACACTGTCTTATAACGTAACACAAACTGGATATGATTTGTCATAAACTAATACAATTCCTCAATTTCATTCTTAATAACGCACTTACTGACTTCAACACCACATAATTCTGTAATGTCGTCAAAAATTTGTGCGCAAACATGGCTGGCTGGTAATATTGTTAAAATTAATCTTCCTAAAATTAGAGGATGAAATTATGTACACGACCTGCTAGCAGCAGGTGACATCAGTACACACTACGGATATTCATTACATGACCCAAGATCTAATAACTTTTCCACATGCAAGTAAATTTTGACCTTTCAAGAGAGTTAAAATGTCAAATCATATTTGACCGAAATTGGATATAGGTACTCGTAATGGGCGACAAAAATCAACTCATTTTACCAAAAGTCACATGGTCAAATCTTCGAGCCTTGTGACGTCACAAGCACTATTTAGTGATGGAAAATCGGAAAATGAAATCGATTCAAACACGCCGCCGCGTACGGCGCCCCCTTCGCCCCAACCCCCGCCTTTTGCGCCAGCGCCGACGTCCGACTAGCGCTATACACCGATGCAGACTGAGCGCAAAAGTGGCCACTTACGATTTTTGTACGTAAGTTAGGCACGCGAAATGGCACGCGAAGTGTTGCTCTTGCGTTATCTAGGTCTATCTATATCTGTGGTTCAGACGTGTTTAAAGTCATCACCTTAAAACTGGTATTAAAAAAAACCAGCTGCAAGATCTCCGTAATTAGAAGTTTCCCAAGTATGGTCCAGAACCAAAAAATAATAAATAATTGCAATGACGGGGAGAACAAGTGCCTTAAGTCTTCACTGGGAGACTGTTTACAGTCTGTATAGTGGTTCCAAGCGCGACTGCTAAGCACGAGGTCCAAGCTTTGATTCTCATCAGTTCGGGCAAAGTTTTATTGACTTTTGGGACAGAACCTCTGGATAGGTTCTGGTAATGGCAATGCAGATTTAATTGATAGCTTATGAAGCTAGGCTTTTAGTGGTAAGCTGGCACGAACTACTAGGACAACATCACAATCATAAAGGATGTCTAAGAGAAGCCAAAAGAAAGAACGCGGAATGGAACCTAGTGGCAACGCTGCCAGTCTCTTGGGCACTTTACCTGCTGCCAGCGTTAAGGAGGAGCTTTTCGATGCCCTTTTATAGTTTGTTGTTAGTTTAGCTTTTTTTTTTGTTTCCCACTCCTGGGCATAGGCCTCCGTCCACTCTTTCCATTTGTGTCGAACCCGTGCGTCCTCCTTCCAGTTCTGGCGGAACCTGTCTAATTCGTCCTGCCATCTCCCTTCGTGGCCTGCCGCGACCCCACTATTTTGGCCCACAGTTTGTCTGGCATGCGGCAGACATGTCCTGCCCAGTCCCACTTGAGCTGGGCAGCCTTTTGAGCCACGTCAGCTATATTTGTTTTGAAGCGCAATATTGTGTTTCCAACGCGATCAGTTAATTTAACATCTAGTACACTGCGCTCCATTGCTCTTTGGCAAATCTTGAGTTAGGAGTTCTGAATGTTAGTCAAAGACCAAGTCTGTGCACCATAGGTTAAGACGGGAAGAATACACTTATCCATGAGTTTTCGTTTCAGTGCCGTAGGCAACTCACCCTTAAATAGTTCCTTCATGGACCTTCATGGATTTAGCTTATTAAATATATTTTATTGTTATGTTTAATACAGTTAAGTAAGCTTAATTTTACAGTATATACGACTATGAAAACCAAGCTAGTACATACAAACACAGCGCTAGTCTCCAATCCGTCTAGACAGTTTATTGCCTCGGGTTGTGATTTGCGTGCGTTGGCAACTTCCCAGGCGGTTGCGTTCCTTCGATAGCTTCCATTTGCTTCGGCGCGGCTTCGTGAGATGGTAACTTACTATGTACGGTGAATCCTTGTAAACATAGATTTTATTTGTTTTATAATATTACGGCCGTAGTCCGCGAAGACCTAGGCACGGCAGATGTCCACTCACGATAATACATCGCTGATAGTACAGCCACATTTCACTAGTTTGTTAAGTCACATGGAAGCGAGTGTATTGCCATCAATCGGGCACAAATCCAAACTTCGTGACTGCTACTGGAAATCCCTAAAGGAAAACCCAATAAGACTGCTCGACCTGGAAATCAAACCCACGACCTTATGTTCAGCGCTTGAGACCCCTTTCTGTTTTGGAGGGGGGGGGGTGGAAAATCCTCAAATAACCCCTCCCGCTCTTGGGCAGAGCGGAAGGGAGTGTCAGACTTCTACTGACTAAAAACCACCCATGTTCCTTCTTAGCCCTTGTGAACAACCCGCAACCCCGACGTACCCCCTTGAGTGAACGAGGCAACGAGTAGAAAAACACAAAACCTTTTATTAAAATCAAACATACAGACACACGCAACAAAATTCCTTACACATTACCCTCCCCAAAAAAGGTTGTACAACAAAATAAACAGTCTCTTTCATCCCGAGTGGGTAAAGAGCGACATTTTGAAGCACATAAATAATTACGGGTTATAACATAGCCCCATATAGCCTGGTATAGCCCGACAAAGCCCGGCTTATTGCTTTCTGATACAAATCCCGGAATCTCTGTACCTTTTCTCCACGGGTAGTAAAGGGTTGAAAGGGTATTTAAAATATTCAAATAGATGACTATTAATAATGATATTGGGACAATGGACGGTGTACAGAAGAATCTGTTTGTGGGAAATGCTTTGTTTATTTTAATTATAGAGAATCAAGGTTAACCGAATAATAAAACAAGATGAAATGGTCCGGGGTTCGATTACCAGTTCGGGCCAAGTGTTATTAGGGTTTTTCATCAGGAATTTCTCAGTAGCAGCCACGAGGTCTGGATTTGTGCCCTGTTGATGGCAATAGGCTCGCCCGCTATTACATGGGACTTAAACATAACTGGCGAAATGATTATGTTAATGGACCTTTCACATAGTCGTCCTCCAAGATCAAGTCATGTGTGTTATATAAATGTTTTGGCACCAGACTTGTATGCAAAACTTCAGCTCAATCGAATACCAACTTTACGGCCAAATAATGGTTTACTTTTGAAACTGACAACTGTGTGTGTATACTATGTACACACGAGAGACGAACTGTGTCATTTATATAAAATCTTGTTGAAGGTAAACCAGTCCAATAAAATAATAATTCTAAGAAATCTCAAGAAACTAAACAAGGTTGTTTTCAGAAAGTCTTTATTTCCACTAACAAGTCACTAAGTATATTATTTTCTAAAGCTATTTAAGGATCATGGACTTTTATAGTTAAAACAAAGAATTTGATGTAACTAAAAGGGTTTGACTGTCCGTCTTCCTGACACCTCGAGGTCAAGCGTACACTTTGTAAAACAGATGTCATTTCTTTTCACTGATAATAATGACACTGACGATAATTTCTTATGGGATGTGAACAGACTATAAAATAACATCCATGGATACAAAAACTTACACCTCTTTTCCACGGAAGGCTGAAAATACTGAACGCCACCTCTACGATCCTAAAATATTCCTTTTCGTCCGGTCAAATTAGACCAAAAAAAATAGAGGTAAGGTTACACTAATTCCCACCCGGCTGTAAATTGGTAGGATTGTTCAAAACACCATTATAAATGAAATGTAAAAAGTCCCCATCGATCAAACACCTGGACGAAAAATTATTCAAGGTCACAGAAACGGGTTTTTCGTTATTTTCAGCAAAACGGTAAGTTTTATCATAAAATTTGCAAAGACAAAATTATTGATCAGATAATAAAATTATCTATAAAAATGTCTAAACACTGTCCTTTATAAGAGTCACCGTTTTTGAGATAGATCGACACAAAAAGTTGAAAGAGTTGTAATCTAAGCACGTAGTTTATATACGTGGTGTACTTATACATATTATGACGATTATGACGATTTTTTTTTTATCGTCTCAACATGTCAAAACCATTTAAGAAAAATAACACCCGATAAAAGATGAATCAGACAATGCATCGTACTTAAAAGCTAATAGAAAATACTAAGCCATGTCTCAAATAAAACAGTAAATATTATTTCTAATTTATCCTCTACTAAACTGACAGTTATGGCCACATTAAATTATGAATTATCGCGTTTAAAGCGAAAAATTGCTAGTAAAACGATTACATTTTAATACATTTTATTAAGATTTTGTTTAAACTTAAATCCCTTTGTATTTGTGTAGGAAAATATTTGCTTTTTCTCGAACATTGTCTCAGTTCGTATTAATTAATGGTCCCACCGTTCAATTTATGTTTCTTATGATTGTGCTTGGTCATTGTGGTAGAATGATTATTGATTATGTTTGTATAATACTATAATTCAATCATCGAAAGACACGTGGCGCCATCTGTTATCATGAAAACGTTATAGTTGATTTCCTCGGGACAAGTACTTTTTTCAAGATGAAAGGTAACCTACATCCGTTTCTGTACACCTGACAACGTACATGCAAAATTTTGAGGATGATCAGTTCAGTGGTCTAGACGTAAAAAGGTTATTTTCACATTTATAATATTGGTTAGGATATCTAGCCCATTGTATTGTCCCGCTGGTACCACCACCACCTCTGCATTGTGTTGCTCAGAAGTGGGATTCAATTCTTGCCAACTTCTAATAAATACATTCATGTCGATTCGCCATTGCCTCCATGCTAGACATAACCAAGTTTCAGTTGTTCAATAGCGCTATTGATTTGATGTTATGACACATTGCGTATCTACAACGTCAGCATTGAAGGTCTTTGCTCATATGGGTAACTTTTGATAGCAAGCTAGGCTTTTTTGACCGCTATTATTTAGAGGTTGATTAGCTAGTACGCTACAGATATGTCTGCAACATTGCAGGAGCCCGCAAGGGCCGACGCCGGTCGGGGCTGCGGATTGTTCGAAAGAGATATCGCGGTCCCGGACACAAACGGCTAAGAAGGAACATGTGAGGTTTTTAGTCAGTAGAAGTGTGACACTCCCTTCCACTCCGCTCAGAGCTGTAGGTGTCATTCCCACACTCCAAAAAAATAATAAAGCTAGTAAACTGAACTTTTTTAAACAGCCAGTACTGTCTTACTGCTGGTCAAAGTCCTCCTCCAATTCCTTCCTTGTGCTCATTCCTCGTGCCGCCTTGAATCACTCCCTCGCTGTACGCGTCCAGATCATCTCGCCACCCCTTTCTGAACTAAAGTTTAAGTAAGCTGTTGTACGCGCTGCTGAATGGGTCACACACACCTTGATTCTTAGCTTGAATGAAAAGTCACGGATAGCCAAAGATGGTTGTTTATTGACTATATTTAACTACCCAGTAACTAATGCTATAATTATAAATAATGCGTGAATGAGTACAGCTGACTGTCAACACTGATTATGTACTATCGCTTTACACTATAAAGGTACGTAACGCACCTAATTTGGACACAACATATCATCTCAGACATTAATCTGCATGCTCCGGTGAGTATACCAAGTCTGCGTCTGGACCTTAAAGGAGACAGTGACCTCTGAGTTAGTTTCAGCTGTTTCTTTTCAGGGTAGTCAGGTACGGAGCACCGGCACCATCTAGGAAAAAAAAAACGTGTATAAGAGTTTGTAAAAACCTATTTGCATTATAAATATAATTTGTCGACCTCTTATAGAAAAACTTGTCCTACATTTATAGATCAATCGATTCACACGGTAGCTGTATTTTATGAAAACGGACAGCTGTTTTTTCGATGTTTTCCTTCATTTCTAACCGATATTTGTAGCGGTTTACCTTAAGAGCGAGCACGGAACACGTTCGTCTGTCACTGTCATTCAAACGGACATTGTACACTGCGGGCCTGAGGTATTAACACAGCTCAAAATATTGTCGATAATTATTATTAAACTGAACGACAGACTTTCACATTGAGGGACGGAGAAAAAGGAACCATTAACAAACATCATCTCTACAATAATCTACATGGTAAAGAAAAAAAAGAACCAAAAATTTAATTCTAAATTATTTATATCTACAAACTTCCGCTCCTCCTTTTAGAGAGGAGGCATGTGAAGTTGTGACCCAGCAGTGGAAATATAATAGGTCGATTATGTTATGCTATTTAAAACGTAAGAAAGTTTCACAATAATTCTACAACTTCCGATATGCCATAATTACGTTATCGAGTCAACACACTGCTTGTTTTCATGTAATGGTTATAACATTAAATAAAACAACATTCGTTCATTCGTTTATGCAAATAAATAGAATATTAATAACCATTTAATATGAAATTACTTCAGCACTGCACGCTACATAATAATCATTTTATTTAGAGCAGCGCAGCATTAGTACTAAATTCGCTGGCGATTATAATATAAAATGACACTGCAGAACAAAGTTTGACAGCTGTCATGTGTCTCCATATTTAATTTCAAACACTATTTTCAACCTGTCAACGGATTAATGGACCAAACTTTCATTTTAGATTTATCTACGTCGTTTTATAAAACAACATACAGAAATACCGCACTAGTAAGTAGAATCAACAGCGGGACACAGAATCAGTGATTTGTTCGTACACGTTTCCTTTTGCCGTTTGACACAAAGGATTTGGTTCTTCAAAAGAAACAAAATGTTTCTTGGAAGAAGGAAATCTCTGACGTCAAACTAAAGGCCAGCGTACACCGATGAAAGCATGTCAGAGCATTTAGTTTTTACATTTACCCCCATGTAAATTCATACGTAGCTAGTGATAACAAGATACATCTTCATATGTTTAGAGATTGACCCCAAGGCATCAGAGGGAATTTCCCTGTTCGGAATTGAAGAGCGTGAATCCTCTGACCTGCCGTACCTGGTAAGCGATGGCCCTCGGTATGTCACCCATGACACGGGGTCTAATAGGCCACTGGCGGAGGCAAAAGCCCCTGCCGTGCCATCCCTGGTGTGCACTTGCCCTAAATGCGCTAATTTTTGCAGAAACCGTATAGAATGCACTCAATAATTTTGAAGATTTGAAGTTTATTCTTAAAGCGGATTAACATAATTTGAAGAAGAAAACATATAACGAGATTTAGTCAAGTTAGGCTAAACACTATTTATTCTTATAGTAATCCCCTAATTTGCTTAAGTATAAATGGTTCCGTTCGACTTCCGCATCAGAAACATAACACTTACTACGGAATGGTTCTCTACACGGCCGCCATCAAACTGTTTATACTTAATACTTTAAGTAACTACAATATTTCCTACACGCACTAGTAATAACGAGTTTCTTTCCGGGTTATAACTACTACGATAAACATTTCAGTAACACACTCGCGTTTCCAATTCATTGCGTCTTTTACTTTGTCCAACTGACGACTTTATTAAACACTTTAAGGAGTGTATTGGGAACTAAAATCATTATCATCAGCTTGTAGCATTCCAGCATTGTTGGCCGAGTGGTAGCAGCCCCGACTTACGAACAGTAAGTCATGGGTTCAAACCCAGGCAGGCCCATTACTTTGTGTAATTTATTTCATCACCACTGCTCTCAAAACGGTGAAGCAAAACATCGTGAGGAAACCGGAATGTCTTAGAACCAAAAAATTCGAAGACATGTGACATCTACCAGCCCGCACTGGGCCCGCGTGGTGGATTATAGCCCATCCCTCTCCTGGAGAGGAGGCCTGAGTCCCTGCAGGGGGAACATTATAGGCTGATGATGATGAACAGCATTCCACTGCTGGACATTATGCCTCCCCAATTACACGCAACTCAACTCGATGCTAAGCAAATCTCATCCAGCTACTACCAGCCACCCTGCGAAGGGCGTCCCACCTTACGCTTGCCGATTCACAATCTCCACTCAAGAGCACGTCTCCCCGAACGATCATCAGTTCTACGTCTAAAATGCCCGGCCCATTGTCACTTCAGCTTACTTATTCTGTGAGCTATGTCAACAACTCTGGTTCCCTATCGGATCACGGAAAATATAAAGTGCAGTACGGAATTGGGGTATTTTAACCCAATTTATAAAAAAGTTTAGCTTGTGCCAATATTTTTGTCCGCAAGTGTAACAGCTAAGAAACAAAAAAGCATCGAGTAGTAGTACAGTGACGTAATGAATCGGCCGTCAGTCCGTGAGTCCGTCAGTCAGGGGAACGGTTTGTGGAGAACTGACGAAATGGTAGAAACTGTTGCAGGTAATTCATACTTCGGTGAATGCAAGTTTAGCATAATCAGCCAATAATGTTCCTACTATTGCGCTATAATACACTACGAGATGCAAAACCATTAAGCACATTTAAAGAAATAAATACTGCAGCTGTGTTATAAGCACTTTTGTTGTAAGCCACTGAGTTGTGGTCGTTACTTTCATTTAATAAACTATGGGAATTATCATCACGAAGAAGAAGTAAAGACTATTATCATCATCATCATCATCAGCCTATAATGTTCCCACTGCAGGGACTCAGGCCTCCTCTCTAGGAGAGGGATGGGCTATAATTCACTACGGGGGCCCAGTGCGGATTGGTAGATGTCACATGTCTTCGAAATGTTTGGTTCTAAGACATTCCGGTTTGCGCACGATGTTTTCCTTCACCGTTTTGAGAGCAGTGGTGATGAAATAAATTACACAAAGTAATGCTCCTGCCTGGGTTCGAACCCTCGACGACTATTTGTAAGTCAGAGCCGCCACCGGCTTATAGATAACTTAAATTACGCCTATATTTTCCCGAAGGGTTAGGTTTTATTAAACCATTAAGTTCTGTAGTTCACCCACATTTCAAGTCTTTAGTTTCAAAATAAACAGCAGAAAAATATTCTCAACTTTCTAAGCTACCTCGCTGAAACTATTAGAAGTCGTAATGAATTTAAAAGTAAGTAGACATTGTTGTTGGAACGCGACGTTAAATATGAATCGTTTGTTAACAATGCGGAGTTTTTACGTCCACCAAGTTATTGTGCGGTAAATCGCGAGCCCTTACTATTGGTTGAGCGTTGAGTCGAATTTGAAGTCGCTTTTGAAACCTTGATTTAGCTATTGCTTATCTTTTTAAATGTCAGTGGCTATCATAGTGTTCATCGATTAACTGTCATGGTTTGGTACAAAATGGAATCATTTGACAGTTAATCGATGGACACTATGATAGCCACTGACATTTAAAAATATAGCCACTGACATTCAATAGCCCTACAGGTCAGTTAAGTATGTTTTCGTCCTCCTCCTTTGTAGCCAGTGTCTCTTCATAGGTATTGTCATCTTCAGCCTACAGCAGTCAACTGCTGGATACACGCCACTAAACTCGATTCTCAGCAACTCTCATCCAGCTGCTACCAGCCACCCCGCGAAGATCGTCGCTCCCAAGCAGTCATCGGTTGTATGACTAATATGTCCGGCCCAATACTACTTCAGCTTATATATTCTCCCGTCGGGGCTGCAGGTTGTTCGCAAGAGATACCGCGGCCTCGACATAAAGGAACATGGGTGGTTTTTAGTCAGTAGAAGTCTGGCATTCCCTTTCGCTCTGCCCAAGAGCGGGAGGGGTTATTTGACGATTTCCCACCCTGCAAAAACAAAAAAAAACTTACATATTCTGTGAGTTATGGATATACAACTCGGGTTCTTTGTTGGATCACCTCGTTCCGGATGCGATCTCTCAGAGAGACACAAAACTCGGTATATACTCTACTGAGGTCTACTTACCCATAATATTTAAATTCCTCATATTCAACATTGGTAGAGTCTCTAAAACGTATTTTTAAATCCGGATGGCGCGAAGGAAATCCGTTTAATTTTTCGTGAAAATACCGCCTTTGGTGGCGCCCCCTGGTGTATTTAAAATACCTCAACTAACTAATGCTTAGCGGGGACACAGGAAATTGTTTCATTTTCAAAGACAATCTTATTTTTCAGGTCATCAAAAGCTGCCAGGAATATAAAACTCCCACGAACAGGTTATTCACTGGGTCTAGAAAAAGTCAACAATGTATTGATTTGAGATTTAAGATAGTAATCGTGATAGTAATTATGCTTTGACTTTTATACTACCCAGTAAATGTCAATCTAGTAAGGTTCAAACGATGTAACAGTTTATAAATGAAAGATTATAATAAGAGACGCTTTAAACTGAATTGCTACTTCTTTAATTAGTTAATTAAATATCTAGATATAATCCCCAGGCAAGCTTAATGCTTCAAAAACTAGAAAACATAATTTCAAGCGTTGATTAAGGAAAGATAGACCCTTGTAGTAATTACAGAGTGACTGACAGACCAATTAGCGTTTGCATTAAGATGTCGCCACCGTAAATCGATATCACCACCCACATAGGAACTTTAATTCCTTAGACGAACTCAAGACACCTTTCATTTGCCAGTCAATGCAAATGAAAGGTGCAACACATCTTGTTAACGTGTCGATGGGAATCTAAATTGAATCCAGTCTGAATTCGACGAGCTTAGCATCCGCAGAGGCGTCGATCAGTTCCTGTAGCATGCTGACAATAGGACAAGATAAAACTGTTATTGTTTGTGGAATAACACCGCACTTTCACTCCAAGGCAGAGTCATACTAGCGAAGGAGGTGGCGGAACGTGAGTGGGAGAGAACCTCTCGTCCCAGCCGCCGCGGGAGGCGCTCCGGGCGTCGGAGGCCACGTGATGGCTTCCGGCCACCGTAAACGCGGACCTGTGGACGGTGAGTGATGGGCTAGCTCGCCGTCCGTCCGTCTTATGACGACGACAGGCCGTGTCGACGGCGCGTTCGTGTTCCACGCGCGCCTCAAAGAAATGTCAGCAACATGGAAGGGGCCCGCAAGGGCCGACGCCCGTCGGGGCTGCGGGTGTTCGCAAGAGATACCGCGGCCTCGACATGAAGGGCTGAGAAGGAACATGGGTGGTTTTTAGTCAGTAGAAGTCTGACACTCCCTTTCGCTCTGCCCAAGAGCGGGAGGGGTTATTTGATGATTTTCCACCCGCAAAAAAAAAAATGCAGAGTCATACGTAAGTCTCCTCCTGAGCAGGTTTTCTTTGCTTCGATCAACCTGGGTCCAGAGCCTGCGTTAATGACGAGGAGGGGGTGTCCTTGTTCGTAAACAACGGTAAAATCGATGCAATGTACTGAAAAAACTAGTGTAGCAATTAGAATTTCCCATTCCCGGGTCGAGCAAATTGTTTTGGGTTTTTCCATCCGGAATTTCTCAATAGCAGCTACGAGTCTTCACTCGTGCCCGGTTGATGGCAATAGACTCGCCGGCTGGCGTGATGTTATGTTATATAGTTAGAATTAAGATTCAATGTGTTTCAATATCCGGACAAACTATTTAAGTGTTCTGTGATGTTCAATAACCATAGCTGACTGTTCCCAGTTTTCCATCAACAGCCAATCTGTTTACAGAGCCACAAGACAAACGACGCACTTAACGCTGTCTTCAAACATACAATTCTTAGACGAAATTGTAAAAATCCACGTCCTTGAGCGAACAGGCAAAATGTCCAGCAATATCATCGCAATTCTTATATATAAGGCAATTTGTATTCCGTAATAATGCGCACGATCCTTCACAGCGCTATTGTGATGAGGGATATCTTCCCTTGTGATTTTCTAGAGGTCGGCGAACAGTGTAGGTATCCTGTGGTACTTGGTATTGAGGAGAATCCTAAATGGGTTGGTATTTTGTCGTTCTGATATTGGTATTGCTGTATCTTTGTATTTCTTATCGTATTTTAGCAAAAAATCTGGTTTGAAAAGCGACTGTGTTTTGAATACAGATACCTATATAATATAATATACATAGAAAAACATTGAAATATTCTAACCATAGAGGAATCAACGCGTGGAAGAGTTTGTCTTAATAACAACTGCCGCTCGGGTCAAACTTTAGGTTACCCGTGCTTGTCTAGGTTTGGTCCTTGGATGGTGACCACACATTACATACCCGATTTCCTCTGTGCCTCGGAGAGCACATTTATTAGTTGGTATCGATTGCCATATTATATAGATCTTTGACAGTCGTTACAGGTGGTCAGAAAGTCTGACAACCAGCCTTATCAGATAACAGGAAATGCTGAGAAAAAAGACGTCACAAAGCGTATTTTTAGTGTTTTTAAACAATGATATTGTATGTCCAACAATTTCTTCTAAAAGCTCGTTGTAGCTTCTTAAATCTGTTTGCATACATATTACCTTCTTTAGGTGTATCCCATGTTTAGTCAATATTATTTGTTTTGACAGTTTAAACTAGCCAGCACCTCGATATAACGAAGTCTTTGAAAAAGGAGATTGCTTGTAAATAGAATAAACTACGGGACGGAAATAAGAACGTGAGTAAGCGTTTGTGTGTGTGTGTTGCACGTGTGCTCAATGTTGGAGATTTTCAGCAGTGGTCTTATTGAATAACTTGAAAGTCCTGAATTTCAGTAAGCGTTAATCGAACCCGCAACCGGCAGAGCAGCAGACAATCGCTTAGCCACAGTTCCAACAGTGCCGTAAGCTAATGAATTAATGACTAAGAATAATAATGTAAGTACTAGTAGTTGACAAAAGTGTTACCTCAAAATTGTTCAAAACGGGCTGTTAATTAATAAATATCATACTATATTCTATATCACTCACAACTGTTGCTACTACTGACTAGCAGCAACAATATTTATAGACTTAGCAACGTTTGGAAGCAATTTTCACCTACTGCATTGATTTCATGTTTATGACTAATATTTTTGAACCCATATTATCATAAAATAGGTCATAATAATATCTCAAAGTTACAATCGTTATTTTACGAGAAATTCGCGGCTGAACTTCACCAAATGTATATCATTGCTCGTGACCTAGCTGCCAGCCAAAAACTAATAAATAACTAAAAACCAAAGCTGCTTCATACAAAGCAATGACAAACAACAAAGATTTATGTCTCCCACTCAAAATATGCTGACTACTAGGCAATTTACTATCTAAATACAATAAGTGATTCCAGTGCTGCTCAGAAAGAAGTACATTTATCAAGCAGCCCCGTTTACACCTCACGATGTTTTACTCGACGCAAGATTTATGCGATACGAGAATTTTCTTTTGGAGAGGATGTTAGAGGCTTTTGCGTGTCTTTACTGGATTATTGTTAAAAGCTTGCCAGGTAAGCACCCGGAAAATCTTACGAAAAAGAATTGTTGTGGATTTTAGGTGGTAGCACTTTGTTACGACTAAATTAGAATTATGTCGTTGGTAATTCAATGCATTCCGTGAAATGTGATCAAACATTCACCATAGGGTTTTCACAACATTTATGACCCGATAAGCCGGGGCTCAAACTGAGTCGTTTTGGAAAAAACTAACATAACTAAAAATATTCTAACCGCTTTCTAATTCTCCAAAAAAACTGTTAATTGTGAGAAATGTATGCCAGGACGTTACACTGATTCATTTCCGATAGCTCATGAAAGAATGAATCTTTCAAAAGCTTCAAGCGTTCTCTTTCGACTCCGAGCACTCCTGGGTCAACGTCCGGTTTACATAACTAAATCTGAAAAAACTAATCGTATCGTTATCTGTAAAAGCCCTCCCATGGAAGGCACATTAATTATTTCCACTTAGAACCGGCCAATGAAAGGAGTAAGGCGGCTACAAAAGATGAAATATGTGCTCCGAGTTGCGGCTACGTCTGAGGAGCAGATGATTGTTTATACTCACGCTATCGTCTGCGGGGGATGCTCAGAGACTGCGGTACGATTAGTGCAGTTATTATTTACTTTAATAGCCCCTTAGATGAGGTCCATAACATCATGTCTGGAAGTACCTAATAGTACATTTCGCCAGTTATGTTTACGTCTCATGACTGTAATAGGACGCTAGCCTATTTATTACCAATAACCGGGCCCAAATTCAGACTTCGGGGCAGCCCACTCACACTTCAGCTTGCTTACTTTGCCACTGTAGAGGTTATACATTTGTAAAGGTCAAAACTCTTAATTCTTAACAACTACCATTCACAAATTGAAAAGAGGCAGCCAATGGAATAGCCTAAAAATAAAATAAATTGGAACAAGCAGGTACCGACACAAGGGTTTCAACATCGAAAATAACAATCCCGATATTGGAAATATATCGTCGAGCATCTATTCAAAGACACTTCGTCCAATTTAGTGAGAGATTAAATTTGATTTGCGTCTCTGTAACGTTACACTTGGGGCTACGAAATACCATCCCATTTTTTCGCGGGGTGGGAAATCATCAAATAACCCCACCCGCTCTGGGCAGAGCGGAAGGGAGTGCCAGACTTCTACTGACTAAAAACCACCCATGTTCTTTCTTACCCCTTTGTGTCGAGGCCGCGGTACCTCTTCCGAACAACCCGCAGCCCCGACGGGTCATAGTATACCCTTATCCCAACATTCATCAAAATTCAGCCGTTTCTCCGTGAATACAATACAGACAGGCATAGTACTTTCGTGTGAGTGCAATACTATGACAATAATATAAAATATCATATTAAATATTATATTCAATATTCCGAAAGTTACTACGTCGAATTACACGGCACCGAATGTTTGCAACAACGAATACTGTGAGTACGAAAGCACGCAGCGATGTATACCGCAACAACGAATGCACGAGACTTTGAGTGTTTATGAAACTTCCCAATTTTCAATATCAATTATACATATAGGCACTTAGTAAGCAGAATAATTCAGAACTTTAAAAAACATAGGAATATCATCACCACAGAGAGGGCTCGGGCTCCGTATAGGTATTTTATGAGGAAACAGTGCCTCCTCCCATGTGGTCGCTGACCACCTGGGTGGTATTAGTAAGGTAGAAATCACACACTCTCCGGTCTTATCCCCCAAGACCGCCTTTTGAAGGTCTGCCTCGTGGAAAAAGAAACAAAAAAGGGTAAACCATCCATTACCAATAAGTATTGATAATAACACTATCTACACAATATAAGATTTTAAACTGACATGGTCACTAGCACTAATATTTATACTGAAAACGGTATATTTCCCATGTTTACTGATTGTTGTTGTTGTTGTTTGTCAGTAAACATGGTAAATATCCCGTTTTCAGTATAAATAATAGTACTATCTACACAGTACGATACTTCTATCAACAGTCCTGCGAAACTATTCCTAAGTATTAAACGAATACACAACGTTAAACTATGATGAACACACGCCTTATGCTTAATGCACTCCAGCTCACATTGCACAATCTAAAAGCTGTTATATAAGTTTGCGAACAGATAATTGCTTTGCAAGTGAGCTGGCTCAGAATATTCCCCTTGGTTATACAAACTAGAGAAATATATCAGTTAGCGTTATGTTGCAGAGTTTATTTTATAAATAGGTAGTTTGTCACAACAATACTTTATATTAAGAGCTTAAGGAAAGAAGGTAATAATGGTTTGAAAAAGTTGGAGATTATTATAGCAAAATGGTGGGTTCTATTTAATACTAATTAATTCCTACTTCAGCTTGAAAACAGCCGTTGAGTCATGTCAGGGATAAAAATAATACCATCCAGGTATTGATGTAAAAACTAAAGATACGGTCGTCCGAACATTTGCTCGACGCGTTCGCCATACAGAGAATTGGTGTAGTCTGCTCGTTAACGTAACCTTGTATAAGCGGCGTGGTATTTTCGAGGTATAAAGAACTTAAATAAAGCTTTTAATAAAATTTACGACCGAACCCGGAGAGAGCCGATCGTGGACTAGTTCACTTCGGCTTAGGAAAGACCTTATTGGGACCACGTTTGTGGCGTCATTTTAACATGCCGTCCGCCCAGTCCTTACGCAGTAATATATATAAGTCAATGGTGGTCATAGATGAAAAAATATAAAAATATGCGTGTCGAATTGAGAACTTCCATTTCTTTGGTAATGCATAATTTGACAGCCCAAGTCAATGCATCCAGGTTATGAAGTAGGATCTGTCCGCCTAATCATCTTAAAACTATTGTCCAGCTGTTCATGAAAATCCTTCAAATTCTTTTTTTTTCAATTATAATATCTCCAATCAGATAATCAGCGTATTTCCTGGCCCCAACACCCATTCCCGACACCCACCGGAATATTAAAACGATTTCGACAGCAGAAAAAAAGTCAACCGAACTTGTTCAAGGAAACTCATTTCGGTACTAAACCGAATGAAGTGTTCTTAATTCAGATTTTATTAAAAAATATCGGCTTCCAGTCTAATCGGATGTAGCTGAATGCCAGTGTTTTACATGGAGCGATTGTCTATCTGACCTCCATAACTCAGGTACAAGGTAATAGGATACCACTTGTTAAGATTAAGATTGGTTGTCAGATTTTCAGGCCACTGACGTAACTGGCCTGTAACGACTGTCAGATTATAAATGACAGTCTGGACTAAGGACTTAACATGCTTTCCGAGGCACGAAGGAATCATAACATACCATCACGCCTGTAATTCGGGGTAATCAGAGGTGTACACCCTTATACAGTACAAGCAGATTTCGCAAGTTATGTTTCAAGTTCAAGTTAATATCCCTATTACACTTTTTTTTTTTTGGGTGGGAAATCATCAAATAACCCCTCCCGCTCTTGGGCAGAGCGAAAGGGAGTGTCAGACTTCTACTGACTAAAAACCACCCATGTTCCTTTATGTCGAGGCCGGTATCTCTTGCAAACAACCCGCAGCCCCGACGGGAGAATATGTAAGCTGAAGAAAGTCTGACACTCCCTGTGTGAATTCTACTGACTAAAAACCACCCATGTTCCTTCTTAGCCCTTCATCTCGAGGCCGCGGTTTCTCTTGCGAACAACCCGCAGCCCCGACGGGCGTCGGCCCTTGCGGACCCATATCCCTGTTACCTTGAACTATTCTAGTCTATTACCATTACAAATCCAGCCCACGTGACTGCTATTGACAAATTCCCGATGATGGAAAAATCTATGACGTCAGTATTATAGCGTTGACGTCACTTGCCAATCACGATTGAGCCCCATTCCTACAATTTACGCGATCAAAATTTTAATTACTTAATATTTCCTTTGTCTCATGCGCTTTTATATATTTAATTAGTGGTTTCAGAGAACTCCATGGTTCTTTTGGCTTGTGGCTATTTAATCAGAACATCGCCATAATATTTTTCAATACAATTTCCACAGAAAATTGTATAATAGATTAATTTTATGAACATTATTTTATAATAATTATCCGCACACGAAGAAGGAGACAGGGGGATTTTTTTTTTTCTAGCCTACTCTGTCCCACTCCAGGGCAAAGGCCTCCCTCCACTCTTTCCACTTTTCGCGATCCCGCGCGTCCTCCTTCCAGTTTTGACGGAACCGATCTAGTTCATCCCGCCATCTCCTTCGTGGCCTGCCGCGACCCCGTCTCACTGTGTCAGGGCACCAGTTTCCTGATATTTTGGCCCACAGTTTGTCCGGCATGCGGCAGACATGTCCTGCCCAGTCCCATTTGAGTTGAGCAGCCTTTTGGGCCACGTCAGCTATTTTGGTTTTGGAACGCAGCATTGTGTTTCAAACACGATCCTTTAATTTAACACCTAGTATACTGCGTTCCATTGCTCGTTGGCAAACCTTGTGTTAGTCAAAGACCAAGTCTGTGCACCATAGGTCAAGACGGGAAGAATACACATGTCCATAAGTCTCCTTTTCAGTGCTATAGGCAACTTACCTTTAAACAGTTATTTCATGGACCAGTAGCGCTTCCAGGCGTTTTCTGTTCGTCTTGCGACTTCTTTGTCTTGCCTCGCCTGGAAAGAGACTACTTGGCCCAAGTATTCCTGGACATGTTGTATTGTCTCCCCGTCTACTTTTATCATGTTAGGTGTTCCGTTGGACATAACTTTGGTCTTCGACATATTCATCTTCAGTCCAACCTCAAGGCTTGTATCGCTTAGATCTTGAAGCATAAGCTGAAGTTCTGTGGCTGAGGAAGCAAAGAGAACAATGTCGTCGGTGAAACGTAGATTTGATAATCTCGTCTCGCCGAGAACAATGCCTCTTTCCCTCCAATTGGCTGCCAACTTCCTGAATATTTCTTCGAGAGTACTGGTGAACAGTTTAGGAGATAGCGGGTCACCCTGTTTAACTCCTTTCTCTATTTTAAATTTTGGTCCTGTAGTTTCTAATTTTATCGCGGCTGTACTATTGTTGTATATGTTGCGTAATAAATGTATGTAAGTGGGGTCAATGTTTTGATTGCTTAAGGCGTTAAAAATGGCTGAATGTGAAATACTGTCGAAGGCTTTTGAGTAGTCTACAAAAGCTAGGTGTAGTGGGAGTTTATATTCTAAATGTTTTTCTATGATTTGGTTGACTGTATGTAGATGGTCTGTAGTAGAAAGGCAAAAAGCCTGCTTGTTCAGGAGGTTGATTTTTATCTAATTCACCGGATATACAATTTTGTATTATTTTTATAAAGGTTTTATAAATGTGTGATATGAGACTGATGGGCCTGTAATTATTAATGTCTGACTTATCACCCTTTTTGTGGAGTAAAATGATATTTGAGTGACAAAAATCCTTAGGAAAGCTACCGGACTGTAAGATGTTGTTAAAGAGTTTGGTGATATAGCGAAGGAGGATAGGTTCGCCTATTTTCAAAGTCTCTGTGCTGATGCCGTCTTCGCCGCATGACCTATTGTTTTTCATCCTGGTGAGTGCTACATGGACTTCGTACCCAGTTATGGGTGGTATACTATCAGGACAGTAATAGTCGGGTATTGAGGGTGGTCGAGTGTCGCCGGAGTAAAGGAATTTATAATATTTCGTACAGATATCTAATATTTTTGATCTATTCATTTGTTTGTTAACGTTGTCGTATTTTAAATGTGTGATCCAGGATTTGTGTTTTGAAATTCCTTGTTTTGCTATTTTCAGGGAGCAGTTATTATCTAGAGCATCTTGTACCAGTCTATTATTGTAATTTTTAATATCTGTTCTTATACTACGTTTTACTTCTTTATCTTTAAGTCTGTACTGTAAATATCTGTTTGCACATGGATTCTGCCTTTCTTCTATTAATTTTACAGTTTCGTTCGATAGTTTTTTGCTTTTACTTTTTATTTGCGTTACTGCTCTGCTGGCTTTAGTTAAACTTTGTATTATTTCATCGTATTGTTGTTGAACATCTTTTTCTTCCATCTCTGAATCAAGCATATCAAAACTATTTCTAAGCGCTAGTTTGAACTGTTTACTACCTAGTATAAGTGACTGTTTATTTAATTTTCGAATTTGGTTTTTCATATATTTTTGGCGGTTAATTTTTGTGTCGAGTTTAATTATTGCGCGAACAGGTCTGTGATCAGAACTAAATTTGATTTGATTAATGGTATGGATGTTTTTAATTATTTGTTTATTGGAGGTGAGAATGTAGTCTATTTCATTTTTGGTTTGATTGTTAGGGGATATCCAGGTCCATCTCCTATGAGGTTTTTTGTAGTAAAAACTGTTACCTACACCTAAGTTTTGCCCAAAGGCAAATTGGAGAAGGCGTGTTCCACGTTCATTACGGGCTCCGAGGCCGTATAGACCCAAGATGTTCGAGTTATCTAGATCTTGCCTTTCGCCAACTTTGGCGTTAAAGTCACCAAAAACTATATTCCAAGTACTTCGATGTTCGTCACAGGCTTTGTCAAGTAAATCGTAGAACTCTTCCGCTTCGTCATCTGGGTGAGATGATGTGGGATCGTAGACTTGGACGATGGATAGTGTTTGGGTGCTCGAAATTTGAAATTTTAGGATTGCAATCCTGTCGGAGTACGATACAAATTCCGAAATAGATATCTTTTTTCCTGGGGGATGCAGGACGGGATATCTATTTAAAAACCGACGTAAGGTCAAGTATCGGAAAACCGAAACAGAAAAATAAGAATTAGAATCGTTTTTCCAGCAACTTTAATTTTTTTTTCAGCCTTAAAACTTTCCCGTGAGTTAATTTCCTTATGTACGGAAATTAACTCACGGGAAAGTTTTAAATTGTCTATAACATTCTGGGATAATTTAACTTCTCGTTAGTAAAATAATTTTCGGAATCGGATCAATAGTTCCCTACATACAATCTTACAGACTTTGCCTTTTACAATTTACCGTAACTAATAATGGTGAAACAGAAAGGAAGAGTTTTCAATGAAATACATTATCACTCTCCTGCCCTTATCCCAATTTATTTGTGGTCCTGCAGCATGTCTTCTTCTGCTATACTTCTCTATTACTCGTCATCTCAGCAATCACCTAAGTAGGTAACTAGAAATGTCTATCCATATCATGCTTCTTACAGTCCATCCATCGTTTCCTTGGTCTTCCTCTACTCTCAAAGCCTTCCAATTCAATACCAATCATTGTGATTGTATTTTCCTTATACACAAAACACACAACTAATCACACTAATACACCCCATGCATCATAAAACATAGGTAACCATGGCAACACCGAGCGCACCATAAACAACTTTATGACATCGGGTAACACTTAACGTTAATCCAAAGTTTAATTGTACCTAATCCAATATGGCCGCACGTTAAACTGGGCTCACAGTATGCACTGATCTTAAAGGATAATGTTATTTATTGAGTTTTATGGGAATTACTTTGACGTTTTCGTCTGCAGTTTAATTGAGTTACAAAGTCAAAATACATAAACGGACTGTTCGCAATTATTAACCGACTTCAAAAAAGGAGGAGGTTCTATGTTCGTGTGTATGTATTTTTTTTTTTTTTTTTTTTTATGTATGTTACCTGATTTCTCCTCCATTTGTGAACCGATTCTCAAAATTCTTTTTTTATTTGAAAGAGTATACTCCTGAGGTGGTCCCATTTAAATTTGGTGAAGATCTGATCCTGATCTTCGGAGATATACAATAGAACTCTTCAAAAATAGACGGCAAATCTGTCGTGATTGCTGCAATCGCTTGGATGTTTATTGTTTATACAACATCATGACGTAACATCACGCCTGTATGATCTGAGGGGGTACGCAGATGTGTACACCCAGATTTGGACAGTAAGATATTATGTAATGTTCCATTTATTGGGGATAAATAAAACCTATTATTTGTTTGGGAACAACTAAAAATGGAAAAATAAAAAACTTTTTGGCAAAAAATAAAACCGACTTCAAAAACACCAAAAACTGAAAAATAAACTTCTGAAGAAAAATCAGCTTCTGAAGTCGGTGGCAAAAAAACGAAATCAAATAAACAAATGTCACCGACTTCAGAAGCTGATTTTTCTTCAGAAGTTTATTTTTCACTTTTTGGTGTTTTTGAAGTCGGTTTTATTTTTTGTTTTACTTCTAAGCTATTACCCTACCTAGAGAGGGTGCTTGTGTCCCTGCAGTGGGAACATTATAGGCTGATGATGATGATGATGAAGCTATAACAGTAACGCAACATCAACCTTATGACAATGAGGATAACGGTCATTTCACAGACACAACTGAACAACTATTGCTCTACGAGTTCTTTAAATTTGCAAAAAAAAAGTACTTTCTATAGGAATTGACGCGATGTGCTGATAAGCATGTATGGAAAAGCTCGAAAAAATAATATGAACTTCCAAAAGTCATAGAACAAAAGTGCTGTATGTCGAGAAAACTAGAAAAACACTATCAATACTTATTTTAATGCTTTCTCTATAAAGCCTACATAGTAGGTACCTAGATCATTCCTATAGAAATTGCCAGAAAGAAAACCAATAAACATTATCGTTAAAATAAGTGCGAATAATTTAATGTTACTCCCAATAGTACATTACTGGGCCAATTTTTGTAACAACACCAATACTTAAGGCCTCGTCTTAAAGGGCTATAAACGTTACGGGATAATAGGATGCAAGGACTAAGTAGAAAATGGAGTCATCAACATTCATTTTTTTCATTTTTCAAGGTCTTTATTAATACATAATGTACAGTACAGTTTACAAACGATCTTATTCTATTTGTACACAAATCACAATTTATAACGTTACACAGGCAGTTATCAACATTAATACAAACGAAATGAGAAACTCCTCCTTTTTTGAAGTCGGTCAAAAATACGTCGAAAGAAAGAAACAAAGTATTGTAACACATAATATAACATCACGCCTGTAATCCCCGAAGGGTTAGGCAGAGGTGTACCTAATAGTACACCAACATTTCGCCAGTTATGTTTTTTCCAGACTCCATGGCTGTTACCGATAAAATCCTGATGGAAAAAGCCAATAACACAAAAGCCATAAAGTATTGTACTGTCTTAAAAATACGTCTATATAGTATAATTATATAGGTGACTGGTAAATAATTAGTGGCCGATACTAAAATACTTGATTGTATCAATGACAACAAACAACTTTCCCAAAGAAACATTTATTAAATACTTATTCTCTGTTATACGATAACACAACAGCCGTGTGAAATTCGTAATAAAATAAAAAAGATGGTGATTTTTAATTCCAGAAATTAATTATAAAAATTTTATGATTCCGCCGTCTGTAACTCCATTTTACAGATAAACCGGTAAAGCGATTATTTTTCTCCAATAAATGGCTTTAACTAAGCTAACTACAACAAATTTTTATTACACTCTGTCTTCCTCCTTTTAAAAATAACACATCTGATCCTTCCATGTCCATCTCTACTCCCTGTCTGGGAAAGACATAAAATTTACAGGCCACAACGATCCTCGGAATAATAGCAACGATTGTAGCTATAAATATATTTAATCGGGCTAATGCTACGATATCGACCGGCGGAGTATTAGTTTATACATTAATATGGATCGCCCTGGGAACTGAATGGCAATAGCGTCACGAACGGCCTCGTCATATACTTGGGGATATTGAATTAAGTGATTCAGATATGATGGGGTTCATCGGGCTTTCACTAGGTTTAATGATGATTTGCGCGTCAGGGAGGAAGACCCCTTGCTGACGCGATCCGTCGCACAGGACAGGGTGGCGGAGGAGACGCCATGGCGACCTGATGCCACCCTAGGATGTACAAGCGCTCGATAGATCGTGAAGTCTATCGTCGCCGCATTGCACGGCCCTCATGAGTGGAGACGGTGTCTCAGGTAAGCCCGGACATCGCCAAAAGTTTGGAGCCCGGAGGCGGGCTGCGCTGGAACTGCTGGAAGGGTCGCGAACGTCATGCGTAGCAGTTCTCGAGGTCCATCCGACGAGGCAACAGTAGGCTTGCGGCAGTGATTTTTAATTGATGTAAGCCCTACATAACCAAAGGTCCTCGGACGTTGCAGAGGCATTTAAAAAAAGGAATTTTGTGTGGCTCTAGTCGAGTAAATATCCCTCAAAGATCTCAGAGAATCCTGGAGTTTGGATGTGTCCCCGGTTGATGGCAATATGCCCACCCCGTATTGTATGGGATTTAAATAGAACTGGCGAAATGTTCTACTGACTAAAAACCACCCGTGTTCCTTCTTAGCCCTTCATGTCGAGGCCGCGGTATCTCTTGCGAACAACCCGCAGCCCCGACGGGTACAAGCTTGGCTTGCCCTTATGACCTACTACTCTTCATGATATGAGCGTTTCCGAACAGTAAGCTTGCCTTATGAGCTTGCCGTTATCCCTAGGCATGTTACTGCAACAGTACAATACAAAACAACAAACAAGACATGACAAGGATAGATTTGTTGCTAGGGAGTTTGTGGGTTACTCACTGTCTTGGGTAATTTTGCACAAACTGCAAATTCTCAACCTGATTTAAAGGAATAGGTTTTGATTCTAATGCTGACAACAAACCCAATAAAAAATACTTTTTGCATAAAAAACCAACTTCGAAAAACACTAAATAAATCAAAAATAACTTTACTTTCGGAAGTCGGTACTTGGTTTTATTAACTTTAATGCCACCGACTTCCAATTGGAAAGTACATCCTTACACATGAAAAAAATCGGTTCATAAATGACGGAGTGATGAGGCAACAGACATAAAACAAATACAACAAAATGTAAATTTCCTCCTTTTTTTGAAGTCGGTTAAAAAAGATAGTCAGCAACTGTATCTATTCCACTAATTAACTTCTACAGCCACAAATCCTTCCACCAGCCTTGGTCCTTACATCATTATCTTCTCTGCCGTTATAAAGCAATCCCAAACAAGCTATTAGCAATAAAACCTTCCTTTAATGACGAAGCAGATGATTGTGGCACATAAGGACATGTCCCTGGGGCCCACAATGGCCCACGATGGCTGTAAGTGGTCCACGATGCGCCGCGATTGACACAGTTCTGTCGCGGTTGTAAATTTTATAACTGGATGTATTATGTGACCCGTTGGGGCCTATAGGGTGTAGAAAATTTGAGATGTCATGAATTAAACTAACTTTTTTTGGTGCTCCTGAAATTTCTGAGAATAACAATTATTTTATTGTTTAAGAAGTTACATTCAATGCATTGATTTATGAAACCCACACTAGGATTCCCTGTGTTGTGAGTACCAGGCTCTTTCGTTCCGTTTACATTTTAATTGGTACACAAATTATTATTATTATAATAAACGTAAAAATACTACTAAGTTCACAAATCAGCTGTAATAAGCGGCAATGGCGCTGTTCTATAATTATTAATTGTGCTACAGTCGTTTTGTTCACAGATCGCCGCAACTCAACAACAACCTTATGATAACGAAACCAAAAATTTGTGTATTTTTGACAGTAATGTAAAATTAACTAGTTACTGGTATTCAAAGCACACAATAGGACAATAGTACATAGAGACATAGTTCTTACGAGAAGTACAACAAACTTCATAGTTTGATCCTCTTCAGGTATCAAATCAAATAAGTAAAACATTTTCTAGTTTTTACTAAGTAAATAAAAGCAACTAAGTCCCCAATCCATTTAAAAAGCTATTACTCCTCGTTTTAAATGTTTCTATTACGGCGATACTATAATTTAATCTAATTGAGAGCAGTCACAATAAAAACATCCACCTGTACGCGACAGGACTTGCCGTAAAATAGTCTCGTAATGAAATTGGATCGGTCAGTTCGTTTTTTTTTTATTTTGTTCCGTGACCGTGTGTACCGCATCCTCGGCGTGGGTCCAAGAGAAAAAAGGTTATGGTGTTACTCGTTATTATGTTTTTAAAATAAGGTTTATTTTGTCGTTGATTTATTGAATCATGCCGAAAAAAACCATTGCAGAAAAATACTTCGTCAACAATAATTAGCGGACTGAATGTCGTTGACGAATAAATTGTGATCCAATCTTTTTGCCAAAATAATTATTGATTCAGGCCATTTTTCTCGATAAAAGATTGTGGCGGTGGCCATTAAATTTTTTTTAAGAATAAAAAAGAAATTCTTTTTAAATGGCATTTATCAAAAGTTTTGTGCAAAAAGTGCCAGTATTTGGGGTTTTAATTAGAAAAAAAAAGTTTGGTTAATTATATTTTTTGAAAATTAAGTTTTAACTGTTAATTTTATTTAACGTTATTTATTAACTAATAACCACACGAAATGTATTCATATACATACTTATAAAAAAAAACAGATTTACGTCAACGGTGTAGAAATACAGGCCGTGAACCGACAAAAAAATATATATTATCTATGTGGCTATTAAGCTTTTTAAGAAAAAATATCATTTTCTTTTTAAATGGATTTTATCGAATTGTTTCGTGAGGGCCAGTGTTGTGTCACTTTATTCAGTAATATTAAAAAAAAGTTTTTTATAATTCCATTCAAATATTATTTGACTAAGAATGATCCACTATTAATAGCATTCACACTTACAGTGGTCTATGTGGTCATACTGTAAGTTACTTGAGACAATGTCTTTTACGATTAATTGACTTTGTAATGCCCTATAATCAATAGGGTAGTTAACTTAAAAAAATCTAATTAGTCCGTCAGATAGATTTCCAAAAAATATTGGACACGTATTTTTTCTTTTTTCACGTAAACAAACAGTGGAGACGATACAGTGCTTTGAAAACTCGTGTGACGTCATATTATAAGTTCTATTAGTATGTAATTTTTTACCGGTGAGTGACGTCAGAGCCCCCCACTCAAATCTTTGACGCGTTTTATCTTCGTCAATTTTTATTCATTTGATAAAACAAAAAATACGTATCCAACATTTTTCGATAATGTAACAGACGGACTAATTATATGCTTATTATTATTATGCTGAGCTGAGGCCCTTTTGGCATTATTAATTTGAAATAATTATATTGAATCTGTTTTGTTAATTTTTAAGGATTTTTTGCCAAATAAACACAATTTTCTTTCTTTCTTTCTTTTCTTTCTAATTAGAATCATATTTTTTTAGTCAGTAAACATCCCTATTGGCATTGTTTCACAGACTTATGAGTTTCAGCTTACAATATCCAAACAAATTAGTGGTAATATGATCCACGTATGTCGCTACCTCCTTAAACTCACGCCACCACCCAAACATAGAAAAGCCGACATTTAAGTTAAAATTTAACCGAATTCTTATCATAAATATTTACATAAATTTATAGTGGACATTACGGGTCAGTTCAGTCCGTCAATGACCAAAAAATGGTTGGAAATTGGTGTTATTTGTCAAATATAAAGAGTTTATTTGAACAGGATAACGGTGATATTGTGACCCGGGACACTGACCCTTAGGCTTTCAAAGGCTTTTCAATTCATTCGGTTGTCAAATCAAATGTCAATTTGTTAGGTTTTTTTGTTGTGATTTTTATTAAAAGGATGATTCAGTGAGCAGTGGTGGCCCAGTGGTGGCGGCCCCGACTTACAAACAGTGAGTCGTAGGTTCGAACCTTCGACTCACTGAAAACTTTGTGAAGGAAAATGTTTTCCGTGAGGAACCAAAAAAACCAAACTAAAGAACCAAAAAATTCGAAGACATGTGACATCTACCAACCTGCACTAGGCCCGCGTGGTAGATTATAGCTCATCCCTCTCTTAGAGGTGAGGCCTGAGTTCCAGCAGTGGGAACATTATAGGCTGATGATGATGATGATGATTCAGTCCTTTACGTTAGTTACTTTATATATGACTAGCTGTTGCCCGTGATCTTCTTCCGCGTAAAAGTCTTTATGAAATTATTATTTTGCTGTCTGAATCTGATTTTGTTTTTTTTTTCAGGGTTTTTTCGCGAGGTACCCTTATTATTTTTCTGAAATAAAAGTAGCATAAGTTACTCCTTATTACGCAAGACATTTACAAAACAAGCACCGTCAAAATCGATCCAGCCGTTTCGGACAGTTTAGCAGGACAAAAAAAAACACAAAAACAAAAAAAAATACTTATATTATATTTCCATCAGTAAAATGTTCATGTAATTTTGAAATTACAAACTGACAGCAGGCCAATGCAACACCAGGTTAGGCGTTAACCAGAAGACAAAATGAAGACCTAGATACATTCAAAAAAACAGGTTTCTCCTCTAAAACCATAACTTAACTTTTTTCCATGATCTCTAATCTTCTCGAAGCTTCTAATATCAATAATTAAATAAAACCACAAAAGTACCTATTTTAAATTAGTTAAACAATTTCAGTTAAAACCCAGCACATTTACAGCGACCACTCATAATTCTTTAAGTTATTATTTACGGAGGGAACCCAAGTGGCTGCGGAACCCGCTAATTGAATAGTTTAATTAACCAACAAGTGGAACGGTCAAAAAGTCTAGTTAGCGACTTGTAACATTGGATAGAGAAGTTCAGAAAGCACACTTATAGGCTTTTATTTAAATAGCCGTGTTAGTTTGTTTGTTATAGTTGCAGCCAGTTAAGATGTCAATAGCGGTCATTGACCCACCTACATTTATTAAAGTTAACTGTGAACTCCAAAAATAAGCCTGTTCATGTCTTGAATCGTCATCTATCGTGATCTTAACGATAACACGATACATGGTTCATTTGTTTTGGTTCGTACGAAGAGGTATTAGGAAAAGGGCAATAACCGCTATTGACATCCTAACTGGCAGCAACTATAGTTTGTTTGTGCGTATGTATTGGTAAAATCTTGGAACTGAATTTCCAACCAGTTTCCTCCAACGAATTGAACTGAAATTTGACGCACACTTTTGGTTCAGGTGATAATACAATATCATGTCATATATATATATGCATTGATATAAAAACTAAAGATACGGTCGTCCGAACATTTGCTCGACGCGTTCGCCATACATACAGAGAATCGGTGTAGTCTGCTCGTTAACGTAACCTTGTATAAGTGGCGTGGTATTTTCGAGGTATAAAGAACATAAATAAAGCTTTTAATAAAATTTACGACCGCACCCGAAGAGAGCCGATCGTGGACTAGTTCACTTCGGCTTAAGAAATACCGTTTTAGGACCACGTTCGAGGCGTCATTTTTACATGCGGTCCGCCCAGTCCTTACGCAGTAATATATAAGTGAATGCATACAAGACATTATCCGTAAACCAGGATCGCCTCCTCCAGTTAAAAACACGGACACGAAAATTTGTACACGCGTTCAATATTGACAGATAAATCTAATTTTCTTTTTTTATTTAATAAAAGCCTGTTCTTTTTTTAAATTTAATTTATATATTTTCCTATTGATTTCTTTCTACCGGTCCTTCTTTCTCTAGCCTCCTTAGCGCGTCCCACCCAATTAGATGCGGTTGGCACTTGTGCAGTTAAAACTTTGAGTTAATTTGCACAAGACAGTGTTGCCAACTTATAGTTGTCCATCTTTTTTATTGCTCCCTTTAGTAGTGGTATTAACGTAGTAAATGGCAGTTTAGTTATAAATATCTATGTCACCATCCTAAAATCCCCGAAGGGTTAGGCAGAGGTGTACCTAATAGTACACCCACATTTCGCCAGTTATGTTGAAGTTCGCATGTAATAGAGGGCGAGCCTATAGCTATCAACTGGGTCCAAATCAAGACCGTGGCTGACGTGGTGTCGACCTGCATGCCACAACTATTTCAGTATTACTAGACTATCGGCAATATGAAGCGTAAAACCCATTCAAATACAGGAAAGCCCGTATATAAATGTAGATTGTTAATAAAAGTGCACTGCTGGAGTATCAACGCTAGCTCTAACGAGGGTTAAAATTCGGTTGCGCGCGAATGTACTTGTATCTCCCCCCCCCCCACACACATGGCAGTAGTAGGAACAGTGGCTTAGTTGGTTACAGTCCAACATAACAACCCCCCCTCTCCCCCCAGCCGGAGATCATCCATGAAAAGGTGTATGTTGCTTATTTGTAAAGAAATCTTCATAACTGTGGATAAAGAGTAGATAAAAAAAAATAAGTGGTGGTGTCGGTTCCGTATGGTGTCGGACGTAAAGAATAGCACCATCCCATATCTTCCCGTGGGTGTCATAAGAGGCGACTAAGGGACTTACCAGAGAATGCAGCAGCGTTCTCTGTGCCTTTGTAACAACCATACTGCGATCGCCAACCCGCCTGCCAAGCGTGGCGATTATGGCAAATCCCCCTCATCTGGCGGAGGCCTATGTCCAGCAGTGGACGTCTTATGGCTGAAATGATGATGATGATGATGAAAAAAAAATATTAGAGTTAGTGGGTAAAAAAGGAATACATAAAGTATTAGTAGCGCAGGGAGTCTGCTATGTCCATGACATGTGTTTCATAAATATATACGCCTGTTCAAATAGGCTACCTGAACCTATGGTAGTAACGATCTGAGTTTCTGATTGCATGTCAGAATTTATTGTATATTAAAGTAGCTGTAGCCCGCGACTTCGCCCGCGTGGATGTCGAAAAATATCACATCAAACTTTCATCCCCGATTTAACTCCCTTAGGGGTTGAATTTCGAAAAAATATATACTAAAACCTTCCTCGAGAACCACTCTATCCATTGGTGTAAACAGCATGAAAATTGGTGCAGTCGTTTTTGAGTTTATCGCGAACAGACAGACACATGCGGCGGAAGGACTTTGTTTCATAATGTGTAGTGATAGTGACTAGCTGTAACCCGTAACCTTCGTTTGGGTGATATTGTTATATAAAATATAACTACCGTTTTGTAATCGGATTTTGTTACCAATTTCAAGGGTTTTTTGCAGGGGACCCTAATTCCCGTCGGGGCTGCACGTTGTTCGGGGCTGCAGGTTGTTTGCAAGAGATACCGCGGCCTCGACATGAAGGGCTAAGAAGGAACATGGGTGGTTTTTAGTCAGTAGAAGTCTGACACTCCCTTTCGCTCTGCCCAGGAGCGGGAGGGGTTATTCGATGATTTTCCACCCGCCAAAACAAAAAAAGGGGACAATAATTCTTGTCATAAATAAAAGTATCCTAATTTACTTCTAACTTTCCTATCTGCCGTTAAACGTCCCGTCAAAATAGGTCAAGCCTTTTCAGAGCCTAGCCGGAGCAAACAGACAGACAAAAAAAAGTTTTTCAGTTAAAAATAAGTAAGTACCGTATATACTCGTACTTTCATACGCATTCAGTCAAAAGCTGTTATTTTGAAATAACAAACAGGCACATCAATTTTATTTATTTGTTCAGATGACGTATAGAAAACATTCGTGTTCATTAATGCACTTGCGATCCGCGACGTAAAAGTCAGAATAGTGGAAAACGACTTAAAAATCCGACAGGAATATTTCAACATTGGAACACGAACAAAATCTTCCCCGATTTTTCTATATTGATAGAAGTTGCGTGAAAATTGCCAAAATAAATATGGCCACAGGTTTTACATATTTTTAATCTATATAAAGCCACTGCAGTAATGGCCGCGCTTTATTTGAGGTACTATCCAACCCACGCGTTCTATTTGCGTACATACGGGCATTGTTTGAAAATGGATGAGAACGAACGAGTATCTATGTACCTACGAATGTCTATTTTATCTCGGTCAACCATTCAGATGGCAAATATACCATCCAATCAGCGTTGTCGAATTGCAGGGTTGCGGAACTTGTTCGAAAGAGTTACCGCGACCCGGGAACGCAAAGGATATAAAAAGAAACACGGATGGATGTTAGTCAGTAAGAGTCTGACACTCCCTCCTGCTTCGTCCAGAGCGGGAGGAGTCATTGGTTGGTTTCGCATAGTTACAAAAAAATGGCCAATCACTCTCTCCGTCTTTGCCAATAAAATCCATGAAATTTAATCGTATGCAAAGTATTACCTAAATGTTAATTACGCGAAAAAGATCCAGGCTTGAAATTCAGGATGCTGGAACAATCAGGGTGTAAACGGTGCCTTCAACTAAGCATCCTGTACATCAAACTAAGTAAATGTACGCAAAAATTATTGCAGGAATAGACTTTTGTTTTTGGTATGGGAAATGACGTTTAACGGCAAAACTTTAACTTGGTTGGATTGTGTGAGGAATTATGTGAAGTGAAAAGAGAATGGAATCATCGTCATCAGCCTACAATGTTCCCACTGCAGGGACTCAGACCTCCTCTCTAGGAGACGGGATGGCCTATAATCCACCACAAGCACCCAGTGCGGGTTGGTAGATGTCACATCTTCGAATTTTTTGGTTCTAAGACATGCTGGTTTCCTCACGATGTTTTCCTTCACAGAGCAGCGGTGATGAAATAAATTACACAAAGAAATGCGCCTCCCTGAGTTCGAACCCACGACCTACTGTTCGTAAGTCGGGGCTGCCACCACTAGGTCACCGCTGCTCCTACAACAGTGGAATAAGTGAGTTAAAATACCGGACTCAAGAAGAATGGGGCATGAACAGGTTGATGATGATTATTGAGAAGATGCAAGACATACCCATGCGACCTCGCTAGTTTGTTATAACAATCGAAGTTGTTACAATAGCCTACCGAAATACCACTAATACTAAAACTTAATATCATCTACCATACCTCAGTACCACGCTGAAGTCTCGATTATCGTTCGCAAACTATTACAAGTGTTGTTCAAGACTTCAAGTTAAACTACTGCCGTCCCAAGTTGGCCAGTCAACTTTAAAGGGCCTATCGTTACTGGAGCTTACTCCATAACCTAACTTTTGTCATGAATTAATAATAAAGAAACATTATATTCACTTGATTGAGAAGCTCGTGACTACATATTATTACAGACCCGAGTGGCAGTTATTATGCCACTCGGGTCTGTTAAGCCGCGCTTACCTTGGTTGGTCGTTGAGTGGGTGACAGGGCGACCACTCATTGGATACTGAGTTTCCTCCGTGCCTCAGAAAGCACGTTAACGTAACAGCTGTCAATATTGTGGTCTCTGACACTTGTTAAGTAGTCAGTGGCCTAAATGCTTTTTTTTTTTGGGGGGGTGGGAAATTATTATATGACTCCTCCCACTCTGGGCTGAGCGATAGGGAGTGTCAGACTTCTACTGACTAAAAACCACCCATGTTCCTTCTTAACCCTTTGTGTTCGGGGCCGCGGCATCTCTTTTGAACAACCCGCAGCCCTGGCAGGTCTGCCGCGACCCTGAGTCACTGTTTCAGGGTACCAATCTTGAACTTCGGCATGCAAAAGACATGTCCTGCCCAGTCCCATTTAAATTGGACAACCTTTTAAGCCACTTCAACGACGACGCGTTTTGGAGTGCAGTGTAGTGTTTCGAACAGGATATTTTAATGTAACACTCCATAGCACATTGGCAAAACTAATGTTTGAATGTTAGTGAAAAACCCGCAGCCGCGACGTGTGGCCTGAAAGCCTTACAACCAGTCTTACCAAGGGGTATCGTATTACCCAGTACTAACTGGATTGTGAAGGTCAGATAGGAAATCGTTTCAGCTGCAAACGGTGAAACTGGAAGACTTGACCCCTGTTTGTTAACTGGGCAAATCTTCCCCCATGACTTCATGTAATATTGTAGTCCATCGCTAATGTAGATCAATGTTTATTAATTTTGTTTAGTTCATACCGCCGTAATTTTTTACGTATTCTGCGACACGTTTGGCTATGTTAAGACTCCAATACATGGTTATTTTGTCCATAAAATAATAATAATAATAATTAATTTATAATTATATAGGGTGTAAAAGTACCCTTAACGCAAACGAAAGGCACTTGTTCTCCCCACCACTGCGATCATTTTCTTGTTCTAGACCATACCTGGGAACCTCCTAGTTACGGAGATATTGGGGGTCAAAGTTCCAAATTTTTCACAGCTGTTTTTGTAAATACTAGTTTTTCAGGTTATAACTTTACTTAAATTACCTCCATGACCCGTTCACTATTCAAAGCACAAAGTTGATTTACACCCTGTCTATACAGGTTGTAAACGAACCCTTCACGCATCCGACAACCAAGCATTCTGTACATCAAACTAAGTACCCCTACGCAAAAATTTTTGCTGGGAAACGATTTTTTTTTTGGGGTCAAAATTCACTTTTTATGCTAAAACTCAATGTAGCACTCTTAAAACATGGTGCTAGTGGATGCTTTGAATAGTAAACGAGTCATGGAGCTAATTTAAGTAAAGTTAGAAAATGAAAAACTAGTAATTACAAAAACAGCTGTGAAAAAATTCGAACTTTGACCACCAATATCTCCGTAACTAAGGGGTTCCCAGGTATGGTCTAGAACAAAAAAAATATCGCAGTGGTGGAGAGAACAAGTGCCCTTCGTTTGCGTTAAGGGTACTTTTACACCCTATATGTATTCATATGTACCATTTATGTAGGTATTTTAATTTATGTTCACAAAATAGTATTCTCCTAATTTATTTCTATTTGTACTCTACCACAGTGCTGTCCTATTTGACCCAAAGGTTGACAGGTAGAGAATGCCTTGTGGCTTAAGTCCGCCTATGTACCACGTTTGTGTATGAAGTTTAAATAAATAAAATAAAAGTCCTATTAATCCGTACACTATCAGAATAAAAATATCCTGACCAACATCTCTATTAAAATCACTCTATTAAACTCAATCCAAAAATAATATAAAACAACAACAAAAATGCCACGTCTCTATCAAAATAAATAGTTGATAGAAATATTTATAAGAGGATTAAGTAGATATTGATAGATTCCCGTGTAAACACGGCTCGAACTTAATCTTTAATACTGTCCCGATCGGGATTGAATACTGATCCCGTTCCCAAGGAATTTATAAATCAACTAGTCTTTTGTTATCGTTGTTGTGGGCGACGAAATATTTACGAAAAATATTACAAAAGTTTCTTTTGTGTGTTTAAGTAAATCAAACGTGTATTTGTGTAGCGCTGTAGCAATAATAATTGTGTACTGTAGTGACAATTACGTCGTCTGCTATGATAGTAGATATATCATTATTATTGTTATTATAGTTAGCCTATATTGTCCCACGGCTGGGCAAAGGCCTCTTTCCATTACTTTCAACAGTCACGACTCTGTGCTACTTCTTTCCAATTCTCAAGGAAAATATCGAGATCGTCACGCCCTCTCCGTCGTGGTCTGCCGCGACCACGTTTTTGGTGTGTGGGAAATCATCAAAAATGACTCCTCCCGCTCAGGGCGGAGCGGAAGAGAGTGTCAGACTTCTACTGCCTAAAAACCACCCATGTTCCTTCTTTGTGTTCGGGGCCGCGGTATCTCTTTCAAACAACCCGCAGCCCCGGCAGGTCTGCCGCGACCCTGAGTCACTGTTTCAGGGTACCAATCTTGAACTTCGGCATGCAAAAGACATGTCCTGCTCAGTCCCATTTAAATTGGACAACCTTTTTAGTCACTTCAACGACTCGCGTTTTGGAGTGCAGTGTAGTGTTTCGAACACGATCTTTTAATCTAACACCTAAGATACTGCGCTCCATAGCACGTCGGCAAACCTTATGTTTGGATGTTAGTCAAAGACCGTGTCTGTGTACCGTAGGTAAAGTTATAATAAAAACGTAAAGTTTGTAAGTTAGGATGAATTTTCGGAAGTACTGATCCGATTCTGAAAATTACCTTAGGCCTCATTTACGGACACGCGGGGCGTCGCGCGGCTCATTGTGCGTTTTTAATTCAAACACATGGTGATGTATGAAAACGTTAACCTTTTCAAACGTCGATTTTACGAGAAGCGATTTTTCGCTTGTTAGTTTAAAATGCAGCGTTCGTTGCGGTGGACGAGCCTCTCAGTAAATGAATAAAAAAGCTCGAGACGAGCCTTATGCACGTCACATAATCGAGCCCTTAGAGCTACATTAGCCCCGATTGTTATATTTAAAAGGCTATATTTAAAACGTTCCCGGGTGATGATTTTTAACAATAACACAAGCGAAGCCGCAGGCAAACGCTAGTATTCTATAAGTCATAATAACCTGTTTTAGGATATTCGACACTAGAACATCATAGTCCGTTCATCCATTTAGGCATGGAAAGATAACTGAGGGATAAACAGAGTATAACTTCTGCAAAATAATAGCAGAATGATAGTAGATACTAGGTCACGGATTATCACACTAAAACCGTTTTCCCATCGACATGAAACCTCACCCAGTAATATAAGCCCCTAACACACTAAAAGAACGCGAAAATTGATATCAATTACTGATCTCCGTAACTCCGTACCTGATCCTACACGAAAGCCTGCCTACTCCGCCATAGCTACAGATATATGTACCGCCGGAGCTTTTGACGCCTACTTAATACCACCACAGTAATCCCCGCTCGTTTTACTTTTAACATACGAAATTAATTCCCACGGAACGTAGCGATAGCAATCACAGGATCTCTGGGTTTTGGAGCCAGAGTTTTTTTTTCTGTTACGGAATGGGAACGGATTGTGATGGGGTGAGTCACAATGGGCACATTAGGCTCTTAATACTTACTTAGTAGATGTATGTTACTGAAACATAATTAGCGAAATATAGGTGTCAGAAACAAACAAACAAAAGTCGGCAAACTAGCGCAAGAGTTTGATGGTGTCTGGCGAAGTGTGACAGGTATAATAGTGACGTGTCTGGCTCCCCGATTAATGACGATTATAATTTTTTTTTGTGTCTGTGAATGTCTTATTCCTATTTATTTTTAAAAATTAATTTATTCATAAGGATTTGACTATGTATTGTGAATAATTTATTTAATTTTATGTTGATTATTGTAATTTTATTGCGAATTTCTGTCTGTATTTTTCGTACTATGGTTTTCTCTCTCTCATCAGAAATAAACGAATAATAATAGTACAGACAGTCACCAGCGCAAAATGTAAAATTTCCTCATTCGATTTTCAGTTTAGCCATAAACATTTTATGATTATAATCATTTGGAAAACAGGATGTGGGTACTCAATGCGCTAGCGTACCATACCATATTAATTCAACGTTAAAATCCTACTCAAAGTTTTGTCTCGATTAAACCCTGCAAATCCGTTCAGTAAGCTTTTGCATGAAATTGACAATATCCATCCTCACATATTTTCATCTATAAAGTAATACCACCAGTACAGTAAGATGTCAAAGTCTGCATTGGCCCCGGTCCACGTTCCTCCGCCATTTTAAAAACAAAATAATAAGCTATTTTCTTGCACGTCAAGTTTTTCGTGCACACCATACATCAAGTTGTCTGGGATTTAAGCGGATAGCTTTAATTGTTTGGAACGAGCCAGACCTGGATTAAACCGAAAAAAATATTACACCGCGATCTTTCCCTCCATTATTTAGTCCGACGACGCCATGTTATTTTCTTGCTTCTTTTTTCAAATTTTATAATGTGTGGTACACCTACGCGCGATTAGTTCGTAATTGAAAAAGTTTTTAATCTAACCCCGACATGATTGACGATAAAACTAAATGTCAAAATGCTGAGCGAATACTTTTTCGGATATTCAAATTCTATTGCTCGTTCTATTTTGTTTCTTTTTTTCATCGATGTCAGTCAATGGTTTATTGGGATTAGTATTTTTTTTTATGAAATTTAGGGCAATTTAATTATTTGGTGACAATGTATGGTGTATTTCATAGTAAGTATATAAAAGAGCATTATTTTGTAGTACGTCCCAAAAACGGTGAAGGAAAACATCGTGAGGAAACCGGCATGTCCTAGAACCAAAAATTTAAACACTTGTGACTACTAATCCGCACTGGGCCTGCGTGGTAGATTATAGCCCATTCCCTCTTAAAGAGTGGAGGCCTGTGTCCCAGCAGTGGGAACATTAATAGGCCGATGATGATGGTGATGACGTCACAGATGATCGTGTTTAATTCTATTGATGAGTTAGATTGAAAAGCTAATTATCAACTAAGTATATAACTTCGGTTGGTCGCATTACCTGCAGATGAGCACTGGACATTGGAGAAAGGATTCAAGACTTGATCATTTATAAAACAAGTTGCCGAGAAAATAATAATCTTCACATTATTTTCAAATATTCTTGTCAACACTTCGTGTATTCTATGTAGTTCTCCTAATTTTCTACACTACAAAACACTAGTTACAAAATAGAAGCAAAAAGAGCAGCTTCCATAACTTCTGTTCAGCTAAAGCTAGGAACAGACAAGTGGCGGCAGTAATTCATGTCCGAGCTGTCAGGCGGAGTGGTGACAACTGGCGCGGTCTGAACACAACTTTATAAAGTTCGCGCTATCACCCGGGGGACCGCGCAGGCGTTCAAGTTAATGTTACGACGTAAACGGATCAGCATAACTGTTGCTGTATCGCGGACTTTACTTTGTGGGCTGTCAAATTATGTATTACCAAAGAAATTGAGGTTCTCAATTCGACACGCATATTTTTATATCTTTTTGTCTATGACCACGCATAAGTTTTGACAGAGAAGTCTAATTTGAAAAATGTTTTTTTTTGGATTACTTATTTTTCGAAGTTGGTCCCACTTAAAATGAAAATATAAACTACCACATTGATTTAAAAACTAAAGATACGGTCGTCCGAACATTTGCTCGACGCGTTCGCCATACAGAGAATCGGTGTAGTCTGCTCGTTAACGTAACCTTGTATAAGCGGCGTGGTATTTTCGAGGTATCAAGAACATAAATAAAGCTTTTAATAAAATTTACGACCGCACCCGAAGAGAGCCGATTGTGGACTAGTTCACTTCGGCTTAGGAAAGACCGTTTTAGGACCAAGTTCGAGGCGTCATTGTAACATGCGGTCCGCCCAGTCCTTACGCAGTAATATATAAGTCAATGCTAGTGGGTAAAACAAGGGTTGATTGATTTTTGTTTTTGAACTTCCAAGTTTACAAGAAAAGACAGTTCCCCAAAACGGATCCTTTGACTCTTCCTAGCGTTTTAGCTGGGAAGAAATGGTGGAACAAACTCCCCACCAACACCTGCCTGTTAGGTCAGAAAATCCAGAATCTATACTATTAGCGGAATTACCCAATACATTCTTATGTATAACAATAATAATATTGTATCAAGTGTATGTTCTGTCTGTATTGTCGGGCTGTCTGCTAAAGCCGTGAGACGAATTTACGAGATCCTCCCTCCACGGGTGATACCAACTTTTTGCAGATAAAGATACTTCGCGATTTATTGACGACTTCTTATATATTAAGTTGTTTAATGTTCTTGTTGCTGCTCACAAAACGGTGAAGGAATACATCGTAAAGAAACGGGCATGTCCTAGAACCAAGCGTTCGTAGACATATGACGTTCGCCAATGACGTCCCACTTCAGAGAGGAGGCCTCTTTCCCAGCCGTGGGAAACAGACGTGATACGTATTGTTTTTAACTGAACATATTAGAAAGAATAGCAGTATGTCTCCCTCGCACGTAGTGATTTAAAACGTTGATTTATGAGAAACCTATGCTGTTACCTTCGCAGTGATTTAAAAAACCTAAATTCAATAAATCAACCCGAAATGATAACTAGAAATCTTCTTTTAACCATTCCCCAGAAAGCTTAACGAAAATCCTTTTGTTTTCCAATCTCATTAGGAGTGACTTATGCCATTTCTTTGTTTGCTCATCATCCTCCTTACTAACCTTATATCCACAAATAGATAGAGCCTTTTGATGGATATGAAATCTTGAATATTGTTTGAGTTGGATTGACACACTATCCGTTCTCAGGGGTCACCTGAACCCCCGTCGGGGCTGCGGGTTGTTCGCAAGAGATACCGCGGCCTCGACATAAAGGGCTAAGAAACAACATGGGTGGTTTTTAGTCAGTAGAAGTCTGACACTCCCTTTCGCTCTGCCCAGAGCAGGAGGGGTTATTTGATGATTTCCCACCCCCCAAAAAAAGGGGTCACCTGAACAATAAACATAGGTAAGTATCAGTGGTAAAAGTAAAGGAAGCATGTCACACCATAGTTCAACAACACGAACCAACGACAGGACCTAATTACTTGTGTGTAGCCAACAAACTGATAACTGTCACTAAGAGCCATCGAGTACTACTTTACTGCGTAGTAGGAAAACAACAATTGAATCTAGATGTGCAGTAATAGAGGTGTCAATAAGATTTTATAGGCAAGTGAACGAGTTTGCTAGCGAAGGCTGCGACATCCCTTTCTTTTAACCCCATTTGGCTTTATCCACGTATAATAAGAAGGAACTCGTAAGTAATCCCATGATAGCTTGTCAGTTTCTAAAATCCCCATTACAACCTTGATAATATCTAGTCAAACAGACTCCAATAACCAGTAAAATCTGCGGCAATTAATTAAGCCTATCTATTTGCCGTACTAACCACAGATTATGCTAGGTTCACAGACTTGAGCCAATTTGCTTAGGTTGGCATTGGAAAATGGCTGACTTCACAATGTCAATTAGGAAGATTAGTCGGTTAATAAAAGCCTTTCTATTTGTATCATATTATTAAAAATTGGAACTTCAATCACGGTTTATGGGATTAATATTTAAGTAGTAGAGCCACGGGATACATTTTGCTTCCGACAAACCTTCAACACAATGTATTATGCTTTGCAAAATAAGTGTTTATTCATCATCATCAGCCTATAATGTTCCCACTGCAGGGACTCAGGCCTCCTCTCTAGGACAGGGCTTGGCTATAATCCACCACACGGTCCCAGTGCGGGTTGGTAAATGTCACATGTCGTCGAATTTTTTGGTTTTCTCACGATGTTTTCCATCAACGTTTTGAGAGCAGTGGTGATGAAATAAATTACACAAAGTAATGCGTCTGCCTGGTATAGAACCTGCGACTTATTGCTCGTAAGTCGGGGCCGCTACCGCTGGGCCACCGCTACTCACCAAGTATTTAGGGGATTATCTCCACCGATCACGGGATCCGATTAGCCACGGATCCCGGCGAGTTGTATACCGGGATCCGTGGAGACAACCCCGTTTTTAGTAATATTCCGCAATATTTAAATGTAAACTTGGATCGTAACACCGGTGTTGCTTCCGCATCTCGCCTTCAAAAACATTATAAAGCATAACATCACGCCTCTTATTTCCGAAGAGTTAGACAGATGTGTATCAAATACACATATGTCTAGTTCTTTCTATTTTCGCCAGATAAGTTCAAAAATATACACGTCGAGAAAATGCATCGAACAAAACTGGAAGCCCTACCACCCCCTACTCTGGAAAAAATCTAAGTATAACCCGGTTCATTAAAGAAAGGAATCTGAAATGACAACACATGGCATATTCTCTCACTAAGACCATGATAAGCACTGCCATTTTATATTCCTTTCTTTAATGAACCGGTTCACTAAAAGAGAGTAAAAGCATCTTAACTATGGAAAATTCTTACTTTCCATACTAATATTATAATTGCGAAAGTAACTCTGTCTGTCTGTCGCGCTTTCACGCCAAAACTACTGAACCGATTTAAATGAAATTTATGTAAGTACACATATAGTGTTGACTTCTGCTAGAGCCTGAGAAAGGACATAGGCTATTTTTTAATGCTAAAAAGGGTTGAAAAGGGGGGATGATAATATTACTTCTGGTCGCGATAACTGACATCCACGAGAGAAGCCGCGGGCATCAACTACTTAGTTCATTGACTTATATATTACTGCGTAAGGACTGGGCGGACGGCATCTTAAAATGACGCCTCGAACGTGGTCCCAAAATGGTCTTTCCTAAGCCGAAGTGAACTAGTCCACGATCGGCTCTCTTCGGGTGCGGTCGTAAATTTTATTAAAAGCCACGCATTTTACCACGCCGCTTATACAAGGTTACGTTAACGAGCAGACTACACCGATTCTCTGTATGGCGAACGCGTCGAGCAAATGTTCGGACGACCGTATCTGTAGTTTTTATATCAACGACTTAGTTATAAATATTGACCAAATAAGTGGACGAACGGGTTTCCTAACAAGTTACTCATCTGTCAAACTCAATTAAAATACTTCCCATTTTTAATTACCTATTTAACTTTTATGTGTTTAAAGTAACAAATTAAAAAACATTTAGGTCTTTTATGATTAACGTTTTGTAACCAAATATTAATTTAGTCAATTAAATATGTAAATTAACGAACATAAAGTTAATATTATATTTCATATGAAATTAGAATTTCACAATAATACTCACAAATTAGTGTAAAATGTTAGTTAAGTGCTTGTTGGCTTGATTTATTATTTTATTGCTGTTATTAGTCAAATTCATCTGCTTTGCTGCTGTTAAGGCCCAAACTTGAAGAAGGAGATTGCCCAAAATGCCATGGCAATGTCATGTCACTATGGTCCAGCTTCCAAATCGTAGTCGTAAATACGTAAAATACTCCGTTCTTTATAGCCTATTCCGTAGTCTGAAATCAATTACGTAATGTAGCCAGAGCTATCGTGCAGTATGTTTATTTTGGTGCTCGAGTGATATTGATAGGAGGGAGATGTTGATAACATTCCATTTTGTGGAACTATCTAATAAAATAATAATAATAAATATTTTTATTGACACAAGAAAAAAAGTTATACATTTCGATTACGTATATTGAAAAATCATGTTCGTTCCACCTGTATCTACATACGCGCCAAAGAACCACGCAGAAATAAATAATGAAATTAATTGCTAAGCTTCAAAAGTACAATATTGCCAACTAGTCTAAGACAGCTTATTTCAGATTACAAGCCTAGCCTAGATTATGTTCTATAACAGTTCACAAAAATGTTTCCGGCGAACCAGACAAGCTGTCACAGCTTGCGCGGGAAACCAATAAAATTGACACATTTTATTTCATCGAATGCATTTCCAAATCCATCGACAAGACATAAAACATTCAGTCTCAAATCGACGGCTGAATAACGTTAATTTTGATATTTAGAACACGCGCCACGTGGTGCGGTCCGCTGGTAAAAATATAAATGTTTAAATTCGGTTGCGCTTGCATCGATCGGCGTCGTTCGCAGGTGGACCCCGCTTACGTGGGAGCCATCACCTGGCGCGACCTATATTTTATTTATGAGCACGAATCCGGTGAGGATAGGGTTGTGATGGGGTGTTTATCGACAATTCGAGCATTAGGGAGTTGTGGGATGTGGTTGAGAGTATATTGGTAATGTCGATATTATGCTGAGATTGCAATGTGTTAAGAAACAATTGTCGATAAAAAAAGTTTTATTTACATGTTGATCATGTAAATAAAACTTTTTTATCAACAATTGTTTCTTGAAATGGCTCACTCTTTAAACTCGGTTTTTATTGCACAAATGACTCTACTTGGCCAGTTACTATGTAGTAGTTAATCAAACATCTGATCAACTCAACTCAAACCATCCTGAAATTGTAAAACGGCACAAATAAAACTTATACTTTTAAATCCTAAATTTTAAAGAGGGAGCTCTTTAAATTTCATTCCTACAAGACTATAAAATATCAAACCAAAAAAAGATATTAAAACATAGTTTTACATTTAAAACTGGTGTTTAAATATTCTCGAAACATAAGTTTGAAAGTTTCGCAGATAGCATCTGAGACCGCTTAGTTCTGATTTTAATGCCCAAAGTTGTGCTTAGTTTAACTTATCCTTTAGTTCGACATGCCGTTTTTAAACCACAGAATAGAGTACTTGCTTGTTATTTTTAACTGCTGGTAAAACAGAATATGAAATTCTTAAAGTAGTTTTGATACTGTCTTCTAGGTCACAAAGGCGTGTGACTTCCCAACTCTGCAATAATTTATTGTAATGAAAAAGTAAAATATTTAAAAAAAAAATGCATAAAATAGGTCGATTTTTTAAAAAACAAACGTGTCTCGGGTCACCCGACAGAAGTGATAAGAACATTATGACGTACAGTGACGACCACCATTTTAGTCCTGCGCTATAACGCGTTACGTAACGAAGCGGTTTACCCTTCCATATGAAGTTATCACTTCGACAACAAGAAAATGCTTATTCTTAATTTGAAAACTAAATATATTTTAGCTTAAAAATGAAAAGTATCGACATGTCCCCTCACTAATGGTAAACCCAATAAGACAATAGAGCGCTAAGTGTTCGCCCGTAGGTATCTGTTACGGTGCTTTTACAAAAAATATCCCTTCCCGAGATACCCCAATGATACCCAATAATACCTTAAAGGGTTCCATTGAATTAATTTGCGCTAAAAATATATCCCTTTTGGACCGTACCCATCTGTTTTTAATGACGGCAATCTTAGTTTTTTTCTATCGTTAATTCTGCAATTTATGAAATTACGTTTTTCGTCATAGTTAAATAACACCAAATAATTTAAAAATAGCTACTTTATAGGATATTGAAGAAACTTAATTGTTTTCTACACTAATAATAATATTATAAAGAGGAAAGATTTGTTTGTTTGTTTGTAACGAATAGGCTCCGAAACTACTGGACCGATTTCAAATATGTATTCTTTCTCCGTTGGGGAGATACACTATCCCCGGGTGACATAGGCTACTTTTTATCCCCGTATTCCCATGGAAACGGGAACTACGCGGGTGAAACCGCGTGACGTCCGCTAGTACCATATAATGTTACAATAATATTTTATAATTGGTTTTCACTTCAAATTAGACAGGCTGATATTAGTACGCTGTTCCATGTGGGTGATTGGCATTAAATTTAGTAACATAGAAATAACATCACGGCTGTAATCTCCGAAAGTTTAGACAATGTGTACTTACTAAAACGCCCACATTTCACACGTCCCGTCCTATTCCCTATCCAATCGAACATTTCAGAAACCTTATACACCTAATAAGCATGCCGCCGTATTTTAGTATAAAATTATAAATAAGTACAAATTGCATCAAAACCAAAGGTGAGAAATCGGTAACCTAAATGGTGCAAGCTGAAGAGTGAGTCTCCTCCCGAAATAACTGGCATCGTTGATGGAAACCAGAACTTACGTACATCCGGTAATCAATTGAGTTTGACATCGATCACAGCCGCATTTACCGGTAAACCGTATTTAGTGATGTTTAGCAGACGCTCAGACGCCGCCGTCTTGAAAGTTACGGTTGTTATTCTTTTTTTTTTAGATACGTATGATGAAGGGTCAGCTTTTGGTCTCGTCTTCAGTCCATGAGAGAGGCTTTTGATATTCAATTACCTATGTCCAGCGATGTAATGAATAAACCACACGATAAAGAAAGAAGATTAATTCTATATTGGCAGACAAAATGTACAAAAGGTTCGTCCCATTTCAGCCTATATATGGCCCACTGTTGACTATATATGTATAGAAATAGTACCCAAATAAACTAAACTTCTTTACAATTGATAAAATAAACACACACTTTTAGCAAATAGTTTTGAAAAATCTCGCTCGTTTGTACCGAATTTGCTAGCAAAAACATGTTAGTAAAATATCTCAATTTAAAGCTTGTTGCACATTGCTACCTTCTCTAAAGAATTTTAATTGCCTGGCTAGATAGATAGATACGTGCAGTAAAAACAGACTACCTACATTGTTACCTAATTACTTACATTGTTAAAACAAACTAGCAGTAGGTATGCAATTTCTCGTTAAAAACATTTTGAACCTTGCATAAATTAATTGCTTAGGTAGGTATTTATTTTTATCACATTCGCTGATGAGGTGCAAAATTATAATTTAACATCATACTATTATTTTCGTCGGATTCGTGGGTAAATAAATATAATAGTGACCACACATTCATCAACCATACCCAACATAGGATCACTCGTGTGTCTGTATGTCTGTCTGTCCGACCATTCTCCCCCCCTTATCTCCGAAACTACTGAGCCTAAAATTCTGATAAAAATACAGAAATTAGTTTAACACTTATAGATTACAGAAAAACCTATAAGAAGTCTATGGTGCTAAAATAACATGAAAAATCTCTCAACATCTACCTACCACAATGGTACGGAACCCTTCATGTGCAAGTCCGACTTGCACTTGGCCAGTTTTTTTATTCACTTAAGAAAATCAATATGCTGGATTGACTGCTTCGTGAAGGATCCATTTATACCTTGTACCATATTATGTCCTGTCATGTATACTACGAGTAAAACCCTTATACTAACGAACTGCGGTCGCCTCTAGAAATAGATTCACCCTCCCAACGTCCCAGCCCGCGTGGGTGTCGATAGAATTAGCAACATTTAATCAGGTAGAATGTGAATGGAAACCGCGGTACACTTTTAATTTGACGCCTGCCATCTGGGCCAAATCTGTTAAGTTGAGCGCGTTGCACATGCGCTCAGAAGTATAGAGTACCTAGCCCGTCTCTTAATTCTAAAATTACCCAGTCTGCAAGATAGATAGAGAGCAGTGGTTGCCCAGTGGCGGCGGCCCCAACTTACGAGCAGTAAGTCGTGGGTCCGAAGTTCGAACACAGGCAGGCAATGAGCCTGCCTGTATTCGTGTGTGTACTTTGTGTAATTTATGTCATCACCACTGCTCTCAAAACAGTGACGGAAAACATCGTTAGAAAACCAACAATTCGAAGATATGTGACATCTACCAGCCCGCAATGGGCCCTTGGTAGATTATAGGCTATAGCCCAATCCATCTCATAGAGAGGAGGCCTGAGTCTAAGCAGTGTGCAACATCGCTGACAGAGTGTAAAACGTGTAGAAATCTAATCATGGAACCTGTTAAATTGAAAAAAAACTTATTAAATAATCCATTGACTTACAACGAGTTGATAAAACACAAGTGGCCCACATACTCGGCACGGTGACATAGTCGTCCCGTTGCTAAACAATATCGTTGAATAATGTATGTATGTATGTCGCCACGCTCCATTAACTTATGGGGTGATCTCAGCCCTCTGTGACGTCAGAGTGCGTTTGACAAGCTGATCATAACATGCTAGATTTAAACTTTGAAGGTAGGTTTATACGTCCACCAACAGTGCTCTTCTATCAATGTCATTGAAGCAGCAGAAGAACCATAAAGCACTGTACGTCAATCCTTCGAGCGGCTGTGGGCTACAGCACAGCAAAATGCAATTAAAACTATTCTTTTTGAAGGCAAAAAACTTCATGCTGTATGAAACTCGCGTCGAAAAAACGCGTTTGCGTAGGCCCAAAAGATTACAAAAACATACTTGTAATATCTGAACCTCCGTTGCTACGATCCAATTTTTTGCGTAAATATACTGGCAATAAGAAACTCTAGCACGGAAACAGTGTTTAGGGAAAACCAGGTTAATTTAAATTTAGTGAACCACAGGAAAATCGAAGAAAGTTCTATAAGTATTGATCCCTAATTATCATAAGCAAGCTCTCTTCAACAAACTGCATCTAATTAAACAAAATTCTTCAAAAGCCTTTCCTATCAACTTCTAACAAACTTTTCAGTAGCTGTATTAAAATAAAACGAATATGGAGTCGTAGGTAAGTGAAGCTCACAAGCAGTGCTCCGATTTTACCGATCATTAAAAGTTTTATTTATCAAATAGCGAGTGGCGACGCGATGTCGCGTCGGAACCCTCCCCCGGAACATCGCCAAACTTATACGAGGAGACTAAGATGTAGTGGGAATGGAAGTGGCACGAATGGTACAGACGCCAGCACATCAAGGTACCCGAATTTTCCCAATCAACTTTAAAATTAATGTTATAGCGATAAAATTACAAATTGTAGTAGCGTAATGTGCTGCGTCTGTAGATTTGTTTTTACTGGCGCCTTTTACAGAAAAATATAAAGAGATTCGCCTGGGGTGCTATTACACAACTCCCTGTCGTTTTCTTTCACTCCTTTCATTCCTTTCCCTTTGTTTGACGTAATTATACATTGTATTCATTAAAGTATCAAGCCAGTTTCTCCCTAAAGGGGCAAGGGTGTAAGTAGGATCGTAATGTATGGAGTAAGGGAGAAATCAGGAACCTATTGATACAATCACGCTGATAATACTGCCTTTTTTGGTTATTTAAATTCAATTTTGTTTTGACCAGTGCGAAAAAAAAACTTAAAATAAATACAATTTATTTCTTTCTTTAAACGCAAACGAGATTGAATACCGATAGCACTTCCAGAAATCTTATAACATAAACATTTTTCATAGAGAACGTAGAGCAAGCAAAATGCGTACGAAGATACGCCACTCTCTGCTAGCCGAAATTGGTCAGGCCGCGGGCAACTTAAGTGATTGGAAGAAATTCTCCTCAGCGCAAAATGTATGGACGGCGATTTACTTATTGATATAAAGCGTGACCAAGAAACGAGAAACAGGATTGATTTATTAAGACAAGATAAAAATGGATAAATTGGTTGTGTTTATGTTGAGTAAATTGCAATCTTATCTATTGTCAAGTTTTAGGACTTCTAGATACACTATTATACTTGGGTCTCTTGGCACGTGACCATAATAGAAACTAGCGTCATCCTTCTTGTTTTTTCCATTCCTCTTCCACAGACAATTTCATAATTTTTCACGGTGTTCGGATTCGAATGGTAGGTATAAAGTCTAGCAAAAATGTAGGAGTCATAATTATCTTCTTCTATACAGGGTGTAAATCAACCCATCACATACCCGTCAACCAAGCATTCTGTACATCAATCTAAGTACCCCTACGCAAAATTTTTTGATGGGAAACGACTTTTTTTTTTGGGGTCAAAAATCACATTTTACGGTAAAACTCAAAGTAGCACTCTTAAAACATTGTGCTAGTGGATGCTTTGAATAGTAAACGGGTCATGGAAGTAATTTATGTACCTAACTTTAAAACCTGAAAAGTATTTACAAAAACAGCTGTAAAAAATTTGGAAGTTTGACCCCCAATATCTCCGTAACTAGGAGGTTCCCAGGTATGGCCTAGAACAAAAAAATGATCTCAGTGGTGGGGAGAACAAGTGCCCTTCGTTTGCGTTAAGGGTACTTTTACACCCTATATAATAATATGCTTCAGTGAACGATTTTTTTAAATGGTATAAGCTGTTTCAAAGAGTTTCTCCTATATTAAAACATACCAACTAAAACCAACTTTACTTCTAGAGAGTATATTATTATGCGTTCCTCAAAAATTATCCCATAAACCCAAATATTATTACACAAATACATACGAAATCCATTAGTTACTTCATGACCATGCATAAAAACGTCCCGTAACGAATATCCAATGTGAATGTTTATTTCAAAAAGTCAATTTATAAATATCCGAACCAATATTTTCAAAACCCGTTTTCCAGCTTTTTTGCTGTAGACAAACGGTCAATTGAAAAGCGAACTATTTATTCGTTCTACATTCGAATAAAGTAAACGCGGGAAAACGGAAAAGAATCTCCTTTACATCCGTCAACTGTTTTATTGCATCATTTTTTGGCGCGCTTTCGTTTCATCGTCTATGCGATTTGTGGAATTCTCATTATATTAATTTTCTATCTCTAATACTAATTTAATGTAGGCATCTTTTTAGTAATCACCTTAAAAAGATTAGGTAAATTTTGCCATAGTATAATATAGCATAATATTGTAATAGGGTCGAAAAGAATATTAATTTGGATGCTAATTTGACCATTAAAAAATATTGTTAGAATTAGCATCAAAAGCGTACCTTCGGTGGCTAAAAGACATCAAATAATATTTGGAAAGAATTTAGTTCTATTGTACGATTTTATTGCTGCTTTTATGGCTTCTTTTAGTAACCGTTAAGAATAATATAAAATTATAATAATGTTTAACCGTTAAATGCTTAGGATTTTTAACCCGTAAAAAGCTCTCTCCATGTGTGTATCCGATTGTGTTATTTCAACAAGCGAAGTTGCAAACCACAGAGTTCCAAACGTGAAAATGTACCGCATTCCGGATGTAACTTTTTTCGCGGGCTATCATTTCTCAACTTTTATGTTATAATCATTGACTTATATATTACTGCGTAAGGACTGGGCGGACGGCATGTTAAAATGACGCCAGAAACGTGGTCCCAATAAGGTCTTTCCTAAGCCGAAGTGAACTAGTCCACGATCGGCTCTCTTCGGGTGCGGTCGTAAATTTTATTAAAAGCTTTATTTATGTTCTATATACCTCGAAAATGCCACGCCGCTTATACAAGGTTACGTTAACGAGCAGACTACACCAATTCTCTGTATGGCGAACGCGTCGAGCAAATCTTCGGATGACCGTATCTTTAGTTTTTATATCAATGGTTATAATGGTGGCGCAATGCAAAAGCACAAATGGTGCAAGGCAGAAAACACACATTTTTATATTACAAATTCTTTTATTGGAAGTTATGACTTATGTATGAGGGATCTTTTAAAAAATAATGGAAGGGAACATTTTAGTAGTCAGCTTTCAAATTCAGTCAAATACTTGAAACGGAGAAGTGTTGAACTGACTGAAATGTTTACATATTAGAGAAAGGTCATAACTGCACGCTTTTAATATTAACAAGTGCACGTCAAAACGCATCGTATAAGCGCAAATACAAAATAGATGCCGTACACCGCGCACCGTTGAGTAGTTCTTCTGGTTTTTTGTTCTGGTTCTGCCTCTGAGTATCCTGCATGATCTGACCTTTTCAAAGTTCTTTAAATCTTTTTATCAACTAGACAAGAGGTCAAATTCAAATCTTATAACGCCCTCCTTTTTTGGTTGGAGGTTAAAAACAGTAATAATGCATAGACGTAGGTTTGTGAGGCCTATTTGGTTTTGAATTAATATTATAGACAACTCTTTCAGGAACATTTAATGTCAAAGTAAATCATTTTCTTCGAACGTGTATATGAACTGACCTTTACCGATTGGCAAAATCGGCGTCAGTTAATCGAGACAAGTAATTAAAATCTAGGTAGGCAATCAATCGATTAAATATTATTAGCTCGACAGTTCCGATGTATCGCTATATCGCTAGCGGAATATTAAATCGAAAACTAGAACCAATTTGGGCAACCCAACGAACGAAATACGTGTTACCAATTAAATAATTGAAGTAGGACTAATTCGAAGCCAATTATAGACGATAACACTAGAATTGAAATAGCTTCCCTATTTGTTCAATTCAAAACAAGGTAAATATACCTTGTTTTTTTGCGTCCCATCATATTAGTAAATTCGACAACTTGATTTTCATAATATTGACAGGCTAGTACCATAGGACCATTGATATAAAAACTAAAGATACGGTCGTCCGAAGATTTGCTCGACGCGTTCGCCATACAGAAAATCGGTGTAGTCTAACCTAACCTTGTATAAGTGGCGTGGTATTTTCGAGGTATAAAGAACATAAATAAAGCTTTTAATAAAATTTACGACCGCACCCGAAGAGAGCCGATCGTGGAAGAGTTCACTTCTGCCTATGAAAGACTGTTTTAGGACCAAGTTCGAGGCGTCATTGTAACATGCGGTCCGCCCAGTCCTTACGCAGTAATATGTAAGTCAATGCATAGGACACACCCAGGTGAAGAGGCAATCATCTCGAAGTAGCTGGTATTATTTGCTGATGGCCCCCACCAGGCATGGCGCCCTGATACTAGTCAGGGGTGAGCGCGAATGTACTTGTATCTCCCGGGACTCTGACTCAAGGTAGTAGTGGGAACTGTAGCGTTTTAGTTGGAATTCCCGAAACCAAAAAAAAAGGAGTGGCTGTTTTCTATTACACCAAAAGCTAATCTCAAATCTAGCAATTTCACAATACAAAATCACTTACAATAACATAGTCCTTTGCGTTACTTTATAGAACGTCTGTTGTAACCTTTCCGCATTATGCTCGAATGTTGACGCGTCCGTAGTTGCTCCTCTGACGTCACACAAGCAATTTATTAAACGCCATTTTAATTTTTCGTTTCGTACGTTCGGATATTTGTCTACATTTACGGACTGTTTGTTTACACAGAATAATCTTTTGAACTGAAAATATTTAGGGCCCGAATGCTAAAGGAGATTTTCAAATACGGTGGAACTACAGAACTACCTGCGTTTTCGCTAACAATAGCAGTTTAACTTGTTCATGTACAAACTTTACTTCCCAACAACAAATAGAGAGCATCGACCATAGTACAACGTCTACAAAAAATACATTACCATAGAGACTCCCATTACTCTCATAACCCTTGCCATTCTTACATAAACCTTCCGCAAAGAACACAACCCGGAAACAAATTAATTACAAATGATAATAAAACGGTTACGGGCAATACAAGCGCCCGACCTACTTCCATTTAATTAGTATTTTGCTAGCAGATTTGCCCGCGTGAAACTTTAGATTTACTACCATCCCGCTGCCACGCTGGGGCAATGGCTTCGCAGATGTAGGAACCTACTCTATGTCCTGAGACCACACGATTTTAATAGAATACACATTCATATTTATTCTACTCATCTTCATGCCCTTATCCCATTCTATTTGGGGTCGGCGCAACACGTTCATTCCTAGGTTTTACTTCGAAATCAAAACCTCTATATCATACTCTTGCCTAATTCATTCAGGTTCAGCGCAGCATATTATTGTCTTTTTTTTCCATACTTCTCTATTACTCGTCATCTCAGCAGTCACCTCTTTACTAACTACATATATTACCATTCACAAAGTCCATACATCGTTTCATAGGTCTTCCTGTACTGCCTGTACCCATACGCATTCATAAATTATACTGAAAACTATCCTCATGAAATTATTTTCATTCTTTCACATCATACAATATAAAATATATATATTAAATATATTTTTAAATATATTTTTTTTTTATACCACGACAACCGATTACCACACAACTTTTCAGTCACCGGGCGACACCACATTCAGTCGTCTTCTTATGTGATCATTTCTTATTTTATCCGTTCGCGTAACCACCACACAATCATTCCCCTAACCATTCTCATCACAACCACATGCGAATGCCTTTCATTCATCCGTTTTGTGGCCCAACATTCTGATCCATGTAAGACTGTTAGTTCTTTTATTTGTCTCAACTTTCGTGACTTTTGTTTGTTTGATTTCGTTTTGTAGGGTTCCGTAGCCGAAGGGCAAAAAACGGAACCCTTATACACTTGGGAGCAAATAAATCGAGCCACTACCTTTTTTCACGTAAAATGGTAAATATTTTTGGTAATATGGAACGTATCAATTCGAACTATATATCGCCTAAAAGTTTAGTTAATAACCTTTACAATGAGGGTAAATTATTGAATAATAACCTTATTGAATGATAAATTATTGGCTCTGCAAGAAAAATGGTAATTTTGATAGAAAATTTAGTAGGGCTAAAACAGTCCATAAAAACAATAAAAAACAAAATTATTGCAAAAAAAATATTCTTAATAACTGGTATTACCCCCCCGTGCCCTGATACATTCTTGTAGCCTATTAGTCATCGATCTGATCAGCGTTACGATGACATATTGTGGTATGTTCTCCCACTCTTCAAGCACAGCGACTTTAAGCTCGGGAATGGATGAAACAGCGGGAACCCTGGCTCGGACTCTCCGTTTTAGCTCGTCCCATAGGTGTTCGATCGGGTTCAAATCGGGACTTCGTGCTGGCCATACCATTTGTTGAATCCCGATCGCAGACAAGTATTCCGTAACGATCTGCGCGGTATGAGGTCTCGCATTGTCATGCATAAACAAGAAATTTTCTCCGACAAAACCAGCATACGGCATTACGTGGTTTTCAAGAATGTCAGTTATGTATCGGTCAGCTGTTAATCCACGTCTACCACTGCCATCGTTGGCGGGGTCGACGAAGACAAGTTCCGTTTTTCCGTCTAGAGAAATTCCTCCCCACACCATACAAGAACCACCACCAAAACTCACAGTTTCTCGAATGCAACATTGGGCAAATCTTTCACCAGGACGTCTATACACTCGGTTTCTCCCGTCATCGCGTCATTGCTAAAAAGACAGATTCTTGACTCGTCAGAAAACAAAACTGACCTCCAGTCTTCTAACGTCCAATTAATGTGTTCTCGAGCAAACTCCAAGCGAGATCGGCGATGAGCTACAGTCAATTTTGGGCCAGTTGCTGGTTTGTGTGATGTTAAATTTCGTTCTTTTAGTCTTCGTCTCACTGTCCACCTACTGATTGAGACTCCTCGAACGTCACGTAAATCAGTGTCAGTCTGTCGCGTGGAACGGGAACTGGCGCGAGTGGAGCGAGCCGACGGTACTGTGTTAAAGAATTTAAATTATTACTAAACCAACTTTACAAGATTATTTATTTGCATGAAATATGGTACAATATGTTCTTAAAAAAATAAGTGAAGCTGTAATGGAAATGAACTGTGGGCAAAAATGACCACTATGTGTGCGCCCGCGAGGATACGCTGGGCGAGACGCACGGGACCGGGCAATGTGGCCACACCTAGGGGAGGCTGTGTCCAGTAGTGGACGTTTGACTGAAACGATGTACCCCTGACACAACCAGAAGGCGGCACAGCAGGCCTCGTAGAAGATACTATCTTCGACGGATGCTCAAAGCTCGGAACCGTGACACTTTAGAACATTTTGCTCACACAAAACCTATTTTCTATTGATGCCAGCTATCGATTCATGTAGGTTTTATGTGTGGCCACAATTGGGCTACTGTTAAAAATTCACGAAAATGTTATGTTATATGAACTAACAGAAACAACACGATGTGTGAAAAAAAGTAATAAAATCGATCGAAAATTCAAAATCAAAAATCAAAAGTCATTTATTCAAACTAGGCTGATAATCAGCACTTTTCGAACGTCAAAATTTACTTTACTTTACTTTACTCATTTACAAGTGACAGTCCCCCAAAACGCCCACCCTTCGACACTTCCTCTAGTGTTTTTTGCTGGAAAGAAGAAGTGGCGGAACAAACTCCCCAGCAACACATCTGTCTGTTTGGTTAGAAGAACCAGACTCGATACAATAGAAAGGTGTAACTTAATATTAAATTGATTACAGACACAAGTCAAAAATAAAAATGTATATAATAATAAAAACAAAAAAAAAGACATAAAATGTCAGTAAACTAATTTTGGAGAAAGAACATAAATAACAAACAAACAAACATTGTCTTGTGTTCAACTCAGCGACCAACTATTCCTATCATTTAAGTAGTCGTTAATGGAATAGTAAGCTTTTAAACGAAGATTAGATTTTACTTTGGCTTTAAATGCATTAAATGGCAAGTCTAGAAAAGAAGATGGCAATTTGTTATAAAATGTTATACCGAGCCCTACGAATGAATTATGAACTTTGTGAAGCCGGTGAAAAGGAGCGCGTAGTTTATGCTTATTTCTAGTGTTAAAATTGTGAATATCACTGTTTTTAGTGTACAGGTGAATATTTTGTCTAATATATAAAATGTTGGCAAAGATGAACTGAGAAGCAACCGTGAGAATACCAATCTCCTTAAAAAAATCTCTAAGAGAAACTCGGGCACCCAGCTGATAAATTGCACGAACCGCTCGCTTCTGCAGAACAAATATATTTTGAATATCAGCAGCTTTGCCCCACAGCAGAATACCGTAGGACATAACGCTGTGAAAATAACTAAAGTAGACTAACCGTGCTGTATCAACGTCAGTGAATTGTTGTAAATTGGAGTATTTACATGCTTTAGAAGTTTTTGGTGGGGGCACTTTCTATCCTTGTCGCGCGAAATGGCCATTTGTACTACGTAACTATGGCGGTATAAAAATATGACGTCACTTTTTAGTAGCGCTGTCTTTGTCTAGCAAGTCATTTAAAATCAGTTAAAACTAAGGCATTTTTTTATCGATTTTATTACTTTTTTTCACGTGTTATTTCTGTTAGTTCTTTGAAATAACATTACATTTTCGTGAATTTTTGACAGTATTCAAATACCCAATTTTTCAAATAAAATAAAATGGCAGAAGTCTTCAAACCCCTATCATAACACATTAGTCCAGTAAATGTTACCTGGCGGGGCAGGTGGTGGTCCCATAGTGTCTGCAGTCTGTTTCTTGGTGCGGGTAGCTCGTCGTCTGCCTGCGGTCTCCTCCTCACTGCTCTCCTCTGCCGGCTTCTCTTTAGCGGCTCCTTTACGTGGCTCTGAGTATTAGATAGCATAGCAGATCATAACATGAATTGCGTTAAAAATCGTAAAATGGTCACAGACGCAGTTACTATTATAAAAGGTCGATTTTACGCTTAAAGTGACCATTTTAGACATCTTGATGACATGACGAGAAATAAAGAAGTATGAAAGAAGGGCAGGAAAATGATGATTTAAGCATGTACCTATATGATTTACTTATTTCAATATTGAAATAATCTACCAACAAGTGCTGAAAAGTGTGTCACTAAACGGATACTCTACTATGTACTGTTGGATTATCGGCACTGATTCAAGCTAAGTGTAAGTGAAAACGGACAGTATTCTTTTCATTCCTTGTCATGTCCCAATTGTTTCTTATTCAAACAGAAGTTGGTGGTATTACATTTACAGTTTAATAAATTTATTATTAATTATTAACTAGCTGATGCCCGCGGCTTCACCCGCGTGGAAAACCTTCCTCTTGAATCACTCTATCTATTAAAAAAAACCACTTCAAAATCCGTTGCGTAGTTTTAAAGATTTAAGCATACATAGGGATATAGGGACAGAGAAAGCGACTTTGTTTCATACTATGTAGTGATAGTGACTACACTTGCTCTCTTTGTGAAGCCTGTGTCCCAGCAGTGGCCACATTAAACGCAGATTGTTTCACTTACTTGGTACAGGCAAGACAGGTGGCGGCATAGCAATATCGTCCTTAGTGAGCTCCTGTTTAACTTCAATGTCGAGTGGCAACGATTCTGTGTCCATTGGTTCTGGAGGCAGCGAGATCTTCTCTTGTTTTACTGTACAACACACAAATATATTACTTTTTACCCAATAATTACTACGGCAGAAACAGGTAGCGGTGAAGTTTTCTTTGACACAGTTGAGTTATCCAACAAAAACAAATGTGTTTAGATTATGTTATTTACGTTCTAACTTGATTAATTTCTTGGTAGGTCCTGAATTTGATTTTGTAGCTAAGTGGCAACTTTGGCTATTTATAATTCCAGAAAGTATACAACAAAGTACTTACTCTGTATATTGGGCAGTGGCTCATTCTCCTTGTCATCCTCCTTGCGCCGTCGACTACGCACTGTCTTGTCAGTGTCCTCGCGACGGAGCTTCTGCGATAGGTTTACATTCACCTGAAATTGGTAACAGGTCATTAATACTGTAAGTTGAAGACTTCTTGAAAGAGCTCCAATGTTTCCATAATCTTCAGCACCTGTTACATAGGTGTCTACAGTAGGGATGTTTACGGACTAATACGATTCTGTTTAATAGTAAAATTACCGAAAAATATTTGATGTGTTTTTTGCTTTATCAAATTTAATCTTGCGTCGAAGATCATGAGTGGGGGCTTGTGACGTCACTACGTGGTAAAAATGTACTGCAAGTCACAAGAATTTTCGTACTATCCATCTAACTGGGCCCGGATGGTAGATTATAGCCCATCCCTCTTCTAGAGAGGAGGCCTGAGTCCCTGCAGTGGGAACATCATAGACTGATGATGATGATGATGATGACGATCTATTTAAATATGATATAGCATAGAAGATCTTTTGCTCTGATATCTCCCTGGGTTTACTAATTTAGTGGATAAATAAAATAATAATGTTCAAGTAAAGTCATATCTAATAACGGCAGAAGTTCTTAAACAACTACCAAGAAAAGGCATCGTTCTGCTGACAATCCTTTTTAATGCTATACTGAGACTACAATATTTCCCAGAGTTATGGAAAATATCCATCATAAACATGATAGCCAAACCGGGGAAGCCACCCACAGAGGTTACATCATATAGACCCATAAGTCTTCTCCCCTTGCTTTCGAAAGTCTTTGAGAAATTGTTACTGAAACGCCTTCTCCCAGTACTAAAAGAACAAAAAGTCATACCGGACCACCAATTTGGCTTCCGCGCACATCATGAAACGACAGAACAAATACACCGTGTAGCTCAGACGATTCGGCAAGCACTGGAGAGAAAAGAATACTGCTCGTCTGTCTTTCTTGATGTACAGCAGGCCTTTGACCGCGTGTGGCACAAGGGCCTGTTGTATAAGTTAAAGCTCCACCTACCAAATACTGCGTACATGTTATTGAAGTCCTATCTGCAAAACCGACTATTCCAGGTCAAATGCGAGGACTCTCTGTCATCAATCTGCCAAATAGAAGCAGGAGTGCCCCAAGGTTCGGTGCTGGGTCCCATCCTATACACAATCTACACTGCTGATTTACCCACCACTGATAAAGTTGTGACTGCAACCTATGCAGATGACACTGCAGTCCTCTCCTGTAGTAGGGATCCAAACACAGCATCCGTAAAACTGCAAGAATGCCTGGACGAAATTGGACTGTGGCTAAAGAAGTGGAGAATCCGAGCAAGCCCCGCAAAATCGGTCCACATAACGTTCACACTAAAAAGAGGGGACTGTTCACCAGTTACACTAGATGGTGTTGTCTTGCCAACAGACACGACAGTAAAGTACTTAGGCATGCACCTGGATAGGAGACTCACTTGGCGAGCCCATATAAAGGCCAAAAGAGAGCAAGCAAATAGAAAGTTTGGAGATATGTACTGGCTGATAGGCAGACAGTCAAGGCTAAGCTTGGAAAATAAAGTCCTCATTTACAAGTGTATCCTGAAACCGATTTGGACATATGGCATCCAACTCTGGGGGTCAGCGAGCCACTCAAATGTTGAAATCCTCCAGCGCTACCAGAACAAAGTATTAAAGATCCTCATCAATGCGCCATGGTTCACACGGAACACGGAAGTGCATGGTTATCTGGAAATTCCGACAGTCAGGGAGGAAATAGAGAGTTCCTCTGCTACTTATAAACAACGCCTTGAGCGACACAGCAACCATCTGGCTACACAGCTTATGAACACAAACAACTGCTTATTTCGGTTGAAAAGAATGCGATTAGCTTCTATATAAAACTTAAAGAAAACCAGAAAGAGATGACACATCACAGGATGTGCACTCTCTAAAGTCTAAGAAACAACATCCCATCTGATTAAAGCCGCTGGGCTGATTGCAGATTAATTTGGAAAAAAAAAAAAAAAAAAAAAAAAAAAAAAAAAAAAAAAAAAAAAAAAAAAAAAAAAGTAAAGTCATATAACAGTACCTGTTTACTAATAATACCCTGTGCTTTAACGGAAGCATTGCGTTTCTGTCTCTTATCCTGTTCGGGGCTAGACATGTCATCCACCTCATGTTTGCTGCGCTTCTTGGAGGCCCTCCGTGGTCTGTCCGCGTTACTTTCTGCAGAACTGCGTGATGTTGTGAGGTCAGTTGTAGATTTTGTGCTGGATCTGCTCTTTTTGTCTGTCTCTGATGTTTTTGTTGATTCATCTGAAATATTGGGGTTGTTTTTTGTTTAATTACAATTAGATATGTAGCTGTCAACTTGCAAAGTATCAAATCAGATGTCAGAAACAAGTAAAATGTGGGCTTAAAAATATTTTAAAATATCAGTGAATTACATTGCTTTTCTGAAAAATCTGTCATTCGTTCCATCTAACCTGTATGTGCAAACAAGGCACATGCACAAATTCAGTCCTGTCCCGGCCTCTGCACATAGAAATTAGCATTGGTTCTTGAAAAAAATACCTTTAAAAATTCTATGTGCGGGGTGATGGATCCGAATGATGAATGACTAGGTGGTAATTGTTTGAGCAACAAAGCATCTTCCACCCTGTATCGCAAATATTTCAAAATTAATTGTTCCTCAAAAAGGAAAACGTTCACTGATAAGGAAGTCAGTTATTGCTATTTCTTTATACATTACATGTGTGATGGTTCTAGGTTATGATAAGATGAAATTCAATAAATAAAGATGACTCTTAACCATGAGGGATTCAAATCTTTATTATATTATGGTATAAAGCTTTCCCAATGAAAGCAATTTCTATTTAATATGGCAAAGGTAACAAAGAATATTAATTAACAATTTTAAAGTGCTATGAAAGAGGAAAAAAACTATTTAAAAGTGTTATTGCAAACATTACAAAAAAAAATTGTTTTATTAGTTTAAACAAGACTAAGAAGGGGTAAGACAGAAAAGCATGTTGCCTCGGCATGATATGTTTAAGTTTGTGTCAATGGCGGAATGTAACAGGAACCATTATCAATTTAGGGTGGATCAAGTTTAAGAGATATTTAGATAAAAAAATAAACTGCCTCTCTGACCTAAATTGCAGTTCTGTTGTTTTTAATAGCATCAAACACAATCGCTAGCATGTAGTGCTATAGAAAATGATGAAAGAGTAAAACAAATTGTTTCTCTGCCTATGTTTACATTACCATGGCCAGAATCTAATAAGTAGGAGACTAATGGTTCTGAAATTGAATGACCCTGTTTCTGTGACCCCGGCAAGCATTTATAGTAAAAAAACTGCTTGGAAAGGATGAAGAAGTCAAATATATTGAAGACTTTGTAAGTAAATAAATCATATGATTGCAATGATTTATTTAAAGTTTTTAATGGCTACAAATAATGCGTTGTGGCCTTACCTTCATCCTCGTGGATACTTTGAAGAGTCGTCATAGGGTTTTTATCTTTGGAAGCCTTCTCCCGCGCCTTTCCCCGACCATTTTGAAACTCCTCTTCGAACTTATCAAAACAATCGAACACGGCCTGCAAAATCACTAGATTTTTAACTTCCACACACTTATAAAGGCACTAATAGACATTTCCACTACAAATTTATCTTAATTTAGCAATAAAAACACAAATTAATTAGTAACAGATTCGTCGCAACACTGACACCACTTTTTAACAAACACGCATTTTACCTTAAGGTCTTCATTGAAGTTTTTTGTAAAAGCGTTTGATATTTCATTGATTTTCGGCAACAATTCGTTAAAAATAGACATAACTGTGATATAAAATCCACTTTTCCAAAAGTTTAGTTAGTTTGACAAACGCCATAAAACACTACACGATCGAAAACGGTTTGAAATTGAAAAGGCGGTTGGCCAACATTCCGGAATCAGCCGTTGCGATGCGTTCCAATACAATTCGTTCGGATACACCAACATAAATTTTACTGATTGGAAAGATTTCTTTTTTTTTAATACTTATTTGCAGAAATTGTAAATACGTGACAACAAACGGTCAAAGCAAAAAATCTTCGTGGTAAAAACTATTTCAAAAAGTAAGATATAAAAATATTTTAAAGTAAGATATAATATGCAATAAATAATTTAATACGGCTAAAATAAAACAAAAACAACAATGGCTGTTGAAATACTCTAACGAACGACGCGTGAAATCATCTGTATAATAATGTTTGCATAGCTACAGAGTTTATCGATCTCGTCGTCGCGCTTGCCGTTTGCTACGTGCGTTTTGCCACGGTAACGACAAGAAGGAAAGGAAGGATAAGAAGTTAAAGGTTTTCAATGAAAATAATATAAATGTCGCAAACACCGTGCAAAATAATATGAAATAATGTGAAATATTTTTATGATAATCAATATTATTTTGTTACAATTTTCTTGTTTGGAACGGAACGTGAAACGTGAGGTGATGAGTGACGACAAGCCGTTTTCGTTGTCTAGTTTCAGCTACTGACTAATAGATGGCGCTGCCCTTAATTCCTACAAAGTGCTTTTTCTTCCCAAAATGATAATATTTTTTTTCCAGGTTGGTAGAATTAATAAAAGAAGTGTTTTAAGAATAAAAAATACGTAGATAACTAGTTAGGTCATTAGATAATTATCTCCTTCATTTATCTTTTACACACAATTTTTTAACTGACGTGAAGAAGGAGGAGGTTCTCAATTCGTCGGAATCTTTTTTATTTTTTTTTAATTTTTCCCGATTACTCGAAGATGGCTGAACCGATTTGGATTTATTTATTTTCTTTGAAAGGGTATACTTGCCTGGTGGTCCAAGTCAGGATCTGATTGTGGGGATCCTCGAGAAATAGAGGGAACTCTTCAAATTTTATAGCGATTTGGGTAGTTTTTGGGAAGAGTACTTTTTTGTGGTCCCATTGCAATTTGGTGAAGATCTGATGAAGAACTTCGGAGATAGGGAACGGAACTCCTCAATAAATCATAGCAAATGGACTGCGATTGCTGAAATCTCATGTCTGTCTATGTTTACACCAGCTGTTCATAACACAACATCACACCGGACGCTGTAAAGGGGTACGCACATGTGAACCACTAAAATGTGAAAAATAAAAACTTTTTAATAAAAAAAAAATAAAAAATAAGCTTTAGAAGAAAAATCAGCTTCTGAAGTCAGTAGCAAAAAAACAGGCCAAGTGATATTCGGACTTGCACATCAAGGGTTCCGTACCATCGTAGTGGGAAGCCCCCATTAATTTGTATTATTTCTTGTTAAAACGGCAACAGAAAAACATATTTTGTGATAACTGATAAGTTTGTTTTTCATAGTGTTTGTGTGAATGACAAAGTTATATTTGCGGTTTTTAAATGTGCTATATCTCAAAATCTATTTGGTATAATTATATCGTTAATACCATTTTTTGTTGAAATATTTCATTGCGATCTACAGCATATATAATATATTTTTTTATTTTTCCTCTCTTAGTTTAAAAGTTAGAGGGGAGGGGGGGACATATTTTACCACTTTGGAAGTGTCTATCTTTCAAACGATTGACTTTGAGAAAAAATGGTTTTAGGAACCCCAATGTCATTTCTACTCTATTTTCTTTCTAAACTTACTATTTATTATAAAAAAAGTTTTTTTTAGTTGCAGTTCCATGTAAGGGGATCCTCTTCTCCCCTTAACCTTTTTTTTTATTTTTGTACAAAAATCGTAAAGCGGGTCACAGAATACATCTGCCTACCAAGTTGTACTGTGTAGTCTTAAATCTTAATAGTTTCCGAACAAAGAGACGGACAGACGGACAGACGGACAGAAGGACAGAAGGACAGGCGGACAGAAGGACAGACGGACAGACGGATAGACGGACAGACATTCGTTTGGAGATTCGTCATGTCTGTCCGTCTATCCGTCTGTCCGTCTGTCCTTCTGTCCGCCTGTCCTTCTGTCCTTCTGTCCGTCTGTCCGTCTGTCCGTCTGTCCGTCTGTCCGTCTGTCCGTCTGTCCGTCCGTATGTCACAGCCACTTTGTTCGGAAACTATTAAGATTTAAGACTACACAGTACAACTTGGTAGGCAGATGTATTCTGTGACCCGCTTTACGATTTTTGTACAAAAATAAAAAAAAAGGTTAAGGGGAGAAGAGGATCCCCTTACATGGAACTGCAACTAAAAAAAACTTTTTTTATAATAAATAGTAAGTTTAGAAAGAAAATAGAGTAGAAATGACATTGGGGTTCCTAAAACCATTTTTTCTCAAAGTCAATCGTTTGAAAGATAGACACTTCCAAAGTGGTAAAATATGTCCCCCCCTCCCCTCTAACTTTTAAACTAAGAGAGGAAAAATAAAAAAATATATTATATATGCTGTAGATCGCAATGAAATATTTCAACAAAAAATGGTATTAACGATATAATTATACCAAATAGATTTTGAGATATAGCACATTTAAAAACCGCAAATATAACTTTGTCATTCATACAAACACTATGAAAAACAAACTTATCAGTTATCACAAAATATGTTTTTCTGTTGCCGTTTTAACAAGAAATAATACAAATTAATGGGGGCTTCCCACTACGATGGTACGGAACCCTTGATGTGCAAGTCCGAATATCACTTGGCCTGTTTTTTTGCTACTGACTTCAGAAGCTGATTTTTCTTCTAAAGCTTATTTTTTATTTTTTTTTTATTAAAAAGTTTTTATTTTTCACATTTTAGTGGTTCACATGTGCGTACCCCTTTACAGCGTCCGGTGTGATGTTGTGTTATGAACAGCTGGTGTAAACATAGACAGACATGAGATTTCAGCAATCGCAGTCCATTTGCTATGATTTATTGAGGAGTTCCGTTCCCTATCTCCGAAGTTCTTCATCAGATCTTCACCAAATTGCAATGGGACCACAAAAAAGTACTCTTCCCAAAAACTACCCAAATCGCTATAAAATTTGAAGAGTTCCCTCTATTTCTCGAGGATCCCCACAATCAGATCCTGACTTGGACCACCAGGCAAGTATACCCTTTCAAAGAAAATAAATAAATCCAAATCGGTTCAGCCATCTTCGAGTAATCGGGAAAAATTAAAAAAAAATAAAAAAGATTCCGACGAATTGAGAACCTCCTCCTTCTTCACGTCAGTTAAAAAATTGTGTGTAAAAGATAAATGAAGGAGATAATTATCTAATGACCTAACTAGTTATCTACGTATTTTTTATTCTTAAAACACTTCTTTTATTAATTCTACCAACCTGGAAAAAAAATATTATCATTTTGGGAAGAAAAAGCACTTTGTAGGAATTAAGGGCAGCGCCATCTATTAGTCAGTAGCTGAAACTAGACAACGAAAACGGCTTGTCGTCACTCATCACCTCACGTTTCACGTTCCGTTCCAAACAAGAAAATTGTAACAAAATAATATTGATTATCATAAAAATATTTCACATTATTTCATATTATTTTGCACGGTGTTTGCGACATTTATATTATTTTCATTGAAAACCTTTAACTTCTTATCCTTCCTTTCCTTCTTGTCGTTACCGTGGCAAAACGCACGTAGCAAACGGCAAGCGCGACGACGAGATCGATAAACTCTGTAGCTATGCAAACATTATTATACAGATGATTTCACGCGTCGTTCGTTAGAGTATTTCAACAGCCATTGTTGTTTTTGTTTTATTTTAGCCGTATTAAATTATTTATTGCATATTATATCTTACTTTTCGATGGATGGACTGTGTGAAGGATGATATGGCTAGAAAGGAGGTGACTGCTGACATGACGAGAAATAGAGAAGTATGGAAGAAGAAGACATGTTGCGCCGACCCCAAATAAATTGGGATAAGGGCAGGAGAATGATGATGATATCTTACTTTAAAATATTTTTATATCTTACTTTTTGAAATAGTTTTTACCACGAAGATTTTTTGCTTTGACCGTTTGTTGTCACGTATTTACAATTTCTGCAAATAAGTATTAAAAAAAAAGAAATCTTTCCAATCAGTAAAATTTATGTTGGTGTATCCGAACGAATTGTATTGGAACGCATCGCAACGGCTGATTCCGGAATGTTGGCCAACCGCCTTTTCAATTTCAAACCGTTTTCGATCGTGTAGTGTTTTATGGCGTTTGTCAAACTAACTAAACTTTTGGAAAAGTGGATTTTATATCACAGTTATGTCTATTTTTAACGAATTGTTGCCGAAAATCAATGAAATATCAAACGCTTTTACAAAAAACTTCAATGAAGACCTTAAGGTAAAATGCGTGTTTGTTAAAAAGTGGTGTCAGTGTTGCGACGAATCTGTTACTAATTAATTTGTGTTTTTATTGCTAAATTAAGATAAATTTGTAGTGGAAATATCTATTAGTGCCTTTACAAGTGTGTGGAAGTTAAAAATCTAGTGATTTTGCAGGCCGTGTTCGATTGTTTTGATAAGTTCGAAGAGGAGTTTCAAAATGGTCGGGGAAAGGCGCGGGAGAAGGCTTCCAAAGATAAAAACCCTATGACGACCCTTCAAAGTATCCACGAGGATGAAGGTAAGGCCACAACGCATTATTTGTAGCCATTAAAAACTTTAAATAAATCATTGCAATCATATGATTTATATACTTACAAAGTCTTCAATATATTTGACTTCTTCATCCTTTCCAAGCAGTTTTTTTACTATAAATGCTTGCCGGGGTCACAGAAACAGGGTCATTCAATTTCAGAACCATTAGTCTCCTACTTATTAGATTCTGGCCATGGTAATGTAAACATAGGCAGAGAAACAATTTGTTTTACTCTTTCATCATTTTCTATAGCACTACATGCTAGCGATTGTGTTTGATGCTATTAAATACAACAGAAATGCAATTTAGGTCAGAGAGTCAGTTTATTTTTTTATCTAAATATCTCGTATACTTGATCCACCATAAAGGAAATTGATAATGGTTCCTGTTACAGTATGCAATAACACTTTTAAATAGTTTTTTTCCTCTTTCATAGCACTTTAAATTGTTAATTAATATTCTTTGTTACCTTTGCCATATTAAATATAAATTGCTTTCATTGGGATAGCTTTATACCATAATATAATAAAGATTTGAATCCCTCATGGTTAAGAGTCATCTTTATTTATTGAATTTCATCTTATCATAACCTAGAACCGTCACACATGTAATGTATAAAGAAATAAGCAATAACTGACTTCCTTATCAGTGAATGTTTTCCTTTTTGAGGAACAATTAATTTTGAAATATTTGCGATACAGGGTGGAAGATGCTTTGTTGCTCAAACAATTACCACCTAGTCATTAATCATTCGGATCTATCACCCCGCACATAGAATTTTTAAAGGTATTTTTTTCAAGAACCAATGCTAATTTCTATGTGTGGAGGCCGGGACAGGACTGAATTTGTGCATGTGCCTTGTTTGCACATACAGGTTAGATGGAACGAATGACAGATTTTTCAGAAAAGCAATGTAATTCACTGATATTTTAAAATATTTTTAAGCCCACATTTTACTTGTTTCTGACATCTAATTTGATACTTTGCAAGTTGACAGCCACATATCTAATTGTAATTAAACAAAAAACAACCCCAATATTTCAGATGAATCAACAAAAACATCAGAGACAGACAAAAAGAGCAGATCCAGCACAAAATCTACAACTGACCTCTCAACATCACGCAGTTCTGCAGAAAGTAACGCGGACAGACCACGGAGGGCCTCCAAGAAGCGCAGCAAACATGAGGTGGATGACATGTCTAGCCCCGAACAGGATAAGAGACAGAAACGCAATGCTTCCGTTAAAGCACAGGGTATTATTAGTAAACAGGTACTGTTATATGACTTTACTTGAACATTATTATTTTATTTATCCACTAAATTAGTAATCCCAGGGAGATATCAGAGCAAAAGATCTTCTATGCTATATCATATTTAAATAGATCGTCATCATCATCATCAGTCTATGATGTTCCCACTGCAGGGACTCAGGCCTCCTCTCTAGAAGAGGGATGGGCTATAATCTACCATCCGGGCCCAGTTAGATGGATAGTACGAAAATTCTTACCACGTAGTGACGTCACAAGCCCCCACTCAAGATCTTCGACGCAAGATTAAATTTGATAAAGCAAAAAACACATCAAAAATTTTTCGGTAATTTTACTATTAAACAGAATCATATTAGTCCGTAAACATCCCTACTGTAGACACCTATGTTACAGCTGCTGAAGATTATGGAAACATTGGAGCTCTTTCAAGAAGTCTTCAACTTACAGTATTAATGACCTGTTACCAATTTCAGGTGAATGTAAACCTATCGCAGAAGCTCCGTCGCGAGGACACTGACAAGACAGTGCGCAGTCGACGGCGCAAGGAGGATGACAAGGAGAATGAACCACTGCCCAATATACAGAGTTAGTAGAGTTGTATACTTTCTGGAATTATAAATAGCTAAAGTGGCCACTTAGCTACAAAATCAAATTCAGGACCTACCAAGAAATTAATCAAGTTAGAACGTAAATAACATTATCTAAACACATTTTTTTTTTTTGGATAACTCAACTGTGTCAAAGAAAACTTCACCGCAACCTGTTTCTGCCGTAGTAATTATTGGGTAAAAAGTAATATATTAGTGTGTTGTACAGTAAAACAAGAGAAGATCTCGCTGGCTCCAGAACCAATGGATACAGAATCGTTGCCACTCGACATTGAAGTTAAACAGGAGCTCACTAAGGACGATATTGCTATGCCGCCACCTGTCTTGCCTGTACCAAGTAAGTGAAACAATCTGCGTTTAATGTGGCCACTGCTGGGACACAGGCTTCACAAAGAGAGCAAGTGTAGTCACTATCACTACATAGTATGAAACAAAGTCGCTTTCTCTGTCCCTATATCCCTATGTATGCTTAAATCTTTAAAACTACGCAACGGATTTTGAAGTGGTTTTTTTTTAATAGATAGAGTGATTCAAGAGGAAGGTTTTAGTATATAATTTGACCTACATCCACGCTGGTGAAGCCGCGGGCATCAGCTAGTTAATAATAAATTTATTAAACTGTAAATGTAATACCACCAACTTCCGTTTGAATAAGAAACAATTGGGACATGACGGGATGAAAAGAATACTGTCCGTTTTCACTTACACTTAGCTTGAATCAGTGCCGATAATCCAACAGTACATGGAGAGAGTATACGTTTAGTAACACACTTTTCAGCACTTCTTGCGAGATTATTTCAATATTAAATTAAGTAAATCATATAGGTACATGCTTAAATCATCATTTTCCTGCCCTTCTTTCATACTTCTTTATTTCTCGTCATGTCATCAGGGTGTCTAAAATGGCCACTTTAAGTGTGAAATGGGCCTTTCATAATAGTAACTGACCATTTTACGATTTTTAACGCAATTCATGTTATGATCTGCTATAATGGCCATTTTAGACCCCCTGACACCTTCTATATTGTCATATCATCCCAAGTAAAGGATGATAAGAGTAGTAGTAAATAAGATACAGAAAGTTCTTAAATATTAATTTATAGATTTCTTATTACTGCACATCTTCAAGTACTGCCCATAGCTATAACATGTAATATGTTCATACTCAGAGCCACGGAAAGGAGCCGCTAAAGAGAAGCCGGCAGAGGAGAGCAGTGAGGAGGAGACCACAGGCAAACGACGAGCTACCCGCACCAAGAAACAGACTGCAGACACTATGGGACCACCACCTGCCCCGCCTGGTAACATTTACTGGACTAATGTGTTATGATAGGGGTTCCAAGACTCCTGCCACTTTATTTTATTTGGAAAATTGGGTATTTGAGAACTGTCAAAAATTCACGAAAATGTAATGTTATTTCAAAGAACTAACAGAAATAACTCGATGTGTGAAAAAAGTAATAAAATCGATAAAAATATGCCTTAGTTTTAACTGATTTTAAATGACTTGCTAGACAAAGACAGCGCTACTAAAAAGTGACGTCATATTTTTATACCGCCGTAGTTACGTAGTACAAATGGCCATTTCGCGCGACAAGGATAGAAAGTGCCCCCACCAAAAACTTGTAAAGCATGTAAATACTCCAATTTTTCATCGATTTTATTACTTTTTTTCACACATCGTGTTGTTTCTGTTAGTTCAATTATAACATAACATTTTCGTGAATTTTTAACAGTAGCCCAATTGTGGCCACACATAAAACCTACATGAATCGATAGCTGGCATCAATAGAAAATAAGTTTTGTGTGAGCAAAATGTTCTGAAGTGTCACGTGTCCGAGCTTTGAGCATCCGTCGAAGATAGTATCTTCTACGAGGCCTGCTGTGCCGCCTTCTGGTTGTGTCAGGGGTACATCATTTCAGTCAAACGTCCACTACTGGACACAGCCTCCCCTAGGTGTGGCCACATTGCCCGGTCCCGTGCGTCTCGCCCAGCGGATCCTCGCGGACGCACACATAGTGGTCATTTTTGCCCACAGTTCATTGGGCAGATGTGATCAGCCCAGTTCCATTACAGCTTCACTTATTTTTTTAAGAACATATTGTACCATATTTCATGCAAATAAATAATCTTGTAAAGTTGGTTTAGTAATAATTTAAATTCTTTAACACAGTACCGTCGGCTCGCTCCACTCGCGCCAGTTCCCGTTCCACGCGACAGACTGACACAGAGGAGACAGCTCCGCCTGCGGAGACCAGACCTAAACGAACCAGAGCTAAGAAGGTACACCTTAACATATCATTACCTCTATGGTCAAAAGACACGACAACTTTGTTAGGTTTTTAACACGCTTTTATTTTCATTGTTAAATTTGACCCACTTCCCGGTTTACGATTGAGCTGAAATTTTGAATACAGGTTTCGTTTGGATGTCAATGCATGGTTAGCTAAGTGGCATCATTCTAAATCCAATATGGCTTACTAGTTATATTTTATGTATTCCTATGACTTATGGGTACAAACACGATTTTTTGTTGTGGATACTTAGAGTTGCATTTACTTTCGAATGAGACTTGTTACAAAAAAAAAATATTACGTTTATATTTATTACAGAAAGTATCAGAGGTGGCACCTGAACCAGAGAAAGTTGCAGAAACACAAGAAAATGGCCTGGGTATGTGTACTAGAATTTTAATCTTCATAATACCACTTCTTCACACCTCTCATCTGGGGAAACTTTAAAACAGGATACAAATCCAGACTCTTGGCTGTTACTAAGATATTTGTGATGCATAGCGCGGGGAGTGCGACTGTAGAGCATGGGGTCCTGGTTTAGATTCCCGGGTCGAGCAAAGTGTTATTCGGTATTTCCATCGAGCATCTCTCGGTAGCAGCTAGGGAATCTGGAATAGGGATGTTTACTGACTAAAATAAACATGATTCTAATTAGTCCATCTGTAAGATTATCGAAAAATATTGGATACGTATTTTTTGTTTTATCAAATCAATAAAGATTGACTTAGATAAAACGCGTCAAAAATTTGAGACGTCACTCACCGGTAAAAAATGTCTTGGAAAATGACGTCACACGAGTTTTCAAATCACTGTATCGTCTTAATTGTTTGTTTACGTGAAAAAAGAAAAAATACGTGTCCAATATTTTTTTGAAATCTATCTGATGGACTAATATTTTTTTTTTGTTTACTATGCCTAATTAACGGTAATAGACTCTCTCCCTATTACATGGAAGTTTAACATAGCTGACGAAATGTGGGTGTACTATTAGGTACTACAGCTCTGTCTTACCTTTTGAGGATTACAGACGTGATGTTATGTTATTATTTTACACTGTGAAACTATTTACTGTTAAATTTAAAATTAAAATATCAAAATAGTAAATAATTATTTATTGAAACTTAAATAATTTATTTTAAACAATTTCTCTAATTTGTAGCGTCACCTGCTGAAAAACCGCGGCCAAAGAGAACTAGAAGAGGAGCTAAAGCGGCGTAAGTTTATTTTTTGTAACACTAAACAATACATACATTTTCTAATGACATCACTTAAAAGATGATAATTTCAAAAGACAGTAAAATCCTTGAAATACTAACTAAGAATTGTCAGAATTTTCTGTTTAAAATATATAACTTATTATTTTTCAACTGCCTGGAAGCTGAAGACTGAAGGAGGAGGTAATGTATTCCACCAGCAACTTCCTTTCTTTCATGTAGTGTCTTCACCAAGTTCTTTGTGATTATTGTAATAATAATAATATAAATAACTTTGTAATAATATTATAAATAATTATCTTCAAGTTAAATTGTAAATGACAAGAATTTGTGTAGGATGTCTTAACTAAAAATGCCATTTCTTTTACCTTTTTTTTTAATTAAAATCATGTTAATCTCATGCCGTGTTTCGCTAAATATTGTGCAATAGCCTTTTAACCTAAATAGCATTATTAGTCTAATAACTCTTCATAAACAAACAACTCAACATTTCAGTGAAAAAGAAAAGCCAGCTGACAAACCCCAAGACATCACCCCTCCACCGCAACCAAAAGAAACAAAAATATCACCCAAAGAGGAACGCATCTCACAACCAGAAGAATCCTCACCCATACTACAAAAAGAATTACCTAAGAAGACAGGCAAAGGGAAAAAGGAACCTATTGTTGAACTCACAAGGATGAATTTAGATGAATTGGACGCTATGGATAAGACGCGAGTGTTGGACAAAGTTAGTGATATGGATAAAACTATGGTTATACCGAATGGGGTTTATAATCATGCGCCGGTTACGCCTAAGAATGTTGTGAGTATTTTAATAATAAAATAGTAATTGACAAAAAAATCTAATTAGCCCGTCAGATAAATTTGCAAAAAATATAGGACACATTTTTTTTTTTCACGTAAACAATAAATGAAGACTATACAGTGCTTCGATTTTTACCAGAAAGTGACGTCACAGGCCTCCACTCATGATCTTTGTTTTATTACGTTATATTTTCGCAAATTTTTGTTAATTTGATAAAACAAAAAAGAAAGTATCCAATATTTTTCGATAATCTAACAGACGGAGTTAACTGATTTTTTTTTTGTCATGAAACATCCCTAATAAATACATTCATTAGACTCGCCCCCTATTACATGGGACTTGAAACATAACTGGCGAAATGTGGGTGTACTGTTAGGTACACCTCTGCCTGACCCTTCGGGGATTACAGGCGTGATGTTATGTTTTTATTTCAGACCAAGTAACAGTCCATTCGTTAGTAAGTTAATTACTAAGTTAGTATTGCATCAATCAATGAAATTCAAATAATAACTAATTCAATATTTAGAAAAAATACTTATGTCGGTAGCAAAGGTCTTAAAACTACGTTAGAATCGTTTAAAATAGAGTGAGAGTACACCTCTTGCTCTGCCCTCCTATAGGAATTAAAGTCGTAATGAGATGTATATTTCCAAATTCCAGCGCAATATGAACGAAACTGTGGTGATAGATACAGCGAACAGAGACACAATGGTTATAGAGAAGCCACAGAATAACATCATGGACGCCACTGTCGTTATCGAAAAAGGTAACGAGTGTTTTACTCTATCAATTTTTTTTAACTGACCTACTTGGTGTGTCACTGCCGTGCAAAGTCCTCCCCTTTCTCCTTACATACCTCTCTATCCTGTGCGATCTCTTGCCATGTTAGCCCTGCAAACATGATCAGATAAATAAATTTGTACCCCGATAATGGCAGCAGGCGCGACTCTTATTGCATTGTCCTTACATAAACAGAACTGGCTAAAATTAAATGTGTGGTGTACTCGTACTATTGGTTTCATCTCTGCCTACGACAGGTTGACAGGCTTGATGTTATACGTCTACCTTGTCATTGCTCAGCCCTTTTGACAACTATTCCCAGTAAATAGAATTCAATTGAAAACTTTTGAAGTATAAAATATTTGACTTTTCGTTATCCGAGAGAGATACAAGCAATCTAATCATGTTTTTTGTTCCAGAGCCCAAACCTGTGAACCTAACAGACGACAACTCTCTCCTCACAGACGACAGTGACGCTACGGAGATGCACACACCACCTAAGAAACAACCTCCGCAACTACAACCCTCGTATGTATCATTTATTTAAAACTAATAAAATTAAAGCAACATTGCGGACTCGTCCAATACGATAAGTCACATAATACAACAACGTTTTTTCTCCGGGCCAGCGTGCCGGGCAAAAAATTGATTTGACAATGTCCTGGCGCTTTCGGCTTATTAGCCCCATATAGTCGTTGAAGTTACAACACAATAATTTTTGCTGTTTTTGACATTTTGATACTGTTTGCTAGAGAATCCGAAGGCGCTTTGTTTCGGCCAATTATAAAATGGTATTGTGCCATTACGTGGTATAATTATGTAGTTATTTCAATCTCCTGTAAAGTGGCTAAATAAATTACGAATACTCAGTTGCCACAAAGAGTTCTTAAATCTTTAAATAAATATAAACACTTCTAATACCTACCCTTATGGCCCGAAAAGGTTCTTATTTCTGAATTATTTTCTTGTTTGTTTAGGTCTGCAGTAAAGGAGAAAGTACAACAATTCGAAGAGTTAGCTTCCAGAGTAACCAGGACCAAAACAAGAGCGATGGCTAAAAAGGAAGAGGTACCGGAGGAAACCCACACACCTCCCGACAGGATAGTGAAGCCGGTACTGTCTGCGGAGACACTCACCAAGATGAACAGTATGATATTCAACGGAAAGCCGCCACATCAGGTATGCTAGCATTCACTAGCCACTTTGGAAGAGCATTTTTACTTATTCGCTAGCCCGCAGCTTCAATAAAAAGCATCCTATGTGTTATCTAAGTTATTAATTATTTGTGTGCCATCAATATTTTTTTTTATCTCTGTGCAAAAGTCTCCTACAACTCATTCCAATATTATGCGGGGACCAACGGCTTAAGGCTGGGTGGACCCGAATTTAAGTTTTTTAAAACAATCTGAGACAAAAAATACAGTGTTTTAAATTTAATAAAAAATATATGTATTAGTTAAGGATCTTATCTAGTCAAAATCGCATTCAGTTGCAAGACCTGATGAACTTCACTCGATAGAAAAACATCGCAAAGTTACCCCTTTTTAGATCGTTTTTTCAATATTATGACTATATTACTGATTTTTTACATTTAATTTTTGTACTATAATTAAGAAACTAATTAGTTTAAGACAAATTCGCAGAGTTTGAATTGATAAAATGATTTTCTCAATTACTATGTTTAAATAAGAATTAAAAGCGATCGCGGCGGCTCGGACAGGTCCGTTCAGTCGCGTGTTGGCGCTTATGGACGACGGACCTGTGTCAGTTTGACAACTACGCGCACCATATCTCTTTTTGAGAATTTTTTGCTTGTTAGTTATAAATTATAATGGGCAATAAACAACGCAGGCGAAAAAAGTCGTGTAAAGCAATAAAAGACACAAATAGAAAGAATGCACTCCAAAGATATGTGAAGAAGTAAGTACCTACGTAAATGTTTTATTTGTATTGTAATGTAATTTGGTCTCAAAATTATTTTTTATTTTACTTCAGTCTCTGATTGGTAAATGTCTAAAACTTACGATCATCGTACTATAGTTTATGAATATTAGTACCGAGGATCGCTACGATTTTTGATAATTCATATTTTGTCTTTTCGTTCGGTATCCTGCCTGGCGAGTGGCAAGCCACAATATAAAAATATCAGTAGTACTAGAGAACGCTAAGATTTTTGATAAAATTAAATCATATTTTGTCTATTTCGATATCTCAACCTGGCGTTTGCTAACGAACAGTAAATTACTATATCTACCTATCAATTTCATCTGTGAAATAGGAACTCCATTTACTTTTTGTTATAGGTTAGTTGGGCAGCCTGAAGAAACTAACATGAACACTGCCGCAGCAACAAATCTGATACCTGAGGATTCAAACGAAAATAGGTATGTAATTATCTTTTTTTTTATCGTGTGGTAAAATCATCAAATGAGTCCTGCCGCTCTGAGTGGAGCGGAAGGGACTGTCAGACTTGTACTAATTAAAATCCACCCTGTTCCTTCGGTTGCCCTTTGCGTTCCAGGGCCACGGTATCCTGGTAAGACATATTCGTGGCCCCGGCAGGCATCTCTATTTGGGCCCCGTCAGTTTGCTGACAGCTCTTTGAGGCGCGCGTGGAACACGACGCGCCGCGGACCCGGGCTTGGTCCTTGATCGGACGGCGAGTTACCCTTACTCGCAGTCCGCTAGCCCGCGTCATGTAATTACCATAGATTAAGATTAGGGTTCCGTACCTCAAACGGAAAAAGGAGTCTGTCATTCGGTTGAATGACGTTCAGATAATCGATGCTCTACTGTATTAAAGTCCTGGATACTCATAATGTACATTAACTAACATAATGTGGGTGGGTTTTCAGGTACTACATGGATAATGCATCATGAAGAAACACGGCTGATGTATCCAAAACCTCTTTTATTGGATTGGATCCTGTTGATACACAAAAAACTGTAACATTAACGTAAGTACCACATTTTATGTTTTTACCGCATTTTACATACAATGCTTTTACTCGGATGTGTAAGACAAACTTGTAAGACTTACCATATTTCTCTTTTTTAGAGAAACTGAAGACACAGAAGACTCCTTCATCGTAGAAAAAGTACTCAAAGATGAATTCCAACCACGGCTTCAAAGGGTATCCTGACCACCAGCATGCAGCAGAAGCGCATACCTGGTCATCACCCTCAGCCTCATCAGCGACCTTGGCACAGCACACTGCACTTCGGCCGGTCAGCAAGCAGAGACGCACTTCTCTCCTGGTCGACGCAGCAGCCAGCCACTACGCAGCACAGCATCACTCCGACTCACTGGAGCATAATGCAGCATCACCCCGACTCACTGGGGCATCACCGCAGACAGTTCCGACTCACCGAGAACTACGCGGCATCCGGTTCCGACTCACTGGAACCTTCCACTGGCCTGGCAAGCATCAAGACTCAGTCTGCTATCGACCTCCGGTCTCGGAGGGGAGTGATGTGGCGACAGCGACATCTATCGCAACACATGCGAACTAAATTGGCAATTCCTACATCGCGCTATCAACATTATCCGCGACATTAGCCTATATAGAAAATCCCGACTTACATTTTTTTTTTTTTTTTTTTCGACTTACATATGTCGGACACAACACCCGTCTGGTCGGAGGATCCTCCCTTTTCTATGGGGGATGAGGAACTTTACACCCTGTTCCTCATACCACCCCGAATACATGAATAATAATTTTGACACATTTGGTGATTATCATATGCGTGAGATACAGAGTTGATAATATTATCGTTGTTGTATTAAAAAATATACGATTTTCCATTCAAATATCGAGTTCTTTTTTATTTTATTTTTTTTAATTTTTCGTATTTGTTCTTTTAGAGGCAACAGAGATACACATTCTGTGAAAAATTCAATCGTCTACTTATTATAGATCATGAGATACAGACCGCTGACAGACGGACGGACGGACAACGAAGGCTTATTAATAGGGTACCCCCCCGGTTCCCGTTGGTTACCCTTCGGGTACGGAACCCTAAACAAGGTCGACTAAAAAGCTACGATGATCACCCTAATCTGTTCCGTAAATGATAATAATGACGCGATCTTTGCGGCATTGTCGTCCTTGCGTTACCTATTGCATTTGGAACACCCGACCTAGAAACTAAAACATCAATTAATGTAATAAGTATAGTTCAGAGTTTATTCCATTTAAAATATCTACTCAAATTAATTTATTACAAAAAAACGAAAGACTTCGCTTGGATTACTACAAATTATAATAAAACGAGTTTTTAATTAATCAAATCTCTTATTTTAATTTAAAAATAAATCAATAAGACAAGTTGACCTACTGCCTGCTTATCTGTAATGTGACACAGGTGACACTCCTCGCGACGTAAGCGCACGGCTCGCTTTGCGGCAATCGCGGGCAACTCTTGGTAGCGTTAAATGCCTATTTCGCTTGGTCTACCTGCCCTTAACGTGCTTGCCGAGTCACAGAGGAAACTCCGTATATAATTGATTGTCATCCATTTTTGGATCGACTCTGACAAGTGCGGCTTGACTTGAAAATCGACTCGTGCGTCTGTCACGAAATTATTATTAAAAAATGATTTCTGTCTTTGTCTTTTAGATATCAAGCTCAGCGACGAAGCCCCGCGCCAACATAGTGAGCTCAACCAAAACGATGATTCCTTCCTCTACATCCAAACTGAGCGGTATTAACCGCGCACGTGAGGCGGAGGAACTGAAACGTGAGCGAGAGGATGCAAGAAAGAAGAAGGAGGCCATGCTGGAGGCTAAGAGGGAACTGCAGAAGAGGTAAGCTAGCTTAGTTCAGGAAGCGTACGTCTTCATCTATCTTGTTCTTCGTGTGGATGACAATTTGAATTGAGTCAGCTCAGAATTTGGCGACGAGTTTGTCACTTTTGCATTCGCTCTCATATCATTCACAGTATGTACTTATAAATAATTGACAAGTATCGTTTACAAATTAACATAATCCTCCCTCAGGAAACGCGAAGAGAAGATGGCAGCCGCGGCCGCAGCGCGCGAGGCAGCCGACCGAGAGCGTCGCGCCGCCATGCAAGTTGCGGCACGCGACCGGCAGGAGAAGCAGGCACACGCAGACCTGGGCAAGCTGGAGAGACTCAAGGAGGCAGAGAGGGTATGTACTTGCATGGCATGCGTCCGGTTCTACAATCCTTGATGCGGCTTTTTTAAGGTATTTTTAGAACCGGGTGTATGCCCTTCGATCATTCTTAGGGTTTAATCTGTGGAATAAATGTGTGGATTTGTGTTTATTTTAAATGGCAATCTATACTAATATTATAAAGCTGAAGAGTTTGTTTGTTTGTTTGTTTGTTTGAACGGGGTAAACTCTGGAACTACTGGTTGGAATTGAAAAATTCTTTTACTGTTGGATAGTCCATTTATCGAGGAAGGCTTTAGGCTATATAACATCACGCTACAATCAATAGGAGGGGAGCATAAATGAAAAATGTTGCAAAAACGGGAAAAGACATTCCTTTTTGAGAGCTTCCGTTGCATGCGCTGCGAAAACGGTTTAAGTTACGTAAATATCATGTAGGAAGGAATTGTTCCTCTTTAAAAGTTCTAAAAAAAAGTCCGCGACAGCATATGTTTATCTTTTACGATTGACTCACTGTAACCATTTTTTATATTAAAATGTTAGGTTAAAAAGAATTATATTTTGCGAAGCTTATTTAACCCATATGGTATTAATCTATATCTAAATAAATGTGTTTGCTAGCACGGAAATTTAATATAGAATATTTGTGCCCTTTACTCTATACAGTTTAAACAAATATCTTAGAAGATATCGCAATGTAAAAATATACGGGCGACAAAATAATTAGCGCGTGGCAGTCATTCGGTCCGGTGCGGTAGGTACGTGGGGATTCTGGCCTCTGGGGGCTCCGGAGAAATTCAAATTCAAAATATTTACTGCACCATAATGTTTACAAGGTGTTACTGTATATTAAATAGTAAGAGATACCTATAGTAATTGTTACTTTAATAATATAATCGAAGTCAATCTAAACTAATAGGTATTTTATAGAGGAAAGGTAAGATTTTTTGTTTGTTACGAGTACGATATAGCTCAATTTAATAAGTTGGATAGTCGATTTATTTAGAAAGGTTATAAGCTGCAGACGAAGTTGCGTGGGTCAGCTAGTCTAAAATAAGTAAAGCATTTTCGACAGCATCCAGCAGTTCCCGCAACATGCAGACATGGCATTGACTAGTTGCCACAGTTTTAAACACTTACACTGTTGTTGAAAATAAACACTGGCATGAGATATGTTACACGATGGGATATGTCCGCAAAAATGGATGAAACATTCTTATAATAATGACAACAATCGATTTAATTCCTATTGGTTAACCAGCTACCGAAAAATGAGCAGCCAATTAGCGTTGAGTTCGTTACATAAAAAGTAGATCTCGAACCGTTTAGTGAGCTCATCGACACGACAGTACAGTCGCGGAAGGTAGGGCAGTTCAGTCAGTTCGCGTGCGCAACACTAAAGTCTATACATCTCCTTCCAGAAAAAGCAGGAACTAGCGCGTAAGGTGGCGGAGACTGAGGAGAGACGTCGTGCGGAGGAACATGCCAGACAACAACGACTGGCTGAGGAACAACGCAGAGCTGATGATGCGCGGCGGAAACAGCTGGAGGAGGCCGCCGCGTGAGTACTGCACTATACTACGGGACAGGGTGGAAAGTTCTTCAATACTCCATTGGAAAGGGAGGGTTCTCTGGCTGGACATTTTTTGTGTCTGGTGGGTTACTGACCCACGGTTATCGTCGAGTTTCACTTAATGGTCGTAACTCACGGATGAGTCCTTATGACTTTATTATCGCGATTCAGTATTTTGGTGTTTGTTTATTTGCTTCCTAAATAGCCGTGTAGTACTTTTTGCTTTATGCCACTACACATGTTTTTATCATCACCTGCCTCTCCTTTTCCAACTATGTTGGGGCTGCCTTCCAGTCTAACTGGATGCAACCGGATACCTTTGTTTTATATGGAGCTGCTGGACTGCCTATCTGACCTCCACAATGCAGTTAGTACTAGGTATTACAATACCTCATGGTAAGACTGGTTGTCAGTCACTTCCGGAATTCTGAATCTCACTAACCATCATCATCATCCGCAGCCCGAACTCACCCACTGCTGGGTATAGGCCTCTCTATTCTTGTGCCAATCTCCACGGTCCTGTGCAAGCCTCATCCAGGTTTAGCCCCCGATGGCAACTATGTAGTCTGCCCATCTTGCCGCCGGACGACCCACACTTCTTTTGCCAGTTCTTGGACGCTTTTCTTCTTTCACTAACCATAAGGACTATCAAAGATGTACAAATGACAGCTGAGATCAATGTTTCAACCGAGGCATGGAGGGATTTCATTATGCTATTCTGCATCAAATATATTGCCAGGGCTCGTTTAATTGTAACTAAATGTAATTTGTTACAGTATGAAGAAAGAGGCGGCGATCATGGCGAAAGAGATCGAGAAGAGACAGAGAGAGTACATCGAGAAACAGAAGTTGAAACACAAATTAGAAGATAAATGTAAGTATTGTATAGTTGTATAAATAAACGACAGTTAACATTGATATTTGATAACGATAAACTGATTTTTTTTTTCTATTTTCGTGCAACCGGAGTCACATATCCATGACATAGTAATGACCACCTCCAAGACATACTTTCACAAAGCAGTCTTGTACTGGTTGCTGTAAGAGAGACGTCTTTGTACATTCAAAATCGAACAAATTACGTTGCTACGTCGATAGTACAGAAGTAAATTAGTCCTCTAACAGTATAAAGTAAATTATAATCAATGACTTTATCAGTTGTCTGTCTTACAAAGGTTTTTACTATAACTGCTTCCTACGCAGAAAGGACAGGTGCGTAGTACTCGTAACCGGCGTGCGTGTATGACCAGATGTATGAATGTGGACGAGGCAAAAGGAGTATGTAAGGATCGTAGCATGTGGTGTTCTGTGGTTTCTGCCTACCCCCATGCGAAAAGGGGGTGGTTTATGTATGTATGTTTCCTACGTCCAAGTGTTTGTCCTTGACTGATTTGTCAAGACCTAGCCGTCTTGACAAATCAGTCAAGAAGTTAGTATTTTGTAACTGTTGTTTAATGAACCCCCCCCCCCAGCGCACACGCCACTAAAGCCGGGCACTGCGCACTGGGCGCACGGGCCGCTGTCTCCCGCATACATGGCGGACGGCTTCCAGTTCCTCAACTCGGACGAGGACGAGGAGCCCGTGGACAGGCCTGTGCCCGACTGGAGCACGTCCAAGGTGAGATATACACTTGTTTGTGAACTATTCATGAGCTTACAACTTTCAAGCGTTTTTGCCATACCTAAAAGGGAACCGACTTTACTTAATTGGCTATTTGACTATTGTTACATTCACGAATATGGCATGTTATTGCAAAGAACTAACAGAAATAACACGATATGTGGAAAAAGTATTAAAATCGATCAAAAAATGGCTAAGTTACGTAGTACATATGACCGTGTCGCACAACAAGGATAGAAAGTTCCTCCACCAAAAACTTCTAAAGCATGCATACTCTATTTTTTATCGATTTTATTACTTTTTTCACACATCGTGTTATTTCTGAATTTTTAACAGTAGTTAAATAGCCAATTTTATTATGATTTAGAACCAGTCAGACATGTGGTGAAATCAAATATAAATACACACAACTTAGGACCCATTCATGTTTATGATAATATTTGTCCCCGGTCAACTAGGCATAGCCCAATATTGTATACGTCCCTTTGTGACTATTGGCCTGGTTTTGTTCTGTCTCCTACCAATATGGCAGGAAAGTGGAGATCATCAACTCCCGTACTCAGTAATGATTACTTAAGCCGTCACATAGTAAAGGTTTTGTATGTTAAAATCTTTACTACATAATTGACGGATTAAGTAATCATTAAACATCTCTGAGTGCGGCAGGAAGTTGTTTCTCTGGGACTTCATTGAGCTTCATTGTCTCGGCCTTTTTCTGGTGCTTGCAACTGTTGATTTTAGGTTTTACGAGTGTTAGGTATGTTTCCTTTCACTAACTTCCTTAACCAGGTGACCTGGTTAAGGAAGTTGTCTATTTCAGAGTTTGTTGTTATTGGGTTTTAAAATGGCTTTCGTCTGTTTTTATTTTACTGTTTCACCTTCGAATTCGTATTAGGTTGATATCTATATCAACCCCGCACATTTACCTATTCGAACTAAGAATGTGTATCTTTATGAAAGCACCCAACGTGTGACGTCACCGAGGCACAGGACCGCGTGTGTGTCCCACCTCGGCCGGGCACACGCATGCGGCGCTCGTGTAGTACATGTACCTGGGGAGGTGAGGTTACATGTAGCCCTCCCTCCGACCCACACTCGCGCCAGCACGTGTATTGTGCTGTATTTCCCCAGCAACTCCCTATGCTCACACAGTATCTAACTCCCCCCCCCCCAGGCCCGCAAGGCACAGCTGTACATCCAGAGCCAGGTGTCGGACGCGCACGTAGACCGACTGTTCTCTGTGCGCGTGCACTCGCCCGACCTGCGCGACATCTTCCCGAACATCGAGCGCGCACGGCTCAAGCGTACGTCCTCAGCCGTGTGGCGCACGCCGCCTAACCGACTGCCGCAGCTCACCGAGTGATGATAAGGTAACACTCTATCTATCTAACTGACCTGACTAACAAAAATATAATTCTAACCAGTCCGTCTGTTAGATTATCGAAAAATATTGGATACGTATTTTTTGTTTTATCAAATTAACAAAAATTGACGAAGATAAAACGCATCAAAGATTTGTGTGGGGGCTTGTGAGAAATTTCATAAATGTCTTACAATATGACGTCACACGAGTTTTCAAAGCACTGGATCGTCTTCTTTGTTTGTTTACGAGAAAAAATAATTATGTCTATCATTTTTTGGAAATCTATTTGACGAACTAATTAGATGTTTTTAATTTGTCATAAATGTTACCTAAAGAGTATGAAATCAACACCATAATATAAAAAAAAATACAAATAATTCAACCACAGTAAAGATCCGCAAAGTCCTGGAATGGGCTAAGGACTTTCAGATCGTGTAACGGAGTAACAAGGCTCCATTAGACGAGTATTTATTTGGTTTTGGCGACTTATGTGCAACTACAGATTACAGCTACAATTGGAGATTTATTCTTAGACCCAGATTTAACAGATTATTGTCCATGAAGTTTGAATTATTAACATCAAGCTTTAACTTTCATTTCAGGTACCGAATATGTGTGAATATTATCTCCGTCGCGGGCGGCGCCGCGGTCTGTACAGTAACTTATAGCCTATAATTACAACGAACCAGCTTGTATGTATGCGTTCAACAGTATTGAGAGTGTTGTAAAACACGATAAATGTATCTAAATGTATGTATTGTCGCCTTATTTCTAAAGAGGGGGAGCTGGGAACTTATTACATTAAATTAAACCTGTAATTTCTGAATGGTTCGGCAGTGGTACCTAATAGTACACCCATATTTCGCCAGTTATGTTTTAGTCTCATGTAATAGGGGGCGAGCCTATTACAAAAACGTTTTACAATGGTACAAGCCTAGCATCACGTCTGTATTATTAATAAAGAGATTTGCAGAACAGTGTGAAATAGACATATTTCGTCGGTTTTGTTGTAACAAGGGGCGGTCCTATTACCACTAACCGGCTTATACCCAAACTTCGTGGTGAAAAGTAAGTAGTGAGAATTTCCGAACGGAAAATCCCAGCGGAAAGGCAGAACGCTCTGTTGTCATAGTTTACGGCCACAAACCAAGGAGGCTATCAAAGATCATAATTGAAGTTATTTCATCGATCCTCGCATGTACTTACCCTCAAAAGAATAGCAAGCGTGATAATACTTACCGTGTAGTGACATAAATAGATCAATAATTATAATATATGAAGTTTTTAGTAGTTATTGTTATGCAATGTTTCATATTAGGACACGTTTGAATATTTTTCTTAAATTTAGTTTGTAGATTAATTTAGAGGCCTTATGTATACTGCATCGTGTTCCACTTGGTAATGTGGTAGAATCTTATATTGATTGTTTACTGTTATAGGTAAAACTAGTGCTGTAACAGTATGTTTAAAACTGTACAAGTATCTTGACAAATATTTATGCGCCTGGTAGACGAGGAACTCGTTAATGATGCCACCAGCCATCACACTTTGCGATCGAAGTCAGAATGGGGGTCTAAAATGAACTACTCATAATAGGGTAGTTGACCGACTAAATAAATATGATTCTGTTTAGTCCGTCTGTTAGATTATCGAAAAATAATGGTTATGTGTTTTTTGTTTTATCAATTTAATAAAAATTTACGAAAATAATTCGTGTCAAAGATCGTGAGTGGGGGCTGGTGACGTCACTTTCTGGTAAAATATGTACCAAACTGTGACGTCGCGCGACTTTTCGAAGCACTGCATCGTTTTCATTTATTGTTTACGTGAAAAAAGAAAAAATACGTGTCCAATATTTTTTGAAAATCTATCTGACGGACTAATTAGATTTTTTGTCAACTACCCTATAGTAACTGCGTCTGTGACCATTGTTCCTAATTTTAACGCAATTCATATTATGATCTGCTAAAGTGGCCATTTTAGACCCGTAAGACTGTCCTCGTAAATAATTACTTATGACCTCGAAAAAGGAGGTTATTTTCTGATTGATAAGTTACATTTACTTCGCGTAAATTCTCATTCGTAGGGTACAATGCGCCCCGTCGGGGGTGTGGGTTGTTCGAAAGAGATACCGCGGCCTCGACACAAAGGGCTAAGAAGGATCATGGGTGGTTTTAGTCAGTAGAAGTCTGACACTTCGTTTCGCTCTGCCCAGAGCGGGAGGGGTTATTTGATGATTTCCTACCCGCCAAAAAGAAAAAGGGTTCAATGCGTTGACGCAAGTTGTAACCCTCCTTTTGGACTTGGCCGCAGTTGGGTAAAAATTGAAGGGCATTCTATTCCAGCTTTGATCGCAGGTGTATCATTGGCAATCCAAACTGTTAACCCAGAACATAGAAAAGTTCTGGGTACTTGTAGACCCAAGCACGGAAGCGTGGTGCTCTTGGCGCTTGGCCATAGTCAGACCGAACGCGGCCATTTTGTATTTATTTCCACAATTGTTTACCAACAGCTCTTGACAATGTGATTCACGCGCCAAGAGAACTACGATGCACTATAGTAATATATTGTTGGCGTATCTGGTCGGTGCAGACATGGCGATTCCGTGCAATACAGCGTGTACCATATTAGGCGTCATATTTCATTATTTACCAACTCGCCCCAAATGTCTGGGAGAGCTGATTTTCCCGATTTCGATGGTGGTCCCATGGAAAAAGTGGTTCAGTTTTATGGTCTGAATAACACCCTGAAATATGAGAACTCCTGTCTGGTACACGGTGTATAACACACACAATCATTTTGTAAATATTTTCACTTAATACCAAAATGTAGTAAATCATGTTATTTCAGTGACGAGCTCACGACTTTTAGAATAATTTTAACGTTAAGACTGCTATGGAATTTTGATTGTAAGTTAGAATAAAAATTTACAGCGAGTATTTCTGTATTTTATTTTACTACGCCTTTTTACCTTCCTGTCTGTTTATTTGGGTTAAGTTGTTTTATAACGGAATCCCTATGGAAACCTTCCACCTTCATCAACAGACCCTAGACATATCTAAAGACAAAGTACTCGACAATGCGAATCAAACGAGTCCAAACTCGGTGGAGTTAGGTCCTTTTACAACGGAATTCCTATGGTCACCTTCCACCTCCATCAACAGACCCTGACCACCGTCTAAAGACATAGTACTCGTCAAGACAAATCAAACGAGTCCAAACTCGATGGGATTATGACATTCTAAAATGGAGTTCCTGTGGCCAACTTCCAGCTCCATCATCAGACCCAGGACATAATCTTAAGATAAAGTACTCGTCAAGACGAATCAAAGGAGTCCAAACTCTATGGGGTTATGTCGTTCCTTCTAAAATGGATTTCCTATGGCCACCTTGCAGTTCTATCATCAGAACCTGGACGCAATCAAATCGTCAAGACGAAACAAACGAGTCCAAACTCAATGGAGTTATGACGTTCTAAAATATATTTCCTGTGGCCACCTTTCAGTTCCATCATCAGACCCTGGACATAATCTAAAGACAAAGAACTTGTCAAGACAAATCTAGCAAGTCCAAATTCGATGGGGTTGCGTCGTTTTATAACGGAGTATGGCCACCTTCCAGCTCCATCATCAGATCAGCTCCATGTCATCATAATATTGCATTGTTAGGCGATGTACACCTACGTGCAAAATTTCAGATCAATCGGTGAAATCCATTCACTGAAAATGTAACTTTAACTTTGTAATCCTATACATTTATATGGGAATTGAAAGTTACATATGCAGTTGGTGTATCTAGAAAACTAGACTGATTTTTTTTAGTTTTTCCTTGATTTATACACTAAACACTAATTGTATTCTGTATTTGAAGGTTCTATGTCGGCTAGAAGTGCCTTAGACTTTTGATAATCGGTCAGTCAGTGAGTGGTTCAAGTTGAATGAAATTTTAAATATTACCGTGTTTATCCAATGCCTAATTGGTTACTAAAAGGCTTCTAGTTTTATCCACAACGAAAATATAGGAGGTCGAAAATGGCCTGAACTGTTTCGAGAAAAGGATGGCACGCGCGGCGTGCCGCTTTATTGCTCGACTTGGCGGGGTCACTACCGTGTCCCCAGAGAAATCAAGTTGCAAGAGATAGTGGAATGGGTGTTCAGAAGGGGAAAAATAAGGCACACACTCACTGTAAAATCGTATTTTACAAGAATAGGATTAGGAAGCTGCCAACACAAAATGCCTATTTAAGGAGTATTGGATGGCGTGAAGTAGTGCCATAGTACGCACTGACTAGTACAGGGTGTAAAGTACCTAGTTGTTCATTATATAGGGTGTAAAAGTACCCGTCACGAAGCCGATAGTTCCAAATTTTTTCACAGCTTCTTTTTCAGGTTATAACTTTACATTCTTAAATACCTTCATGACCCGTTTACTATTGATTACACAGTGTTTTAAGAGTGCTACATTGAGTTTTACTGTAAAATGTGTGTTGTTTCACCCCAAAACCAAGTCTTTTCCCAGCAATATTTTTTGCGAAGGGATAGGTTAGGGGGGGGGAGGGGGGTTTATGTACAAAATCTTTGGTTGACGGCTTCGTGAAGGATTCATTTACATCCTGTATAATGGTAATAAATGGTTTGTAGTTTGATCCCAAACACACGACACTGCGCCACCTTACTGTGGCGGGTGGCGAGCGGCGACTCTGACGCATAGCGCGTCTTCGCGCCAGACGAATATTGAAGCTGTCTTGGCTTTCATACGTTTTTTCACGGGTGACCACTGAAAATCAGCGCTGTGGGTGCCCATAGCACAGCACCATGCTGAGTGGTAACCTACTTGTCGCAGTCACGACTTGCAACTATCTTTTTATTATCCCTGCTTGTTGTATTTTTTAATATTTGTCATGCGTTGTTTGTGTTTTTTATTCCTGTATGTCTCTTTGTATGCTCGTTATGTTTCTAAGACAAATAAATATTTTTTCTTACTGTCTTTCAAACATTTAAGAAAAGGTCAAGTATGAGGTTTCGCCATGTTGGACATGAATGAAATAAAACGAGTTGTTCTATAATGTTATTTTATTGCTAACCACCACTGTATCCTTACATAACAACATTTCGGCAACACATCGGATTGTATCGAGCGAAGTGTCCCATACTTCAGTGAAAGATGTTGAAGCCAGTGTCGTTATATTTGCGTGAGTTCCACCGAAACACGGACCACTTGCTCGGGAATGTCGGCATCGTACTTACATACTATTGCAAATATTACGTGAAACGGTTACAATAAATATTGTGTTAATATTGATCAGATTACGTTCGTTCTACATCGTTTTGTTGAGATCAATTTCAAAATATTCCCGCTATGACAGCTGTCAAAAAATCGCGATCGGATAAATGCCCCAAAACTTTTCTTGTCAAAAAGAATAGAATAGACTAAAAAGTTGAGTACAGTAGAATTCGTTACTTCAATTTTACGTTCCCGCGTCTTGATTTCGAATCCCTTCCCGCGAATTCTACTGACAAAATAACAAAAAATACTAGTAAAATAACACCCGAAATCTCAGCAAAACGATTAAAGACTGCATTTACTCGAGGGCGGCGGCACCAGAGATGATCTCAATCAACTCCCTGGTGATGACGGCTTGGCGGGTCCTGTTGAAGGTCAGCGTCAGCTTCTCAATCATCTCTCCGGCGTTCTTGGACGCGTTGTCCATGGCCGTCATACGGGAGGACTGCTCGGAGCAGGCGCCCTCCTTCAGCGCGTAGAACAACATGGAGGCGAGAGAGAACTCCATGTAGGACTGGATCACGTCGGAGTCCAGAGAGTCGTAGGTCGCCAGTTTGGGTGCGCTCTGGAATATATCAGTTATTTTTTAGTTTCAGCTCGTTTTAGTTGTTAGTTTTCCATGTAGAATTAGATTGCCATATAAAAAAAAACATTACAGAAATTTTCACTGAAATGAAAGGCTTTTAAAAAGTGCCCATATTCCGATAATTTTCAACGTCGACAAACCCTAATTTAATATGTCATAAGTTCAAAACATAGCCAAGATATTGTTGTGTGTGCATTTGTAATCATTGTGTATGTTAACTGAGGGCTACAAATAGTTATATTTATCGAAAAAAATATATATTTCTCTGAAAGCAATTGCCACTTGTATAAACCCAGTCACCGGTAAATTGAAGACTGACTCACCTCAACGGCCTTCTGGCTGTAGAGCGGCAGGTCAGACTGCTGGTAAGATACGACCGAGCGGAACTTGTTGTACACGATCTTGCCCGAGGAGAAGTCGAACTCGGAGTTCAAGATGGCGCCGGCGATCTTGCACGCGTCGTTGAAAGTGGGCGGCAGGCGACCGATCTATGAGTGGAAGATGATGTAGATTGTCATTCAAATATTAGTATAAGTTAAGAAAAAGTACCTTAACACTATAAGAGCATTATCAAAGAGTGTATCTATAATCATAATCATTTCAGCCATAAGAAGTCCACTGCTGGACATAGGCCTCCCCCCGGGTTGGCGATCGCAGTATGGTTGTTACGAAGGCACAGAGAACGCTGCTGCCCATTCTCTGGCAAGTCCCTTAGTCGCCTCTTACGACACCCACGAGAAGATATGGGATGGTGCTATTCTTTACGTCCGACACCATATTATATTATTATATATCCATAATAGCTGATAAAAATACGTAATTACGTATACGCAATTTTAAGTTAATTCTGAATTGCGCCACTTGGGTAGAAGTGCTAAATGTAGTGATTGGCAAGCCTTTTTTGCAGACTGCATATTGTTTTTTTCGTTCAAATCTCTATCCTTCTCTTTCGAAAGAGTTAAGTTGGACGGGTCAGCCTTTGCAGCGGCCAGTGGCTGGTAGCAGCTAGGTAAGACATGCCGAATATTAAGTAGCGGGCAAGAGAGGCCATGTCCAGCCGGCTTAGCATGACCACCGAAGAAACGGGTTTTGTCGACGACGGAAGAATCGACAAAATGACAGATTGTCGCAAAATTTCATGTCAAATTGTATGGAAAAAGCTTTGTCTATTCTTGGTAGAATAGAGATAGAATCGCCATACTACGCGTGCAGCTAAGAACTGCTCTAGACTGATGATGACTCACCTCATTGCACACACTGATGATGTGCTTGCTGTAAAGACGCTGCAGGATAGCGCGCGACTTGTCTCCCACACAGATGACCTTGATGTTCTCCGCGCCGGGCTCGCTCAGACGTGTGCGGATCACCTTGGACACGCCGGTGTGTACCGCGCCGCACAGACCTGGGGAGAGGGGGTTCATTAGTGAACTGCTAGAACCTTTATGGTATGGCTGCCTATGTCCTGTGAAGGCAGAGACTTGACCGACTACTTTTCGCCATTCAGGTAGTTGAATATATTATATGTTAGATTCTTCGATGTTTTGTGTGGACTGTTGTAGGTCGGATTTAATGAGAAGTCCAAGCTTGGCACAGTCAAAACTATTTATTATCAAATTTTGGATTTTATACACGGATTACACGGACAACGTCTTCGTCTTCGCAGCGTATAAGGTAGAGAGGATGAATGATACAGAGACAAAAAAAGCTCTTCAATACAGACTATTAATATTCCACCATCATAGACAACTTGTGTTGCTAGCAACATAATATTCTTGCGACTGAACTTCGGTCACAGAGATAAGCATAATAGAAGATATTTTAGTGCACAAGTGTGTGCGCTGTTCCTTTTTTTCTCATCATACAATGGTACACGCACAAACACACCACCAACTTAACTACTTGAGAAAAAAAAAATTTGCTTGAATTTGTCTGCTAGAATGGTGGTTTTTATTTTGCATTGCGGCAGTTAGGTTGCTATTATACTATTATTTAACACGTACTGTTAAATAACTTTGAAATCTGTAATGAAAATTAAAAACCAATAAAACTTACCCCTGTCGGAGGTCATGGCGATGTACAGCTGCTTAGGGTCATCCTCAGGGGGAGCAACCTGGAAAACATTTGATTTTTTAATTTGAGTTTTTTTGAGTGCAGGTCAGTCGAAGCTCATTGTGGATGGGGTATTCTTAGCTTTTAGTAATATTAAATAGTTATTTTGAAATTCAAAAAGACATTATAGTCCGGTCAATTTAGACATTCGAAGTTACATAAAGTCCCAACAAGCTGAATTTCTGTGAAGTTGTTCAAAACATAATTATAAACAATGTCTAGAAGTTCCCCATCATTCCCCTGTAAGGAAAAAAATTAATTCAAGGTCAAAGGTTAAAAAAATGAGTTTTTCGCGATTTTCAGCAAAACGGTAAGTTTTATCATAAAAGTACCTCAGACAAAATTTGTAGATCATAAAATTATCTATAAAAAATGTATCAATCCTTTTTTTCTTACGAGCCACCGTTTCTGAGATATAACGATTCAAAAAGTTATAAAAGTTGTTATCGTCATAATATGCACACGTTTCCACGCCACCTATGAGGTAGTGTACTTAGCGCGGTTTTTTTAACGTGGTTTCCCCAGTAGGCCTACTCCACGGGTCAGTTTCAGTTGTGATCCTGTTTAATGTAAAACTATTGCAAAATAACGGAAATTTTCAAAGATTGGTAAAGATAAAAGTGATGTAAATGAAAAAAAAGTGTTGAAGTTTATTCGTCTTATTCGTAAGTTTCAAATTCTTGATCTTCTTCTTGTTCTTCTTCTCCTGCTTCTTCTTCATCTTCATTTTGGATGCAAGTAAATTGCGTCAATAGCGATGTATCGCATGATACTTCGTCGGAGTCAAACGAATCCTCCATTGTTTGTGATTCAATATTAGAGCACGACCGGCCTTGACAATTTGTGCATGCCAAAGAACAAGACAATCCGACTTTTTTGCAAACATATTTAGCACTGCATCCCTTTTTGCAGTTGCAAAAAATAGTGTTCAGCAGTTTTTCCGGCGCAGGTGGAAGTAAAGTTTGAACTGGCTCTAATATATTGTTGACCAACTTCCAACCCCAGTCTGTAGGGTCTAGCTGATAACCAAGCCACACTTGAACTTGGTAATATACTCGAAAAAGATGTTGGTGAGCAGCAACTGAGGTTGGAGGAAGACAAGCTAATTGAACTTGTTTTTTATTTTTAGTATTTTTAACGAAACATGCATATCGATGCTTATCTAAACAGGTAGTTTTTTTAGGAGCTCCGTACATAGAAAGAAGAAAGCGGATGCCGTTGGTAATAACTTCTTGTTGAGTTGAATTACTCTTTTTAAAAACTTCAGCACATTGAATTAAATCTTGTTTTTCAAACATTTTGAAAACTGCTGTTTTTTTTTCATCAAAAAGTTTATTTACTTTAGTAAAGTGTAAATATCATGTACTATTTTTACACGCAATAACTGGCTGTGATACGACATCTGCATTTTACAGGAGGGGTAAAACTACCTGTTTAGATAAGCATCGATATGCATGTTTCGTTAAAAATACTAAAAATAAAAAACAAGTTCAATTAGCTTGTCTTCCTCCAACCTCAGTTGCTGCTCACCAACATCTTTTTCGAGTATATTACCAAGTTCAAGTGTGGCTTGGTTATCAGCTAGACCCTACAGACTGGGGTTGGAAGTTGGTCAACAATATATTAGAGCCAGTTCAAACTTTACTTCCACCTGCGCCGAAAAACTGCTGAAGACTATTTTTTGCAACTGCGAAAAGGGATGCAGTGCTAAATGTGGTTGCAAAAAAGTCGGACTGTCTTGTTCTTTGGCATGCACAAATTGTCAAGGCCGGTCGTGCTCTAATATTGAATCACAAACAATGGAGGATTCGTTTGACTCCGACGAAGTATCATGCGATACATCGCTATTGACGCAATTTACTTGCATCCAAAATGAAGATGAAGAAGAAGCAGGAGAAGAAGAACAAGAAGAAGATCAAGAAGAAGAACAAGAATTTGAAACTTACGAATAAGACGAATAAACTTCAACACTTTTTTTTCATTTACATCGCTTTTATCTTTCCCAATCTTTGAAAATTTCCGTTATTTTGCAATAGTTTTACATTAAACAGGATCACAACTGACCCGTGGAGTAGGCCTACTGGGGAAACCACGTTAAAAAAAACGCGCTAAGTATACTACCTCATAGGTGGCGTGGAAACGTGCATATTATGACGATAACAACTTTTATAACTTTTTGAATCGTTATATCTCAGAAACGGTGGCTCTTAAGAAAAAAGTATTTAGACATTTTTTATAGATAATTTTATGATCTACAAATTTTGTCTGAGGTACATTTATGATAAAACTTACCGTTTTGCTGAAAATCGCGAAAAACTCATTTTTTTAACCTTTGACCTTGAATTAATTTTTTTCCTTACAGGGGAATGATGGGGAACTTCTAGACATTGTTTATAATTATGTTTTGAACAACTTCACAGAAATTCAGCTTGTTGGGACTTTATGTAACTTCACTCTCATTTTTTGGTCTAAATTGACCGGACTATTAACAAATTATTAACCAACTAGCCTAAGTTGCTCCTTATAACATTTGCAATCTGCTAGTAAGTCCCATAAAAATCAGTCCAGCAGTTTAGGACATTAGCCAGAACAGATAGATAGACAGACAAAAAGTAAGTTAATAAGTAGTAGTAGTTTATAAGTATATATTATATACTTTCTTAAGTATTCGAAAAAAGCTGTTATTTCGAAATTACAAACAGACACTTCAATGACAACTAACCCATCCCCAATTTCAACAACATGCCATTAATCCTCGAAGGATTAGGCAGAAATGTACCCCAGTCTCTTATTGTCATACCTCAGCCCTCTCGTAGAACTGAACGGCACCCTCGCCGTAGGGGCGCGCGGCCCTGAGGTCACGCTCAGCACGGGTGTACCTGCAAACAATCATCAAAAGCATGTTACAATCAACATCAAAGATTTATTTATAGTTACTGTTTTACGTTCATCAATAGCTGCTCGGCAGTTTGCTGAACTGGGCCTATTCAACGCAGCGGTGAGACCATAGAAATATAAAAAACTATCTATGGGTGAGACACACTATATATTTTTTAAATTATGTTTTTCTTCATAGATTTACATGGTGTATGTCAGAAACAAGTCAGTAAGTACCTTGACCTTTGTAGTTTTAGAAAAACATTCTAAGGAGAATGTTAACCTCATTTCCTTTATAATGTACAATCTACTTTTTGGCAACACCCAAAGCGAGCTCTCGATTAAGAGCATTTTCTTTGATTTTTCGTTTTTATTATGGTTTCAAAATACAAGTTCTTAACTAAACTGATATGGCCACTTACACTAAAAACTGGATTATTACCTTATTTACTATTTATTTTGAGCTTTCAATATTACGGAATATTACGTTGCAAGACCCATGAACACATTATAAACTGGTGAGTGTATATGAGCATTCAAATCAAACTAGCCTCTTCTTTGTATGATTTCTAAATACTCACCAACTAGGTATTGCTATCATTGTCTTCGTCGTAAATGTATACTTAGCTTAGAGCATTTACCCAACTGACCAAGCCATTCTTTTTCAAATGGGATTTTTTTACTGATCATTTGTCTAGCCTTTTCCAAACTATGATGGAGTCTTCTTCAGCCCTAACTAGATACAGCGATACATAATCATACCGTCATGTTATTGACCTGCAGCCTGGACAAATATTTGTTGAAATTAATCTTAGCTCAGTCCAGGAACAATATACACATGAAAATTTTGTTCTGCAGAATTTATGATGTGTTTCAGCTGATTATGTTAGGCAGTGAATAATGAGATATAAAGAAAAAAAAAATTAAGTATCTATTGTTTCTCTTATTCTAGAGCATTTTTTGGTAACATGTGATATTGTAAGCAGATTAGAATATTATTTGCATTGTCGCATCTATGGCAAGTATATTCATGTCTTTAAATTAATCAATTATGATAAGACTGATTTATTACATCAGACAAGTCCCAATCAACACTAAATACCTAAAGTACTGAGAACAGACATATTATTATATACTTTAATAACTTCTTATTTTTTTATCATTTTGTGTGACAGAGAATGAGACGACAAACAGATTTGACAGTCAGTCTATTTTATATCAGAATTCCATTTTCAAATTATGAATTCCATACTTGTTGGATAAGGTTAGCACTTACTTAGCAGCTGACACCATCTTCATGGATTGGGTGATTTTCTGAATGTTTTTCACTGACTTCAGACGCATGGAAATATGCTTCAGAGTAGCCATGTTCCTGGACTGCTGCTGGTTGGCCATGGCCACCACTTGGCAGACACCCGGTGCTGCGCGTCCCAACATTTTTACGGCTCTGAAATATAAAACACAAAAATCAGATGATCGAAATGCAGGTTATGTCCTTAGATTCCAAGTTATGTAAGAGCATTACACTAGCCGACATTGAACCACACATTTTCATTGATTTGCTACACTTAAACTAAAAATGACCTTTCAATAAGGATTGTTACTGATTAACACTAATTTAGAGATGAATACTAACTTTTCAGGGCAGTTCTTTGGCCAAATTCAATCCAGCCGACGAAAAATGTCGCTGGCTGATACGTTTTATAAGGGATGACAGCAAAAAAAAATTATGAACGCGACGAAATTACGAAACGAAATTTACGCTGCGATCAAAAATAATCGGATTTTATTGATTTTTATCATTTTACTTATGTTTAACTATCTAACTTAAACTTGGCTTTTTCAAAGTTTTGTAAGCATTGATGCTTTTTATGAAACTTTACGAATCCAAAAATAAGAGGCCTAGAAAATGTAAGCACAGAAATTGTAGGTAGCTCTCACAAGAATCAATTAGAGTTCGTTTATGACATTTTTATTTAATTAATTATTGTTTAAGGTGATTTATCACCTTTATTAAATTGTGTGAAGTTATACTTAGGGCGCTATCGATTCGCCGCAACAAAACGCATCGTTGTGACACATTGAAATTTGCCATTTTGGTAAAAACAAATGTCAATGTCAAACTCACTCGAATCCAACCATAATAAAATGCACTCGTTGTTCACTGAAATGCCTAGCATTTACATACTTTAAATTCAGACGTATTAACTAACTTACTATTTTATGTTGAAGTCGTCTTTGTTTTAGTTACTGATTTCATCAATAATTTATCTCATCCAAAATGCCGGAACCCGACAAAACTGTGCCTGTGAAACCCGAGAAGATCCCTGAGCAGCCACCAAGAGAGACAACACTTACAGACCATTTAAATAAGAAGTTATTGACTTCTTTGTTCAAGAGGATGGACGAGGGTGGTGACTCAGTGCCTAACAAGCTGGAAGATGACAATAAAACAGAAGATCACGAGTGGGACGACTAATGTGCTTCGTATTATTAGTTCGTAAGATTGTTTATAAGCATTCCTTAAAAAAATAAAGTGATTATTTCATAACAAAACTTTGTTTTTGATTTTGTTTTCGTTTGTTATTGCTATCTCTTAAAAGTTTTCGTGTAGTTTGTACTTCAGTCAGTTTTACTTTCATACAGAGATTGCAGAACACCTTCATTCAACTTCATTGTACATCATCAGTAATTATTTTGAGTGTAAAAATAAAGTTAGAATGATTAAATCATTTTCCTACTAAACATAGTTGGTATATAGACCACTACTACCTCATTGGTTGACTGCAGAGCATGGGTTCCTGGGTTCAATTCCCAGGTTGAGCAGTGATGTTAGGTTTTTCCATCAGGCAAGTCATGGAGTCTGGATATAATTTATATACCTTTGTTGATGGCAATAGGCTCGCCCCTTAAAACATGGGGAGTTAAATATTATTATAAGCCTGTATTGTCCCACTGCAGGGCAAAGGCTTTCCCTCCTTTCCTTCCACTTTTTGTGGTCTAGTGCGATTATAGGCATTGGCCTATAATAACTAAACTAATTAACTTATGAGCTGGACTCCTCACAGGATTGCCTTTGAGGAGTCCAGCTCATAAGTAAAATATATCTGACAAAATGTGGATGTACTATTAGGTAGTACACCTCTGCTTAACCCTTCAGGGATTGCAGGTGTGATGTCATGTTTATAGCTGGTACCTACATAATTCTTAGCTAGAGATAGCAACAAGGTTTGTATTTTATATCCAGGTGTGTGTGTGTGTGAGAACTTGGGGAATGAAAAACAGAAGGAAAAAAAAAACAAGGGAATATTATTTATACTGAAAACGGGATATTTACCATGTTTACTGATTGTTTCGAGTTGTTTGTTCAGTAAACATGGTAAATATCCCGTTTTCAGTATAAATAGTAGTGCTAGTGACCATGTCAGTTTAAAACAAGGGAATGTATGAGGTTGTAAGAGAAAAGGTCCCTGTTCAATCCCCATGGTCTTAGCATGTCCATGACAATTCAAACTATCTCATCCTGAAATTTTACATTTTCTGTAGCATCCATCACCTGTGATATGCAAATACCAGTGTTCATGGGACAGTCATCTATGAGTCCCAATGTTTAGTTACTGATTTTAGACAAATCAAAGCATTCATTTCAAATAGACCACTTATAGGCACTTTTGATTCATAAAGGCATCCTCCATTTCTCTAACAAGAGGTTTGTCTCATGATTCATACTCCTAAATCTACCCTGCCAAGTCCTGGATCCATCAGGAAATGGAAATAGGCATTTGTTTTTCCTTGCTAGTTACCCATAATATATAATTATATCCTCCCATTATCAGGATTGCTCTAATTCTATGAATTTAAATAATGAAGGATGTTTTCCTTATGAGTTATTATATATCCCAAGTTACCACCAATTTGTAAGGGGAATATCAAATAAAATATAATATAACCACTAGCTAGAGGAAATAAATCCCTACATATCTACACAGTAAGAGAATTTTTCCTCCTAGCCTGGATTCATTGTAAAATCAAAACTATTTTCTAGAATGATTGTCTGCACTGTCCGTGGACCGTGACTCACTAAAATAGGCAAATTAATTCAATTACCTTCTCATTGTAGTAGAAACTTATTGCAAATAGTATAGTTTCATGCAAATTCTATCTCAAAATCAGAATGTTTGAAGCTTAGAAAAACACATTAAACCTGCATCAGGGCATCAGGGGAATGTTTATGGTTTATACAAAATAATTATATACCGATGAAGGATTTTTACAAGCGTCATGTACAATGTACAGCCTTGCCTGTCCCACTCTTGGGCTAATGCCTCCCTCCACTCTTTCTATTTCTCGCGACCACGCGCGTTCTCTGTCCAGGGGGTCTAAAATGGCCACTTTATTTAATTACTAGCGGACGTCACGCGGTTTCACCCGCGTAGTTCCCGTTCCTGTGGGAATACAGGGATAAAAAGTAGCCTATGTCACCCGGGAATAGTGTAGCTTCAATGGTGAAAGTCAGTTCAGTAGTTTTTAAGTTTATTCATTACAAACATACATACATACACACAAAAATACAAATGTTTTCTCTTTATAATATTAGTGTAGATTAATTTCGTAAAATTAGTTCATAATAGTAACTGCGTCTGTGACCATTTTACGAATTTTAACGCAATTCATTATAATGATCTGCTAAAGTGGCCACACCCAGGTCTGAAAGAACCAGTCTAGTTCGACAGAGACAGCCATTACGGAACTTGTACTGGTTGTAATGAGGATTTGTAAGTTTAATTAGTAAGATAAACACGTTCTAATACGATGCACTAAGTAGAGCTCAGTTTAGAGTAAGTTCAGTACTACAGTGGAAGAAGACTATTTCTCTGTTGTTGATAGCTACGCAGCTATAAGTTTACCATATTTAAATTCGTTAGTCATGTTGTTTTATTATGCTAATAAATTATGACGTGCATCGTTCGAGTAAGCAGAAAATGTACGGCGATGAGACCGTACAGATCTAGTTTCAACATTCATGAATGATATCGATTAATAAGACTAGTAGTTACCGCTTAGCGATGTAAGCATACTTGTTTACATGTATCGAACTAATATTTGTCCATATGATTTGTAATCTACCTTCAAAACACTAACACTAATTTAATCGATGTCTAATTTTTGTAATACACCCCACATTTTGTTATTTTTATGTTTGGTTTTTAATATTCTCATGTAAGTGAATAATGTAATTCTTATGAGAATAAATGATCACTAGCAAGTTAATAGAGGAGTATTCATTCATAAGACCCTCGAATTCTGAAATCTTAAGATAAACAAGAATCCTGTCGGGGCTGCGGGTTGTTTGAATGAGATACCGTGGCCTCGGACACAGAAGCCCTTTGCATCCGAGGCACATGGGTGGTTTTTAGTCAGTAGAAGTCTGACACTCCCTTCCGCTCCGCCCAGAGCGGGAGGAGTCATTTGATGATTTCCCACCTTCCAAAAAAAAGGTCAACGGGAATAACGGAAAGCTGGTCTAGGACTTGAAGACAAGGATTAAAGTTTGTGAGCAAGTAGTATTGACCAAACAGTTAAAATAAAACGACAAAAAACAGTAACTTGAATAATATTTTATTATGTACTACACACATGTATGAGGAATGTTCTTATTTACATAGCTTTGCATTTGATGTTATTTACTTTTAATATACATTGCATGCGTTACGCTAAACTACGCAACTCAAGTATAATACTGAAATCAATTGATTTAACCAGGTTTTTAACATTCAACAAAAACATCAAGCCGTAAGCTTTATCAAGATTATTGCAACAATTTTTATAATGATTTCTCAATTCAAAAATGGCATCTTATATTACATATTTATTTTTTATATAAATTACACAAACATCTACGCGAACAAACTGCTTTGTAACACGAAAAAAAATTGATTTTAAATAATTAAAGATGTCACAAAAAAAATATTTTAAAAAAATCTGTACATTTAGAAAAATATGATTTTTTTTTAGGGGTTGATCGTAATTTGGGGATAGATATTTTTATAGATATGTTGTATAAAGTAAAATAAATTGTACGATGAAGTTCATGCTATTGCGTGGCCAATATGGATGGCCGAACACACAGGAAAGAACCTGGTAATATACCTGCAACAAACAATAACAACAATTTAGTTTCAACTAAAAACGCCGTGTTGCGCCGACCCCAAATACGACGGCACGGTTGGAGAGTGGCTGAGCGATTGGACTGCTGCGCTGCGTGTCGCGGGTTCGATCCCCGCACGGAACAAATATTTGTATGGCCTACAGATAGTTGTTTCGGGTCTGGGTATTTGTGTATGTGAGTTTAAATGTTTGTAAACGCACCCACGATACAGGAGAAATTCCTAGTGTGGGGGCAAAGTTTATTAAAAAAATATACAAACTCATTGAGTCCACGTTAGATAATGCTTACCTATATAATAAGGGTTTGTTAGGCCTTCTCGAGCATGTCCATGTTAATCTTGTAGAACACGTACGGGAAGTAGTCGTTCGAACCGAACCCGAGAGTCGCCAGCTCCGCGTTCTGAAAACATTACGGAGATAACATTCAATAATGGCTGTAAAAGACCGTTGCGGACAAACCACCAGAGCATCTCTGCCGGTTTGTTCTTACATTTTTCTAAGATTTTAAGATAAATCTCGTTTTAAAAAAATAAATAAGAATAATGCATGTTTGACGGCTTTGTGATGGCTCCATTTGTACACTCTCTGTATTGGTTGTGCCCCAACTGCCCTTAGATGGCCCTTGATGTTATGCTTGTTATAGTTTAACGTAAAACTAGCTTTTCCCCGCGGCTTCGTCCGCGTGGATTTCAAAAAACGAAAATCACCCCAGAATTTGCAGACTTTTAAATAATTGCGATGAATCAATAGATATTTTTTACACTTCACAAATTCAAGCACCAAGTCCATCAAAACTAACTTTTTTTTTCATTTCTGTCATCTTTGTATTTACTGTACTTATTCCTAAAGCTACCCACTGTTGTTGATAGTGTTATTTCTGCACGATTATTGTAATTTTATGATATTTTAGTTTTTTTTTTGCATGCTGTGTCTATCGCACCATATTGTACACTATGCTTGTATCTTATTGTTTGTAATATAAGGATAAACAGTGTAACAATTGTAGATAGGCCAATAAATAAATAAATAAAATTTCATCCCCTATTTAACTCCCTAAAGGGTTTCATTTCGATTTATTTATTATTTATTTATATAAGCAGGTACTTGCTACACTTACAGTTTGCACCAACGCGTGCAGCAAGTCAACAATACACTTTAGCTTAAAAATCGTATGCAATAATTAAGCATAGCTTTAATGCTACTCATAAACAGATCTAGACCCGGTTCCTGAGCAATTAGGGCGTTCAGCAGATTCATCGCCTGGGTTGTGGGCGCATATCGAGCAGTTTGGGTTTGGGTTATTTTTATATACTAAAATCTTCATCGAGAACCCTCCTGACCAGAAGGTCTAAGTAGCTAAATGTTCAACTACACGAAACGTCTAATGAGCAGTAAGTCTACTTAGCAAAATGTCCATGTAGCAAAACGTCCAACTATCAGATAGTCTGTACTAGTAGCCCAATTCTGATTCACAATTTAGATTGCCATCGACACGCTAAGGAGACAGGCCAAAGCATCAATATCCAGCTACACAAGGTAACTCACGTCTGCAGCGGTGCTGGAGTTCTGGTGCGAGGAGTGGTCGAGATGGGAGTACAGCGACAGCAGCACCTCGCGCAGACGCTTGGTGTTCTTGCGGCACGGCACCATCACCACGGCCTGGAAGTTCACCGGCAGACCGTATCTGTTGGCAACACAGGGAGTGGCAGTGAAAACCAGCTGGAAATCAACGTCAGGTGTTATGTTGTGGTGCCATCTGGCATTATGAGCTATTTGTATTATTTGTATTTGTAAAGCCCTTTTTAGTGTAGTAATTTCAGGTTTTATCTGCGGAAATATTTCTAATGAGCAAAATTTATGTATACACCTTTATTAACGCGTTGTAATGAAGATGTGAAAAATCGACATTGATATCGTGCCGGCTAAAAAAGTTATAAAGGTCAAAAGGTCACGAAAATCAGTTTTTCGCGAATATCTCGCGACCTATTACTCGGAGGTCAATAGAGGTCATTATAATAAAATGCTTGTCGTAAAATTATCAACAAAAATGCCTCTTGCATTTTTCTGTAAAATTAACTGTTTTCGGAGTAGAATGCTGTGAAAGCGATTATATTATGAAATAAACGCAATTAACTTTCTTTCTAACTTAAGTTTTCTCGCACGATTAACCAATAACCCCGCATAGATTTTTGTATAGTTGACGTCGCGTACTCACCTCAGCACGGACTCCACGAAGACACGCAGCGCCTTGACGTGCACCCAGGCGCAGAAGCACTCAGAGAAGTTCACCTTCAGCCATCGCACCAGCGGACCCTGGAAACCATAACGTGTTATGTGTCATCAATCATTGCAATATGTTTAATTGGCCTTCAAATGTTGTTTAAGTATATTGTCTGTATTAGCTGTAAGTTTTCCAAAATAGTATAAAATTAATTGTGCAAAAGTAGTGTAACCCACACTACTTTTGCGCACAATTTTTGTTGGGTACGGTTTTGGCGTAACACACATTCGTTAAATTATGATCTTTCAATACAATAGTGGCGTAAGCCCCTAAAACCAATTACAATAATGTTCACAAAATAAATAAAATTCAAAAACTATTTCTTCAAATTTTAATAGCTCTTTATCTTCTAATGAATTTATTAGTATGGGGTTCCAACACTTTTGCGCTGAAAGCCTCAATTATCATCATCTGCCTAGCCTTTTCCCATCTATGTTGGGGTCGGTTTCCAGTCTAACCGGATGCAGCTGAATACCAGTATTTTACATGGAGCGACTGCCTATCTGACCTCCACAACCCAGTTAACACTGGGTAATACAATAGCTTTTAATAAGATTGGTTGGTAGACTTTCAGGTCACTGACTACTTGTGACGACTGCCGAAGATCTATATATGGCAGCCGGGACCAACAGCTTAACGTGCTTTCCGAGGCACGGAGGAAACTCGGTATGTAGCCGGTGGCCACCCATCCACAGACCAACCTAGGCAAGCGCGGCTTAACCTAAAGATCGACCCGAGTGGCAGTTATTATTAAGCCACGAGCCACTCATGAATCATTGCAATATGTTTACAATATTATTGTGAAAAAGTGGGTTACACCACTTTTGCGCTGATAGCCTCACAATTTTTGTTGGACGCATCACGAATGTATTTTATACCAAAACCGTACGGTTTTGGTTAAATTATGATCTTTCAATACAATAGTATAGTAACGATTCTACTATGCTTAACTGTACTCCAGTGGTCGCAAATGCAACTGCTGAGCATGAGGTTCAGGGTTTGAATCCTAGGTCAGGCAAAGTGTTATTGAGTTGAGAGTTTTTCCATCAGTAACTTCTCAGTGGCAGCAACGGAGTCTGGATTTGTGCCCGCTTGATGGCTATAGGCTCGCCCCCTATTACATGGGACTTAGACATAACTGGTGAAATGTGGGTCGGGGCTGCGGGTTGTTCGAAAGAGATACCGCGGCCTCGATACAAAGGGCTAAGAAGGAACATGGGTGGTTTTAAGTCAGTAGAAGTCTGACACTCCCTACCGCTCTGCCCAGAGCGGGAGGAGTCATGTGATGATTTCCCACCCTCCAAAAAAACCTATTAGGTACAGTCAACAGCATCAATATGTATATACTTAGCAGGGGCGGATCCAGGATTTCTTTTCGGGGGGGGGGGGGGGGGGGGGGCACATGTAGTCTAGTCAACAAGAGTTTTTTGGTTACATTTTTAATATTCATATGTTTCGGATGCGGAGATTTTTTTTCCAAAAAGCACTTATTGATTAGACTACATGTGCCCCCCCCCCCCCAGAAAAAAATCCTATTTTTCTGTTATATTGCTCTGTTAATTCGATTTGGCTAATAAGTATGTACTGTGATGGAAACTCCATAACCATCTGGGGGGGCACGTACCCCCCCCCCCTGGATCCGCCCTTGATACTTAGCAATGTTAAGAGGCAATTTTCGCCTATTGTATTAATTTTATTTTTGTTTCCTAAAGAAACTAATCTTCTGGAACCCATATTATCATAAAACAGGTCATATCTCAAAATTGCAATCGTTGTTCCACGAGAAAAACGCGTTTGAAACTTGCCATGTGTATACCTATAATATTAATGCTGTACTAAAGTGACTGTACACCTCTGCCTAACCGTTCGGGGATTACAGGCGTGGTGTTATGTTAAGTGTACTCACAAATTGCTTCTTCTTATCAGTGACGAGTCTAGTGATCTCGTTCTTGCCAGCGTTGACGTCGGCCTCCTTGTACGCGAACTCGCGCACAACGAACTTGCGGTCACGGGCGTGAAGCTTGTACTCCTCTACCACCTGACAAGGAAATACAAAACTTTATTCATCATCATCATCAGCCTATAATGTTCCCACTGCAGGGACTCAGGCCTCCTCTCTAGGAGAGGGATGGGCTGTAATCCACCACGCGGGCCCAGTGCGGGTTGATCCTACTTTCCTACTAATATTATAAACGCGAAAGTTTGTAAGTATGGATGGATGTTTGTTACTATTTCACACAAAAACTACTGAACGGATTTGGATAAAATTTGGTACACAGATAGTTTATAACCTGGATTAACACATAGGATAGTTTTTATCCCGATTTTATCTTCCCGTGGGATAATTTTTGAGTTGTAGCGGGCGGAGCCGCTGGCAACAGCTAGTGTCACATATCTTCGAATTTTTGGTACAAGACATGTTGGTTCCCTCACGATGTTTTCCTTCACCGTTTTGATAGCAGTGGTGATGAAATAAATTACAAAATGGGCCTCCCTGGGTTCGAACCCACGACTAACTGTTCGTAAGTCGCTAGCACGCTCATGCCTGTGACGTACGTGACTATCACAGTCACACAATCACATAGTCAAACAATTGCATACAGTTACCTTCTTGAAGACTGTGACCGTGAACAGTCCGTGGTCGTTGTCTTGGTAGATCAAATTGCTGGAACGCGGCACCACCATGTCAGTGAGCTTCTCGTAGGTCGCCTTCCAATCGGTAAACTGGGTCCTGGGAAGTAATCGTTGAAGTGAGTGTCAACATACAGTATGTTAGATTTAACGAGGGATATATTGAAACCCGCAATAGTACATGATACTAATAAAAATATGAACAAAACAAACACTGATAAATAACAGACAGAACTGTACCAAATATTTTGCAAAAATCTTGCGAGCTTTGCGCTTATCGCAGAATATGTGACTGACATTGAGTTTTAGGTATAATCATTGACTTATATATTACTGCGTAAGGACTGGGCGGACGGTATGTTAAAATGACGCCTCGAACGTGGTCCCAAAATGGTCTTTCCTAAGCCGAAGTAAACTAGTCCACGATCTGCTCTCTTCGGGTGTGGTAGTAAATTTTATTAAAAGCTTTATTTATGTTCTTTATAGGTCGAAAATACCACGCCGCTTATACAAGGTTACATTAACGAGCAGACTACACCGATTCTCTGTATGGCAAACGCTTCGAGCAAATGTTCGGACGACCGTATCTTTAGTTTTTATATCAATGGGTATAATCCATTTTCCCTTCATATTTAAAAATTGGTGTTGGACAATGGCGAAAATGAAAAGTCGAATGAAGTGAGATCTGAAGAGCGTGCAAATACATGGCAATAACATGACATGAAAATTTAAAAAAACCACTTCTTTATATTTTAATTTCATGTTTTGAAACTTTATGTACATCTCGTATATTACGAGATGTACAATAAAATGTACATACTTGGGCACTATGACCAGCAGCGTGGTGAGGTACTCGCTGTCCAGCACAAAGTGCTCCTTCTTCACCAACTCCGCCAAGTTGCGGGTGATGAGACTGCCGCTGTGAACAGAGGAAACATTACAATGAGGAGATGTCTTGTGGGGAGATGTGACTCAGGCGCAGTGGCTGAGCGATAGGACTGCTGCGCTGTGTGTCGCGGGTTCGATCCCCGCACGGAACAAATAAATGGTTGGCCTACAGATAGTTTATTTATTTATTTATTTTATTTGGGAAAACAAACAATTACACATTAAGAATTACATAGAAAAAAAATACAGAAATAATACAAATGTGAAATCAACCACGTTCTCCACAGATAGTTTATGAGACAATTTGGTAAATTTTAACACTAGCGTTATAAACAATAAAAAGAGGAACATAACATAAAAATAAACCACATAATCATCTCAACCAAGCACAAAGCTGCAATAGTGTCACATAAATGTAAAGACTGTGTCACATTAATTTTTCAAAATGTTAAGTAAACTGAGTCGAAACTTTCTATGCGGTAAAGAAAACAGATCCAAACTACAGAAATTCTTATTAAAATTGCCAGTAATGCGACGAAGAGGCGCACGCAAGCCGGCATTTGTACGACTGGAAGTAGTGGCAAATACAGGTCGTGCGCGCACCTCGCGTCCCTGGCATGTTCTGGGAACTATATAACACAACTTGTTACTAATACCCAAACAATCATACGAGTTATTGCATAAGTCATACAAAAATGTAGCTTCAAGAAAAGTACGCCTTGAACTTAAGGAAAGCAGGTTATATTTTTTTAGTAATTCACCATAAGAGAGATAACAATTTTTTAAGCAGCGATAATGCATAGACTTCAAAAATTTACGTTGTATGCTTTCTATACACTCAATATATTTATTGTAGAAGGGGTTCCACACAGGAACTGCATATTCTAATTGAGACCTAACTAGTGATCGATAGAGATATAAATATGTACTAGGGCGTTTAAATTCCGTGGATGATCTCATCACAAAACCGTACATGCGGTAAGCATTATTTACAATTTTATTAACATGTGCGTCTAAGTGCAGTTTATCGTCAAGTAATATTCCCAGGTCACGGATCAAACTCTCCCGTGTCAGAGTTTCACTGTGTATTGTATAGGGATATTTAAATATGTTTTTATTTTTAGTGAAGCTAATACAACAACATTTGGGAATACTCAGTTGGAGTTTGTTTTTAGTGCAATAGTCTGTCAGGCGATTGAGGTCTTGTTGAAGCAGTTGACAGTCAAGTATAGTTTTGATGGGTCTAAACACTTTAAGGTCATCTGCGTAAAGTAGGAATTTAGAATTATGAAAGCACATGTCAATATCATTGATAAACATTATAAACAACAAAGGGCCCAATATCGAGCCTTGAGGTACCCCTGATGAAACAGTTATGGATTTGGAATGGAAGCCATTAACTACCACTTTTTGCGTTCTATTTGTAATATAGGAAGAGAACCAACGGAACAAATCCCCACGAATACCATTAAATGCTATTTTGCCTAAAAGTAATTTATGATCGACCTTGTCAAAGGCCTTACGGAAATCAGTATAAATAGTGTCTACCTGTATACGTGTCTAAATTATTGAATAAATAATCAGCATATTCAATCAAATTAGTAGTTGTAGATCTTTTCTTGACAAACCCATGCTGTTGCTTAATAATCTGATCATGAATAATCGGATAAAGCTGATCATGGACCAGTCTTTCGAAAAGCTTTGACAAGATTGATAGAATGGAAATAGGACGGTAGTTCTCAATTTCTTGTTTTGGACCAGATTTATGTACAGGGGTAATATTGGCTCGTTTCCACACTTCTGGGAAAGTTCCTTGGCTCAAACATTCATTATAAATAATATATAGTGGGAGACTTAGAGTGTCAGCGCTATTTTTAAAAAAGAGTGGTGGGATACCATCAGGCCCTGGACCTTTAGAACAATCCACGGATACCAAAGCACTGTGTACATCTTCAATATTAATCACAATATTGCTAACAAGTCGACTATTCTTAGCGTCGTCCAAGGTCTGCTGCTGCACATTGTTGAGAGTGGAAGGCTCATAAACAGAATGGAAAAAGTTTAAAAAGAGATCACAGATTTCCTCTGGACTATTGGACGACTGTACCTGGTAATGCATAGTTGAAGGAATGGAAGCTGTCGATTTACGGTTAGATACAAAAGTCCAAAAATATTTGGTATTAACCTTAATGCTATCTTCAACTGACTTTATGTATTGGCAATAACAAGTGGCAGATTCAGAATGAAATCTCGACCTGTATAATGAAAATTGTTCATAATCTGATAGATTATGATACGTCTTCCATTTACACCACGCCTTAGTTTTATTTTTAAATATGTGTTTCAATGAAGGTGTAAACCAGACCGGATATTTTGAAGACTTGACGGATGTTAAGGGGACATGATCTCTAATAACTTTGAAAATAACTTCATAAAATATATTTACTGCATCTTCTGCAGACAGCCCATGTAATAAATCGACCCAGTCAACTTTGCCCAAATCGCCATTAATTTCTTTGTAATTAGCCTTATAGTAATTGTACCTCTGTGTAGATTTACGTGCCATGCCTCGGTTACCCAAATTGAAAGAAGCTAATATACATAAGGGCGGGTGATAAGGGTCTGGGGTTAATAGTGTGTCCGTGGGTGTTATAACAGAACACTCATTGCTGCTGATCACCAAATCTAAAATCTTGCCAGTCGAATTTTTTATGCGATTATACTGGTAGGCATTAAAAATGGACATAAAGATTCTCAAGTGTCTACAAATTGGAGAGTTGCTACTATTTATATCTTGTATGGTAGAACACGAACCCCCAGTATCTAACCAGTCAATGTCGGGGAGATTGTAATCACCCAGCAAATAGACATTTTGAACACTTCCACTCTCAGCAACCGCCTGCAAAAGCTCCAAATATGCCACGTAAACACTTTCGGGTGTTTTTGGTGGAATATATGCTGAACAGATGATATCATACTTTCCTCTCGTTGCGCTCGGAATACGCAGAATAACATGCTCAATATATTGGTTTAGTAAGACAGTGGACTCAACAGTGGCGGATCCCAGTCCCTTCAGTATCGCTATAAGGGTGCCACCACCATCCTTCTTTTGAGTAGCCTTGCGATCCCGATCACATCTATTATATGGAATACCTTTGATCAATAAACTCAGAGTCGAGTATTTCAGGGGTTAACCAAGTCTCAGTGAGTATTATGATATCGTAGCAGTTGGATAATATATTCATGAATAGAACATGCAATTTAGTGCGAAGCCCCCTACAATTTTGATAGTATATTATTAATTTATCAGCCATAATCGTAGATGTATAATCGAAACAGCAATATTAAATTAGTCTGAGCCATTATGTGAGAATCTCTTGTCAGATAGTGACAAATATATAATTTTGCAATGTACAACTTGAAGTCAAGTATCAATAAAATTATTAATAAAGATAAATTGTTAAAACTCTCTTTTACATGGATAAGCAAATGTAGAAGCTGCACATACAGCATACTATTTAAAAAGTAAAGATAAGTTACAGAAGGCATTAAAGTAATATATTGTAAAACAACTTTTATAAAAACATATGGAAAACAAGATATCTCCACGTTATGAAGATTCAATATAAATGCAATAAAAAAGTACATAAGAATAAACAATACCTTATAGGGTACTTTAATCATCCCTAGTGATAGAATCAGTGGCAGCAGCCCCTGGTTTGATTTTGCCAAGATCCTGGTGTGAGCGAATGGCGAACGACTTCGATTGTTCTTTTTCACGGACGAGTATAGTACCATGCTTAACCCACACAAATTTGTAGTTATGCAATGTAGCGATATTCTTACATTCACGAAACAATTGCTTCCTTTTTAACGTGATATGTTCATGCATGTATATGCGAAATGATGTTCCTGAGATATCCAGTTGGTCGGACGTCAGACCCTTGCATAAACGAAAGGCGCTGAGAAGATTGTCACGTAATATCCGTGAGCCCAGTTTCACGACAATGTTCTTCGGTTTGTTACTATTCTGGTGTGCATGAGGAACCCGATGTATTGAGATAATGTCCTTGGTGTTTATATTAAAATTGACTTTAGAGCCTACTTTTTCCATTATCGACAGCAGGTTTTCATGGCGTCTTTCAGGCACATTACACAGCTCCAAGTTGCATTGCCTAGCATTTTGGTCCAAGTAGTCTATTTTTAACATAAGATCATTAATTAAGCTCTTTGTTTCGTCCTCCTGCCTATCAATACACTTTTTTAAATCAGTCTGCTCATCAGACAACCATTGGACATTGCTCTGTACAGCAGCTAAGTCATTTGATAAGCAGTCATACTTTCCATCAAGCTCCGTTAGGTGATTTGTAAGCCGGGATTGCTCAGACCGAATAGACGAAATTTCGTTTCTAATTTCCGATGTCACCACGGTAATACCAGCAATCTCGCCTTTAATATTAAGGACGTTATCAGAAATAGTACTCATTCGTGCATCAAGCTCCTTGCGCCACTCTGACAGAGTGTTTTTAAAATCTAGTGACAACATATTAAGCGCCTGCGTAAAATCGCATAGTTGTTCGGGTCTGGGTTTTTGTACACACATGTATGTGAGTTTAAATGTTTGTAAAAGCACCCACGATACAAGAGAAACTCCTAGTGTTTTTATAAAAAAAAACTTGAAAGTCCCCCTAAAAATATAATAATTATTGAACTGTTTTTAACATTGATTAAAACCTTAACAATCCCAATTGACTTATTTTTCCCCTAAATTAGGGGGGGAAAACCCCAAGTTGGCAACCCTGCTCAGGCGTGACGTGGGAGTTGTTGGACAGGTTGAGCAACATCGAATGTATTATGTAGATAGTTCGGGAAAATATTATTCAGCGCGGATAGATGTCGAGCGAAGCCAGCAAAATAATATCGCAGATACAGAATGATATGGACTTAACTCAAAAATCTAAGAAATTCAGTTACGGTCATAGAGGGTCACTTAAAGGTACGCTTTACACTTTTAGGTGAATATTTTAAGGTAGAATAAAGCCATACGTACAGTAAAACGTCGCTTCTTTAATATAATGTGCAGTAAGTTTTTAAAGACCAATATGTCACATCTTGAAAACATAATATTTCGTTTTAATTAGCTATTGCTGTTGAGCGACTTTTGTCCGCGTGAAATTGTTATAAATAAATATATTTTAAAATTATGGCTATACAGGGTGTAAATCAACCCATCACACACCCGTCAACCAAGCATTCTGTACATCAAACTAAGTACCCCTACGCAAAATTTTTTGTTGGGAAACAATTTTTTTTTTTTTGGGGACAAAAATCACATTTTACGGTAAAATTCAATATAGCACTCTTAAAACATTGTGCTATTGGATGCTTTATTTTTCATCTCAAAAAAGAAAATGTTTTGAATACCTCCTGCCTACTTCTATACTCCTGGTAGTTTGTGCCGTAGTTGTACCTTAAACTGTGAGATAGAACGAATGAGAAACTTGAGTCCCTCTGGTTTTACGATTTTGTAACACCCTTATATCGTAGATCTAGTGGGAATGAAAAGTTCCAAGAGTTCTACTATAAATGGTTTAATAGAACCAGTGGGATTTTTTTTCCCACTAATTCTACGATTTCGTACACACGGCTACACATCAAGCTATACATTTCTAGTATAAGCTGGTCTCGCATTATATAGGATTTCCGTACAGTGCGAGTTCAGCGTAAACTGGAAATGTATAGCTTGATGTGTAGCCGTGTGTACCACCTTGAACCGTTGAACTAGTGGGAATGATCCGAAAACTCGCTGATTTTGATTATTTAAGGAGTACTTACGTCTGTTTCTTCTCCAAGTTATGTAAGTTGCCCTTGAGTGTGTTGTAGCCACCCGACTTCAGCTTCAGATCAGCGTCGATCTGTCCCACCTGTACGGAGCATGCGGAACAAAATTTACTTTTGTTGATTTTCATAGCCTAGCTATGCTGAACTCTAATAATAAGGGAAACTCACACAAAACGAGGTCAGGTTATACTGGATGTGTGCAGCTTGATTTATTTAATTTATTTATTTGTTTGTGGCACGGCTGTATTCCTCGAAGGATTAGGCAGAGGCCACCATATTTCATTTAAATCCCTTGTAATAGGAGGCGAGCCTATTACCATTAAATGGGCAGAAACCAAGAATCCACATAACAATGTGAGAAATTCCTGATGAAAAAACCCAATAATAATTTGACCGACCTGGGAATTGAACCCAGGACCTCAGTACGTGCGATATCGACCACTAGACCAACGAGGCAGTTATATTTCACCAATTAGATTTAAATTCCATGTAATAGGAGGCGAGGATAATATTGCCATCAACGGGCAGAAACCCAAAACCCTGAAAAACTCCTGATGGAAAACACCCATATCTAATTGGACTTGAGATTTTAACCCAAGACACAACTTCTGCTATCCAGTTTTTTTCTACCCAAATGTTTTACATTTCAGTTGAAAATTATCAAAAATATATACATAATTATGTAAGTACCTGTTTACTGATAATATCAGCAATGTTGCGCAGACTCTGCTTGATCGGATACTTCGCCATGTCCCATTGGAAACGGGTTATGTACGACGGCAGGTCGCCTGTAATTTAAACCATACGTTACATTACAGAATACATTACAACAAAAACTTTTCATTGGTGCGAAACTATTTTTTGCAATTTTTTTTTTGTTTACTCTCTGCAATTTTGGACTCGTTCAAATATATGTGAAGTTTTTTCAGTGGTATTATTCTTTGAATGCGTTATTTTTAACACAAACTAAAATCAATACAAATTACTAACATCCTTATGAAATAATCAACATACAACAAAAATGTTTAAGTACACTAAAATTATTATTTTTTATTTTTATAAAAAAGTGCTTAACAGAAAAATAACAAAACAAACAAATGTAAGCGTTGGTTCAAAACTGAAATATACAAACAAATTCTAGCTTAACGTGCATTTAGACAAAGGCTAATAGAAAAACAACTCCCTGTACACATTGGCTAAATTATTAAAAAAAGTTTATGTCTAACAAACTAAAACTCTGATTTGACAAGCAACCGGTGCATTATTAAAATATATATAATTTAGAATCATGTAAAAACTATTAACCAAAATATGCAAGAGAAACTGTATAATTCATCTTAGCTAGGAATAAAGAGTTTCTGTACTAAGATTTTGTGAAAATTGACGATTTGTCTAACTCCACTCAAGCATTACTTAGGTCATTCATTACTTTAAAATTTAATATTAAAAATATTAAATTTCTCGGCCCACAAGCTATCGCTTTAAATAATATTAAAGTACGAGTTGGAAGATTAACTCTAAACAAAGAATTCTAGGAGTTTGTATCACAAAATACGTAAAATCTCACAAATCTTGTCTTTAAAGAAACCTCCGTGTACAGGGGGCATAATACATCAATAGCATGGGTCCATAGGATATAGATACATGCACTATTTTATAATTTAATAAGTATATAATATCATGCACAACGCCATGCTTTAAAACCCGTATTTAAAACCAACTTTGATATATATTCATTTACACAAATGCACTGTCACGTGCCCTAATATCAAAACACTAAAGCTATTTTATCTTTTAATTTGAAACTTTGTACTTCGACCTTTTTGCTACTAAGACATGGGTTTCAATATACTACAGGGTGTAAAAATACTCTTAGCGAAGCCGAAAGCCAGTCATTGCAATATTTTTTTGTTCTAGAATATTCCTAGGAAAATTTTAGTTATGGATATATTGTCAAAGTTCCAATTTTTCACAAGTTTTTTTTTATATATAGGGCGTAAAAGTACCCTTAACGCAAATGAAGGGCACTTGTTCTCCCCACCACTGCGATCATTTTTTTGTTCTAGACCATACCTGGGAACCTCTTAGTTACGGAGATATTGAAGGTCAAAGATCCAAATTTTTCACAGCTGTTTTTGTAAATACTATTATAACTTTACTTAAATTACCTATATGACCCGTTTACTATTCGAAGCATCCACTAGCACAATGTTTTAACAGTGCTACAGTGATCCCAAAAAAAAAGTTGTTTCCCAGCAAAAAAATTTGCGTAGGGGTACTTAGTTTGATGTACAGAATGCTTGGTTGACGGCTGTGTGATGGGTTGATTTACACCCTGTATACAAATTATTATGACGCGACTTTACTTTAAATACCTCCACGACCCCCTTTTTTGGAGGGTGGGAGGGAAAAAAATTATTTCAGATTCTAATATACTTTTATATGTATCAAGCGAAAGAGATATTTAATTGTGTTGTTGGAAAGTAATTGAAAATACTTAGATAATTAATGATCTTTTGATATCAAACAAAATTCAAATACGGGTATTAAGAACTACATTACATGGTTTTTAATATTTATATTTTTGTAAGTTTCATGCAACCAATATACTAATTAAGTTTGTTCAACTAACTTTTTAAACAACTTTAAAATAATGTAGTTCTATTTTAAAACACATTAATGTATGTTAAAAAAAAATCTAGGCACATAAACGACATTAAATAATATAATATTTTATTCTACAAACCGAAAGTTACTGATCTATTGCTTCAAATTTCTGACTTCCATAACATAACATCACGCCTGTAATCCCCGATGGGTTAGGCAAAGATATAACTAATAGTACACCCACATTTCGCCAGTTATGTTAAAGTCCCTTGTAATTGGGGGCGAGCCTACTGTCATCAACCGGGCAGAATTTCTGATGAAGAACCCAATAATAATTTTCCCAACCCGGGAATCAAACCCAGGACCTCATGCTCAGCAATCGCGATTTCCACCACCACTAGACCAACGAGGTAGTTTTAAACTTTCAACACAGACGACATCGCGTTCACAAATTATTTCTGCAATTCGGGTACGCAAAATACCTATACTATACCTACTTAGTCTTAAACTGTCATATTATAATTGGTGAGTTCATCAAAACCGCGTGACCTTGAATTATAATAATGCTCTCGGTCGATAAGCGAACAGATAAATTAATGTTTATCACGAAAACAAAACTTCATTAATGTTTGTCTTGTGATTTCTTAAATGGGAGTTGTTTGATAACATCAATTATTTTAATTTTCTCTCGAATAAAAAACTCCACCGTTTCACAAATACGTTATTTACAATAATAATATATTCCCTAAAATATAATTTCTATATGATAAGCTAGAATTCCAATCTAACCGGAGATCTAACAAATGTTTTCATCGTGTGGTTAACGCCTAAATTGTTTTTTAACCCCCGAACCCCTTCGGGGGTTAAAAAACAATTGTTGTTATAAGTTTAACGTGTCTGTATGACTATCTGTCTGTGTGTGTGTCTGTCTGTGGCATCGTAGCTCCCGAACGCATGAACTGATTTTGATTTTGTTTTTCATTACAGGAAGTGACGGACGCTACCGAAAGCACAAAACTATAGTAGCTCAGTTCTGTTCAATTTAGATTGCCATCGACAAAAGAAGAAATTCTTCTTCTTTAAAAGTAAATGGATATTATTAATCAGCCCACGTGTATACGTATAACAAACGGTTTTGTTATCATCAATTATTCTTTCGACTCCACTAAAATCTAAAACTAAACATTGTCCGTTAATAAATTAATGGTTAGTTTCGCGAAAAGATATGTATTGTGCAATTGAAACAAATGACACGAAATTACACAAACGAATGATTCCCACACTCCGTTCTTTTCGGCTCAAACAAATTCATACAAACATTTTATAGAAAAAAAAAATTGTGAGTTTGCACGTAGGGTGTAATTTTCGGAACTCTTCATCTGCTTAGCCCTTTTCCCCAACTATGCTAGGGTCGGCTTCCAGTCTAACCGGACGCCAGATGTAAGATATTTTACATGGCACGACTGCCTATCTGACCTCCACAACCGTGTTAGTACTAGGTAATACGAAACCCTTTGGTAAGAAGTAAGAACCAGTCAGATTTGCGGGTCACTGACTACTTGTTACGTCTACAAATGGCAGCCGTGACCAACGACTTAACGTGCTTTTCGAGGTACGGAGGAAACGCAGTTTGTAATGGATGGTCACCCATCCACAGACAGACCAAGGCAAGCGCGATTGATCTCAGCGGCTTTTATGATCTAGCCACGACCTCCTTAAAGAGGTTATCTTCGGAAGTACTGACCCGATTGCGAAAATTTTTTCACTTTTGAAAAGCGAAATTATTCTGAGTGTCATAAACTTACATTTTTTATAATCCGGGGCGGGATAATTTCCGACAAAACGCAAGCGAAACCGAGGGCAATAGCTAGTTCACGATGAACAGAACAACACACACCAAACGCGATTAATTTCGTTCCTAAATAACTTGCATGACGGAATCAAGGTTATGATCGTGCATAGTAAAAGCTATTTTTAGCTTTTTACTATAACTACGGGAAATATAAGCTAAGCCAATTCCGTAGACTCGTAGACGACTGAAACTTGCGATTAGTGAACCGGTAAATTTGGTAACGCCATTGGAAACAAAAAAAATTGATAACCCTCTCCTTGCAGTCGGGTAAAAAATCTCCTGTTTTATCGTTTAACAAAACAAACCTAAATAATAATTTAGTTCAGTTGCTTCTGTTGTCTACGGAAAAAGGTTATTAAAATATATTTTTTTACAGTTTCTTTACTCCTTACAACGTTCACGAACAAAAGCAAAAGGGTATAACTTACAAATATACGTTTTTGTTATTTATAAATAATAATATGTAAAAATAGATATACAATAAAAATACAACATCGACAATATTAATAAATTAAACATCTAAGCCAACTAAAAATAACTTAAAAAGCTATAATATAGAACACGTTCAACTGTGTATTAAGCTTTCTACTGGGCAATCTGCGAAATGTTGGGAATATTATAAATAGTTTCGCAAAGTGCCCGGTTATTGTTAACTACACATTATAGACATTACTTGTACACGTCAATGCGACGCATTCACACAGTGATGTGGTGCAGGACATACAATTTGTGTGAATTTCTCTCTCCTAGCCACATCTTCGTAGCGTCACCCTAAACTTTACTTAACTTAAACAAAAATATACAAACAAAATTCAGGATGGCGCTCGCGAAATATTGAATACGGCCAGCGCCATCTGCTGTTTGAAGGTAAAAATATGTAGTAAAATAGTTGAAAACATTTAGAGATATAGCAATCACTGCCTTCACATTACCTACTTCCGCGTCTGCAAATAGCGCTAACCGTAACCAACGAAGCCTTAGGCAGACTAAAGCTTCGTCCGCCTAACTAAGACATACAGGGCCTACCAGGAACAAGTTTGAATAGAACTTGACTCACATACTCTCCAAAAACGTCCAAACTTTAATGGTAAAAAGAAAACTTGCGTCTGTTTCAAGTTCCGTCCAAATCAAGGAGGTTAGGTTAGGCGTGGGTTAGGTCTCCTAAACCTTGTGAGAGTATATGGTGAGGTCGGTCCTCGTCGTCATCGTCGTCCCAGCGCGGCGAGCTGCGGCCGCTGGACAGCTGGGAGGGCTGCGAGGCCTCGCACTCTGAGTGGTCGCGGTGCTCGCACGGCCAGCAGCCGTGGTGCTCCGAGAACGCGGAGTCGCACACCGGCGACGTCGGCGTCGGCGGGGGCGTGCCCCCCCCGGGGTCCGCGTATGAGTCAATGCCTAGAGTCGCCACAGTCCATAACCCATCTCATAAACCTCTACCAAGCTCCCACTTTCCACTAACAACTGCTACTAGAAGCTGCTTTTATTCATTGTTTATTCAATGTTTTATGGCGGTTGTAAAGCTATTTCAATGTTTTATGTCCTTGTTTCTGATCTGAATATATCTCATGTAAATCTCGAAATGGATTATCGAAATATCGCTTTATCGCTTCGGTGAATTAAGTATGAAAATAAAGAGGATTTAGGAAAGGAGCAAAATAAAGAATATATTTTCATAAAAAATAATAAATAAACTAAATAATAATAAAAAAAATTAAGAAGCGCAAAGCATAGACAATTTTTAAAGCTTGATATAGCTAAGCTATGAATGTCTTGTGAGGCAGTGATTGCTATTATCTATGGTATGGAGACATTATATTCAGTAAATCTTAAGTATTACAACATAATGTGCGACAGCTTACGACGTCTAAGAGTTTTATTATATTAAAGCAAAATGTGGTTATTTCAAGAGGTCATGGAGATATGTAATGGATATGAATTTATTCATGTTGAAACAAATTGAAACTTAGTGTAACATCTGACCAGTTGAAAACATAATTTACAAAAATGTTTAAATAGTCCAAGTCAGGGAAAAGATTTAAGTTCCCAAATTACGCAGAACTTGGATCTTAAGTAAATCCTTGATCCCCAAAAATGTATGAAGCCTCAAAGGTTTCTTCAGTGGTAGGTAACGTGAGTTGCTCGGTGGCATCTATTGAACTAAAACTAGTTGTGATTACCCTCTAAAAGTGGTAGAATGTCGTTGCTTTGAGAAAAAGTGCTGAATTGCTGGAAAAAACATAACATTTTCATGATCCTTATCCAATAAGTCTCTTGTTCGATTGTAGAAAATCTGAAAGTTCTGGTTTCTCAGGAAAACTTCGGTGTATTATATCCATTACACATCGCCTTTACAGTACATATTGAGTAATATGTATCCTATCTATAGTTATCTCATCTGATCTGAATTCACACTTTCACTGTCACTACGATAACAGGACTTTATCTGAATTCATCACGAGCCCAACAATGAAAATGTGATGTAATACATATTATGTTTCACCTGAATTCAACACTCAATGGCTAAACAGAAATATTGTAGTCGTAGAGACAAAATCTTAAAATTGGGGATGTTAATTTTTTATGTAATAAACCAGGAAAAATTTTTTTTTTGCGATAAAGTTTATGTCTTGATAGATCAACACAATTGTAGACCTATTTCGATCTTTCCTTTTAATCGTTGTAAGTATTAGCTGTGCACCTAAATAAAATAAAACACATTTGAGATCTGAAGATTTGCAAAAAAGTTAGCCATGAAGTGTCGAATAAAATACACGAGAAACGATCACTTAACACACTGATAACATCCTACACATGACGTCTTACATTACATTAGCATAAATACTTACAAAACGAAACCATTCAAATAAAATATGCTTATTCAAAACTCTTACTTAAAATTATATATTGATACCGTCACGTCCGTCACCAAATAAACAAAAATCATTATTAAGAACTTAATTTCTGTGTCGTCACTGTTCAAAACTTTAATATATATTTATTTATAATGCCTAAAAATCACCAAAAAGCTTCATAATTATATATTAACAAAAATAATATCTTAAGTATCTGTAAAAAAAAAGTAGCGAAAATAATTGCTTTATTTTCATAATATCATAATAATAATAATATACAGATATTTGAAGCGTAGATATTATATTCGAAGCTCGCACAATATTACTAACAAGCCCAATTTACATAAACTACGAAAAAAATATTACTCACTGCCGCAAACTTTTTTCCATTTCTCAGACACTGAAATGCAATCCCAAAAACTAACATTCTCAATCTAAAATATATTTTAAATTAATTCTAAACACGATTGTGTCATATCATAACAAAATCATTAAATATGAAAATAATAATAATAAAAAGCGACACTATATTGTGATATAAAAGCATTATGTACAATAAATATATAAAATTTTATCTATATCGCATCCAATTGTATATCATAGAAAATACAATTAAAATTTTGAAGTAAAATCAATGAATGCCCAATTTAATAGATTTTTCTTTGATCTGAAACCTACTTTAAATCAATCATTCTATCTCATAATCAATTATTAGATTCTTCTCTGAGTTTAAATCCAATTGCGTAACTAAATATATAAAACAAAACCAATTTGGAAAAGAATCTTCATATAATACCATTATAGATGTTACCTTACTTAGGATGAGTTTCATCCTAATGGAGACCGATATTGCTAGCTGTGATTTCAAAAAGGTGAATATGCAACATAAACTGTTTTCTATACATTCCATTAAATCTATTTACATATCACACATAGTGCAGTGGTGCAAAGAGGTTCGACATGGTCGGACGTCGACGAACCTCCAACTAAAATTAAATGTACAAACACTGTCCACTCAACATTCATAGACTTCGATTTTAAAAGTGATTATGTTGAGTATTTTTACTGCCGAAACTTGATATTTTACTCAAACTGGAAGTTGATAAAACTTGTTTTTGATATAACAAGTTTTTTTCTTACAAATGTGAGTTGTGCCCACTTTGGAACAGGGCCGGCCCTGATCAAGTTTCGTCAATAATCATAATACATAAGTATGTACACATTAGTGCTCAATAAAGGTACTTAAGTGTGTATTATTGGGGTTGAGATGAGATGTGTTGTGTGAGAAAATGTATAAAAATCATTCTTGGGTATTACGCAACTGTATAATTGCAAATTAATATAAAAATTAAATTAAATTAAAGACCCACTGGCTGTCTTGTAAACGCAGGCAGTGTGATCGGAAAAAATGGCATGCAAAAAAATAGGTAAATATCAATAAATAAATTAAAAAAATAAATACAAGAAAAATATAAACGATAATTTTAACCATTGAAATTCAGCGACACATGCTAATAATCTTTCGCACTACTCTGTGCTTTTAATTTATTTATTTCTCTACACCAGTTCATTCTTTTTCTATTTTAAAAATTAGTTCTCATGCTGGTAACAATATCATAGGCCCAATTCCTTAGCTTTAATTCCTCTATAGTTTCCTAAACATGCCATAAATAACTCTTTTCTCTATGTTTTATTTAAAACATGCAAAATATATTTTATTTTTGTTTAATTTCTTTATGTCAAACCTTTTTTTGCAACTTCCAAACATATCTATGAACAAATGGCACCAAACAATCAAATAAGGTTTTAAGAATTTGTTTAAAATAGAATTTCAAAAATTAAAATAAATGTTTAGTGCCATAGAAAAATATAGAAAAAAGACTTACTGTTGTTTGCCATAAGGTTTTCCTGGAGCTTATCACGTTGGTCTTCGAGTACCTAGTAAGATTTTGAAAAATATTAATTTCAGACATACATACATATAAAAACACTTTGTTTGAATATTTGGCTCTCAGATAGAAAATGGTGACTCCACCTGGCTTATTTATAGTGATTCATAGGCGGAATTAATGCCACAAGGCATTGTTTACCAGTCAGTATTTGGGTTAATGGCAATACATAACATACATTTAGGTTTGGTGCAGCCTGTCTTCTCTTACACTTCTCTATTACTTGTCTGATGAGACACCTCTTTTCTTGCCATATCATCCTTCATCTTTATTTTTACACAACTGCTTAAAAAAAAGAGTGATATGTTTATATCCAGCACCAGAGCGTGAAGCACAACATGTTGTGCACCTCGAAATTGCTATCATGGATCTACTGTTGACAGTACATTCAATATTCTATATATCAAGCATGTTTAATTTTTTGTACTATTAAAACAAAACCCTTGACTCACCTCACCAAGGTACTGAGCGACCTTCCTTGTGACGGTCTCGACGAAGACATCGAGCTTACCCAAGTCATCTGACAGACCCACCAACTGATCCAGTGTCCCCACCTGGAAACAAACAGAATTAAATAATTACAGCAGGTCTGGTGTACGCGTTGCTGAATGGGTCGCACACATCTTGACTGTTAGCTTGAATGAAAGTCACGGATAGCCAAAAATGACTGTTTATTGACTGTATTTAACTACCATGTAAGTAATGCTATATGAATAATGTGTGAATGCGTACCGTTGTGTATGAACGCTGATTGTGTACTGTCGCCTTACACTATAATTTGTGCAGTGACAGAAAATTGCTAATGTATGTGATGCGTGTGTGCCATGTACGATGCATGACTCGTACATCCGGTTATTGGTCTTATTTGTGATTAAATAGAATACGATTTACCGAGACGATTCTGTTTGGGCTTTGCCAATATAGCAGCTTGATCCGCTAATTACAATTTATTACTGAAAATTGAATGGTATGATAACTTAATAAAAATATTAGAGCATAACAGTTTGTGTTAGCCTTTAGTTCTAGTTGGCTGGCTCATTCTTTGACCAAAGAATTCGCACTGACATTTAATGAGGTAATTGTGCTAGTCTTCTCTGCATATTTCTGGACTTCGATACCTAAGTCCCCTTTTGGTTTCATGTATGTTGATAGTTTTTATAATTAAATATTAGTGTGAAAGTTAGTAGTTTAATAATTAAATATCAATTGTTTCTATAGTTTTATGTAACATCATTGTGGTTGTGATTTGTTTAATTAAAACTTAATACAATTGTTAAGGTTATAAATGGCCTTTTGACCTACATTATTTAAAATCAAATTAAAAAATAATTTAAAAATCACTCAAGTTAGTATCTGACTGATGCTAACAGATTAGAGTCAATTATGACCATAGAGTAAAAATTAATCTTTTAAAAAGGTATGCCTAATAAGATTTTATATGTTCTTGAATATGGGAATAATATTGATCTCAATATAAGTACGTCGATCAGAAATCATCTTGAGTTAGATCTATACCAATTATAATGATACTTTTACAAACACAACTATTGATTCTAGTACATTGATTTGAGTATCAAACCAAGTAATTTGTAAGACTATGTGCCCATTATGGCCATTACTAAATAAAAGTTGAGGCAACATAATATTTGCTGCAAGGACATTTCAGTAATTATTCAATAGGGATGACATAATTTATCACAAAAATGTTGTTCATTTCAGTTCTTAACTTGGCTATAGATTAGTAGATAGATAATTTATTCAAAATTACCTTCAGGTCTGGGATTGGGAATTTGTAGTTGGCGCTGACATTCTTGGTGGCTTCGACCAGGTTGTCCCAGGTCTCCTGGCAGGTCTTCTCGCCCGGGGCACTAATCACCCAGTATTCAGACGTCATCGCTACTGCAATTACACACAAGATGGTATACTATCAACTGATATGATCAGCTAATTATAACAACTCACAGCGAAAACGCACGTAGCAACCAACGTTACATGTTTGGTACACTCGAAAACATTTTCATTGTCCGTAAAATCGATTTTGTGTTGCGAGGAAGCCAGTCTAACCCGCGGAAGCGAACGACGGTCTGGTGTTTTCAGCCAGAACGCTGACGCAACGGGCTCGTGCCCTCAATCGATACCGAACCCGGTCCCACGGCGCCCGCTCGGCGGTCAGACATCCTGGCGCCCGGCGCGAGCTAACTCGACAAATTCACCCCAAACCACCCCTTACACTCCGTCACTGCCGACTTTGACATCTTACAGTCCCGCGCAAAAACATTTTACGGCATCATCTACCACGATAATCACTCCGTTACGGCACAACACTCACCTGAAACTTATAAATTAATGCTGTTTATAGTTAAATATTCGAAACAGCAAATAATTTGGCGAAATCACAAGACAATTCGGGACTAGCCCTTCAACGCCATGAAAATTCACGTGACGCGGTGCTGCCACCTACAACGACTGATATTGGACAGCTGATTTACGTCAATTGTCTATGTGCGAATATGTGATAAGATTTTTTAGCTCGTAAAGATATTTTAAATTATTCTAATGCTTCCTCAGATTCGTGCTGACTTTTTGATTGTTATCGCATTAGTAATTTTCTCTGAACTGATGGAGAAAACAATTTTCAGAAACTTTTTTATTTAATATGACAGCATGTATAATGTGACAGAAAAAAAAAAAATAAAAAACACTTTATTGTTTATGTTCTTACGTTTCGTTGGTGCTCAACTTTAAATGGGACTAACTAACATTTGCTGCAGGACATTTGCTGGGTAAAATGGGCATAAAATAAATAGATTGTAGGTCTGCAGGGCTATTGCGTATCTTTTTAAATGTCAGTGGCTATCATAGTGTCCATCGATTAACTGTCAAATGATGCCATTTTGTACCAAACCCATTTCACAGTTAATCGATGTACACTATGATAGCCACTGACATTTAAAAAGATACGCAATAGCCCTACTGAACTCCGAATAGTCACAGCAGGCCACAAAAGAAATAGAATGCAGACCCTCTGTTACGGTGTCCCATTTACAAATTAATTATTTTGACTCGCTCATTGGTAGCTATTGGGCTAAGGCCCTTCACCCACGCCACGGCACTTTTTGTACCGCTGATGTCGCGCGTTCGCATCAATACAGTCCCTATGCGGTTGCTGGTTAATTGCCCTCGCCCACAAAACTAACGAGCTTTAGTAGCGATGCGATGCTGTCGCGCGTTTACGTAAACGCACGACAGTTTCGCTACAAAATGGCGCCGTGAGCGAAGGGCCTAATACCTTTAAATAAATAAAATGGAATCAGATTGATACGGAAGTGAGCAAGATGAATGGATGGCATGAATAGAAGACAATCAAAATAAAAGCAAAGTTTACAATTTTGAAAAAACACACGACGTTTTAAAAGAGTTAAATACTTTTTTACGAAAATCCCCCAACTCAAAGTGAGTAGTTATCGGATATATTCGGTTATAGTCGGAGCGAGTCAGTCTACTTTTATGCAAGACAACGAGAAGTTCGAAGATATATTATCTAGTGCGATAAAGTGTTCAGTAGTGTTTTGCGATCTTTCACTCCCTCATTTAAAAGTTAGAGGGGGGGAGGGGCAAAGACATGTCGATCTATCTGATCTTCTAGTTCGATCTAGAAGGGTTCCATTTTTTGCCATTAGGCTTCGGAACTCTAAAAAGGATGATTGCTAGAAATATAAAGAAATAATCAGTAATGAAGTAAGTAGCATTAGTTTAACAGGTGAATCCCAACAAATAATATATTTTGATTTTATAGTTTTAATCACAGGTTTGCGTCACAAGTATCACCAGGCATTAAGTAAGGCCCCTACTACTTTCTACGGCGCCGACGACGCACTGATAACGCGCGGCGCTTTAAACGCGATTTGAACGCAACCTTGTAACCTAAGTACACGAGGCGATCGTTAAAGACGCTTCAAATGAGTTTAGAACGCTCTTCAGACGCGCGTTTGTATAGTGTCGTGCGCCGACGACATCCATCCATCGATATCCGAAGATCTCATCAGTAAGTTAGTTTAAGCCCTTGAACTAATTTACAGAAATTATATATTGGTCATCCGAGTTATCTAGCGACGTCGTCCGGTACAGCCCCGGACGGGGATCTTTTCCGGGTATGGAGAAGATCCCTGTCCGGGGCCGTCGCCGGGGCCATGTGAGCCGCGGGTGCCAGGTTTCGGTATCTTCTTGTTCGTGTGGCTGTCGCGATGTATGTGAAGCAACACTACTGACCTGTGCCTAAATGTACGCCTTTTTGTAAATTATTCTATTCTATTTTAATGGACCGCAGGCGAATCTTGGCAAATCCGTAGCGCTGAGTACTTAATTTATATGAGTGCACAGTGCACGTGGCTGAGTCAACTCGACACCTACGGATTGCTGATGAACCTACTAATGTAGATAGATATTATACTGTTTTCCTATTGGTTAGTTCTGGAACTATGTGTTGCACGCTGTCACTATGTAAGTAAGATTTTAGCATAAGTATGTACATGATTTGGTCATTTGGAGATACGTTTAGAGAACTATCATCTGGAGTTACATTCGAATACCTACCAGGACTATCATCAGGCTCTTCTTCTTCTTCAGGTAAGGGGGGACGAGTATCATCGAACTCTTCTTCGGATTCATGTTTGGGTGGACGACGACGCTCACGTTCAAAAATATTGCACCACTTCAAGAACATCTTGATTCCGGTGCAACCTGATGATTCTGTTTCTTCCGACGTTTTTAGTTTTCGCTTCATTTGTGTTTTTGACCCGAACCCCATTTTGACCAAGAAATTTAGAAGACTTATGGAGAGAACATTGGGAATATTTACTTATTTAAACACCTACTAAAATTTTGATTACAACGCGAACATTATAGATTTTGACTCAGGATACGACAGCTACCTGACAACCGGGTGTATGACAATAGACTGACTGACTGAACCAATGGCCGGTTTCTTCATAAAAAAAACTTTTTTGCAAAAAAAATCTACTTAGTAAAACTTAGTAATAGGGTCCCGTTTTTACCCTTTGGGTACGGAACCCTATTACTAAGACTTCACTGTCCGTCAGTCTGTCCGTTCGTCCGTCTGCTTTCACTAGGGTGTAGACAGTTGAAATTTTCACAAATTATGTATTTTTGTTGCCGCTTTAACAACAAATACTAAAAACAAAATAAAATAAATATTTAAGAGGGGCCCCCATACAACAAACGCGAGTTTTTTGCCCTTTTTTGCTCGATATCAGTAATGTCAACAGGTAGGCACTTGAAATATTCACAAAATAATCAGTTGTTTTTTACTTTTAAAATAAATATTTAAGGGGGACTCCCCTACAACAGACATGAATTTTTTGCCGTTTCTATAGATACGGAACCCTTCATGAGCGAGTCCGACTCGCACTTGGCCGGTTTTTAGGGTTCCGTAGCCGAATAGCAAAAAACGGAACCCTTATAGATTCGTCATGTCTGTCTGTCCATTTGTCCGTCCGTCCGTATGTCACAGCCGATTTAATCCGGAAACCATTAAGACTACACTGTTGAAACTTGTTATGTAAATGTATTCTGTGAACCGGTTTACGATTTTTGTACAAAAATAAAAAAAAAATAGATTAAGGGGGGTCTCCCCATACATGGAACTGACACTAAAAAAAACTTTTTTCATCAAACCTATTCGTGTGGGTGTCTATAGATAGGTCTTTAAAAATTGCATTGAGCTTTCTAAAACCATTTTTTTGAAAGATAGACACTTCCAAAGTGGTAAAATGAGTGTCCCTCCCTCTAACTTTGAAACTAAGAGAGTGAAAAATCTTAACAAACACAAAAATAATTATGTATGCTGTAGATCGCAATGAAAACTTTCAACCAAAATTTGTTTGAACAATATAATTACTTAATAGTTTTAAAGATATAACACATTTAAAAAACCGCAAAAATAACTTTGTCATTCATACAAACACTATGAAAAACAAACTTATCACAAAATATGTTGTGCATTTTCCATGTAAAGTTAATCCGTTTAAAGTCCTCAGTTTATTTCAATAAAATCCGTATTTAAGATTTGTTCTTATGAATTTTATTGGATTTCCCTATATTATGGATTTACATACTGGTGAATTGAACTGGATCATGGCTAGACAGCATGGTCTCAAACCTTAGCCTGTTCCGTTGGAGAACTAATTAAACAAAAAAAAAAGGGAAATATAATAAAACAAAAGAACAGGCTGCATGGGCTAGATCCCTTTGCCTTCCCAAATGGGAAAAGAAGATAAAAAAAAAAAAAAAAAAAAAAGGGAAGGCGGGAATCGTTCGAACAAATAGGCGGCAATTTCTAAGCTAATTCTATTAATTAATTAACTAATCCTTAGAACTTCATAAATAATAGTTGTAAATAGCTTATTTATATCAGTGTCATTGTAATTATTGTAAATATGGGGAAAAGCGGGCGCAAAAGGAAAAAAAAAGAAGAGGAGGAAAGTTCCATCGTCGACGACTCGTCTACAGAGTCAGACTCGTCGTCGTCAATTGATGAAAAACTGGACTACGTTCCATATAATGCACCGAACTATATAAGGAAGTATCCTGATAGCAGTATTGGTAATGTAGAATACATTGTATTCCTTTCACATGTTGAAGCTAACCAACCAATCACCGAAGGCACCCGAATGGGCATCTCGCGCGCAATCCGGAGGGATTGTATAAGCGGCGTCCAACACTTACGCACCATAAATAAATTTAAAGTCGGCATTGTCTTCGATAATGCCAACAATGCCAACATGTTCCTCCAGGGGAGTAAATTAACTGTAGAACATAAATTAAAAACCTCTATACCTGCCTCTGCCACGGAGACCACTGGGGTCCTAACTAGGGTCCCCATACAATTGTCTAACAAGAAAATTTATTCTCTTCTGGCCAGCACCAGGAACATCATACAAGTTCGAAGATTTATGCGACGGGTAAGAACCGGAGGTGCAGTGAAGTTGGAGCCGACGCAGACTGTGGCCGTAACGTTCTCAGCCACTCAGCTGCCCGACCATGTTTACCTGGATCACTGGCGCCACGAGGTCAATACATACGTCCCACCGGTAAAACAATGTTTGAAGTGCCTCAGGTATGGACACATTGCTAAATATTGTAAAAATACAGAAAAATGCTCCATCTGCACAGAAAATCACAATTTTAAAATGTGTACCATTGACTCAGCCAATGCAAAATGCTACAACTGTGGAGGCAATCATATTGCTATATCTTCTGTCTGCCCAGTTAAAAAACAAAAAATCACGGAATTGAAAAAAAAGGCCATGTCATATAAATACTCAGATATTGTAAACGAAAAATCTTTTCCATCTCTTTCTTCACCAGACAACTTTCAAAACATTCTAAATTCAGATAAATTCATGAACATGCTTGTTCAATCTGTCATACAGATCATTACTTTACACAAAAATAAAGAAAATGTTAGCTCTAGTAGCATCAAAAAAATAATAAATGAAACATTTAAT